>JADLZK010006707.1:1200000-1800000 GCA_015847255.1 Hyparrhenia diplandra
TCAGCAGCGCTCTGGCTTCCACGACCTCAGGCAACTTTTCTCTTGTTTCACCTCTGATCAAAATGGCCACAAGAAGCCCTTTTAGTACGCATTCGCAGACAGTCATACGTAGTTCCCTTTAGGATTTGCTGACTGTACGACATATGGTGTCCTCATAGCAGTGGTAAAAATATCCATCATGCCAAATTGAGAAGGAAACATGTACGAATTGTATGCTTTTATGTAGATATTGTGGAAAATAAAACATTCTGAATTCATATTTGCTCCATATATACTTCCATGAAAATTGTTTAAGCACTGTTTCATCACTTTTGTCAACAGAGAGCAGTTCCTCATGAAATGTGGCTACCGTCTACAAGATTCTCATGCACACCAGGAAATATACACACAATTGAACTCAATGAAATTCAGGTTCATTAGTGGCATATTATCTGTCATGTGTGAAGTAGTACTAGGATGAAGAGACGACAAGAATATAGAGGAGCCAGGGCACGGCACAAACTCCTGCAGCAGCCAGGACTTCCAGTGCACGTGCTTGGTCTGCTGCTGTGAGAAGTTGTTGCTGCAGTTCTGCTAGCTTAACAATGAATGTCCCTGAGCTGTACTAGCTCGAGTGTGCTGGCTACGAGACGGCCTTCTCATTCTACTGGAGGACCAGAGGAGCAGACGTTCCAGATGCCGCCTATGCCTAAAACAAGTCAATGCGCGCATCCGGCTCCAGTATCTGCTTGGTTCTAAGATCGAAAGCCAGATTCCCAATGTGACTTCTTTTTGTTGACTCAATTTGCAGTAGCATGAACTAGCCAAGGCAGATTCCCAATGTTACTTTGAGCCTTCTCTGTTTGTTGTGTCGATTTGCGGTAGCCATGCCCAATTGAGTCCCAACTGAGTATAGCTACGACTGCTGCGGTGTAGATATATAGAATACTGGAATGAGAGCTGCTACCTAGCTAGGTTTTTTTTTTTTATTGTAGCCCAAAATACAATTTTTTAATTACAAATATAAAGAAGACTAGAATTAGAAGTACTACTAAGCTAGGTATTTTTTATATTGTAGCGCAAACTATTCCTTAGATTCAGTGGTCGACCCAGCCCGAGATCTGGGGGAGCAGACAAACGATAAAATTTTAGGTAAACAATGACAACATGTGTATTATGGACAAAAGTTATAGAATGACAAACAAGAATCAAGATGTTACCATTTAACAGAGGAATCATTCAAACTAAAATGAATAACCAGTAGTAAGCTTCACCATTTTTTATTAATTATAGTCTATAAAAATAAATCAACATAAACACTGTTTTGTTTCTGCACTTTCATATAAGCCTTGATAGGCCTGAAACTTTTATCCTAGTGTGGAATTGACATAATTAACTTGAAGTTTTTTAGATTTATTCGGACAATGGTTTTGCTACAAAATAGACTATGGTTTTGCTAAATATTTTTATCCTGGAAACATAAAGCTCATCCCCGTGGGATTGACATATTTAACTTTTAGCTTACTTTCATTGATGCGCCTCTATATGATTCGTATGGAGGCGGCGAGACAACAACGGCAATGCACGGATGGCCAGACCTCATCCCCGTCGGAGCTCATTGGGCCATCCTCACCTAACTCGGTACTCAGCCAACCGTCATCTGACCCTCGTGCTTGCCTGTGCTAGATCCAAGATCCGCTGCGACACGCGACTGAGCAGGTGGAGTATGGTCTCAACGGAGCGACAGGAGCCGGAGACGAAGCGCACGAGCATGGGGAATGGCATGGGCGACAAATGGACCACGGATCAAATAAAAGCAAACGAAGGATGACATCAAACTGTATATAAGACACATCAAACTCGTCGATTGTAGTCAGTTTTATCCCAAAACTTTGTAATATAAAACAATTATTCTAAAGATTTGCATTTTTTTCCTGCTAGTAGACTTCCGTCCATACTTTGTGAAACTCTCTATATGGTTGTGATCTCCAACAGAAATATTCCATGTCCAGTGTACCTTCACTATGACATATCCATTTTTTGTTCACTGTATCAGGCCTGTTTGGATGGCTTCGACATCTTGTCACAGCGCTTGAAGTAGAAAATGATGCTGCGGCTTGGTTTGTTTCCTCCCCAACCAAATGTTTCACTCTCAGCATTCACCACTCTTATGTCACAACTTCTGCAGAGCTTCTAATTCTGATTCCAGCACTGCAGGAGATACATTCCAGATGCCTCCAATTTCTAAATAATTGCACCGTGCTTGCTGTTCCATCGATACGGGGGCAGTAAAGTAGTTTATGACTGGACGTGTGTATATGTAATAGGAGAGTGCCAGCAGAAATGTACAAAATTACAAAGGATATGAGACACGTGGAATATTTATTGTAGTCACTGGTTCCTGCAGATAGTTGGGCTGAAATGCTTCCATTCTAGCAAAATATAAATTGAATGTTTGCGGCGTAAATTAACCCAGTTGAGTTACTACGCAGGATCAATTTATAAAGCATGCATCCATATCAATACTAAAAATATTCTTACTTGAATTAGAATTTAATATAAGGTCTGCAAACATGGTTGTGCAAGCATGCTGGTGCATATTTATTCTTGTGATGACTGGATCTGCTTGAAACAGAAAGGATTTCAAATTTGTTTGAAAATGCTATTTGAAAACTGGCACAAATAATAAAAAAAGCTATTCTTTTCTTCTATGTTCGTTATCTCGTTTTCAGCCCAGGCAGCTGCAAGGCTTGTTCTTTGGCTTATTATAAGCCCAAGTGCATCTCCTTCGTCTGCCCCCGATGCAAGATATAGCAGTTGCTAGCATCTGGTTTGGTGGACGCCATATGCTCAGATGTGGGACCGAGTCATCTGACACATTCCCTTAGCAAGATAGCAGTTGCAACTCAAAATTTATTCATGTATTGAGTTACTTTCCCTACTCCTACCTGAACTTTTTCATGGCACTCGTGATTTACGAACTAGGTGAGGTGAATAGATCCTAGTTATGAAAAATGGTATAGAGACATATGCTCAAAGATGCAGTTGCACACTAATCCTTGCTCAGGGAATTTCAGAGGTCCTGTGCCTAGTTTAACATTAGGCGCCGAACTTTTATTTTCCTTTTTCAGCATCTTTGATCCATCTCTTGCCCTCACAAGTTGGTGAATGCGGCAGGTGGCAGCTCAGTTTGGCCATGTGAGGAAAAGGCAAACATGCCACTTGCCTTATTTGTTGGCCCAAGCACAGCAGCGCAGTAGAAGTTCCAGATGCCTCCAATTTCTAAATAACTGGACTGTCCTTGCAGCTCCATCCTCTGCTAAGTTCTGAGTGCGTCCATATGCATCAGTTAGCTAGCATGCCTATATGAATATAGCTATGAGTTTCATAGTAAAGGATGCAGAATATCTATTTATATATAGGAGGGAAGTCCCGGAAGAAAAGTACAAAACTACAAAGGGACATGATACTCGTGGAAGCTATATTGAAGTCACTGGTCACTGCTAATACGTAGGATTCATCCGCTACTCTGCTACGTTCTGACTTCTGATGAGTGCATCGATCAATATGGCGAAGTTAGCATGAGGAGAGTCCCAAAAAAAGTTGAAAACCACAAAGGATGTGAGACACATGGAATATATATTGAAGTCGCCAGTTAGTATGCCACAGATAGCATGTCTCAAATGTAGCACAAGATTACATGGCTGAGTTACATCTTATGGACCAGTTTATAAGGCCCGCATGAAAATAAATATATATTAATGGTGGCCATGGTTATACATGCAAACTTGTTGTTAGGGTCTTTTGTGATGGGAAATTACTTGGCCATTTGTTTTCGAGGCATCTTGGCTCACGATCAACAAAACAGACCATGGAAGAAGATGAATCAGTCATTGGGTCCACATAGTAGATTATTTAGGAAGCAAGAAGTTTCGAACTGTTGATGGACAGCAAATTGGAAAACTCAGATTGTTGATCAGAATCTGTATGACCGGGCCATGGTTTTTTACTTCGTGTCATAGAGATGTGCAGTACAAAGCATCGACCGAAGTTCCTTCATGATCACCTCCCATGCAAATGAAGAGCATGCTTTTCCAAGGCATCATGGACCCCTACATCAGTAAGGTGGTAGCCGAGATCGTGCAAATTTGTAGATCAAGTAGAAAAAAGTGCATGTATCACTTCCAATATTCTACTGGCGACCTCGGCAGCACTGCAAAGATGTTTCCTGATGCTTCCTATCCCCAACAATTCTTTTTGTTCATTCTTCAACTGGATTCTAAACTACTACTAGTACTAGTCTCTGGTTTGGTAGATATTCCTCTGCATTTTGTGTGGTGTCACTTTGGGGCGATATGCTAGCTGCTATTGTGCTGCTGCCACCACTAAAGATATATAGGGGCACGGTGATCACCGGAAGGATGGTACCGAAGATTCTCGACATCATAATATGGATATACACTACTACAAAAAAAACTTTTACAAGATGTTTCCAATTTATTTACTGTGGCGGTTTTAAAAAGATCACCACGGTTAATGCCTCGATTAAATGTGGCGGTTTTTCAAATAACAATGGTGGTTTTTATAACTGCCACGATAAATCAATTAAATGTGGTTGTTTTTATAAGTTAACCATCACGGCTAATACTAGCCCAAACAGCCCATCCAAAGCCCACTAACAGTTTCGTTGTATATATATATAGTGAGAGGCAAAAACCTAACTAACTCCCATTCTCCACTTCCACTCCTTCCTTCCCTCCCGTGCGGCGGCTTCTCCCATCACTAGCCCGAACTCGTCTCACTGGACTCACCCTCTCCTCCCCTAACTCCCTCCTGTACTCGCACCCTGGACTCACCCTCTCCCGAACTCGCCTCCCTCTCCCCATGGAGAACTCCTCTCCCCCCCCATCCTCCTTGGCACGGTAGAGCGGCATGGTGGCCAGCAGTGGGGCGACTTAGTGGACCGGTGGCGACCACCTCCCATGTCCAAACGTTGGCCATCGGTGTCCCTCCACTTGCAGATCTGGCCTCTTGGAGGCCGCATCCAATGCCGTGGTGGCCGGATCCGCCTCCCATCGTGGATCTGGCTGCAGTGGCTGGAGCCACGCTTCGGTGGTAGCCCTCACACGAGCATGCCCGGTGGCACTGGTAGGATCCACGCGCATGGTGTTAGCCGGAGGACAAGGCAGCGGCCCTCGCGCAAGGACAACCGGCGGCAGCAGGATCGACTATCCCGGTGTGGATCACCACCTTCGAGCATGGATCCACCTTCGACGGTGGCAGTGGAGACGGATTTGGCATCGGGGCAAGCGTAGGCGCCAGATCCGGTGCCAGCAGGAGTGGATTATTGTTGGTATACTTACTTGTTTTTATTTTCCATGTCAGATTGATAGCTTGGTTCTTCTGTAGAAAAGCCTCATGGCTCAGTCTTGCAAAATTAGGTTGCAAAATCAGCTTCCCAAAATTCTTATTACGTTTAGGGAGACATTAAGTGGATTAGGATTGCAAGCAAGACATCATTTATTAGAGCAGACAGGAGATTTGTATCCCTTATATTAAGACCTTCAAGTATGCTGCTTCTTCTAATCTCCGTTTGCACAACTACAGGTGTGACATTCTCAGTGTCTTCCACCGCAAATGGAGCGGAGACCATGTAGAAGCTCCTTATCTCCAACAACATTTTGGCTGGCTGAAATATGATGGTATCGTCCACATTTGCACATTATAAATTCGTGCATACAGATTGCAGGAGACATTCCCGGATGCCTCATATTCCCCAGTGATCATGCTGTGCCACATCTACGATTTGGGTCATTTTTCTAGCCAGGTCTAATGGTCAATATAGCTATATACGATTAAAGGAGTATATATAAGACGAGAGTGTGGGCAAAAAACTACAAACAAGAGCTATGCATGTGACATTTCAAAGATATAATGGAAGTCTCAGTCTGACTTAGCACGTCCCACAAACTTC
This sequence comes from Hyparrhenia diplandra, assembly GCA_015847255.1. NCBI lineage: Eukaryota > Viridiplantae > Streptophyta > Magnoliopsida > Poales > Poaceae > Hyparrhenia > Hyparrhenia diplandra. The sequence goes on from JADLZK010006707.1 coordinate 1,205,954, forward strand.
ATTTAATTCGTGCTGAAACGGGATACATGTTAGCAATGAAGCCTATATTCTTGAAATCCTAGGCTAGTACGTAGAATAACAAAATGAGGAAAAAAAATTTAAGCAATCAACAACGTCCATATTTTTACCGACTCAGGATTTCTTGTAACAAATCGTTTGATGCCAAATCATTTTGTTTTCGTAAGGTATGTCAACTTTGGATGGAGACCATGGTATGTTGTGTGAGAGTCAAGAGGCACAGTAATGCACTCGCCATTGCGGCAGCGTCGCAATATGCCACAGCCCAGTGAAGTTGGCATGAGGACATCTGTGCTTCTTGCTCACACTATGCCATAACAAGATGTTAAGATGTGAGGAACAGCGGCACCAGAAATCACTGTGAGAGGTAATGTAAAAAGAATCCTTCAATGTATGAGTAACCGTGGACGTCAGCTCCTTTGTCAGCTCGCTTGTCAACGAAAGAGACAAACATACTAGGAAGGAAGCATATTGGTGATGGCCCCAAGACAATACGGACTAAAGTCAACAACTCTATAACCAAGTGCACGCACCAATTTTCATTCTAAACTGGCATTGACGTATAGGTCCTTCAGCCGTTCCCATTTTTTTCTTCCACACTCAGCTAGTTTGTGAATCGCATAGCTGATAACTGTAGTCGATGGTTGACCAGAGCCGGAAACAACGATCCTGCAGCATGATGTGTCTAAGTTGTGCATCACAGAAGAATGATTGGACCAATATTTGATACACGACTACATATGAGTTTCCAGATACTTCCTACCCCCAACTATTGTAGTTGTGCATATGCTTTGGTGGAGTCCTGAGCTACTAGTAATAGTTCATCATCATTGTTGTTGTTGTTGTGCCTTTGTCCTGACCTACGTATGGAGCGGTTTGAGGTTATATATATGCTAGTGCTAGCTAGGCAGCTGAACGGTGTTACTCAACATTGTAATTTGGACCATGTATTGCGGAGATATATACTAATTAAAGTAGATGAGATAGGACTGTATACTCTATTTATAACAAGGTGTATAGCAGGGGAGCTTGATGGGCACTATGTTCTCTGCATTGCATTATCCTTCGCACATGATCGGTCCTATCTTGTAGTATAAATGGTATCGTTGTGTGAGACAGTGAGCATCCATGTTATTTATCAATCATACCATACAGGCATACACATATCATGTTGTCCCTGCTGCCCAAACGAAGTTAGATTTGATATGAAAAAAAAGACAATTTTAGTAACCGATGGTGGCTTGTTTTTCAGATTATGAGAAGTAATCTTGTAAAATCCCTTGCAGCATCTTACTTTTATTAATTAGAGACTTCAAACTTATTAGTGTCACCACAGCATGACTTCACCAGCGCTAGACACCGGCCTGTAGCGGTGGAGCGTAGGATTTCAAGATTGCTTGTACATAGGGAAACAAATGTCGCAGTTTTATCAAGTTTAGCATGATTTCAAGATTAGGTGTACATAGTGAACAGAAACATTGAGATGTCTTTGGGATAAAATTTAGCAAGTTTATAATCAAAATGATTCCTCAGTGACAGCTTCAATTGTCTCTCAATCACTGTGACAGCTAGCTCGGCAGCCTCGGCTAGCCATCCCGCCGCTACGTGTTTATCCCCTGCTGCTGGCCTTGTAGGGCTGAAGTCTATGTGAGCTCCACAGCCTCTGCCCTGTTATTTTGCTTGCTCAGCATATAACCACGGCCTCTGCCCTGTTAGCAGCGGATGGCAGATCGATCAGCCGTAACCTCGATCTCCCGGCGCAGATTGTCAAACTTACTGAAGCAAAGTCACAGCTGACTTGCCCCATGCCTGATGCCGTCGATACCTCATCCAGGGGCTGGCAAAGGAGACGATTTTTTTCACCCCAAATAACAATGCCCAGCCATAATTGTAGCCCAAATGCAGCCCTGCTTAGAGTAGTATTTCTCAAACAAACAAACAAAAAATCAATAACTGAGAGTTTTACTATGTATTTTTATGTAGCAGAATTAAAAACAATAACTGAGAGTCACAAAGACCTGAGCATTCAACATCTTGCTTCAATTGTATGATATCTCACACCATTGGCTAGATCAAGCTTCCACGCACTAGAACATGAGGCACCGTTGCTTGAATGAACACAACCTTGTGAGGAGTGTGTGGAGCAGAAAGGTATCCCTGAGTATTTTGGTCCGGTGGGGATAACGCCGCATATTGATGTGCTGCCGGTATAACATTTCTCTCCTCCAGGGAGTCGGCTCCAGCTTGTGATTTTGCTCCAGATGCCTCCTAATCATAAATCATAGTCTGTCTTTGTCTCGTCTCTATCTCTTAGATGTTAGGTTCCCAACCATTGTCCCCTCTCTTCCTTCCTCTGTCCACCAATGACTTACTGAGTTTTCATTGGTTTCCCAACTATTTTCAATCCCTTAATAATGGGACGACTACCTGTGACCTTATATATATTTACGATACATTCACCCATGCTTGCATTTATGGATGGAATGATGGCGCAGGATTTTTTTTTTTTTGACCTAAGTCAGGAAGGGAAACCCCACCGTTATATTTTTGGTTTTTTTTAATAAAGCCCCAGCCTGAAATTCGCTCCCCACCGGGATTCGAACTCAGGACCTGAGGGGTGCCTCTAGAGTGTCCAGGCTGGCTGGGGTGACCAACCGAACCCAACATCCTTTGGCGATGGCGGAGAATTTGGATGCCAGTAGCCTCTATCGCCATGCCAATCACCATGTTATATGTACATCACTAGTACAAAAAAACAATTCAGTGAGGATACTAATTTTTACGTGTTTCTAACATCTACCATGTCTTGAAATAATCGAGGGGCTTAATGGCTGCGCCCCACCTTTACAAATGATTTTTAGATCTGGACCTTCTAAATGTCCTTCCGAAGTTGATTTTTAGATAGGGCCATCATTATAAATGCTTCTTATAAAGAAAACAGTAACTATTGGATATTTATTCAGAAGAAAGCAAAATTTATATTAAAATTGTAGTGCTCGATGTGACCTACAAATTTGTAGTTTCCAGTGTTTTTCATTTAATTTGTTTAGAGGGACAACAAATCATTTAAAATTAGAGCTGTTTTACAATACTTGGATTTTCCTCTCATTTCCTCCCTATTTTTTTTTTTTTTTTATAAAAAGGGTACATTGGTCATTGCACCTTCCCCACTGGCTAACCCGCACCGCGGCCCCGACCCCGACCCCCACACCGCGCGGCCCTCTCCCGCCTCCCTCTAGCTCTAGCGATCCCTCTTCAGAGCTGCCGCCCTTGAACCCGCCCGGTTGGGCGGATTCCTTACACAGCTACCTATCTTCTGAATCACCACCCCACAAAAACCTTAGACGCCAAACACCTCACCTCGCCCTACACGAACACAGCCATCCTACACTCACATTCGTGTTTTGGATGTGCTTGTTACCCAAACCTGTCATCCACAGCTTCACATAAATTATCACCTCGCTCCTTGTGTGTCTTCTTGGGGTATTCCTCTGAACATAATGGCTATCGGTGTCTTGACCTTCACACTACCCGCATTATCATCAACCGACATGTTGTCTTTGATGAGGTGGTGTTTCCCTTCGCCGATATGTCTACCTCGCCCTAGGACCTTGACACACTTGATTTTTGGGCAGTACTTATGATTCCTCTTTACCTACTGGGTCAAGAGATGTGCATGCAGGTTCTCGTCTTCCCCGCTACGTGGTGCCACCCCGAGGAGCCATACTGGCAGTGGTAGCACGTCGGCACCCAGCCCCCCATCGGCTGGCGCCCCGGTGTCCCCTCAGGCCTCTGCCACGGCTTCTCCCAGCGGTGCCACATATATTGGTGTACCCACAAAAACATGATGAAACTAAAAGAACCTAGCAATTATGGGACTATGGTAAAGCTAGCAAAAAACCTCTTTTGTTTCAACTGTTCACTGATGTCTGGTCCCATGTGCGCCTGTGCGTGCTTGTATATATGTGGCCCAGCCCCATCCCATGGTGGGCTAAATTATCCATCACACTCGTTAGAAAACCAGCTAATCAGCGTATATATTCCCTAAAAAAGCCTAATCGACATATATCCTTTTTTTGCAAGGCATGCAGTGCCAGAGCCCTCTATGGTCAATATGGTGGCTCCAACAAGGTCTGCGTCCGTGCTGGCCCTCTGACTCACTCCATCCAAAATGTTGTGCCTTGCAAGCAGTGCCAGAGCCCTCTATGGCCAGCGGGTCCGGAAGAGCATGAAGGGGAGGAGGTGGGCAGTCGGCTAGTCGTCACGTCGCGGGTGGGGAATGCGAACAGAGGAGGAGGCGTGTGGATGGCGACTCTTCACGTTGGCGGTGCAGAAGGAGAATAGAGGCATGGAAAGACGCGGGATTCGGGATTAGCAATGACGTGGCTTCACCAGGAGCCAGAGAACTCCTTAATGGGTGTTACAAACATAGGTGTAGTAGATGTGATTGAAGGTCGCTAATACATGATACAACTAAGGAAAGCTAGCCTTTAGGTGCATTTTTTTTACAAATATTCTCCGTTGGCCTCTGGCTTTCCCATGGGCGCAACACGCCTCGTGGCACTGTCTACAGTGGTGCTGTGTCTGCCTCTCCATGCTGGCAGTCTGTCTCATTTTCCGTTTTGCATTTCCCTTGCATGTGCACTCACACTCAGTCGCCTCGGACAGTAGGATTGGACCTTCCCCCAAGGGTGCTGTGGCACTGCAGAAACCTTGGCATGTGCCATGGGGCTCACCACCTTTTTCATCTCGCCTTCTGCAGTTCGTCAACCTTTCGTGGTGTGCTAGGAGCTCGTCGCGTGCTTGGCAGGGACAATGGTAATGCTTAGAAGTTGACTTGGGTGCAGGCACATGAACACAGATGATGGCTGGGAAAACATTGTACCATTTGCGGAACCACCATAGATGTCCTAGCTCCTGATGCCTCCTAATCCTAATGAATACTCCTAATTCTGATTTGTTTTGTTCTCGGATACACAGTTGCTACCTGCAATGCTTTCTCTCTGTCTCTCTCTCAGCTTGCGACATGAAAACATTTTGGCTGGTGTTCATGTGATACAAAATCAGAGAAAGCTACGGGATTTTCCTCTCTTTTATTCACAGATATAGTGTGCCATCAACTGGCTGAATCAAGGCCAATTGGCCACGTGCAGCTAGCCACCTTATGTCCCATTACTAAGACTGTGTCTGTATTTATATGACCATAGTTATTTGTTTTTCTATGTGTTTTGTCTGGCTCAAAAGTGTTTCTAGGTCCATTGTTGTTTATCTATATATGGTGAACAGGCACAACAGGAAAAATTCTTTTGCACTATGAGTAGCGGAGTTAAGTAGACAATGTCAATAAGAAAACATAATTTACATGGTCATTTTTACGCTAAGAATCAATTCGCACTATGCTGCCAACGCCTTGCCTTCACAGTCCTCTTTTCCACTGACGTCCAAAGCACCAAAATCTGAATTCCTTGAATGAGCCGGCCATTGTTAAGCACCAGTATTAGACTATTTACAATGTGATTGAAGGTCGCTAATTTAATTAGTACATGATCAAACTACTGGAACCTAGCCTTTTGGTGAATTTTTTTACAAACACAATCATGGAACCATAAATATTCTATGCCGGCCTTTGCCTTTCCGATGTTCAAACAACCTTATCCATAGTAGCAGCTTTCCGATGGGCGCAACACTCCCAGCCTCGTGGCACAGTCTACCGTGGTGCTGTGTCTGCCTTCAATGGCGGAGCTTGAAGCCAAATACAGGGGGGGCATTTATCAAACCTGGACAATAGACCAACATATATATCTCCTTTAAAAAAATATGAAGAAATATTTCTCTGTTTACCCATTTGTATCTACAGAAAAAGAAATTTAACAGACTACTATTTTATATATAAAACTACCGAACTGTAAAAACAATGCAATTATGGGACTATGGTAAATCTAGCAAAAAATCTAGCAAAATTTTTTTTTTTCTGAAATGTTACTGATGTAAGGTCTCTGCTGCTGTGCGGGCTTGTATGTGGCCCAGCCCCATCCCCTGGTGGGCTAAATTAGCCAACAGACTCGCACGTGTACATGAGAAAACCAGCTAATCAGCATATACATTCCCTAAAAAACGGCTAATCGACATATTTCTTTTTTTTTGCGGGGCAAGCAGTGCTGGAGCCCCTCTATGGCCAATATGGTGGCTCCGACAAGGTCTGCGTCCGTGCTGGCTGTCTGACTCACTCTATCCAAAATGTCGTGCCTTGCATTTCCCTTGCATCTTGGCCATGGGGGCTCACCACCTTTTAGCCATCTCACCGTCTGCACTTGGTTCTTTTGGTGGTGTGGTGGCCTCGAGCTTGTCGCATAGTAGCCGGCAGGGACAATGGTAACGCCAGTTGGCTCGCGTGGAGGCCCTTGAACACAGAAGGCTTTGGCGAGCGGAAGTGGAGACTTTTGTACCATTTGATGCAGCACCGTAGGTAACCTGGTTCCTGACACCTCCTGATCCTAATGAATACGCCTAATTGTGCTCTGTTTGTTCTTGGACATGTACAGTTGCTACCTGCAACTCTCTCTCTCTCTCTCAGCTTGCGACACATTTTGGCTGGTGTTCATCTGATACATAATCAGAGCAAGCTACTGGATTTTCCTCTCTTTTTTACATATATAGTGAGTCATCAACTGCCTGAATCAAGGCCAAGTGACCACGTGCAGCTAGCCACCTTATGTCCCATCTCTAAGACAGTGTGTCTGTATTTATATGAGCATAGTAGATGAGTATTATTCGTTTTTCTATATGAGTATTATTCGTTTGTCTATATAGGGTGAATAGACACAGCAGAAAATTTTCTTTTGCACTATTAGAGTTGATTAAGTAGAAGATGTCAATAAGAAAACATAACTTAAACTGCCATTTTGACACTAAGAATCAATTCGCATTATGCTACCAACATCTGTATCCCTTGAATGACAAGTTATCGGTTCCGCTGATCTTTTCTGGACACAAGCTATAGGCTCAAACATGTTCAACGTAGCTAAGCACAGCAGAGGACCGGATCAGAGGATTTGCAGACTGTGCTCCAGCTCCGCTCTCTTCTAGTTTCTGTGTTACATCTAGTTGGGTCAGTTAGCTAGGCATACCTAATGAGTAAGTGTAGCTACTATTGAAGGAGTACAAACAAAAGATATACACGCAACATAATGTTGAAGTACGTAATTCAAAACACTGGTCAGAAAAAAGTATACTGGTCAGAGTTAATATAGTAATGCAGCCTCTATTGACATAAACGGGATTGTACATTAGAACAAAAAATTATGCAAAATTTTGGAAGCAAACAGGTTAATTTATTGTCAAGAGGAATTCGATTTCCTAAGCAGCACCATACATCTATTCATGTCAGCATGCTTCACAGACTCCAAGCTACTACAAGCTAGCAGTTCTTTCTGCTTACTATTTCCCTGGTTTACGTGGGCTGTAGTTAGTTCAGGGCTGCTTTTCTAGTAACACATTGGACTAGCTAAGACATATATGAGGAGATTACGGGAAGGAGGCTACGTATAAGACATTGTAGCTCTCTGCTAACCATGCATTTGTAGAGCTGTACACAAACTGACTGTGAAACTAGATTGACGGAGACGTTCACACGACTCCCACCTCTTGAAATGGACGAAATGAAGTGATTTTTTCTTAAAAAAAGCACGGGTAGCATCAATACTGGCACTGGCGACTGGGGATCACCAGATGTGGATCTAGCCAGGCCGCCAGGCCTGGATCTGCTTGGTTTGTTTAGTCTTTCACATGTTCTTCAAGTGCTCTATTGAAAGATATAAGCAAAAAGTTGTTTATACACGTTTTTTTCTTGCTATACGTAGCTACGTACACTGCTACGAGCGGCTTGTGAAGGAGAATTATCCATGCATCAGGGAAGAATAACAAGTACCATGCGTAGTTTTTCCCACATCATCCCTTATTCGAAATGTTGGACCCTCATCTTTCTTGAGTGCTTTGACACCCAATTCTCTTGAGCACCATCAGCATGCATGGAAGGCTGCCGGACAGTTATTCTCCTTATGTGATCATACAACTGCAGCTGATGTACCAGATGCATACAATTCCCATCTTTCGAGTTGCATCATTTTGGGGGTAGCTATAGCTAGAATGGCAATGCCTAATTCATCAGAATAGCCACGATTGAGTGTTCATGTATATAGGATGAGACTACCTAAAAACGAACAACACTACGTACGTACAATCAAGAGACACCGGACATAAATCAAAGATATATCTTGAATGCACTGGTCAGACAAATAAGGGGTCACACATACATCCTTTGTGGATGAAAAAAGCATGTGTCAGAAATTAGTAGGCAATGCAGCCTCTACTGACACCATAATGTTTTTTTTGAGTTTCTGATACCATAATGTTAGGATTCTATAACAACAATAACTATGAGAAAATTCATAAATAATCAAGCTATTTAGCCAACACAAATTTATTTACTAACCAATAGTCCAATACCATACATCTTTTTCACATCTGGCCTCCAGAAGAGGTGAGGACGTGTCACTGAAGCATGAATCATTTGATTATTATTGTTGGCGTTATAGCTTGTCATTTTCTGGACCATAGTATCCTCCACATTATTTTCTATCGAGAACTTAAGTAAATTTGTATGTCCATCTTGCTTTTTGTTTCATCGTGGAAACAGAGCAGGGCCTAGAACGCCTTTGGCAGTTTAGATAGCTTTGGCAGTTTAGATAGGTTGCAGGTCTCCTCATACAATACTGTGGTATTTCTCATGCAAGGATGACGCAGCCGTTCCAATCCTAACATAGGAACACTGCATCAAACCAAACATTGGGATGACCACATATGCGACATGAGTAAATTTTCTCTTGCAGATTCAGCTACTTTTTTTCCACAGCATAATTGATCCTGGAGCTTCTTGATTCAGTTCGAATTCCATGCATCAGAGGAGGATTATTTAGCCAATATTTTGATGAGAGCGCTACAGGAGTTTCCCGATCCTTCCTAGTTCCTATCCCCAACAATTCTGCTTGTTCAAATGCTTTCATCGACTCCGGGAAGTACTGGTAGTTCTTCTTGATGTAGCTGTTCTTTGGCCCCGACTTATGCGTGGATCAGTTTGAGGTTATATTTGGTAGCTAGGTAAAGATATGGTGATATTTTTTTTTTTTTTTTGAACTGAACATGGTCTCCCTCTCTTTTTTAACTGAACAGGGTCTCCCCCGCCTTGTTTAATTAAATGATACATTTTTTAGTTATATGTGGTAGCTTGGTAATGATATAGTGATTCCTGCAATGCTCTCTCTCTCTCTATCTCTCTCTCTCTCTCTCTCACTCTCTCAGCTTGCAACACATTTTGTCTTGTGTTCATATGATAAATAATCAGAGCAAGCTATGGGATTTTTCCTCTTTTTTTTTCACACATATAGTGTGCAATCACTGGCTGAATCAAGGCCAAGTGACCACATGCAGCTAGCCACATTATGTTCCATCACTAAGACCGTTTGAATTTATATGACAATAGTAGATGTGTATTATTTGTTTCTGGCTCCACCATTGTTACTGGTAGACAGGCAATGCAGAAAATTTTTTTTTGCACTATGAGTACGTAGTGGAGTTAAGCGGAAGATGTCAACAAGAAAACATAATTTACACGGTCATTTTGACACTAAGAATCAATTCGCATTATGCTACCAACGCCTTGCCTTCACAGTCTGCATTCCTCGAATGGCAAGTTACTGGTGCCGCTGAGCTTTTCTGGACACAAGCTACAGACTAGCAAACCCGAATTCCTCGAATGGCAAGTTCGCTCATCCTTGTGGCACGAGGGAGTGTCACAGATACCTCCTGATCAGTGCTGCTCCTGATCTATTCGCAATGCACACACTGCACCATATATAACATATTCCAAATGGTGCACATTTCTAGCACACACAGCAGGAGATGTTTTCCAAGATGCCTCATATTCCTAAGTCATTAGGACTGTGCTCCAGCTCCGCTGTCTAATGAATCAGTATAGCTACTATTGAAGGAGTATTTATAGGACAAAACTGTAGGCGGAAAACTAGTACAAACAAGAGATATGCATGCAACATAATGTTGAAGATACATTCAGAGTTAATATAGTAATGCAGCCTCTCTTGACACAATTGGTATTTCAACAAAAAAATTATGCAAAATTTCAGAAGCAACCAAGTTAATTAATTTATTGTCAAGAAAAAATGATTTCCTAAACAACACCATACATCTTTTTCATGTCAGCATCTAGATGAGGTGCACACTACTGGAAACTAGAATTTTCCTATGTGTGTGATTACCACAAGATAATTATCTTGTCGGTTTTAATCACTAAAAAGTTAATGCATAATTTTAGATGTATGTTTTTTCGATAGGGTCTATGTGTTTTCCAAAACTATCAATATAATTGTAATTATTTTGTCAATATATGCAATAACCGTTAAAAACATTCGAAGCCCTCAGTGAAATTCGAGTTAGGGTGATGTTTTTATATTTAAGCAGGAATAATACTTTAACTCTTTATCGTGGCTTGCCACTTGTCGAACACTGCTATCTTCACATTAACCACAACTATTGTTAACAAATCATTTTCCATCTCGAAGAATAAATAATCTTCAAACATAATACGTGGGTTAGAACGTACACAGCAACATGGCCTTTCAATTGACATAATGTGGGGCCTAACTTGGGGTTTCACTTCAAACTATCTCCAATTCATCCAGTATTTTCATTCAAATGGGAGCTACTTTTTTTACACGGGGGTTTCACTCATATCCCTGAAAATTCTTGTTTTGCATGCTTCAAGGAATTGTAGCTACTACAAGCTAGCACTACTTTCCAGACTTTCTAGTTACTATTGCCCTGGTTTACGTGGGCCGTAGATAGTTTAATTTAGGCTGTAGTTAGTTCAATTTAGGGCTCCAGATGCCTCCTAATCCTAACTACACTCTATGTCTATGTTCTGGCTCCGTCTCTCCAGATGCTAGTTTTGCCAACAATTGTGAGTACAGACATGCTTGCCAAATTACAAGAGGTTGGAGAAAGTGGACTACCAATAAGAGATTGAGTCGTTTCCAAGCACCTTAAATAATGGGAGGTTGGTTGTACATGGCGGTGCACTATTTCTCCTTTTATATTACCCTTATACATTAGAGGCCAATAACCCACAGATGCATTAAGGTCACTTATTTTTATACCCTGTAGAATTAGAAAAAATGGGAGATTCATCGTTGGGTGGAGGACAGTTTGCTACGGCCGCCGGGAGCCATGTCATTTGTCAGACTATACAACATAAACACGATTTTAGACAATATTAGTTTTTTTTTTAGAGGCAATATTGGATCGATCATATCTGGAATAATCATATTGGGCGTCATGTCATCCCTGAAAATGATTTTTAAACATACGTCTCCTAAGAAGCCAGTTTGGAAAATGATTTGTAGAGGGTACATGTAGTCTTTCGACATTGTTCCCACTGAAAAAATCATAACATCAGTGCATATAATTGGATGGAGACAAATTAGATTAAAATTGTATAGCTCAGTGTGATATAACATTTTGTAGTTGTGAACTTTCTAAATCAAGATTGTTTAGAGACACAAATAATATTTGGTTTAAGTTATCATATTTTAAATTTTTTCATTTTTTAACATCCCCTTCTGATTTTTACATGTTTCATACAAAAATTATAGATCTCAACATAATCTATACCTTTGTTGTTTACTTTTTAACCTTATTTGTTTTAAGTGTTACTAAAAAAATATTTGTTTTAAGTTCACAGAGATTGGAATACAAAATTTGAAATTTTACCATTTTTTTCGGACCTTGGCATGATATATACTACAATGTATAACTCTATAGTTGACAACTTGTCACAAGATAGATTGTGACCCAAATGTGCCATAATTTTAGATTTATTTTTAAAAAATGTCTTAGCCTTTTTATCTAGAGGCGACCCTCTAGAAATTGCTCCCACTGAGGCTACTAAAGAAATTGCTCCCACGGAAATCTGGTGGGCTGTCTATGCTGTAGTCTCTGTTATTAAATGCCCATATGTGCATCCAGTACATTAATCCTGTTTTAGTGCCAAACACAGATGCTGAGAAAGTAGTACATTAATTCTGTTGATTCTATTGTCACAAGAAGAGTGACGTGAATGTAATGTCAAATGTTCATAATGTAGGCTGAATATTAAGGGCATGTTTGATGTGGAGCCATAGGGTGGCTCGGCTGGCTGGCCTGGCTAGTTCCTTTAGGCAACACTTGTTTGATTACTTTTTTTCCCAGTGAGCCAGGTCAAGTTAGTATTGTGTTTGATTTGTGGTGGAGATGGTAGGATGACCTTGCATCAACAGCGGGTGAAGTTACCTTCAGTTCTGTCTCTGCAGATTGTATCGAACACTTGGGGCTCCAAGCACAAGCAAGCAAGCAATCCAAGGCTAGAGGAACCATCTGTTCCTCTGTTTTAGCCGGTTCCTCCCTTCAATTCTCATAATTAAGGGTAGTTTAATTGGTACTTATATCTAAATATTGCCTATATCCATATGTATAACACAAACTATATATTAAATATCCAAAATGACTTGCAATTTATAATCAAGGAGTACATGTTACCCTACTCGACTCATCAGTAAAATGGGCAGCCACGTGAGCATGATGCCATTTGAGTTCGAACACATGTGAGCAGAAGTGGAAGTAAGTGGATGAGCCTAGCTAAAACCATCTCCCTTGTCATCGGCTTATGTGTTCCTCTGCCGCACAGCATCTGAGAAATAAGATTAGGCACACGTGGCAATAAGAAATAAGAACACAATTACAGGGCATCAAGCCAGAGACAAATAGCTCTTCATCATCAAAACCTAAAGGATAATCGTGGAGTGCCACTTCATCCTTTAAATTCCTCAACTATCTACTGAAGGTAGCTTGAATACCATCGAACATCATCCTGTTCCTGATCTTCTAGAGTCCATGATGACCTATCTAGAGCAGGCATGCTCAGCAGTTTATTCAACAAGTAGTTAGGTCAGTGCCGCATCCACCTTAGACGCCCTTTTGCCCCCGTGACACCACTTGTCATGGGGCTTTCTCGTGCTCATTATCCGAACGGTGGGTGCCCATGGTTGTTCCATTGGGACTGTCTCCGTCCATTTTTTTTTCCAACCATCACAACAGCCTGCTGGCAAGATCTATTAAGCGGTACTATTGCTGATCATGCACCTGCAGCCACGTACATACTGCTTCTATAGCAGACCCAATGGCGTCAAGCAGTTACCAGCTCCAGGGCTCCAGCTATGAGCTCCACATAGCTTGATTATTTTCCTCCATCAACATTCTGCATCGTAGATATGTTGTTCCAAATGCCTCGTAGTCTCACAATGAGCTTCTCTGTTCTTCAATCACACAAACTTTCAGTGCTGGCGGTGTGACTCCCTCTTTCCATACCCTCTCAAAATGTCGCGTCTGAGAAATTTGGCAACAATGGTAATGCCAGTTGTGGCTTGGGTGGAGGCACATGAACACAGAAGGCATCCACGAAGGAAAGTTCGACAGAAAAACAATGTACCATTTTAGGCCGCACCCTAGCTGTCCTAGTTCCAGATGCCTCCTAAACCTAACGAATAAATACTCACGCCTAATTGTGCTGTGTTTGTTCTTGGATACGTACAGTTGCTCTCTCTCTCTCTCTCTCTCTCTCTCTCCACCGATGATTGATTTTCTGAGGTTTTCATAGTTTTGAACTGCTACCTAGCTTTCGGATGTAAGAATAGAGACATGCTTATCAGATTATATAACAGGTTCGAAAAACAGAACCCAATACAAGAGATGGTCGAGTCATTTTCATCCATTAAATAATGGGTTGAGGTTGGTAGTAGGTCGGTTGCGCTATTTCTCCATTTATATTGACCATATACATTGAACCACATATGCATTAAGGTCACTGTTTTCATGTACTTCCAGAATAAAAAAACGAAATTGATAGTTGGGTAGAGGAAATTTGCTAGTTAGAGGACACTAAATTTGTCACAGCCGCGATGCGGAGGCGACGGCGGCGGCAGCGGGGATCGGGACGCACGAGCGGGAGCTGGAGAGCAAAAGGAGGAAGGATATTTTTATTTCTTTCTTGCTTCAATAGATTACATTCACCCTATATTTATAATCCTTATTGGACTTGTGTTGCAAGCAAAGAATTCTAGGAAGTTTCCTTATAGATTGGAACTCCTCTTCCTAAACAAAAAGATATTCTTTTCCTAATTAAACTCAGTGATTATTTATTCTCTAAAACAAAAGATATCTTATCCTAACTGAACTCAAAGATTATTAAATTCCTAAGATAATTTCAGTTACCAAAATAATCGTGGAAGGGCGGCGGCGGCCCAGCCGTGTGCGTGTTGGGGGCGCACCCTGCTGTTCACGCCTGTCGTCAGCCGGCGGCTCTTCCTCCGAGCCCCTCACCTTGGGCTGTAAAAATTTTTATCTTTAGAGGTGGTTAAACTGATCTATCACATCTAGAACTAATGAAAGGTCTCCAAAGGCCACGATCCATCTCTCAAAAAAGATTTTCTATTAGCTGTGCGCCTCATAAGAAGCCACTCTCAGAATTGATTTCTAGAGGATTCGTCCTTGTAAATTGTTGTCGCCCAAAAATCAAACTTTTTCCTGTATAGTATAACTGGATGCAGACAAATTGTGAATTAAATTTACCTAACTCGATGTGACCTAAAACTTTATAGTTATATACCAACTTTGACTTTAATCAAGATTGTTTACAAACACAAATATTTGTTCTAAGTTATCTTTTTTTGAAATTTCGCTGTTTTCTAATAACCTCAGCTTTTTGCATGTTCTACAACAAAGTTATAGATCTCGACACAATCAATAACTTTATAGTTTACAACTTTTTTTGATCCTTTAAGAAACCAGGATGCTGGTTTAAAGTTCTCAGATATTTTAATATACAAAATTTTAATTTTCGAAATACGTTGTTTGTTCTCAAGGTATATACCAAATTTACTGTTCACAGAATGATGGCCTATAGCAAGTTCTCTACAAATATCTCGAACCGAGTATCCCCAACTGATGGAGTTAAAAAAAAAATCTATTACAATCACTAACATGCTTATATAGGCTGTGTTATTAATTACCACATGTGCATCCAGTACATCAATCCTCTGTCCGAGCCAAACATACACCTTATGAATAGTTGATGTATTATTGAAAACAATGCAAATTCATTTGCAGCATGAAAACTATAATCTACCTTCAGTACTATATAGTTAGAATGAAATGTTGCCTGTCATACATAATAACTAGCAGTTACCCTCGTGCTTCCCACAGGGCAGTAAACGGGAAAATGGAAATTATCATGTTAGACAGCTTTAGCCATAGTAATCTCCTTTTCATGGGAAGCTGCAAACAGTGGATCTGCAAAGCTGAATGACCTCGCCCTGAGGAACGCCAGTTCTGAAACTGGGCGAGGAATCGAGTGGTATCCACAAGCCATGACCCAACTGCTCCACACGCACATAGGGGCTTCTTGATGTTTGTAACGCTCAGATCCTACAATGTACTTTTGCTGAACTGCTCCACACACATAAGTACCATCCTGTAGTCTAGATTTTCTTTAAATAACTTGAAGCACTGCTTGTGATGGTTCTCCAGATGCCTCCTAATCCCAGAATACTGCGTGTATTCGCGTCCTGTTTCCCGACCATTCCACCCTCTCTGTCCACTGACAGCTTACTGAGTTTTTCATTGGTGTTGAGCTTGTAGCTAGCTGTTGGAAAGTAAGACTAGAGACATGCCTTATGAGAATAGACTACCATTGAGAAAAGTCATGCTCAAGTTCAGGCCTTATATAATGAGAGGTTGCTCATAGGTCAGGTGTGCTGCTTCTGCACTTACATTTACACACCGTATATGCATTAATTAAGGTCGTTCGATGTACTGTAGTATTTTAAATAATGGATCACTGATCATGGGCCGAGGAATTTGCTACCTGTACCCATGGTTACCACGACATCCAGCAGCTTTTAGGTAGGTGGTTGCTACAAAAAATAATTTTAGAACACACTCTCAATGGCCATGATGTCATCTTAAAATGGTTTTAATATGTTGGCCACTAAGAAAGCGCATTCAGAAATCAATTTCCATGCATACTGTCTCTGTAAATGGTTGTCATCCAATGATAATTTCTAAATTAAAGTGTAGAGCTCGATGTGATCTACATTCCTCGAATGACAAGTTACGGGTGCCGCTTAGTGTCATAACCCAAAAAGAGATCGCCGGAATAGGGCCCAACAAGGGGGAACCGCGCCGCCTAGGGCCCAAGGCCCCGGCGCCGCCTCCCGCCCAGCCCGCCGCCATCGTCCGCCCCGTGAACGCTGCTTACGTCAGTTGTTTCGCAATTAAGTAAGGAATATTTAAGGAATAAAAATAGTAATAAAATAGGGAATAAATAGATTGCTTGTAAAAGAGGAATTCCAATCTATAAGGAAAACCTCTAGATCTTTCTTAGCATGCAAGTCTCCCTCGAACTATAAATACAAGGGGCATGTAGTCGGTTGAATCTTAAGAAGAAATAAAATAAACAGGTAACTCCCAACAGCTCTCCAGCTCTAGGCTCTCTCTCTCCCCGACCTCCGCGCAAGACGCGCCGCCAGATCACCGCCGCCTGCTGCACGGCACGCCGCCCAGCGCCACTGGCTGCTGCCGCCACCTCCGCCGCCGACGCCGCCGGCCCCCCCGGCGGCAGCGGCGCCGCCCCACGCCACCACTCCCTCCTCCTCTTTCTCCTCTTCTTCCTCCTCTCTACTACTCCCAAGCAGCCCCAACCACCGTCTACTCCATCACCACCACCGTCAAGATCACCGACGACCAGCAATCAGGTGTCAATTCCGGCCCAATCTAGCCGGAATCGACACTTAGCTTTTCTGGACACAAGCTATAGACTCGAACTTGTTCAACGTAGCAAAGCAGAGCAGAGGACCAGTTTGATTAGGAGGCATCTGGAGCTAGAGAATCAAATATTATGAGTGCAGGTGACAACATCCAAGAGAACAACATGGATGACTATTACAATATTCTTTTTTCGGAAAATTAAATATTATGACTGCATTCAAAAACTAGGCAATCGTCAATTTATAATACATAATCAAATCATAATTTCGTGGTTGATCCATCAGAACACAACAGTAAAACCTGACCAATCAAGGAATAAAACTATCCCATTGGAACCTAAAGTCTTGCAGCAAAAATACATCAAGTTTTCTACCTCTCTCTGCACTAAGGCGGATTTACGTTTTTCAGTGGGTTTGAACTGCTAGATGTTGACACACATGCATAAACAATAAGATATGGTAAACTTCTGAGGTTACAAGATTAGAGGAGATCGATTAAGAATACTCTAATAAGAGTGACGAGTTGTGCCTCAAGCCTTCAACAATGGGATGCTGGGATGCTGGGCTGCAATTTAGAAGTTTGGAGTTATTACTGATTGTAGAAATGGGGAGGAAGGGAGGAGGGGGTGGGAGTGGAGTTTGGTTTAGCCAACAAAACAGCAGACTACATCGTTACATGACTCAAGAAGAAATAAGAACAATTACAGGGCATCAATCCAGAGACAAACTGCTCTTCTATCATCAAAACCTAAACGATAAGCTTCAAGAGCCACTTCATCCTTGAAATTCCCCAACTATCTTCTAGAGTTCCCAAGCAGCAATCAGAAAGAGTTCCATGAAGAGCAGAAGACCAGACAACTGTCTGCTACGTACCATTTTAGGCCGCACCATAGCTGTCCTAGTTCCTGGTGGCTCCTAATCCTAATGAATAGTCACACCTAATTGTGATCTGTTTATTCTTGGACACGTACAGTTGCTACCTGCAATGCCCTCTCTCTCTCTCTCTCTCTCTCTCTCTCAGCTTGCGACATGAATAACATTTTGCCTGGTGTTTTCATATGATACATAATCAAAGCAAGCTACGGGATTTTCCTCTTTTTTGGTCACACAAATAGTGTGCCATCAATTGGCTGAATGAAGGCCAGTGACCACGTACAGCTAGCCACCTTATGTCCCATCACCAAGACTGTGTCTGTATTTATATGAGCTAGTTAAGTGATATGGAGGTGTTTATATAAGGTGAACACGGGCACCATGAGTAGTTGAGCTATGCACAAAGATGTCAATAACCAAAAATTAATTTACGGGACCATTCTTACACTCATAGTTCTCGTGTCTTGTGGCGTCCAAGGCCAAGCACTGCTTTGACCGGATCGGATGGTTTGTACCAGAACTCCGCCACTAGCTTGATATACTGGATCTCACAGTTCTCTCCTCTATGTGACACGAGCGAGGGGCCATGATATATGTCACGATACATCCAGATCCATAGCAAATGCACACACTGCATTATATAAATACACATTCAGTCCAAAATGGACGTAGCTGTTTGCATATCACGTTTTCATTACAGGATGGCTTATGGTTTACGTTCAAGAACCAGTTAGAGGCTCAATGGGTAGCAGAACTAAGTCTACATAACAGCATCTGCTTTTTGCCTAGTGGCCGCATCATCTATCCTGTCCGCCAATAGTGATAGTAATTTTTCGGTCAAAAAATAGTGGTAGTAATTTTGCGCTAGATAAAATTACACACACCATACCGTCGGTGCACGTGGTGCAACGCAATAAATAGAGGTAAGAGAGCTACACTGGACATTATCAGGCTGCATACTACAGAGTCTGGGACAGCTCCACTCAAGTCTGCATCTAAAGGGGTTGTAACTCCTCAATTCACTTGTAGGGCTCGAGTTCCTACTGAAACATCTCCACCTACTATAAATTATATTGCTGATGCCTCATATTCCCACATCGCACTGCTGGTTTCATACTTGCGAGAAACTGTTTTTGTACTATTATGCATCTTTTTTTTTTTGTCCATTTGGAAGCAATATATTATGCATGCTACATAGCTGGAGGATATCGAACTGATGACTATAGTAGTCATGGGAAAAACTTGGTACATGTATATGTGACGATCTTATCCTTTTATAGATCGAGTGAAACATCCAGAGAAAATGCTAGAAAACGGTCCAGTTGGATGCTGCTTCAAGACTTCTACTATACATAGGACACATTGACGTGTTGTAAATGGTGACCAGAAATAGTACAGAAATTAGAAACACACTGCAGCAATGTTTGCCCATGTGTAACTGTGCAATGACAGTTATGACTCGAGAAGCTTGCTATCCACCAAATTTGAGCTGCATGATTATTTTTTACTGACATTATTTAGGATATAAGGGTAAGTACAAGCCAACTCCATGCGCATATATCAAGTTCAAGAAGCTCGTCCTCAACTCCATACATTATTAACTATATTAGTATAAAATATTTATTTCTTGCGTTAAGGAATCTAGGTGTGATGAGGATTTCTTACATAAAAATCGAGATGCGATGTTGCAACACACGTATGTCAAGTTTGAGAAGCTTAGAAGGAAAATATTTGTAAAAACCACACACTGACACGTACAATCTGTTAAGGCCCGTATACAAATTACAGTAAGGTTGTTGTACAAATTGCAAATTCATAATACCTTGAGAATACCTTAATAAAAAAATAGGCATACTCCACACATCCAGGCATATTAAGTTGCTATTGCTTGTTCTTGCAGAAAAATAAAATGAGAACATGGAAAACATGAACATTTGTACTACCATTGAGACATGGACTGCATGAAAATTCAGTTGTGATAATTAATTCATTCAAATGGCCAATGTTAAGTTCTAGTGTTAGATGACTATTATTAGTACAATATGATTGAAGGTGGCTAATGCATGATTAAACTCTCCAAGAGAGTCGAGCCAGAGAAGTGGTGCCAGTGGTATTGGACCTCCCCACAAGGGCAGTGTGATATCACCACCTTTTATCCATCTCACCCTCTATACTTGGCGCTTATTGTGTTGTGGTGGCCTCGAGGTTGTTGCGCGATAGCCGATAGGCATGGACAATGGTAATGCCAGTTACGCCGGGTGGAGGCACATGGCATCGACGAGCAAAAGTGGAAATCCTCTTACCATTTTGGGCACCTCCATAGCTGTCCTAGCTCCACCATTGTTTGTCTATATATGGTGAACAGGTACAGCAGAAAAAATTCGTCTGCACTATGAGTAGTGGAGTTAAGCAGAAGACGTCAATTAGAAAACAAAATTTACACGGTCATTCTTATGCTAAGAATAAATTCACATTATGCTACCAACATCTGCATCCCTTTGCGGCTGAGCTTTTCTGGACACAAGCTACATGACCGGATCAGAGCACAGGATCGGATCGACGTAGCAAAGCAGAGCAGAGGATATGCAGACTGCAGGTGATGTTTTCCAAGATGCCTCATATTCCTAAGTCATCATGCACTGTGTTCCAGCTCCACTGCTGTCTTCAAGTTTTTTTGTTACATCTAGTTGGGTCAGTTAGCTAGCCATGGCTAATGAATCAGTATAGCTGCTATTGAAGGAGTATTTATAGGATAAAACTGTAGGCAGAAACCTAGTACAAACATCAAGAGATATGCATGCAACCTAATGTTGAAGATACATTATTCAAGGCAGTGGTCAGATTCTTTAATTTGTGGCGGAAAAAAGATACTGGTCAGAGTTAATATAGTAATGCAGCCTCTATTGACACAGTCGGGATTGTACATTAGAACAAAAAAAAAAAAATGCAAAATTCCGGAAGCAACCGAGTTAATTTATTGTCAAGAGAAATTTCATCCTAAGCAACACCATACATATTTTCGTGTCAGCATCTAGATGTGTTGCACACGGGCCGATTGAATTACATTGGTATACCCTGAGTCTGACGGGGCTTCCCTGTGAAGGGGGTAAGGCTCTCCGACCGGCGTTGCTTGGCCGGGGCCTTCAGCGCCGCCGCTGCCGCCACCGCCGGCCACCTTCAAGGAGCCGGGCGGCCGCGCTCCCCACCTCTCCTCCGCTCCGCTCCCTGTCCTCCCCCATCTCCCCTCCTCTCCAAGCTGCCCCGGTGTCAACCATGCTCCCACGGGCCCCTTCCTTTCGTCGTTCTTTGTATGGCTCGATTCGAGCTGACGGCCGCGGCCCCTGCATGGCCCCATGGCGGATCCGCTGCGCAAACCACCGTAGAGAGGGTCGATCTGCGACATCAGGGGCGGCTGCCCAGCGGCGCCCTCATTGGGGCTGGAGGCCCTGCTGCCGCCCGCGGGATTTGGAGCACGCCGGCAGTTGCTGCTGCAAGAGCAGGGTCGACGGCGGATCCGCCCATCCCCCGCTTGGATCCGTGACGGCGACGCCTCGCTCGCGTGCGCGCATCCGGAGCGCCCACCGCCCGCGTCATGCGCCCGAAAGTAGATGATGAACCCCTCCGCCGCCAACCCTCGTGGCGCGCACGCGGAGCGCGCGCGTTGGTGAGGTGTTGCGGCTTTGCAGGCCCCCTCATCGCTCTCAATCCGCCGGGGCGGGGGATGCCGGCGTGGCCGCCCGGGCACACCGGATACAGCCCGACAACCCGTCCACCGTGGCTCGCTCGCAGCCCTTCTCGTGCCCATCCCCCGGAGGCATCTCAAGTAGCGAGGAGAAGATCCACCGCCGACTTGTCGGCAAGAAGGTTGCGGTGCCCAAGGTGGATGTCGAAGAGGAGAGGATGGGGTCGCAGATCCAGTGGCGACTTCCCGTCTCTACTGACACGACAATAGTTACCGTTGCTCACACATTCTAACAGTGAGCAACGACCTCTCTTCCGCCGGAGATAGTGCTTCTCCAATGGCGACCATTCGGCATCACGATGCACCCTGGTGTCCCGGTATCACACAGAGTCGGTGACATATCTATCGCCAGATCTGATCCACATTCTGGTTTATGGATCAAGTGTGAGCCGGTTTGCTAGCTGCAATGGGGATGTCTAGAAGGCGACATCACTTTGCCTTCTCGTCGGGCGCGCTGAGGTGGGGTGTCCATGGATCTCAATTTTTCGACGCAGTGGACACCGGTTGATCTTTAGTACACATATCACTACACCACAACACTTTTTCAGGGTCAGACATCTGACGGTAAAATTCCTTTTTGGCGTTGGCTAGTCTGTCCCTAAAGATAACCTAGAGATTATCTGTCGGTAATTATGAATTTAGTGATTTATCGTCCGTCGCTATATATACTGATAAATGGTCTGTCGGTATACATAAGTACGCCGTAACACGGTCCGTCGCTAAAATAAGTGGGTCCCAAATCCACCCAGCCGCGCGTAAATGTTAGCCCGGCCTTGTAATTTCGACCTGCTAGTGTGTATACAACCAAAACCCTAAAAATTTCCCCCAATCCCACCCTACCGCCACCTCTCTCTCAATCCTTCCGTCGCCGCCCCCAAGTCCGTGAAAAGTGAAAACTCCCGTGACCCGTAAGACCGCCCTCTCCCTACGAATCCCCCTTCTGCTCCGTCCCCGCGCCCTCTGCTCCCTCCCCGTCGCCCAACAGACGCCGTCGTTAACTCCTCTCGGTGCTGTTGGGGGGACCCTCGCCCGAGGGACCCCCGGTGCTCACAGGCGGGCAAGGCTCGAAGGAGACGCCCCAAAGGGGGACCCAGCGTCAAGGCGGCATCGCATCCGCGGGCGCGGGGGCAGCCGTCGGGGGGGCGCATCCCGCCGGGCGCGGAGGCAAGGCTTCGGGGCGACACCCCGCGAGCGCGGGGAGACCTTGTCGGGACGGCATCCCCATGGGCGTGGGGAGGCAAGGCTCGAAAAGCGACACCCAGCGAGGGGACGGGGGCGCCGACGATTTGAGCATCCCCGGGCGCGGGGAGTCAAGGCTTGAAGGCGGCATACCCTCGCAGCGCTGGGACACGTCAAGACAAAGCATCCCCGCAGCGCGGGGGGACGGCACCTTTGGTGAGGTCCCTCGGCGCAAAAAAGGGATGACGAGGCCAGGAGGAGCCGGATTCAAGCGGCGGTGGGAAGAGGAACCCTAAGGAGACCGTAGCCGTGTTTGGGCATGTACTTTTACCGTCGTACCCTTGAAAGAGTTTGTACCAAAAACGCCCTCGGGCGGGCCCTAGGCGTAAGTGGCAAATACGCTTTGTCCCGACGTAACTACAGTAAAAACCAACCGGACGCCTATAAATACGGACCGACATGACGTATGAAGGGGCGGTTGGTAAGCGCTTTTATGACCTATCAATCTAAAAGTCATTCTCTCGGGATCTCAACCTTTGTCCACGTCATCCACGTGGGGCCTGCCTGCAAGCCGTGTCATTCCTTCTCTCCTGTGGGAAGCCCTCGCCCCTCCTCCCGCTATCCACGTGGCAAAGGCTAGAGGGGCGGTGCGCACCCCACATGCCGATCCAGTTCGGGCGCCGCCGCCCACCCGTAGTGTCCGCCTCGTACCCACGTGGAGCCGCCGGTGGTGCCTGCTCGGAAGCGCCCAATCCCGCCCGTCGCCGCCCCGGTCCAGCCCCCCGCCCGTCGCCGCACCTGGTCCAGCCCCGCCCTGTCGCCGCCCTGGTCCAGCCCTGCCCATCCCTGGAGGACGCGAGCAGCAGCACCTGGACACGCCTCATTGGACGCACATCTGGAGAACGCGAGCAGTAGTCCTTCGACAGCAGCAGCCGTGCCTCTGACAGTGGAGCACACGACAAGTGCTTCAATGGAGGAGCAGTAGCAGCAGCCGTAGCCTCTGACAGTGGAGCAGCAGATTCTGTAGCCTCCAATTTCTGCTTGTTGATTATCCATCGGTATGTGCTCCTCTGGTTCTTTCTTTGAAGCGCTAAAAAATGAGATTATTTAGTTTGTTTGGGTGGGTGGGGACTAAGCTTCTAATCTGCATTCAGTACATGGTAATTGTCCTAATTTATTTGCATTCAGTACATGTAAACAGTGATGGCTGCCGTCCTCAACTTTGGTCTTTATATATAAAAATTTTAGAGCAATTAGTGTACTATGGGATACATGGCAAGGATACTGATGACTTCAAATCCATATAGCATAGAAACATATCATGAGCTATATGATAGATAGTTTGGATAAAAAAAATATAGGAATTGGTTGGTGGCTGCAGGAAGGTCAAACAAGCATTCCATGTGTTGTGCAGAGGTAGTCCTGAATCAACCCGTGGCCCTAAACCATCATGCCATTGTGTGCTACAGGTCCTCACTGAGACAATTTCAGCCACAGCCCACAGCAGCATCAGTTGTATCCCTCATGTTGGGACGCGTATCCCAGCGGCCCGAGCGGAGGTGATCGCGACAAGAGGAAGCATGCATAGAAGCCAGCACTAACGATCGGGTTTGAGTTATGTCCTTTCGTAACGCGAGCAGCCTCTACAGACCTCCGCCACCAGGGCTGGCGAAGGTCCTTGTCTCCGCTAGGCGGGGTTCTCGGGACCGGTGGCTTCGCCTGCTGCAGCGCTGTCGCTGGAGGTCGCCGCCTCCGCTTGCTCCACGCCAAGCGCCCAGGGAGGGAGACCGGGAGGCCCGGCTCGCGAAGGGTCCCGACGGATCACGACGGATGACCGGAGGAGGTCACTTGGAGTGGGTCCCTAGCGGACGTGTCGAACCCCGAGGGAGGAAGATGGTGCGGAATGTACAAGTACACGGAGACCCCGCTGGGATTTGAGTATAGAGGAATATACCGAGAATATTGGAGGGCAAACTTGTAATCTTATGCCCCATGCAATTGTAAAAACTATAAATAGGGAGGAGTCCTCCCCATTAGAAGAGGCCGGTGAAGGCCATTAATGGACAGCTATTATTCACTCTTGTGTTCCTCTTCGTCATTCCATCCACTCTAGCCGAACCGCCCCAGGGCAACGCCTGGGCGGCTACCACCCCCGTGTTGAGAGTCGCCAGTCCAACACCTCAGATGATTAACATGGCCGATTCCTTCATTCTATTGGCAGATGCCATGTGTCACAGTCTTTGAATTGCTTTTTGTGCTTATTTGGCCATCACATTCGTATAGCTGATTTCTGACATCACTAACAGAATTCACACTATGCAAATTCGAGCGAGGTTGAAGTTCCAAAACATTAAAAATTTGTGAACTAGGGACTAATGGCTGCATGCTGCGAACGAACTAGGGACTGCAGTACACCTGTAGCTATGTGCATTTTTTTTTGCTAGCTTGCTGAACAGTTGAGAACATCCAGCATGTCAAAGTTCAAGAGATTATCCTACAATTACTGAGGCCTTCATATATTATTAATATTAAGAGATTGTTATTTTCCAGTGTTCAAGCAGGCATAATTGTTGAGCCTAAAAAGTAAGTGTTATTTATGCAGTATGTGATTGTCTCATTGATTACTTGAATTTGTTCCCTTTAGTTTGTATTATTTTCTATACAAGGAAAACATTACTAATTCCTTTGTACCTTTTAGGAGAAAAAAATGTCAAGCGCAAAAGAGGCAACAAAGATGATGACATGACTGAGTATGAGAGGCAGAAATGGGAACAAGTTGCAAGAAACAAGAAGAAGATGGAATCTCTTCGTCTTCATCAGTTGAGGGAAGAACTCCAGCCTCGAACCAAGTAAAAGAGCAAAGGTATAGCTGAAGCATTATTAACTAAAAGAATTATACATGTAGCAGCTGTAGTATCCAGCTATCTTGTGCTTGTCGGGTGCATCCCTAAAATAATTGTTGCTGCCAGGTCTTCTATTCTGCTCTAGTTTATTCACAGGTTTGTGCATTTTCTTGTAGAGAACTCATAACACAAGTGGTGCAGCCATTGAACATCATAATTTGCGACCAAGACCACAAAGAAATTATGTTGAGACTGCAAATGAACAGATTATTGATGACCCGATTATGAAGTAGTTGGAGAGTTCTTATGTAACAATGAAGGTACTACATTTCTGAACATTTCGAGAACACTTTGCAATTTCTGGCTACAATTTGTGATAACATATCTTTGATATTTTCTAAAAAATACTCACATTTATGCTTTCATCTGTACAGATTTGTACAGTAGTACTAAAAAGAGGAATGGAAGGAAAATCATGACAATGAATGAAATATTTTCAAGGAAACCCGACATGCCTAAATACTCACATTATAAACTTATATTGCAACAGCTTCGCATATTTTCTTCGCTTGCCTAATTACATGGTTCTTATATTTTTTTAGGAACTGTTGGGAAGTCTTTGACTTAGTTGCTGGAAAATGGTTCCTAGAAATGATTGTGTGCACAAACCTTAATATATCAAACAAACTATTATGTAGCTTCTTTGGGTGTGCATTGATCATGTAAGCTTTTGGTGGGTGACTTTGATGGATGATGGTGCAAGACAAGATTGTATATTAGCTTGTTGGGATCATGTAAGCTTTTGGTGGGTTACTATGTTGTGTAATGTGCAAGACAAGATTAGATCTTATATATATATATATTGACCTCTATGTGATGTATGTGCTTCTATATCTTTACTGTGTGGATATTCAAAGCATGAATGTGGGTTTGGCATTTGCTAAATGTGTTCTAATTGTATTTTCTTTACTTTTTTATTATTTAAATCATCCTGTTGAACAATTTGTCGCTATAGGTATATGGATTGTTGGATGATCTGTCGGTGTATCCTGTGTAACAGCCCCTCTGTCGCTAAAACTTAGCAGCACCCTATCTGTCGCTATAAATATTGTAAGCATCAGGATGTCGTCGCCAAAAGTGTTGTACGTCGCTAAAGATTTTTAGCGGCAGGACTTACACCGCTGCACGAGTCTATCGCTATAACATTTTAGGAGCTGATGGTATGTCGCTGTAACCGCTTTTAGGGTCAGATTGTGTGTCCCTAAAGTTGGTGTTGTGGTGTAGTGTATCTTTATGTACTAAAGTTTATTTTTGTTCTTAGTTGTAATAAGTTTGGCTGTGTGTGGTCACACACTGCATGTGTCTTGATACTGCAGAGGCCTGAATGTAATTCCGTTATCCAAAAAAAAGATGCAGTGCACACTACTGGAAACTAGAATTTTCCTATTAGTGTGATTATCTACAAGATAATTATCTTCTCGGTTATACTCACTAAAAAGTTAAGAATTTTTCCTGTGTGTTTTTTGGAAGACGGTTATTTAATTTTCCTATGTGATTTCCAAAAACTATCAACATAATTGTAAGAGTGAAATGTGCCAGGGTACTTAAACTTTTCCCCACCGCTAATGTAGGTCCATGAACTTTTGTTTTGCTCATCCGGGTCCATAAACTTTTCTCCACCGCTCATCACGGGTCCAAAACGGTTCAAACTAGCCTCCAGGTCCGTTTTCCTTCGCCATGGTATATATTATACAGGAAATGGTGTGCATGCATGCATGTGTACCTGTCCTTGCACTTCTGAAAGAAGCGCCGCAAAGATCTCTTGCTTGCCACGGGCAATCGTCCCTGTGTGAGCAGCAGAACCAAAAAAGCCATTATTTTAACTTGTTAAATGTATAAACATCACCTTTAATTTTTGTTAAAAAATGGTGTAACTTTAGCTGTTTCAGTTATTATAAAAAGATCATTTACAGTTCTTGTCATAGCTTCTTTTTTTTTTTCAATTTACAGATAAATAAATACTCCTATAAACATATAGCAAAGATGAATTATATATTTCACGTGATACCCGAATACAGGATGGTTAAGAGTGTCAGATTTATTTTGGCTACCAAAAATATATCTATAGACAATATAAAAATCTGTATACAGTTATCTTAACAGAAGAATAAACTATACCACTATACCTTGTCTCAACTTGGCGAGCACCTCGTCGCCGTGGTTTGGCCACTAGTGGCCGCCGCTGCCCTCTCCAGCCGCCATGTTCTTGACAACCTCCGCCTGATCGATACACGCACGCACTGAAAGCTCACCGCCGCCGCCCTCACCAGCCGCCATGTTCTTGACAACCGCCGCCGCCATGTTCTTGACAACCTCTACCTGATCGATACACGTGTTGTCCATGGACCGTGAGGTCCATGACTCCATGACGAACCTTATCTCAGGGAGATGGAACATGACAACCCGCCGTTGTAGAACATAGTCAGAGGCTTCGTCACCGTCGTCGTCGTCCCGCCCGGCACCGTTGGGCGCTGCCGCCGCTGTGGTTGTGACCCATATATCCGCCCGCCGCGCCGTTGGTGTGGTCGCGGAGGAGGTGGCCATCTTGGTCGTCAGCACGTACAGCAGCGGCCGATAGCGAGGATCGGATCTCACGCACGCCGCGACGACTTACTCGCACCGGTACACCCAAGGCAGAACGGTTGCTCGAGATGTATAGAGATGGATTGATATGCATGGGCAAACACACACACATCACTACAGCCTAGAGAGACACAAAACAAAAATGACACGAGCAATATATGGGAGAAAGGATGCTTAATTTTGAGACCTAAATATGAGACCTGGAGGCTAGATTGAACCGTTTTGGACCCAGATGAGAGGTGAAGAAAAGTTCATGGACCCATATGAGCAAAACAAAAGTTTATAGATGTATATGAGCGGTGGAGAAAAGTTTAAGGACCCCTAGCGCATTTCTCTCTAATTGTAATTATATTTCCTGTCGATATAAGAAATGACCGTCAAACTTTTATTCTTATCATGACTTGCCACTTGTCGAACACTACTATCTTCACATTAACCACAACTACTGTTAACAAATCATTTTCCAGATCTCCAAGAATAAATAATCTTCACGCATAATATGTGGGTTGGAACATACACACCAACATGGCCTTTCAGTTGACATATTGTAGGGCCTAACTTGGGGTTTTACTCCAAACGATCTCCGATCCTTCCAGTATTTTCATCCAAATGGGAGCTACTTTTTGACAGTGTTAGCTAGATGAGCCGAGTCCATGGAGCTTGATGGTACAGGATACAAGTTCATGTAATGGAGAAGGTTGATTCGACGATCTATTTTTGCAAGATGTACTATGGAGGAGTTTCCAGATACTTCCTATCCCCCAACTATTCTGAATCTGCATGCTTCAATTGAGTCCTATCTACCTCCAGCAGCTCCTCATTGTTATTGCTCTGCCTTTTCTTTTGCGACTTACGCGCAGGTCGGTTTGGGGTTATATGCATGCTTGTAACATCATGACTATTCATTCTGAGCATTAGAATTGTGCAAGCACATGCACCGATATATATCTAATAATGAAGCAAAAGTGGTGAGGAGATTCTGGAAATTCCTATCCCTGAAAATTCTTGTTTAGAATGCTCCAGATCGACACCATGCTACTACAAGCAGTTATTCTCTTTAGTAACACCTAGGATCAGAGTAGCTAAGACATATATGGGATATTATGGGAAGGAGGCTACGACATTGTAGGTCTCTGTTAACCATCCATTTCTAGAGCTGTAACAAGTGACACTCTGTGAAACTAGATTGCCAGAGACCGGGATACGACTCCCGCCTCTTGAAATGGACAAAAAGTTTTTAAAAACCACCAGTACCATGCGTACCATTACTGACACCAGCAAGGGGATCGCTCGATGTGGATCTAGCCTAGCCGCCACCGGGCCTGGATCGAACTCCTTAGTTTGCTTAGTCTTTCCCCATTGTTTGCAAAGACATTACATCAAGTGCTCTCTATTGAAAGATATAAGCAAAAGTTGTTTATACTAGTTCTTTCTTGCTATACGTAGCTACCAGCGGCTTGCCAAGGGTTCTCATCCATGCAGCAAGAGAGAATGAAAAGTACATGCTTAATTTTTCCCACATCATCCCTTATTTGAAACGATGGACCCTCATCTTTGTTGAATGCCTTGACACCCAATTCTCCTGAGCATCAGCTAGCTCAACTTGGTTGGCTGCTGGACAACCAGAATTGTTGAGCATCAGCGATCAAGGCTATGTATTCTTGATGTGATCATACAACTGTAGCACAACCACAACTAAACACTTCATAACAAGGGCATGTAGCATGGTAAGGTTGATGGGCGCAATGTTCTCCCGAGATAGTACCAAGAATTTCCACCCCACAAGCGATGTTGTTCCAGATGCCTCCTATTCTCAATGCACTATGTTGTTCTGCCATCTTCCAAACATTTACTCTCTCTCTCTCTCTCTCCCTCTCCCTCTCTCTCTCTCTCTCTCTCTCTCTCTCACCATTGACTTGGCTTTTGTGCACTTCACACAGAGTAAAGATACTTATAGAAAAGTAGAGGTCCATGAAGCTAAGATTACAATACTGTGTCAGTCCATGAACAATGAAGGGTTAGTATGATTTGGCACTAATATAATTTGTGATGTTCTTTTTCGTCACTATTGTTTGGATATGGGCCGGTTATAGGATATGGACATCTAATTCATGACAGCGGCACCGGCGGACGTCCACACCCTACACAAGGTGGACCGGATGGCAGCGAAGAAGAACCTTGAATTCCCAGGTAACTCCTTCACTACCTTTCCAGATTCTAAAGTTGTTTCAAACCTTGGTAGGGTAGGCATCAACCTAGGCTCATCTGCAATAATTTCAATAAAAAACTTAGAGATTGACAGATTAGCTTTTAATGCTAATAGAAAGAAAGGGACTGCTCCTAAATCCTTCAATCTTGAAAGTGAGGATGAGCAGGATAACCAAATTGATGCAGTTCTCAGCCACGCCTGTGGAATTCTAAATGAGAACTTGCAGCAGGAGGAGAATGATCAAATTATAGATCTTTCTCCACTCCACCGAAGGAAGAAATATCATAATGCCAAAAATATTAAAAATGGCAAACTTCCCAGGAAACCAAAAACCCCCTCCAAAATTAATATAAAATGAAGGGAATATTCTGGAATAGCAGAGGTCTGGGTGACTTGGCTAAACATAGGTTTTTGGCGGAATTGGTTAAGGAAGAGCAAATTAATTTTATTGCTCTCTCCGAAACAGGCCGGGATTCCTTCCCGGATCATGTCCTTAAAAATTTTTGTGCAGGGCATGATTTTATTTGGCACACCATGGCACCCCATGGAAGATCAGGGGGCATTTTGCTAGGTGCGGACTTGAATGTCTTCGACATTGGAGCTATTGTTGAGGGAGACTTTTATGTAAAATTTACCCTAAGAGTCAAATCAAATGACTTCAAATTTGTGCTTTATACGGTTTATGGGCCAGCACAACTAGAGAATAAGAGTGCTTTCTTAGCAGAACTTGCCAACACGTGCTCCAAAGAAACTCTTCCATATATGATAGGAGGAGATTTTAACATAATGAGAGGGCCCGAAGATATATAAGAGTTAGGGGATTTTGACCATAAATGGCCAAACCTCTTTAACGCTGTCATTGAATCTACGAATCTAAAGGAGATTTCAATGACAAAGGCCATCAATACACATGGGCGGGACCGGGGATAATCCAACTTTTGAAAAATTGGATAGAGTACTAGTTAGCAAGGAATGGGAACTCGTGTTTCCATTATCAAGCTGTACAACCTAGGGATAGAAATATCTCGACCACACTCCCTAGTACTCGGCACGAGGTGCTTCCACCCACCTAACCCACAACCGTCCTTTCAAATTTGAGAGGGGATGGTTGTTACGAGAAGGATTTTATGAAATGGTTGCAAATATTTGGCAATCTCCCTCCTCTGAGTTCACCCCTCTTGAATGTTGGCAATTCAAGATTCGTGAGGCTCGAGACAATATCTAAGGTGTTGGGCAGGAAACATCTGCAGGGTCTTATAGAAAAAAAAAAAAGACTCGTTGGCTATCTTAGAGAATATAGACATGAAAGCTGAGATCTCTCCCTTATCTGAACAAGAGATTGATATGAAGCACTATCTAAAAGAACGTTTAGTTAACCTCCTAAGGGAGAAGGAACTAAAATGGTATGAGAGAGCCAAAGTTAAAATCCTATTGGAAGGGGATGCTAATACTAGGTTCTTTCATCTAGTTGCCAATGCAAAACGCCGTAAGCAACATATTTTTAAACTTGAAAATGATCAAGGTGTGGTGATCGGTGATGATCGGCTCAAGAGTCATATTACGTCTTATTACAAAGACCTCTTTGGCCAACCAGAAAATTTTGATATCTCCCTTAGCGAAGACCAAAACCTAGATATTCCACAGGTTTCACCGGAGGAAAATGATATCCTCATCAGCCCGTTCACTGAATCTGACGTGAGGGAGGCGGTCTTCCAGATGGAACATTACAAAGCCCCCGGGCCGGATGGTTTTCTGCGGAATTCTACCGGTGTTTTGGGGTATCATCAAGGATGATCTTTTATCCTTATTCTTTGAGCTACATAGGGAGGATCTTGATCTGTGCGGCTTGAATTTTGGTATTATCACCTTAATTCCAAAGGTGGATGATGCTATAAAAATTCAGCAATACAGCCAATCTGTGTTCTTAATGTGAGTTTTAAGATATTCACTAAAGTAGGCACAAATAGGCTTAATTTGGTAGCCAAAACTGTGGTGAGGCCAACACAGACTGCCTTTATGCCCGACAGGAATATAATGGAAGGGGTCGTAATCCTACACGAAAACCATTCATGAACTTCACACCAAAAAGCATGGCGGTGTCATCTTCAAAATTGATTTTGAAAAGGCATACGACAAAGTGAAGTGGTCTTTCCTTCAACAAACGCTACGAATGAAAGGTTTCTCTCCCAAATGGTGTAGGTGGGTTGAAACAATGGTCCTTTGGGGGAGTGTAGGGATCAAAGTCAATGATGATGTAGGTCCCTACTTCTAGACCAAGCGAGGACTTAGGCAGGGGAGATCCTATGTCACCAATCTTATTTAACATCGTTGCGGATATGTTAGCTCTTCTAATTAATAGAGCGAAAGCCGATGGTCAAATAAGAGGTGTCCTCCCCCACCTTTTAGATGATGGGTTGTCTATACTTCAATATGCGAGATGACACCATTATCTATCTTGATCATGACCGAGCAAGCACAAAATCTTAAACTTTTGCTTTGTGCTTTTGAACAATTATAAATTTGAAGATCAACTTTCATAAGAGTGAAATCTTTTCCTATGGTGCAGCTAAGGAGATGGAATCCTTTTATACTACTCTCTTTGGTTGCAATCTTTGGGGAATATCCTTTTAGATATCTTGGAATCCCAATGCACCATAGACAACTCTGAACTCGAATGGAGAAAGATAGAAGATCGTTTCAAAGCGAAACTCTCTTCTTTGGAAAGCAAAATACCTGTCTTATGGGGGAAACTAATTACGCTTAATTCGGTCCTAAGCAGCCTACCTATTTTCATGATGTCTTTCTTTGAAATCCCTAAAGGGGTGATTAAAAACCTCGATCACTATAGATCAAGGTTCTTACGGCAAGGCTCTTGAGAAAAACATAGATTTAGACTTGCGGATGGGACATCTGTGTCGATCCTAAAGATCAAGGGGACTAGGTATCCTTAATTTAGAACTGCAAAATAAATGTCTTCTAGCCAAATGGTTGGTTAATTTGTTGAACACGAGAAGGCATGTGGCGTCGCTCTTAAGGAATAAATACCTACATTCCAAATCCCTAAATCAAGTGACCGCCAAACCCAATGACTCTCATTTTTGGAGGGGCCTCATGCATATCAAAGATGAGGTGTTGGCTAAAGGTTCCTTCGATATCGGAGATGGAACTACCACTAGATTTTGGGGACGATAAATGGGTAGGAGATAAGCCTCACGAAAAGATTGCTATCCATCTTTATATAATATAGTTCGAAATCCTCACTTAACTGTTTTCAAAAGTGATGGATTCCAACCCTCTAAACATCTCTTTTAGGAGGGCCCTGGTGGATAACAAACTTACTGAGAATGGCTTGGTCTTGTAGCACGAATCTCAAATGCGAATTGGTGGAAGGGCTGGATTATTTTAGATGGAGCCTAACCAAATCGGGATTTGTTCTTTGTCCGCTCAATGTACCTCGACCTTATTGATACACAAACACCTTTTCGACATAGGATGATTTGGAAGATAAAGATTCCTCTAAAAATTAAAATCTTTCTACGGTTTTTACGAGAGGGGGTTATATTGACTAAAGACAATCTTGCTAAAAAAAAAGCTGGAAAGGGAGTCGGAAGTGCGTTCTTTGTAATGGGGATGAGACTATTGAACACTTATTCCTAGGCCCCTTGCCAGAATGATGCGGAGGATTATCTCTTTTTGCTCTTTGGGTGACTCAACCTAGATCAATTAGCCATATGTTCGGGGAATTGGCTAACTAATCAAAATAAAAAGATTAGAGAACTGATTTGGGTGGGGGTGGCTGCCATATCTTTGTGCTCTACGGGAGATGCCGAAATGATGTGGTTTTTAATGTAAAGAAATCTAATTCTATTATGCAGGTAATTTTCAAAGGTGCGTATTGGTTATGCTCTTGGGCACAAGCTGCAGCGTCACGAGATAGCCAAGGAAGTCTTTGTCAACAATAAGCAAGAAATTAGAATTTATTGCTTGAGAGATATCCAACAATGGATGGAAACATTTATATTGTTTGTCTTAGCTTCTGGTCAATTTATGACCGAGCCTTTCTCTTTTTGTTTCGTCGAAAGCTTGTAATAATGGGCTGCGTACATCCTGGGATGTAGAGGCCGGATATTTGTTATCCATTATCTAAAAAATTCATGACGAAACAAATGCCAATCCGTGATGGCTCAATTTGGTCAACAAATGTATGACGCGAGATACATGACGGTTTTGTTGATCGTCATGGCAAGATAACTGTGATGTATTTCGACCGTTTATGACCAAAGTGATTGTCATGTAAAGCACCATTTCTTGTAGTGAATTTGTGCACTTATTTTCCTTATATTAATCATTAGATGCATGATCTGCCGGTCTTCTACTACAAATATATTCAAAATTCAGGCACTTGAGTAATTCAGTGGCCATAATCATGTCATGAAATTGTAAAAAAGTATCTTTGTATGGCTTGATGCTAGAGTGTCTAAAGGAATCCAGTCGGTTTGAGACCTTATCCAGGAATCTCTAGCCACTGCTGTCACTTCCATCAACCCATTGCCGCCATCCTTGTGCAACTCACAGGTGCTAGCCACGACCATGCACCACCTCACGCTGTATCCGCTTTGCATCACCATACAATGCACGGCGCTTTGTAGATGCATAATTCTCAAACCTCGGAGTGATCTTCTACATAACCACAAGATTAAGTTCAACAATAGCTTTGTTAAAAATTCATAGAAATTAGCCCCTCACAACGACCAGCTGTCTATTAATCTCCAAGTATGGAAGTTTATTTGGCAGAGTTGGAGTAGGACTTAAAGTAACCGGTCTCCTCATAAATATGAGAGGAGGGCTGCTTTGTAACCATGACGACACATTGACAAGTTTCGGGAGGAGGCAGCATGTTGCCAGGACCCTAGAGCCACTAGTACTGGATTTCTTTTTTGTGGCCGGCGTTTTCCTTTTGCGTGGCGGGCACGGCCGCCCGTCACCAACGGAAAGGTCACGGTTAATCGTGGCCTTTTCACGTGTGGCGGCCGTGCCCTGCATAAAAAATCTATGCCGTGGCGGGCGGCATAACGCGCCCGCCACAAAATGTGTTATCCGTGGCGGGCGTGTTATGCCGCCCGCCACGGTTAACTCTATTATGCGTGGCGGCGCGTTATGTTGCCCGCCACGGCTTGAATTTTTTTTAAAAAAAAATAAAATGCCATATATATATATACATACATATATATATATATATATATATATATATATATATATATATATATATATACATATATACATATACATATATATCTATCAATCCATACACACATATATATAAGAAAAGACGGATACTCAAATATATATCATACACATATATATATACAAGTTTCACCGATCGATCGATCCATTTGTTCATATCGAACAAGTACTAGTTAATTACAACATCTATACAAAAATTGCAAGCTATATGTTATTTGGATTAAGATAGTCCTTAAGCCCTAGCTGTTCCCATCTCCTTAGCGGCGCAAACTTTTCAAACAGCCCCAGCTCACTTTGTCCACATTGAAGAGCGGCTGGCCTTCATGAACTATCATGTCTAGAGTAAAATGGCAGATGTCTGCTACTGTGTGCCTGAACCGCATCTCACCGGAGGCCTTTTGAAGTATCCCTGTGAACTTGTTCCTTGCGTCCTTGAGCTGTCGGTAGCTGGATTTGTACCTTCTACAAGCTCTGAGGTACTCACAGACGAAGAATCCACACAAGTTTGATCCGAAGGGTTGTTTGAGGCCTTGCACACAATAAACCCGGTGTTATTAGTAATATCGAAGCAATAGCTAGGTAGTCGTACTAAGAAAAACTATGTTTCATTTACGTACCGGAAAATCTCGTCTGATTTTGAGTCTATCTCTATTGCGCTCCTTACATTTCTCGGACCGTCGATCCCAGCATTTCGGATCCTTTAAGTACTGCTTGTAAGCGTCACGAAAACCACTAAATTGTTAACGATATATGATATTTGACTCTAGTAATTGAATAAGGAGTTCATCGATCACTTACAATCTCAAGATTTGTTCGAAAAATGTGGTAGCCGTGCGGGTTTGTGCCTCGTAGTGAGTCAAAAAGACAACGGCCCTCCGTCTGAGGAAAGATCATGAAGCATATCCAATGTCCTTCGATCCCTATTCCGTATCGGTAAGGCGCCAGAATACATCGATACCCTTTTGGCTTGACCTTTTTCATTGCTGATATCACGTACTCTGCTACTTCCAACTTTTTAGCTCTTTCGTTCTTAGCCCAGATCTTCTGTCTTTCCTCGTCCGTCAAGTTCACCAAGTCAGGATGGTCCTTTCTTAGATTGAAACCGACGATCTGGTTCTCATTAATGTGCACCGAGAGAGGTAAATAATACCACTATGCAACTTTTGGGCGACTTCGGCGCTCAACCTACAAGGACATGTGGTTGTGGCATAGGTACCTTTCAAACAAAGAATCTAAATACGGATGCAAGGTACATGTGCAAGTAAAATTGCGCTTACATAGTAAACAAGGTGACTTGGGCAACGTCAAGGTCCTGTCGACGAAGTAGTCTCGACATGTCTTGGAAATCAACCAAGAACTGGACATCGGTGTGGTAGTGGAACAACTCCTTAGGAAGAAGGACGCTGAAGCTATGCAATCCACGCTTTGCGCACTCTATGTACCATGCGTGGAACTTCGAGTCTCGGTCCTCGGCATCGATGAGCCGGGCCTTTGGTATCATGTACTTCCCAAACTCGAGCGAGCGGGGCATTCGTCGAGACAAACCCGACATAAGTTGGGGATTTTTGGCTGCAAAAGAGGCGGTACAAATGTTAGCTACGGTTGCGAAAAAAGTAGCTAATATTACAACTCGTTGTTTCAGCGGGGCATACCTTTCACTGAACATCTATTCTTTGGGGGCCTCTTGGGTGCCGGGTACTTCTCGTGTACGACCTCCTCTTCATCGAATGTCGGCTTCTTCGGTGGTGGAGGGCATTTGCTAGGTCCAGCTCCTTTCTGCTTCCCCGGCGCTCGAGGTGTTGTCCATTGGAGGCCTTGAGTGTAGATGGGTGTCTCGCTCCCTACTCCCTCTCTCCTCGGGACACTGGCAGTGTGTTTTCGCCAGTTGCTTCCTCGTATGTCGGCTGCCCCTCATGTGCCGACTCCTTAGGCTCCCTCGGGTGCCGGCTCACGAGTGTCGGCTCCTTAGGCTCAGTCGGTCTGGCTCACGAGGTGTCGGCTCCTCGGGGGGGTCTTTGGAACCATGAGTAAGGGTCGTTTCCTCCGCCCCGTCCCCACCCTCTTCATCATCATCGGAAGAGTCACCATAGGGGTCGGTGGCGTACCTCGGGTCCGCTTGCTGTCTTCTTTGGTGTACCGGAAGGTCAAGTCAATTTCTTGAGCTCAATGTCCACCTTCGGCCACGCCACGTTGTACAACGAGCAGCTCCTAGAGTGTTCACCTCGTTATGACGGGATAGTCCAGCTCCCGGTCTTCATGTTACGGCGCCGCGTACCCAATGTTGACTTCAGCATATTCGGAGGGATCTCGTGCGCCGTACTCTTTGCAAGTTCCGGGAGGAAATACCACCCCCCTCGACCCTTTGGCTTCCTCTTGCCCAACCTGCCCGACGGTATCCACAACGAGCACCGTGTCTCTTTGGTGATATCATCCACGAGGGTCCCTATCTGTCAAAAGCGAGAGGTGCTGCTTTGGGGTTCTTGGGGTGGGCAGCGGCATACCGGCGTTGCGGAACATTTGGTTCGGACTTCGACCATCCGGGGGTCATTGCTCGTGAGGGCCTCTTTGATGGACTGGGTGATCATTTCTTTGCAAGGCCTCATCACGACCTTCTGTCTCGGACCCTCCTTGTACCTCGCCTCGTGTGATGCGAGGCGACATCACAACACCCCGAGCCCACCGTCGCCCAACTCTTCACGGAGCTCATGCCACGGACGCGGCCGCGATGTTGGGGTTTCCCAAGGCCAGCGTCGGCACATCGTGTCCCGGCCCAATCTCGAGGTCGGTGTTCTTAGCCGCCTTGGCCTCTAGGACCTTCTTCTCGACCTCCTTCATCGGGCTTGGGCCTTTGGCTTCTTGGGCTTGTGGCCGTAGGGAAGTCCCGGGTCCTTTCATCACATCCCTCGTGCGGATCCGGCTCCCCGGCTTCTGTCTTCTCCTTTCTTCCGCCCGCCACGCCCGGCTTGTGTCGGCGTACCCAATATGCCCATGTAGTGGGGCGGTTTGTTCCGTTGGGCTAGCTCTGTGAACTTCTCGCTCTTCGCCTTTGCTTCGGGCGTGTTTAGCCTTTTTCTGAACTCTTCCCATACTTCTTCTGAGATCATGGTGTATTTGCTGAAGGGCGGCGTCCTTTCTTGAGAAAGTCCCGCGTTGAGCCTATACTTCGATTACGGAAGCTTCTTCTGCGAGGAAGTAAACATCTTTGCTCCACCTTTTTCATATCGCGTTGCGGATACCGGAACCGTTTCTGAATCTCGCTCCACACCCAGAACTTGTCAGTTTTCGGGACGGCTTTCCAGTCTT
Source organism: Hyparrhenia diplandra (assembly GCA_015847255.1). Classification (NCBI taxonomy): domain Eukaryota; kingdom Viridiplantae; phylum Streptophyta; class Magnoliopsida; order Poales; family Poaceae; genus Hyparrhenia; species Hyparrhenia diplandra. Next base: position 1,244,936 of record JADLZK010006707.1, read on the forward strand.
CGATTAGAATGGAGACCTTATCTTTCATGAGACACGAGACTTGAGTCTTTGTACCAGCGGCGACTTTGGGAGGCAGGCTCGCCGCCTGCGGCCCCAACTCTTGAATGACAAGGACCTCATCGATCTTCTTGTGCCTCCCATGGTCTCCCCTTCTCCGCTTCGGCTTGTCTCCCTTTGCTTTGCCTGAAGAGGTGGCCGGGGACGTGGGGGGTTGTTGCTCCCCGAAGCTGCTTGTGGAGGGAGGTGGCCGGGGCAGGCGGTTCGGCATGTACTTCCTTAACCCGCGCTTCTTGCCGTGCCGTCCCTCGGGTTGAAATTAGGATCATCTTCCTCCTCGAAGACGTTTCCTTCTACCCTTACACGGGCTATACGAGGCTCCGCTTGGGTGCTAGCGTAGTACTAGAGCCCAGCGCCACTATTGCCGAGCTAGGCGACTCCCATTCAAAGCTGACCTTGAGGTTGTTCTTGTTCATTCACCATTTCAAGCTACAAATATATAGTGCTTTAGTACTATAGTATATAGGAGGAGTACAGGAGCATAATTCAAAATTGCGGAAGAGAGAAATAAAAAGATTGGCTCGGATATAGCCCCCTTGTGATCACATCGCTTCTAAACTGGTTGCTTTGTACAAAGCCCTAGTTTAGAAGCTTCCAATATATAGGGGACATTCAATCATCATAGCCGCTGCCTCAGCCCCAATAATTAAGTTCATGTCATCGCATATATGCAAGCGCCAAGCACTAATGGGTTCACATCATTGCATATATGTAAATTAGAGGTAGTCAAGCCAACAGCCCCATGCCAAGTTTCAAAACAGCACTAGTAGTTTAAGCAACAGCCCCATGCCAAGTTTAATTAAGCATCACGGGGCAACATATAGAGTGAATGACACTAGACCAACAGAAAAATCATATGATGAAAGCATTAGCATATATGTAAATTAGAGGTAGTCAACGATAATGGCCCAAAGCATATGGAATTAAGGGAATAACCATGAGTAGGCATTAAGGCATGTCCAAATTACAGAGAAGCCATATGAGAATAGGTGTTTTAACATGTGATGGGGGGTCCAAAGGCCAACATATGACAAGTAGCTAAGGCATTGTCCAAGTCATTGTCCAACAGCTTAGTTATATGGTTGACAGTAGCATATAGCTAGAATGAGACATTGTCCAAGTCTAGACAGTAATAGGGTACCAAATAGATAGCATCACAGGCAGTGTCCAAAATCATAGAGAGATAACCAACAACAAATAGGACAAGCATTGACAAATGCATAGGAGGCAACTAAATCACAGGCACTAGCTCAGTTTATCCAAAAATTCTTAGCATCATTGGCAAAGTGGCACATAAACTCGTTAATTGGTTTTAATTTGCATCACGGGCAGTGTCAAAAATCATAGAGAGATAACCAAAAATCACAGGCAATTGCATCCAACAGGGCACCACCATACCAGCAGGGTACCACATCGAACCATTAAATTTCAAACCTGAGCTCAATGGAGTGGGAGAAGATGGAGCAGGGTGCACCATGGCGCACGGGGACGAGGGAGCAGGAGACCCAGCGGCGGGGGACGGGCACACCACGGGCGGCGCCAGGGGCTCCAGCGGGCAGGCACACCACGGCGGCGGCGGACGCGTGCGGGCGGAGGCGGTGGCGCGGGGCGGGGCGTGGGCGGCCGTAGGCGGACGGGTGGATCCGAAGCGAGGGACGGGACGGGGGACGGGGCGGCGCTGGGACGGTGGCGGGACGGGGCGCGGGGGCAGCGCGGGGGCGGGGCGGTGACGGGGCGAGGACGGGGCCGAGGAGGAGGATGGGGCGGTGGACGGGGGCGAGGCGGTGGCGGGGGACGGCCGCGGTGACGGTGGCGGGGGCGGTGGCGCGGACGGCGGCGGTGACGGGCGGCGAAGGGCGCCGGGCCGCGGCCCCAAGCTTCGCGGGCGGCGGCGGATCTAGCGCCTGAAGCGCGCGAAACGCGATGAGGTCAACCCGCGCCGGCACGATTGCCGCGGCGCGGCGAATCGGCGCCGCGCGGCGGGCGTTAGGGTAGGGGGGAAATCCGCGACCCGCTTCGGGTCGAAGATGGTGGATCGAAGGACTTAGAGAAATTCACGGGGATGGGGGGACTATTTATACTACACGGCTTTTGCGTGGCGGGCGCGATAGGATGCCCACCACGGAAAACGTGCCGTGGCGGGCGGTAATGGTGCCCGCCACGGTTAATGTGTCCCGTGGCGGCGGTTAAATGCCCGCCGTGTAATATTTTCAGAATAAATTGTTATAAAATGGTATAAATTGTTATAAAAGGTTATAAATTGTTAAAAAAAAAGGTTATAAATTGTTATAAATTGTTATAAAATGGTTATAAATTGTTAAAAAAAGGTTATAAATTGTTATAAAATGGTATAAATTGTTATAAATTGTTATAAAATGGTTATAAATTGTTAAAAAGGTTATAAATTGTTATAAAATGTTATAAATTGTTATAAAATGTTATAAAATGTTATAAAATGGTTCTAAATGGTTACGATGCCCGCCCGGCGTGTCAACTTTTCATTTTTTGAACTTTTAACGCCTCGAAATTTGAAATTTGAATTTTTTACATATTCGGACGACATTTGAAGCCCCGGGCGGTCAAGATTCAAAAAGTCATGAATATGGAAACTTCATAACTCATCAAGATCTATATTTCATATATAGTTCATTCTTGCATACGAAAAAGTGTTACAAACGTGTAGTTCAAAAATCACTAGTCTCCCCTGTAGTTTCCTCGACACTGCGTGTGAGATATTTGTTTTTTTGGACTCTTGTTTACATCGAGGAATAAGCGCAACTAAATATCATTTTGGTGCCGGTGCATTGGTGGTCTTCTTCTCGCCATCGGGCGGGTCCATGGCATCATTTTAGTCTTGTCGGGATTGATTACGTCCTCCGGTGCCTTCATCTTTGTTGGAAAATCTGTAAAGAGCTGGAACTCATCATAGTTGTTATGCGTTTCGGGACTCGGACCCCATCGGCTCCCACGATCCGCCGCTTTCCGCCACGACAATATGTCTATTTATGTTGTCCGCGTTCATGTAGTAGGCTACTTGTGCGACATCCGATGCAAGCACCCAGCGATCATCTTTGTACGAGACACTTTGAAGGTTCACGGTGGTTAGCCCAAAATCGTCCACTAGGCGCTCCGGGCTTGACCCATCGGCAGCGAAAAAAACGGTTACCCGTAGGTTACCGCCATAGTCAAGTTCCCATATTTCTTTGACTTGTGCGAAGCATGTCATCTTCTCCCCTATCTCGCTGTTCTTGCCCTCATATCGAACACCGCTGTTACGTGATGCACTCTTCTTATCCTTCTCTTTTGTGTGGAACCTGTACCCGTTGACATCATACCCTTGCCACGTGGTGACCTGCATGGGACGCCCCGACACAAGCTTCTTCACGTCTACGCATCATCTCCCGGGGAATGTTACGCTTTTGGAGCCACCGGAGGAAACTGTTCTTGTGTTCCTTCTCTTCCCAATCCTTCGGACCGGTTCTTGCGCTTCCTACTTGCACGGGCGGAGCTCTTTGAGGTGCTTTTAACGTATGTGTCCATGATCACCAATTGATGAAGGACGCTGTAGTGAGCGTCTAGCACTTTTTCCCTAGGTATGTCGCACGTGCTTTTCGCCCGCGCACCCCATCCCCCGGAGGTTCTTCCTTCATGTTGATGCACCGGGAGCCCAAGTAGCCCTCCCATCTTTTATGTACTTCATACACCGTTCCACGGCCTCCCGGCTTTGTGTATGCCTCGATCATAGAGCCCTACGGGTAAGCGCGGTTATGATTGAATCGACCGAGGGTAGACATTAGTCGCTCGGTGGTCCACATCGCTTGTAGGTACACGGGTCCCAGCTGTTCTATCTGATCAACCATGTGCATCATCAGGTGTGGCATAATGTCGAAGAACGACGGTGGGAAACACATCTCTATCGGCACATTGTTTCCGCGATGAACTCTTTCAAATAAGAGCAGTGCATCGCCTTTGGCAATTACCTTACGGGTGATTTGGTTAAAGAAGTATGACAACCTTGTGACCACCATCTTCACGTATTTTGGACGAATAGCTTTGATCACAATTGGAAGAAACACCGTCAGCATGACGTGAGCATCGTCGGGCGTTGAAGTTTGCCATCGTGAGGTCTTTCATGGATACCGGACTCTTTGATGTTGGAAGAGAAAACCCGTCGGTACCTTGATACCCCGAATCAACCGACACATAGCCAACTTCTCATCTCTCGTTAGGTTGTAGGCTGCACACGGGAGTTCGACTTTACCGTTCGTCGCCGTGTAGCGTGAAGTTCTGGTCGGATGCCCATGTTAACAAGATCTTGACGTGACTTCACACCATCCTTCGTCTTGGTCTTGATATCCATCAGGAGACCGATCATGCTTTCGAAGATATTTTTCCCAAGGTGCATCTCATCGATCGCATGGGGTGTATGCGATATCTGCCGCATACTATAGATACTTGAAGAAAATTGACTTCTTCTTAAAAGGAACGGCTGGAGGCGCTTCTTCCTCCAATTTATCCCTCTTTCGCTTCATTGTCTTGGAGGTGCCGTCTGCCCGATCATCTTTCTTCTTCTTCTTCTTTCCAAACTCGCACTCCAAGTCCTTCACCATGTCAAACACCTTCGGACCATAACTAGTCGGTCCGGGCCGTGAGGTCTCGACTCGCCCTTGTTGTCGAAGTATATATTCATTTTGCATCTCGGTACCTATGCTTACTCTGAGAGGAAGCGCCGTGTTCCATGTACACACTTTTGGTGGATCCCTTCGGGTAAGTGGAGCAGGTTTCTTCGATGCAAGCTACACAGCGGTCTTCCCTTTAATCTGCCCGATAATGAAAAAACAGGCCGGGTAATCGGTGATGGTGACAAAGATGATGGCACGAAGGGTGAACTTCTCCTTGCGGCACGCATCAACCATCCCGACCCCCATCATCAAATAGTACCGCATCTCCTCCATGAATGGCTCCGGGAACACATCTATATCGTTGCCGGGCCGCTTCGGTCCGAAATGAGCATCGTGAGCAAAACATACCTTCGCTTTTGACAAAGATGTGGAGGTAGATTGTACATGGTGAGGGACGCCCGCCACGTGCTGTGTGTGCTTTGCCGATCAGCGAATGGGTTCATTCCGGCCGGTACTCAACGCGAACAGAATGTTCCCCGGGCTCCTTTGCAAAGTCGGGTAGTAGGCGCCGGTCTTGCCATCGCTTAGCGTCCGAAGGGTGCCGTAGGTTCCGTCATCCTTACACGATCGCTAGATGCATGCCATGTCATGTGCTTAGCATCCTCGGGGTTCCCATAGAGAGCCTTGAAGCGTCGATGGATTGGAAGGTACCACATTGACAGCTGGGACGTTTCCTCTGCGTGTAACCTTCCTCTTCCTCGCCCCGCATTGACCTAATCTTCAAGGCCGCACCGGTTTTCTTCGCCCCTTCTTCTTTTTTTTTCGCCCGGGCCCCGCTTCCTCATCGAGGTCATCTTCCACCGCGACATCCGGCATTACCGCTTGTATCGACTAGCGCCACGGTGCGGACAAGCTCGGTCAAATTCTCGTCCGATCGCCCGATATAGGATATAGTGGTTAGGGCAGGCATCGAACTTCTTTACTTTCATCGCCACTGGTCGGATCAACTTCTTAGCACGATACGTACTAGCAGGAACCTTGTTAGGCGTTGGATACGTGGTGGCCAGGTAACTTACGAGCTCATTGAAGCTAGTGTCAGACCAGCCATGACGAGACTTCAACATCAGCAAATGCAGGTTGAAACTCAGCGCCGTGCAACCCTTCGGACTGTCTTTGTAAAGCGGATCAATTGCTTTGCTTCATCCGTTTGAAGTTCTCCAACCATCTCGGCACCCAAACGTAATGTCATCCTCATCGAGTCGGTTGACCAAATCCTCAAAAACCCGGACATCCTCAGGCTGCGTTGGATTCTCCTGCTCGCCATCCCCTCCACCACCACCGTCATCGTCGTCGTCGTCGACGTCGATGTCGGCCGTGCTTTCGAATAAATCTGATGGAATTGGACCGGCTGGTGGACTTTCTCCGTGCTTGGATCGGCCAGGGGACTGCTGGTCTTTGGATCCACCGGTGGATCGAAGGGTGGAACTTCTTCGCCATGAAAAGTCCAGACCAAATAGTTATCGACGAAGCCATGCATGATTAGGTGAGATCGCACCACGGTGTCATTGAACGCTTTCGATTCTTGCATTTCAGCGCAAGGACGTATAATCGGGCTCGTTGAATTATCTCGCCGCATGCCGCCAAGACGAGCAACAAACTTCTTCACCTCATCAAAGTATTCGCCCTCAATCCTCTTCATCGCATACATCCAGTGGGCTCGGTGCCTCTCCGCCCTGTCTCCCCTGCTCCCAAAAGCTAAGTGCCGTTACATATTACACAAACCGAAAAAAAACAAGAATAAGAGAGGATGAGAGCAGAGAAAGGCAGTTTTCTCTCTCCTTCATTGATGGAGATTTAGAAGGGGATCAAAAAGAGAGAAAGAAAGATGAACCGTTAAATAGTACTCAAACAAAAAAAACAAGAAGAAGAGAGGATGAGAGAGAGAAAGGCAGTTTTCTCTCTCCTCCATTGATGGAGATCTAGAAGGGATGAAAAAGAGGGAAAGAAAGATGAAAAAAAGAGGCAAAAACCGACCAATTAGTGTCTTCTCCTCCCCCAAATCAAAGCCAAAAGTCCCAAATCAAAGATTTTGTCAAAATTTGGGTCAAAACCTCCCCCCCACAAGTTGGAAGAGGAAGATCCGTGGAGAAGATGAAGGGCCGCTGGCTGTGCAGTTTTATAGGGACGGGCGCTTTTTGCGTGGCGGGCGCCCTAATTTGCCCGCCACGCAAAGTCCCAAGCGGGCATGGCGGGGCCGCAACGCCGCCGCCACGCAAATGTTTTTACGTGGCGGGCACGTTGCAGGAGCCCGCCACGCATAATACAACCTTTCACGTGGCGGGCCCTATTAAGGCGCCCGCCACGCCAAAGATCACCCCCTTGGCGCGCGCCGAGCGGCAGCCGGGCACCAAACTTCCGTGGCGGGTGAGATTTGTGCCCGCCACGAAATGGTTGGCCAGCTGCTCGCAAAATCATATCAGTACTAGTGAGCGGCCGTATTGCCGGGCGAGGAGTTAGCGCCATAATTGTGCCCTAGGGACTAGGCTCTCGCTGAACCTCATTAACAAATATTGTGCCTCTAGTGTCGTTTGTGATCTTGCATGTTCATCTTGGTTGATTCCATGGACGCCTCCATGTGTGTAGCTATATTAGTAGACAGCTCGTCACTATGAGGGGCTAATTTCTAACTTGATTTTTTTTTTGTGAAAAAATTCTAACATGGTTGAGACTTTAGACTCAGGAACGGGAGCATCCTTAGCCACACCGAGGCCATGCTCGTTCTTGTTAAGCGTGGCGATGTGACAGGTGGTGCATGTGAGAGCTCTTGGTGGTGTGTTTCCCTTCTTAAGAGTTCTTGTGCATGCATGTGTTTAATAATGCAGTAGGCATTGTGGCTTGTGACCTGTCGAAGATTCTGTAGTAACTAGAGTTACATGGCCTTATATATTTAAGGGATAAATCATAACCACAATAAAATGTGCCTTACACACTTAGATTTATTTTCAAAAGAAAATGCTTTACCTGCTTTTATTTTCTAGATGTCGCGCGCCCCTCTAGTTATTTCTCCCGGGAGAGGCTACTGAAGAAATTTTTTTTCCTAATGGGACCAGTAAAATACTCGTATTGGGATTTTAAGGAGGACAGTCTTTGCTATGCTATTGTCTCTGTTATTAATGCTCATATGTGCATCCAGTACATAAATCTTGTTTTGGCGCTAAACAAACACATGAGACAGGAGTAGCAGTAGTGTTAATAACGAAATAAAATTTTAATTCATTCCAAGATCTGCAAATCGAGTTAATACACAGTCAATAAGAACAGGAATTGGATGCAAAAGAAATCATGTGCTGCTCCCACATCAAGGAGAGAGAACGATATGGAAGATAGGAAAATGATGAGAAACACCATGGAAAAGGAACAAGTGTTCAATTTTTTTTTTTCTAGGATGCGCTAAAATATGATGGATGGGATGGTTTCATCCTACCTCATCCCACATGAGCCAAACACACGTAAAATATTATAATAGAAGAAGGTAGAGCTTATAACAAGAGTGCAGGACAGTGAACAAATCTCAGCAAATTAACACTAGAATATTGGTTTATATGCATCTATGTCCATCGAAGTCCACGGGACGATGTGCTTGTGCAAAACCGAGAATCACCAGTCATCGATTGAAGTCTTTATAAACAATGTAATTATTAGTTCAGTTTACTCTCATTTATAGTGCATCAGTGATGACACTAACAACGTTAGCGCCAGCAGCATCTCTAGAAGGCTCAAGCTTTCCAAGTTGGTCACGGACTAATCTATGGAGAACACCCGAGATCAAGTCACGAACACCTGAGATCTAACTGGTTTGACATCATTTGGCTGGAGAGAGTCCAGGTTCTCTGTCTTTTGCTCCTTCCATGCATCCATGGTAGAAGGCAGAAGCACAAGCCAGCGTAGTGACCGGTCGTCCAGGGTGGATCAGCTAACACATCGACGACTAGTGATTCGTCGTGACACCCATGTTCCTCGGATCATATGATCCCCCAGGCCTACAGTATGCTTGTGCTAATGTGTGCTCCAGACATGAATGAATTGACCTATACACTCCAGATGCCTCCTAATCCTTGTCACAAGTGAAGCAAGTGCAGGGCACACCACTGGTAGGGACGCGGCAGCCTTCCACGTTCCGGCGTCGGCGGGACGGCGGTAATTGGCGGTGTAAGGTACCACCATCACGGCTCGAACCATGAGAAGTCTTCTGCGCGAAATGGTAACGGCTCTGCGGAGGTGCGCTGATGTGCGCAATATGTGAGCAGGAGGGGCGCGATAGGTACCCTCCAAGCAGCGTCCTTCATGTTGTCACAGTCCTTCGCTGCCTGGTCTCCACAGCATCATATTGAATTGAAGGAGGAAGATCTGCATATGGTCAGTCACCATGCTCCCCTCCACCGCACCCACCCTCTCCAACCCAACACCCTCCCTCCCCGCCGGTAGCCTCCTCCTCCACACCGTCAACAATGGCTGCTGATGGCGTCCCGACCTCCTCGACATGGCTTCTCCGTACTTGGGATTCTCGGACCTGGATTTTGATCCAGGTATCAAGTTCTCTGCTTTAGTCTCGGCCAGATACGGCTGCTCAGTGAGTCCCTCTGGTTTCCCCCAAGAATGCCTTCCTGCTCGTGGTTAGCTTTGGAAGAAGTGCTATTCGTTTAAATGAAGAATCAGTCAGTCTCTTGCTTAAATCCTGCTTGGGAGGGATTGCAGAAAACTTCAATGTTCGCTTTCTCTCAGGCTGGATGTTCAGTTTTTCAGTCTCTTGCAAGAATGTGGGGTTTATGATTTACAAGCTAAAATCTTTCATATGCAAATCTTTCTCTGCCTTCTTCCACCAATGGGGAGATGGAGGCCCCAATTGGATTAGAGATTTTAATCTTTTGGTGTTTGGAAAAGAGTCAGGAATGGTCTTATATTGGACCGAAAGGAAAAAGATATTAAATCCTTTGCAGATGCAGTTCGTTCTTCCCCTAGAGAACCCACAAAGAAAAATCTTTCTGTCTTCAAAAGGCTCTCTTACCCTCCTGATTATCATCTCAACTTCTTATCTATGAATGACAACAAGAAGACAGCGCTGCCAAATTTACAGAAACACCAGTCTTTGGATCGTCCTGATCCCAGTACAATTCAGCTCAATGAGCGAAGAACTAGGAAGATCAAACGGTGGGTTCCTAAACTCCCGTCTCTGCAGTCAATTGACATCAAGTCGACTCCCCCAAAGAGTAACGGAAAACCTCCCAACGGGAAAGAGTCCGTTCAATTGGAATTTTCAAAATCCTCCCAGACGGGCCAACCCGTGCAGGCCCAGCCCGTCTCAGGGACTCAGGTTCCCCCTAAATCAGCAGCTGTTTCCCCAGCAATCTCGGCACAATGCTCGCGCTGCATGGGCCTGGGCCACACTTGGAAAGTATGCAAAGGGCAGGTCCGGTACCGATCCTGTTTCCTTTACAGTCATACAGCCAGACACTGTTTTCGTAATCTCCCCTATAAACGGATTTGGAAAGTATCCCGTCGAGAAGAGGAAACGCCGCGAAACGCCGCAGCAACAGTGCATAAAAGGGCCCCTGATTCAATGCTCCTCTCTCGACGCCTCTGCCGCCTCCACTAGCACCACTCCCTGGCCAAAAACCCCAATCCTCCCCCAGAATCGCCGCCGCATCATCATCATCGGCGATGGCGTAACCGGCCGTCGACCGAGCCGTTCGTTCCAAAGGATTTCGTCATCGTGCCTGTTGACACTTGTTATCATATAAATTTATTAATCAAATAAACATGAGAAAGAGGTATAAAACATAATAACAACCTAGAATAGGGTGTCACTAACATATTTCCACCAGTTTTGGTAAAGTTGTGATTTGCAGGGACTTAACAGAAAAACAGCAGAAATGACGTGGCATACGACCGACGTAACGCAACGCAATCCAACTCGAAACAAGTCTAGAAGGCTCCGGATTACCCCGACGTGGGCGAAACTTGACATCGAAGAAAACATCATCTAGAAGACTCCGAAGCCCACGACGCGCCATCGGGGCCCGAGTGGGACCCACTCGGGCCGATCGCCCAATAATCAGGGCCCGATCGCCCTCGGCTTGCTCGCCAAGTCAGCCCCGTCTCCGGAACCTTCCTCCACCGCCTCTAAGACGCAATCTAAACCGGTTGTTTAATGTCGGTTTGATCCGAAGGCGTCGGTAGAAGCACGAGATGGATCTAAATCCAACACCTGGCACCTCCTCCGGACTATATAAGCAGCCCCCGGCCCCCTATCATCATAAGCGGATCTGAAGCCTCAAGTCATCATCAAGAAGAAGATCAAGTTGAAGCCAAGGCAGGAGAAGAAGAGGAGACACCAAGAGATAGGATAGCTAATTCGTCGCTCTATATATAGATCTAGAGCCTAGTTTAGATAGAAAGTCGAGTTTAGAGAAGAGAGAGCATCTGCTCCCGGTTCGATCGAGAAGTTACACTATGGATCAATATTATTATTGTTCTCATACACCTTTGTGCTATTTCATTACTATGCATGCAATTATTCTATTTTTACTTTATTCTAGTCATAGCATATTTGATATGATCATTATTCATAATAATTCAACGCGCTTATTCGTAGAACTCCTAGTATATTACTCGAGTGTGCTAGGTAGTAGAGAGTATGTAAGCATGGTGCTTAGATATAATTTACTTGCGGATTCACCTTATATGCCGGGTCGTGTGGTAGATCGTAGTGGTGACAGCACTATTGAGTCCTTTGCAATCCATCCCCCGTGTATAAGACTAGTCGATAATGGTTCTTGGGATTATCTTGTTTCGTTCCTGATTTTCTTAAGTAATCTTCGGGGTGCACATTCTTATCTATGGTTTTGATATATATATGATCTTATGCTATGCCTGTCTAAACATTTAGTAGAGTCTTTGTATGCTACCTAAGAACTGTCCCTTTGTCATAAATCCAATCCTAATCTAACTAGGAATTAATCTTATGCTATACTCACCACGTGTGTGCCTCACACTTTGTCTCATTTACCTTATTACTAGTTATTATTGGCTTACCTTGTTTAAGTATATGCTAACTACTACAAAATCTCATTAGTATTCTATCACTGTCTTTAATCATTTGAACTGCCTATCATATCTTCCTCGTGGATTCGATATTTAAAACCCTTCCCGGGTGAAATGCTCACTGGACATCCGTGCGCTTGCGGATCTATTTCTCTGTAAGTTAACAAATACCAACAAGCATTTCTGGCGCCGTTGCCGGGGAAGATTTTGATAGCTACTCTTTTGATTATTGATGGATGAATATTAAGTGTGGATTTTGCTACTTAGCACCTCTCGCTAAAAACAGATTTACCCGTGTATTGTCTATTAGTCTATCTTATGCAGGGTAATTAATTAAAACTTCGGCGACCTACGGTAAGAGAATCCAGTGTACCTGAACTTCATGAACCATCAACATTGGAACCCTGCCCAAGTCGTCGTCACAAGAATTCGAATCACATCTTCAAGTGACGGATAAAGAAGCTGCACAACTCACAAATTCTATTTGTGAGTAAAGGTAAGTATGATCGAACGTGAGACGGTCTTGCTCATGGACTTTAAACTTTTGAATAGTTATATTAGTCTCACCATGATCATACCCCTTCATCTCTATAGTACTTTTATGCTACCTCTGTTTGCTATAGTATGCTTAAGTTTTGAAGTATCTTCATACACCTTAGACATGATGCTTAGTTTAATTTGTTTTCATGGCTCAAGTTAAACATGGTGTTTAGTTTGATCCCTGAAACCGCAAGGTGTGTTGATTTCGTTTCTAAAGGCTTTTTAATTTAAACGTGGTGGTTAGATTAAATTGCCTTCTTAAATTGAGTTGGACATTATGTCTAGGTTGATTTTTTGAACTGATAGTATACTTTAGTAGATTCTGGTCATCTTTGTTAGACTAACCCCCGCAGAAAATTATCAAATCCAATTTGGGAAAAGAAATTAGCTTACGCAAGGTATGTGACTTAACTCCAACAACTCTGCGCAAAAGAAGACTCAACTCACTCCTTATGAAAGGACGAACTGTAAGTGCCTAAATACTCAATTTGTCTTTTGTTGCAAGTTACCTTTGCCTTAGCCACGCTTAAGTGCAGCCGCTTCATAAAAAAAAATAATAATAATAATAAAAACAAAAAACAAATATATATAAGCGTGCTAAGTTTTTAAAGAACCATCATTATGTTAGCACAAATAAATCATATGGACAATAACCCTTTTCTTTCAATATCATTGCTATCCTTCGGGTATATGTCCACTAATGCATTTGAGGGAAAGAATCTGTGGTGGGCACGCGTTCATGGACCTACCTCACTACCACTTCCACTACAAAACAGTAGGAGTACCAAGCCAGGAGGCTGATGAGAAGCAAGGATCAACGTCAACCTACATCATCTTGTCAAAGACTTGCTTGCTCTCATCACCTACACAAGAAATACACCGGTAGGAACGCACTCCAATCAATGACGGGCCAGTACAAAGAGAAGTCACAATAATGCCCAGAGACCATGGAGGACAAGGTTGTCACCAATGAGGTTTCTCCCTTGATCATCAAGACAACCAGTGTGCTACACACCATCAAGAAGAACACTCCACACCACGTCGTTAGAGGACAAAGCTAATCAAGGAGGGACTCCAAGTTTACATCTCAAATGAGCATCCTTTCGTCAACCAGAAGTAAAGGAAGATGAAGAAGAATTGACAAAGGAAGATCCACTGGCTGTCGGCATCCTCATCCCTTGGGCCGATTAAAAAAAAAAAGAGAAGAGAAAAGAAAATGGATCGATGCAAGGGAGAGGACGAACACAATAAGATTCCATCAAGACCGACAGTCACAACACACTCAAGGAGATGATGAGCAGTCAAAACGACTTTAAGCGCCGAGTGACACGAGTTTGAGCTTGGGGAGGAAGACCAATTCCACTAGAAGATGATCCGACAAGGCTCTCCCTCCTCTCGAGACTCCCACCGTTCGACACGAGAAAAATGAAGGGAAGATGATATGAGGGAAAAGGGGACAAGACGCTCAACTACCACACATGCCACGAGAGAACCACCATGAGGTGTTACGATGTTGCCATGATTCTACAATAAAACATCTTAAGGTAAGTGTCCTAATCGATAAAGCTTTACTCTAATCATGGCATGCTTACTAAGGAGTTAAATATGTTAGCTCACAACCTCACTTAGATTAATCTGAATAGCTCAACATGTTAGCTCTTAGTTGTTCTTACCCTTGTCTCTCTAGTTTTATTTTCTCTACCCGTTAGTTTGCTATGTTATAAATGTCACATTCATACCCGTCGTCTGATCTTATCACCTTTGTCACAAATAAATGAAACACATTATGCTACCATGGTTATATGTGCTCAAGGTTAGAGTAGAATGAATATAATTTTGGTTCTGTTGGTGTTTTCCCACCGGCAGAGCCCATGCATTTGATCTCTACCTTGACTTTGTGAGCAGGACACACTTTGCGCCAGTTAATGTCCTGCCTACAACATGCACAATAAGCAAGGAACATGGGTGATGCCATCCTCGGGATCACAAACCCAAGAGACGCAAGTTCAAGATCAGACGAAGCACTCAATAAGCAAGCCTAAGAAGAACAAGACGCGGAGAAATCACAAGTTGGATACGGAGGCGACGGACAAGGGAGACATTAATAAAATTCAAGAAAACTCCACCCAGCTCTCACCAACCAAGCACGCCCGAACCAGCCACTCGAAGGTCTCCACCGAAGAAACAAGCTTGGAGGAAGAAAGAAGACACACCTACCAAGAAAGACAACAAGAGTACACCTTCGAAAGACCTACCACCACCAGCGCCAGCGACCGATCAAACACCGTCGGGCTACCTCATCTACGCCACTCATCGAGATCATTAAGGGCACCGCACTGCACCACCGACATTCGATGAGATTCCATAGATGACAAAGACGCCACGAGAGTAAGTACTTGAAACTCCCGCCAAGAGGTAACTTCGGTATTTATACGCATATTTAATTTTTACGCATAGCATATTTCAATTAGCATGTTTCCTTTAAGCATATTTACTTTTTTCTAAAAAAAAAAAAACCTGCATTAGAAAATCACAAAATTATGTTTGCTACATTTGCATTAGTTCCTTAAAAGCCCCATGCAAGCACCCCTTGCCGTGGCGGCATAAAAATAAAAATACAAAAATATGTGAGCACATGAAGGCTCACCACATAATCCTAGAATTTGTTCCTTCGGGTATGTGCGAAATTAATATTTGCGGGGAGAACAATTAAGGAAAACCCAGAGATGAACAAGTTCCAGGGCGAATAAAAAGACTACTTCAAAATCCGGCTTGGGGAGAGCACCCTCAGTTATCACGATAAGTATTACTATCCTATCTATTTTAAATATTAGCTAGTTAGTATATTTGTTTAGAGTAATGAGTCTTAAATAAAAGTATTAGTGTTAAGAGTCCAATAAATGTTAGATGCTTGCAAGTTAGCTCTCTTTCTTTAATTATGATCTTGATGATATATGCTAAGGAAATGATGAATAGTTGCTCGCCATAATTCTTCTTAAAAGTACTTACATTTCAGACTTAGATTCTCCTAGAGCTTTAAATGCTTAATTTGCTCTAAACCCAACACTGTGGGAAGCCCATGCTTAATCTGAGTCTTAGCATTGAAGGATAAAAAATACATGAAAAGTTGAGCTGCTGTTTATCATATTCCTAGAGATACCGATTCCTTGTTTTTATCTTTGAAAATTATAAAACATTACATGATGAGATCCTTAGTTATGACCCTTAAGAGTCTATCATCCGCATCAAGATCATCCCACTCCACCAAATACGCCGCTTCTAACCCGAAGTACGCATCCCCTCAAGCCGCTAGCCATAATTATAAAAATAAATTCTAGCAATTTTGGATATGTCTCTCTCAACGTTTTTTAGATTCCGGGCTACATTCGAAAAAAAAAAAAAAAAAAAAGAAAAAAAGAAAGAAAAGAAAAATAAATATATTTAGAGAGAAAAGTGAGGAGAGAGGGAGAGTAACAGGACAAAAAGTCATACTAGGCGAGAAGGGCCTACCTCCCTAATAATAAAAAATATATTTAGAGATGAATAATGGATACGTGTCCAGGGTGAGTAGGGCCCACATCTCTAAGGAGAGAGAAAAATGGACACAAGTTCGGGGGCAAAGCCCACCTCTCCAAGAATGGACAGCCCCAGGTCTTAGCAATTTTAGAAAGAGAGATATAGTCCAAGATGCTTGAAAGAAAAAAATATATATATATTAGAAAAAGGCTAAAGGCTAATTACTACCTTTCATCCTCATCCATTCGTCACTATAATCCCACTATGTATGTTCCACCACATGTGTAACTCCACTACCACCATCTACTTAAGAGGGTCATACATAGGACCTCTCGAGTTTTCTTTTGAAAAATATTGCAAAACCCCGGGATGATAGTTGATCAAAGAGCTTGAGACATGGTACTTAACTTGATTGTTTTTATCTTGCTTATGATTCGTAAAAAGGCTACGCCCCATGGTAAAAGCAGTATGAGAGAGCAATCTGGTTAAGAGGAGAATTTATTTCGATAAACACGATGCTTCGAGGTATGAAAGCGTAGTAGCAACTCCCCGATCCTACTATAGCATATAGCTTTGCTAGGGACTAGCAAAGGGTAAGCTTGGGGAGTTTGTTGACACTTGTTATCATATAAATTTATTAATCAAATAAACATGAGAAAGAGGTATAAAACATAATAACAACCTAGAATAGGGTGTCACTAACATATTTCCACCGGTTTTTGGTAAAGTTGTGATTTGCGAGGGACTTAACGGAAAAACAGCAGAAATGACGTGGCATACGACCGACGCGTAACGCAACGCAATCCAACTCGAAACAAGTCTAGAAGGCTCCGGATTACTCCCGACGTGGACGAAACTTGACACCGAAGAAAACATCATCTAGAAGACTCCGGAAGCCACGACGCGCATCGCGGGGGCCCAGAGTGGGACCCACTGCGGGCCGATCGCTTCAATAATCGGGCCGATCGCAAGGCTTGGCCGCCAAGTCAGCCCCTGTCTCCGGAACCTTCCTCCACCGCCTCTAAGACGCAATCTAAACCGGGTTGTTTAATGTCGGTTTGATCAGAAGGCGTCGGTAGAAGCACGAGATGGATCTAAATCCAACACCGGCACCTCCTGGGACTATATAAGCAGCCCCCGTGCCCCCTATCATCATAACTGGATCTCAAGCCTCAAGTCATTATCAAGAAGAAGATCAAGTTGAAGCCAAGGCGAGGAGAAGAAGAGGAGACACCAAGAGATAGGATAGCTAATTGCCGCTCTATATATAGATCTAGAGCCTAGTTTAGATAGAAAGTCGAGTTTAGAGAAGAGAGAGCATCTGCTCAGGTTACGGATCGATAAGTTACACTATGGATCAATATTATTATTGTTCTCATACACCTTTGTGCTATTTCATTACTATGCATGCAATTATTCTATTTTTACTTTATTCTAGTCATAGCATATTTGATATGATCATTATTCATAATAATTCAACGCGCTTATTAGGTAGAACTCCTAGTATATTACTCGAGTGTGCTAGGTAGTAGAGAGTATGTAAGCATGGTGCTTAGATATAATTTACTTGCGGATTCACCTTATATGCCGGGTCGGTGTGGTAGATCGTAGTGGTGACGGCACTATTGAGTCCTTTGCAATCCATCCCGTGTATAAGACTAGTCGATAATGGTTCTTGGGATTATCTTGTTTCGTTCGATTTTCTTAAGTAATCTTCGGGTGCACATTCTTATCTATGGTTTTGATATATATATGATCTTATGCTATGCCTGTCTAAACATTTAGTAGAGTCTTTGTATGCTACCTAAGAACTGTCCCTTTGTCATAAATCCAATCCTAATCTAACTAGGAATTAATCTTATGCTATACTCACCACGTGTGTGCCCTCTCTTTGTCTCATTTACCTTATTACTAGTTATTATTGGCTTACCTTGTTTTAAAGTATATGCTAACTACTACAAAATCTCATTAGTATTCTATCACCGTCTTTAATCATTTGAACCGCCTATCATATCTTCCTCGTGGATTCGATATTTAAAACCCTTCCCGGTGAAATGCTCACTTTGGACATCCGTGCGCTTGCGGATCTATTTCTCTGTAAGTTAACAAATACCAACAGTGCCTCACCTCCCAAGGCCTCCGCTTTGCTATGAAGTGTATGTGACGGGGTGCTACAGCCAGCACAATGAGGATCTCGCCATCGTCAAGCTGGTACCGGACGTCAACAAGCGCAACTTCCATAGGCTCGAGGGTGCCCTCCATCAGTTCTTCCGGATCGCAATGTCCCGGTGTCGAGGTACAGCCCCGTCCGCTTGGTCTTCGCTTACGTTCGGTTTAACACGGCCCTAGAACGCCAAAAGTTCCCCGGGTCCCCTCTTCCCGTTTGGAGGCTACGGGATGCACCTCGTCAAGCACGACGAGGCACAGAATGCAAGAACCTTTGATCTGGATCGCGAAGCTTGGGTTTTGCTAGTTGCATTCCCAGAAGACATGAAGAACACCCCGATCGTGGCCAAGGCGAGTCTAAGGCTTTGGAATCCTGGTTGACTAGATCAGTGTGCAATTGGGAGCAGTGCTGGCCAAAGTCTACCTCAACGATGATGCCAAGATTCCTGATGATGTCATGGTCAATGCTGGTATCCCCCCAAAAGGTCATTCCTGGACATCACCGTGCTACATTCTGAAGAAGCTGGACGTGATCCAGCCACCTGATGAGGAAGGTTTTGCCACTGATGTGCCCCTGCATCCAGTCCCCCCATCCCCACCACGCTGGATTGACTTTGAAGGTAACAACAACAATCCCAACCAAGCCAACAATGCAAACTCTGCTATGAATGTTGATGGCAATGGAACAAATGGCTCGGGTTGGGATCGTTGGGAGATGCACTTGGCCCCCTATGATCGGGTATATGCAAACAGTCCGTCTCCAAATCGATTCTCGTTCGCATTGTCAACCCCCTCTTTATCGCCTCTGTTGGACGGTTTTTTGAGGAGGAACGGCATCGAGACAGCCAATGTTGGCCTTGGGACCGTGAGCCCACCACCATCCCAGAACCTGATGATGAGGACTGCAATTCAGTTGACTCCAAAGGAGAAGGCAGTGATGATTGGACCATCTGCCCCACCCATTGATCCACTAATCAGGATCATCCCATCCCTGATTGAAAAAGAGGTACTCAACCCACACACTACATATCCTTCTCCTGTTTTTCTCAGCAATCTAAATTGTCTCCATTTGCTTAATGATCTCTTAATACCACCATACTTCCAAGATCTGCCCCTACTTACGCATCTGTCCTTCATTATCTATCCACAGCTGGGCAGCAGGGCACTAGAGAAAGTGGCCATACACCTCCTACCTGATGGCAAGGATAGTGAAGTGGAGCTGTCAGAAATGGCCATCCAAGAGATCAACAAACTGGAGAAGATTCAGGATGTGGAGATGACTGAGAACACCACAGATGAACAGGATGACTCCGATGATGACTTGAAGATCCTAGTTGACCCCCCGACGATCTTTGACTCTGTCAAAAAGAAAAGGTACTTTAAGATCACTGAAAAGCTTGATGATGCTTTCCTGAGGCATAGCAAGAGGGTCTCGAGAGAAGCTCCGGGGCTACAAGATCAAGAAAGTGCTACCAAGGGAAAGGAAAGGAGAAAGCTAATGAAGCTAAGGTGAAGCCCACCCCAAAGAAGTACAAGAAAACAAGCAAGAAGATCGACATTGAGTCCGAAGCCATGGATGTGACTCCCCTAGCTGTGCTTCCACCTCCCGCACCCTTCCCGCCTAAAAAAGATGTTCTACAGGGGCATAGGGAAGGGTTCCTCCAGATGCAACTGGTGCCGTGTAATGCCGCCCCGCTTGATCAAGATGACATCGATGAATAGATCGGCCTCAAAGAACCACTCCAAAGATCTCTCGTGATGCTCAATAATTTTATCTTTTGTCCAGCCAGCCAGTGCATGTACTGGCCTATAAATAATACCTCTTTGTGTGATGGGCGCATGTGCCCCGTGTGGATTTGGACCTGTTGCTTAAGATACTATGTCTTTCTATGTTTGGCTAATGTGAATTGTCTCGTTGCTTATCTCTTCTGTCTCCTGAAGCATCCCTTTCTATCAATTAGTACAAAATGTGGCTATCTACCTACTGCAATCTGTGATGCCTTTTTGTTTGATAACTGGATTATCAAACCTCGGTTACATTTTTCTCCCTGTTTCTTAATGGATAACAACAAATCGAAAAAGAGACCTCAAAATACTTTTTTGGAACATCAGGGGGATCAACTCACAAGAAAAATGGGATGCAATCAGGGATGAGGTAAAAGAAAGTGCTTGCCACATTCTTTGTATCCAAGAAACAAAAAGAGAAGTTTTTGATCATTTCTATATCAAAAAGTTCTGTCCTAAATCTTTGGACAAGTTTGTCTACTTTCCTTTAGTAGGAGCTTCAGGAGGACTCCTTCATCGCTTGGAATAGCAGTCTACTTGAAGGTACCTTAATCGAAGCAAATTGCTATGCTCTAACTGTAAATTTCAAATCGAGATTGGACAATAACTGCTTCTGTGTTACTAATATATATGGTCCTTCACAATCACCCTCGAAGCATGCTTTCATTACCGGCTAATGAACTTTGATACTTCCTCTTTTGATGAATGGCTAATAGGAGGAGACTTTAATCTACACAAAGGCATGGAGAAAAGAAACAAACCAGGCGGTGACATCTCTGAAATGAACATGTTTAATGAATTAATCTCTGATTTAGACCTGACAGAAATTCCTTTTAGTGGCAGGGCCTTCACGTGGTGCAACATGCAGATTGACCCTTTGCTAGTCAAACCGACTGGGTTTTTACCTCCTCAACTTGGAATTCCACCTACCCAAAGAACACATGTTCAACCAATGCCCAGGCGCCTCTCGATCACATCCCCTACATTGTACACATTGGATCATCAATCCCTAAATCTTGTATGTTAAGATTTGAAAACTATTGGTCGGATCACCCAGATTCTTTGATCTGATCAACCTCTGCTGGTCCACTTCCCCTTTCTTTGCTAATGCCGCAAAACATGTATCCTCAAAGCTAAAGCAAACCAGGTCGTCCGAGAAAATGGAGCAAAACCTGTCAAACTTAAGCAACCGATCTTCAATTGCAATTGGGTACTACAGTTGTTGGATGGGTTAGAAGAACAGAGCTCTCTCCGGATCGAAAATGCTTTTAAACTTGGTCAAAAGCCACTTGAATCAACTAATGGAATCCAAAAAGAAAATACCGGAGACAAAGAAATACGCGTGAGATGGGCCAAGCTTGGTGATGAAAACACTCATTTTTTTTCATATGATGGCATCAATCTCACATAAAAGAATTTTATTGTTTCTTTGGCGGACAATAGTGGATCATTCATCACGGACCATGAACAAAAAGGCCAACTTCTTGTGGGAAGCCTTCAGAAACAGATCGGGGATTTGTGAATACAAAGTGGTATAAACCTAAACCTCCCAGATTTGATAGACCGACCAGATCTCTCAAGCATTGACTCGGACTTCGAAGCGGTGAAGAAATTGAGTTTGTCATCAAATGTCTCCCAAACTCCCATGCCCCCGGCCCCGATGGCTTCAATGGCCTGTTTATCAAAAAGATGCCGGAACACCATAAAAAGAGGATTTCATCGTGATTATTCATGGATTTCGTCAACATAATTGCAACATCTCCAAAGATAAACTCCTCCTTTATTGCTCTCATTCCCAAAAAGGACAACCCCCGAAGTCCGTGAATGATTTCAGACCTATATCCCCGATGAACTACTCTATGAAGTGCATCACCAAAATTTTGTCAACCAGGTTGCAAACCGTCATCTGCAATTTGATACACGTAAAACCCGGTATGGATTTATTCAAGGAAGAACAATACAAGACTGTTTGGCATGGGCTTTTCAATTCCTACACATATGCCACCGGTCAAGAAAGGAGATAATTATTCTAAAGATAGACTTTTGAAAAAGCCTTCGACAAGATTGAACACCCATTCATCCTAGAAATCCTCGAAACAAAGGCTTCTATGATAGATGGTGCAACTGGATCCAAAACATCTTGTCTACTGGCAGCTCCTCAGTAATCTTGAATGGCATACCAGGTAAATCAATGGCATACCAGGTAAATCTTTCAAATGCCTGAGAGGAGTAAGACAGGGGGATCCCCTATCCCCACTTCTTTTTGTTCTTGGAGCAGATTTCCTCCAAACTCTGGTCAATAAAGCATGAGAAGATGGCCAGCTTCAGCATCCCCTTAGCAACAACTTTGAAGAATTCTTCCCATCATACAAGATGCAGATGACACACTTTTAATCTTGCCAGGTGATGAAACATGCCTCTCAAACCTGAAAGATATTCTGAAATGCTTCTCTGACTGCTCAGGAGTCCAGGTGAACTATTCAAAATCAAGCCTGATACCTATTAACACGAATATTACCAGAGCACAACAACTTGCAGCAGAATTTGGATGCCAGGTAGGCACCATGCCCTTCACCTATCTGGGTCTACCCCTGGGCACTAGCAAACCAACAATCAATGAGTTTGCACCCATGCTCAATAGAATAGAGAAGAGATTAACAGGAGTGAGTAAATTCCTATCTTATCATGGTAGACTCCTCCTTGTAAACTCTGTCTTTTCATCCCTACCAACCTTCTACATGTGCAGTCTCAAATTCCCACCTCAGGTTGTCAATCAAGTGGACCACTACAGAAAAAATTATCTATGGGGCAAAGGTGAAATGGACAGAAGAGGAAGATGTTTGGTAGCCTGGGAGGATGCATGCCAATCAAAAGAACAAGGTGGACTTGGTATAATTGACATAGAAATTCAGAATGATGCCCCTACTAATGAAATATCCGATATGTTTTACAATAACTCTGATACCCCATGGGTCCAACTGACTTGGAGCCACCTATACTCCAATTCTGACACCCCACCGCATGCAAGAACAAAAAGTGGGTCTTTCTGGTGGAAAGAAGTTCTAAAATTATATGACAAATATCAAAGCTTTGCCTCTTGTACCCCAAATAATGGAAACAGTGCCCTTTTCTGGTCTGACATTTGGATTGAACCAAGCATGAAAGACAGATTTCCACAACTCTTCTCATATACAAGAAAACCAAAATGCTCTGTCAGATTCTTCATCTCCAATAGTTTGGAAAGAGTCTTCAGTCCAACACTCTCTCTAGTAGCAAGCCAGCAACTTGAGGAGGTCCAAACCATCCTAGACAACTTGGATTTGAATGAAAATAGCAAAGACTCTTGGAATTATTCTTGGGGTAACAACAGATACAGCAGCAAAAAAGTTTACAATCTTTTGACATCCCATTCCCCAGCCTCCCCACTCTTCGGTGGATCCGGGCAGCTAGCAACCCTGGGGGACCAGAAATTCTTTTTCTGGCTCCTAGTCGAGATAGATTAAATACAAGGAATCTCCGAAAAAGGAAAAACATGGTGCTCCCATCCTATAGCTGTGTGTTATGCAATCTTGATTATGAAGAGACATTTCTTCATCTCTTCTTTGGCTGTCCCTTTAGCGTATGTGCTGGTCTAGCATCAACATAAACTGGAACCTTAACATTGGGCCCATGGATATGTTACTTCAGGCAAGACAACAATTTCAAAGCGTCATCTTCAGAGAAATTATGATCTCCAGCTGCTGGGCCATCTGGAAAGTAAGAAACAGCATCATTTTCGACAATGGTCGAGAGATACAGAGGTGTGGAAAAAATTCCTTAGAGAGGATGAAGGCTTAGTGTGTATTAAGGCCAAACCCTCTAAGAGTGTTAAAATCAGTACCTGGAGTAATAGTCATGTATAGGTCCCTTCTTTCTTCTTCTTTGGGCCTGGTTGCCTTGTAATTTCTATTTTCTTGTACCATTCTTTCATTTAATTGAAAAGCAAAAAAAAAAAAAAAAAGGTCGGGACTCCCCGACTTGGTTCGGTAAAAAAAAAATGTAGAAGATTTTCCAACAAGAACTTATACACTAATTTTGCTGTTGCTCCGGATGCCTCCTAATCCTATATGTGCACTCCGTGTCTATGTCCTGTCGCCGTCTCTCGACATGCTAGTTTTGCAAACACACTATATATGCTGTCTCTCCAGATGCTAGTTTCGCCAACAATTCAGATCACTAGAGATCACATGCTTGTCAAAGTGTAAGAGGTTGGAGACACAGGACTACCAATAAGAGATGAGTCATTTCCAGGCACCTTAAATAATGGGAGGTTGGTTGTGCACAGGTACCGTGCGTGCACTATTTCTCCATTTATATATTACCCTTATAGTACATTAGAGGACATTAACCCACAGATGCATTAAGGTTTTTTTATGCACTATAGAACTAGAAAAATAGGAGATTCATCGTTGGGTGGGGGACATTTGCTTCGGCCCATCTTGGGTGGGCACCTTGTCATCTGTCAGATTATACTACATAAACAAGATTCCGGACAATACTAATTTTTTTAGAGGCAATTAAAGTGATCGATCATTTCTGGAATAGTCATATCGGCTCCATGTCATCGCTGAAAATGATTTTTAGTTGTACGCCTCCTAAGAAACCTGTTCGAAAAATAATTTTTTAGAAGGTTTGTAAATTGTTACCACCAAAAAACCATAACCTCTGTGCATATAATTGGATGAAGACAAATTGGATTAAAATTGTATAGCTCAGTGTGATATGAAAGTAGTTTTGAACATTTTAGAGACACAAATATTTGGTTTAAGTTATCATATTTTAAAATATTCACATTTCTTCCATCGTCCTCTAATTTTTACATGTTCTATGCCAAAATTAAAGATCTGAACATAATCTATACCCTTTGTTGTGTACTGTTTTTGTTTCCTTATTTGTTTTATGTTTGCAGAGATTGGAATACAAAAATTTAAATTTTTACAGGTTTTTTCGGATCATATATGTTGGCATGCTTATACTGCAAAGTATAACGCCATAGTTTACAACTTCTCACAAGATAGTTTGGGATACAAATGTGCCATACCGCATAGTATAACGCCATAGTCTACAACTTCTCACAAGATAGTTTGGGATCCAAATGTGCCTTACTAAATTTTAGATTTATTTTAAAAATGTCTTAACATTTTTTTTTTTCTTGGGGCAGCCCACTAGAAATTGCTCCCACTAAGGCTATTAAAAGGAAATGACATCCTTTTGTGATCAGTGATGGTAAGGAAGGCTGTGTATGTTGTAGTCTCTGTTATTAATACTCATGTGTGCATCGAGTACATCAATCCTGTTTTAGTGTCAAACACACATGCTGAGATAGGGGTAGTACTAGCGTTAAGAAGTGTGCAAGATCATAATACCAATAGGAATTGGATGCAAAAAGCCATTTAGGTTAAGAAGGAAATGGTTAATTTGGTGAAAAAGAGCTTCACTAGCTTAATTTAATTTGAAGAAAAAAGCTTCACTAGTTTACATAGGAGTTGCACGAAAGCAACAAATCGAATTGCAGGTGAAAACTACCTAGAGAAAACCTCACATGCACGAAAGCAAACACGAGAGAGAGAGAGCGGGGGAGGAAGGGGGCGATATGAACTGCAGGAAACACCATGCAGAAGGAATGACCATGATGTTTGGTTTTTGTTAACCACAAAGGTCGAGAATTATTAATATCCATGCGCGAAAATAATACTTATTATAAGAGAAAAAAAGGCAAAAGGTTACGTGGGAGTTGCAGGAAAGCACCAAATCGAATTGAAGATGAAAACACCCTAAAGAACCTAGCATGCACGGCTGCCGCCGCTGCTCTAGCTCAGTTGTCGTTGGCCTCTCATGCACTGCTAGCACATCGATCAATGGGGGGTGGGGGGAGAGAGAGAGAGAGAGAAGAGAGAGAGAGAGGAGAGAGAGGAGAGAGAGAGAGAGAGGGAGAGGGAAGAAGAGAGCGACCGGAACGGCAGGAGCCACCATGCAGAAGGAATGAGCACATTCAGCTTTTCGTGAAGAGTGGAGCCTAGATCTTGTATGTATATTCTTGAACCAAACACTAGCAAAAAGCCGGACTGAATGGTTCCGCCTGGTTTCACTCTATGAACTGGAAACATCCTTGACCATCATGTTTGGTTTTGTTAAACACAAAGGTTGAGAATTAGTAATATGCAAGCGCCAAAATAATACTTTTTATAAGAGAAGGTAGAGCATATACAAAAACGAGTGCAGGACCAAAAAAAAACTAGACCCAACCTAGGATGAACTAGGGGCTTTGTATCACTACTACAGATTCGTTCATCACTACCGCCAGTACCATTCACCGCGAAATTTAGTCCACCGGCGGCGATAAACCACACCCGGCGGTGATGAGCCGTTCGGGTGCGGGACAACCGTAAACTCCACGAGCTCGACTAAATCCGGCGGTGAAGATTTAGATCACCACCGGGTTGAATCATTTCCCGACAAAGTGGTCTTGATGGACACGGATCACTTTCAGCGTTTGAATTAGAACCGATAGCGATTTGAAGATTGACACAACCGGGCTGAATTAGAACCGATAGCGATTGATTTGGGAGGGGAAGCAATACAATGACAACAAACAAGTAAAACAAACAACGTAAAAAACAGATTAGATTAACACGCATCGAGTTAACAAACGACCGATCCATTAACAAACAACACAAACCAAATTAAACTGTCATAGAAAACAACCGATATAATAAATTAACATAAAAAGAAAGCGGCTGGCCTAATTAAGCCGCCTTCTTGGCCTTCTTGGCCTTCTTGGCCGCCCGCCTGGCCTTCTTCCGGGCGGCCGACTCCATCTCCTCCGTTTTGGCTGGTATCCCCGGCGAGGTTATCGGCCAAGTACTTTCGATCGGAGGTTGATGATGGACTTCACCTCCAAGTGGTGATTCACCGTTGGTAGGCCAACTTGGTCGGCCAAGTTGTTGAGCTTGTTGCGGGCGCACCGAGGCGATGCAGAATGAACTTCTCCGCCCGGTCGGAATCCATGTCGGTCGTCGGCGGCGTCACCGACCCGGCCGGCCATGTGGAAAACGGGATAGAGAGGGGAGTGTGTTTGGAGAGCGGACCGGAGACAGGGGTTATGTAACGTATAATTAGGACTCGGCCGCGGTTAATTTCTAAGACGAGGGAACAGTTGAACACGATAGAAAATTAAGATTGACACGCATCATATTAAACCGATAGAAGGAAGCTTGGTTGGACCAAAATTAATGAAAGATAAAGAGATTGACATGCAACAGATTAACCAACAACCGATTCCTTAGCAAATTAACCACACAGATCATTGTATCTTACACATCCACACAAATCAGACAACACATAAATTAACATAAAAAGAAGAGAACCCGGGCTGCCTTCTTGGCCATCTTGGCGGTATCCCCTCGGCGAGGGTATCGGTCAGAGAGTCAATCTGGAGGGCGTAGAAGTTGGCCCTCTCCTCGAGGGGCAGATTCACCTTTGGCAGGCCAACGTCGTCGGCCAGGCCATTCAGCTTGGTGAGGGCAGTACGGAGGCGCTCCACAGCGAACTTCATCTCCTCCCGGGTGGCGGCCATGTCGACGATCGTGGGCGGCGAGTCCGACGCTTTCCTATGAGAGGGGCACGAAAGAGAAGTTAGTGTTGGATAACGGGAGGGGCGCCGGGGACGGGGTATAAATGTGGCGTTTCCAAAAGACGGTTCATCGAAAAACGTAACCCGGCGACCGGTGCGCCCAATGGCCGTCTCCTCGGCACTCAACGCCGACTGTATTTTCCAAAGAACAACCGGCAGTTAATTATTTTCCAAAGAACAAGTTAAGGTTCAAATCAAATTTTAATCTTAATCGCTCTTTCAACTGGAAACGAAACAATTCAGGGACAGTGGGAGCAACACACAGTAATAATATATATAGTTTTTATTTTATTAATATATAAAAACAAAAAAAACAGAACATATGATAAAAATGATAAAAACAAAAAAAAAAAAAAGAGGAAGGCCACCGGCCTAGTCCTCGATCCTCCTCCTTGTTGGCGTCGTCCTTCTTGGCCAAGGCCTTGAGGACGATCCCGGCCGCTTGCTCCACCTTGGGGGGCGTAGTGGTTCATCTTATCTTCGAGGGTGGATCCACCCTTGGAAGAAGACCATGGCCGTCCGCCCGGCTCCTTCGACTTCACGAAGGCGGGGACGGAGACGTCGAGGGTGAAATCCCACCGATCATCTCTGAATGCGGCTCCGACCAGCAAGGTCATCGACGCCGCCTCTAGCCGGGTGGCCGGAAGGTCCATGCGGCGGTCCCGCTCGGGAGAGGGCGGGACGTGGTCGAGTCGCGGTCGAGTCGGAGTCGGGGTCGGCCGCCGGCGCCTCCACCACCGGTTCCTTGCCACGTCCTCTGCCACCTCCATCTCCTCCCTAGTGCGCTTGTTGGATCCACGAGCCCGAGGCAGCCATTGCGCTAAATAATGCAAAGAGAATGTGCATTTGGATCGGTGAACCGGAATGGATGAATGCCATGATCGAGTGTGTGCTTAAATAGTGAGTTAGGCGGCCGCTCCACTTCCCACGATCGAACGCGAGCGGCGTCAAAGCAACCGCATGGAATTCACACGATCGCCGGTTGGAATTCGCACGATCTCTATCGGCGGCGCTCCGTGTCGCACGGTGTTGCGCTTCGAATTCTGGGCTGCGTTTCCAATGGCGCACGGACGACAACAGTCTCCACCTTCATCGATCCACCGTCGGGCCCACACATGAACCAACAAAGTGATTAACAAAACGGTGAAACAAATACTTATATCTCGTAAAAAATCGATTTATTGAAATCATTAATTTTATCTCGGCGTTAATGCATTGAGAGTTCAACTAACCCCGTTCGCGCTGCCGCGTACACTCCGTATTATAAATTTTTATTTTAGTATACGTCTATATAGGCTACCGTGTAGGTCATGGCACGTGATACGTCATGGCCGCAGCCTTGAGAATCGTGTTGCTCTAGTCTTCACTACCGTTCTCGCTTAATTAACCCGACGGTGTCTCTCGCTTCCCATGAGAAAAGGCCGAGCACCCTACTGGCGTGTCGATGGGTTAGATCAATGTCAGTAATAACACTGCCGGGTGCACTTTCAGCACCGGCAGTGATCACATATTTCACTGCCGGTGGTCACTACGCGGCAGTGTTATGGAGTACCACTACCTGGTTAAAATTGAGAACTGGTTGTGTTTTGCATTGTCAACGGGCGGACCGTGACGCCCGGCGGCTTTGACCGCAACATTGCAGGCAGGAGAACTGTTGCCACGTTCGCCGTACCACGGCCACGGTGCTTGGTTTATGCTGGTGCCAATTATCCGGCGGTGATCATCCATATCACTGCTAGGGGTGCCATTTGAAACCAGCGGTGATCGGTCATTACCATGACATCTAGCCTATAAGAACGGCTAGTGCGGCCCTTAGGTTTGCAATTCAGTTCTCTTAATCCTCTTTCTTGATACTCTTGATTCGGTTGCCCTGTTCTTCTTCCTCGATCTTCTTTGCTACTCTCCACATACATATCTATGGCCTCTCTATGGGAGAAAGCCCTCCACGTACAAATATCGTTCTTATGCATCTTAGGCCTCCAAAATGGTTCACAAGAGGTGCTACAGAGTCTTACTAAAGATTGAGCGGCGCCGAAGGTTAGAACATTTGTGAGGTTCACGGAGCCATCCGGTTACGTGGTTGGGAGAGTGGATAGCTGGATTTACATGTCCATGAGAGACATGGCATTCTCCGAGAAGATCATAGCCATCTATGAAAATCTCCTTCATTCCATGAAAATCTCCTTTGGTGATCAAAAGGAGATTTTCATAGATTAAGATTGTCTTCTCTTGCGAGGGCCTATGCATGTTGTACGTTGACTAAACCACAGCTTTCTTGAGCAAAGAAAATCTGTAAAGCATCCTTGCTATGGTTTAAATGTAAATCCGAGTCATGCCCTCCTTGTAAGATCGACCACAAGAAACCTCACATTTTTACTGCGTTTTTCAAAATCCCATCGGCATTTCATCGGCAAGAATCACATTACCTTCGGCGTTTTTATTTTAAATGTGTTTGTACACTTTGATGAGAACATTGATCTCTTCGTAGAAAGGTCTTTGTTATCATATATGTAACTTTTTTTCAAGGTCTTTGTTATCATATATGTAATCGGTTTGCTCCTCTCTCTATATATGTAATCGTGTTCCTTTCAATGGATGTTTGCATTTATATACATACGGGCGCACTTCTAATTTTTTGACTCACTTCTTATTTTTCATGGACGAATATAAATATATAAATGCTCTATGTACTAACCGAAAAACTTGGTAAACATCATTCAAACACACAACTCGGTGAAAAAGAAAGGTCACGAATTAATCTCACGGCGGTGAAAGTGAATAAACTGCTCTGTTCCAAAATATATCTTTGCCGGGTTTTTAATAGAGCACCGGCGGTGAAGCGATACTACACTACCGGTTTGCAAATACTGAAAACCGATAGTGATCGACCTTCTATCGCGTTTATCACGTAGGAAAATCTAATAATAAAAATATGGATCGAGAAAAAACCTAAGATCTTGTGTGGGGGCATAATTTGGGTGTACAAGGTTATAAAACAAATTCAAGATATTTCTACATTGTGGGAGTAGACATGCTTCACAAAGGTACATGACCCCTTTCATCGGAAGCATGACCGACAATTACATCCATAAGCTATCTTGGGTCATCTTCGTTAGGTGTGGTCTCAGCCTCAAACTTTTTCTTAGACGTGCACATGCCACGTGTGAAGAAACCACGATGTTTGATATTTTTCGGACAAGGTTTGGTATTTTTTCCAATTAAATTGAATTTCTACGCGACGACCTCGGTAATTACGGAGGTTGAAATGGGGTTACCCACTAATGAGCAGTGGTGCCAAAATTTCCCACATGGTCTCATGTGTCCTAGAAGGCAATTCGGTGTGTAGGTTGGTGCAAAATTCATAAGTTTCCAAGCTTTAATTAACCTCCTTCTATCGCGTTTATCACATAGAAAAATCTAATAATAAAAATATGGATCGAGAAAAAACCTAAGATCTTATGTGGCAGCATAATTTGGGTGTACAAGGTTGCAAAAAAATTCAAAATATTTCTACATTGTGGGAGTAGACATGCTTCATAAAGGTACATGACCCCTTTCATCGGAAGCATGACTGACAATTATATCCATAAGCTATCTTTGGGTCATCTTCGTTCCAGTGTGGTCTCGGCCTCAAACTTTTTCTTAGATGTGCACATGCCACGTGTGAAGGAACCACGATGTTTGAGATTTGTCGGACAAGGTTTTGTATTTTTTTCAATTAAATTGAATTTCTACGCGGCAACCCCAAGTAATTACAAAGTTGAACTGGGGTTACCCACTAACAGAGCTAGGGTGGTGCCAAAATTTCCCACATGGTCTCATGTGTCCTAGGAGGCAATTCGGTGTGTAGGTTGGTGCAAAATTCATAACTTTCCAAGCTTTAATTAACCTCCTTCTATCGTGTTTATCACGTAGGAAAATCTAATAATAAAAATATGGATCGAAAAACCTAAGATCTTGTGTGGGGGCATAATTTGGGTGTACGAGGTTGCAAAAAAAAATTCAAGACATTTCTACAATATGGGAGTAGACATGCCTCACAAAGATACATGACCCCTTTCATCGGAAGCATGACTGACAATTACATCCATAAGCTATCTTTGGGTCATCTTCGTTTAGGTGTGGTCTCGGCCTCAAACTTTTTCTTAGATGTGCACATGCCACGTGTGAAGCAACCACGATGTTTGAGTTTTTTCGGACAAGGTTTGGTATTTCCTTTCAATTAAATTGAATTTCTACGCTGACGACCCCGAGTAATTACAGGTTGAACTGGGGTTACCCACTAATGAGCAGTGGTGCCAAAATTTCCCACGTGGTCTCATGTGTCCTAGGAGGCAATTCAAAGTGTGTCGGTTGGTGCAAAATTCATAAGTTTCCAAGCTTTAGTTAACCTCCTTCTATCGCGTTTATCATGTAGGAAAATCTAATAATAAAAAAATATGGATCAAAAAAACCTAAGATCTTGTGTGGGGGCATAATTTGTGTGTACAAGTTTGTAAAAAAAATTGAAGACATTTCTACATTGTGGGAGTAGACATGCTTCACAAAGGTACATGACCCCTTTCATCGAAAAGCATGACCGACAATGCCAAAATTTCTATGCGACGACATTGAGTAATTACAGGTTGAAGCGGGATTATACATACTTCACAAAAGCTTTACAATTAATTGATTACAATTGACACGGTACAATAATCAAAGTGTACAAACACATTAAGAAATAACCACCTCAAAAACACCCTTCTAGCACCTATGCCCGAGGTGGTTACAATGCTACACGTTATGCTTACTGATCTAAGTAAGGCGGATGGGATCTCTGTGAAGAACCAATGTCTCTCCGTGTCGGCAAAGGCTCGATAGGAGGCGGGCTCTCATCTCCCGCAACGAAGCACAAGAATGCACGCGACTTGGCTCCTTTCAGATCTTCTCGCAGTCCATGCAACAACGGGCGTTGCACGAGCATCACACCCGGCTTCCGTAAGCAACGTTGAAGCTTAATCTTCAAAAACACCCTTCTAGTACTGCTGTATACACTTGTCTACCCATGATAAAAAGTTTATCCGGAGGGCTTTCTCCCTAATAGAGGCCATATATGTGGATAGGATAATGGGCAAATAACAGAACAGTCGGCCGGCGCACGGTTCGCCATACATGGCTCTCTGCAAGGGGCTATTTTTATAGGCGGTGGTAGGTGGGAATGAGCGGTGGTAGGTGGCAACAGTGTGATCTTATCACCGTGAGCGGTGGTACCGTGTGGTAGGTGGCAACATTGTCTGATCACTGTCGGGTCAGCCGATGTTTATACCCGGCAGTGAACCTATAATGTAACACTGCCGGGCTACTTCTAAACCAGTATAGATTAACTATAGAAATGGGCGCGCGAGGTGAAAATTTCACAAGTCATTTGAACCCCGCGCCATTCGTTCCAGCCTCGATGATATATAATAGGGCGCGGCGAGCTGAAATTTTCCCAGGTCATTTCAACCCCGTGCCTTAATCGTTCCCCACCAGCGTCGTCGACGGAGCACCACCACCACACACGCCGCAGTCGTCCGTCACCCCCTCCATTCTCTTCTTCTCCGACGTCCCCAACGCCGCACCGGCGTCTGCGCGCTTCCACGGTGAGAACTAATTAGCCATTTAGTTCCTCGGAGATTTTGCCTATGAGAATGAGGTCTAATTCACCGTTGTTCTCACCTCGCCGCCCACTTGTTCTTCGTCCACGTCGCCGAGGGGACATTTGCTACACGACACCGCTGCCCGTCTGCAGCCTCCGCCCGTCCCCCGTCTACGCCCGACACCGTACCGCCGCGACCTCGAGCTCGATTCCATTTGGAAGAACGCCACGCCCGCGCCCTGCGCTTCCTTATAGGGACGCTGCGTCTCGCACCGCCAAGACAAGACAGGAGCGCGCGGACCGCACGGAAGCTTCGGTCACACGCCTTTGACTTGTTCGTTGAAATGCCCGTGTTGATAAATCCAACACGCTATTTCCTTTTTCTATTTAGATTTTGCTTTCAAACGATTCGGGATCCTTATATAGTAGCAAAAGTTTTTTTAATTGGTCTATGGTGAACAAATTAGATTTAAACATTGTGGTCATTTACGGCAATGATTGAAGACATTATAATGCTCGAAGGGTGATTGAAATGAGATAGATGTTGAAATTCATGAGTTTCGTGGTGTTCAAAATCTTGTTGTACAACATTTCTGAATGACATAGCATTAACATCCTATTTTGGCTGCATGTATAGGGAAACCATGGCGTGGTATGTAGTGCATGTTGGTCAAGTGCCGGGGATCTATCGAACCTAGGAAGATTGCGTTGCTCATGTCTCGGGCTACCCCGGTAATTGTTACAAAAAATACAAGACTGAAGCTGAAGCTTTCGGGGCCTACTATGGTGAAAACTTTCACTATCAACCAGCCATGGAGATCGATGAGAAGCCTCTCCATAGATATGAAGATTAGAAGAATTGCGACTTGGCCTATGAAAGATGTCTTGATTTTTAGTTATGTCCATTGTGATTGTTTTTCTTATTTGGAAGTTGATGTCCTAGGCTGAATTTTGTAGAACATTAGGTGGAGTTAGTTGTATGTAACCTTTGAACCATGTAATGTTTTGTCGATTTTAATGTATATATGATGCTTTTATGGGTTTATAAATAGCTGATTTCGACGAATAAATTCAAAATTTTAAAAAATTTAAAACAAAAATGCCGGGTGGAATGGGCCCGGCGGTGAATGAGAAACAAACCGGTAGTGTAACTATACCAAACACTATCGGTTTGAATTACAAACCGTCTTCTATTGAAACATCACGGTCGGCTGCATTAACCAACCGTTAGTCTCCACTCCAATACTTGTTGTCGGGTTGAAATCAGCCGAGCGGTGTTCACGTAAAGTTCAGCGGGTTCAATGTAAACCGACATTGTTAGCTCTTCGATACAATCGTCGGCTCAATCCAACCCGATAGTGTTATCCCTACGATTACGTCCGGTTCGTGAAAGCCCGGCGGTGCTCCTAATATCAACTACGTAGGGCTGACTTACGAACCCTGCATTGCTTGGATCAAAAATCTTTGCCGGTCCGTGGAACACCGGCGGTGTTCGGTGACAGTGCGCTGCCGGTTCGATATCAAACCGGCAGTCTATCCTCGCATCACCGCCCGGTGTTTTGACCCCAGCGGTGTTTCAAACCCCACATCACTATCGCTATGGTTACGTCGGTTCAGTTTCGGTAGTGAAGGGGGTTGAAGTCCCGCGATGATGGACAATTCTGTAGTAGTGTATTAAGAAGAAAATGAGGTGCATAAGTCCGTCGCCGATGGGGATCGAACCCAGGAGTATTTGCTTCCATCTCTAGTAGGTAAACATGCATGTCCTCCTAGAGAAGAAAGTTGGCAGTACCTACATTATTTTAGAAAATCAAAAACAGCCAAAGCCTTACAAAAAAGCAAGCTCAATCAAATTTATCATATCAAGGGATCGCAAAGCAATAGTTTATAGGCTGACCCATCTAAACCCACCAGATCCAGCCCTCCGAGAAATCTAGTACAAAAATCAAGTTCCTTGGATAATCCCAAGTTTGCATCAGAGGTAGGGTTGCTCCCAGGAACACGAGCATGTGAGTTTAGAAATGTAGGAAAGATATCCATGAGCATATGGTCCAGTGGCACGACACCTCTTCTTGATGTGTGCGACGCCCATGTCCTAGTGTTGCCTTGTGACAACCTGCAGCATTCCAATATGCCAACTTCCACTGTCTAATTTTGTTTTGCAGTGACTTCAACCCAATGTTGTGATTTTGCTCCAGATGTCTCCTAACCCCCAAAAGAAATAAAGACTTTCCCTGTCCCCTCTCCAACTCACGAGATATGTTAGTTTCCCAATAATTTTCCTCTCTTTCAATCACCAGCGACTTACTGATTTTTCATTGGGTTCAACTTGCACGTAAGGTTATCTATATGACACATGTGGAACAATTTGGGGACCTAGAGGTGCACTTTTATAGTTTGGGGACCTAGATGCCACAGCTGGAATAGTTTGGGGACCTAGAGGTGCACTTTCATAGTTTGGGGATCTAAATGACACAGCGAGAATAGTTCAGGGACCGCCAGTGTATTTCACTCTTAAATAATGGAAGATCGGTTGTTGGGTGCACAAATCCATTCTCCTAGTTATATATAGGTAGTCCATGAGCGTCATTCTGAATGTGACCTTCTGACTTGTGATCTTCAGGAAACCACAACATCAACACCCAGCAATCATCATTGAAAAAAAAACTGTTCTCCAG
Source organism: Hyparrhenia diplandra (assembly GCA_015847255.1). Lineage (NCBI taxonomy): Eukaryota > Viridiplantae > Streptophyta > Magnoliopsida > Poales > Poaceae > Hyparrhenia > Hyparrhenia diplandra. The sequence continues at coordinate 1,280,690 of JADLZK010006707.1, forward strand.
TTTCTACCCTCATCATGCTTGACAAAAGTAATGTGCATATTCGTCCCACAAACCATTGGACTCTGCCCGATCATATTATCTATCTCGTATGAATGTCGGAACCGAACATACGCATGACCCAATTGACACGGCATGATAACACACAGATGAATAACTATGTGCTTCTAGATGAAGAACTCCCTGATGATGTTTCTTACTGCACCAAATTAAAGTCAAGGACATTACCAGGCGGGGAGGGGATTGATGACATCGATGGCCATGATCTTAATGAATACCCCCTACCGATTCTGGTGGCAATTCGTTTCCCTGGTTAGCCCTCCCTGTCGAGGTTTCGATTAACTGTCATTTTTTGGAAACAAGAACAGAAATCCCGGGCAAAAATTGGTATAAACAATTCAGGAAAAAAAAGGAAACTCTGCCGCATCCTCTGTTGTCACAGGAACACAATCACCAGAGACTAATCGCGAGAATTGGCTAACCTAATGCACGAAATTGAATGAACACAGATGAACACTGACGATGGTTTTCAGAGGTCGACAGGGTGACTGCGCCCCTTTTCGCACACGATAGTTTTTGATACAAGTGAGTTTAACTCCAACCCACAGCACACACGCACTCACTAACATCCAGCCTCTTATACCAAGGCACTTACAAGCACAAGTTACACAACGAAACTTAGCTAAACTTAGATACAAGTTGGGCAAAAACACAACTGCCTGATGCCCACGTTCCGTGGACGCGCTCACCGCTGGCATGGCTTGGCGCCCGAGCCCGCTCCCATTCAAATTTGAATTCTTTCAAGTCTCCCGCCTGACACCATCAACATAAGCCTCATCCACGTCATTGTGCATCAAGATTAACCCAACAATCTCCCCCTTAAGCTTGATCTTTGCTGCACCAACAATTCTCGACCCCGAGCATGTGTCTCATCTCACCAAGCTTTGTCTTTGCCATAGCTTTGTCGAGAGAATCAGCTTTTCTGCTGAAGGGTGCTGATCCACTTCACCCCCAAGCTCACCTCTCTCCACACATTCCCGGATATAGTGGAACTTGATCTCTATGTGTTTGCTTCGGCCATGGAACACTAGATTTTTCATTAACTGAATTGCTGACTTGTTGTCCACATAAATGATCACACACTGTGGTTCCTTCTCTGTCAGCTCACTCAACAAGCTTCTGAGCCACTTGGCTTGCATTGCTGCTGCTGTTGCAGCCATGAACTCAGCTTCACGGCTAGGCAGGCTGTATTTTTCTCCTTGTGTGAACACCAAGTAATCAGTCCACCATTCAGATAAAAAGCCATCCCTCCAGTGCTTCTCCTATGATCTCTGTCACCTGCTAGATCACTGTCTGAATATCCAGTCAGGACCTCCTCCTTCTCTTCCCTGGTATACACTAGACCATAGTTCAAAGTACCCCCGCAAATATCCGAGTATCTACTTCACTGCATTGTGATGCATTACAGTGGGTCTCTCCATGAACCTACTAGCCATACCAACAGAGAAAGCCAAATCTGGCCTAGTGTGCAGCAAATATCTCAAGCAACCAACAACCCTCCTGTACTCAGTTGAGTCAACACCATGACCTTGCTTATCTCGCATCTAGTACGGTGCCGGGATTGATTGGCACTTTAGTTGGGTTGCAATCTGTCATTCCAAACCTTGACAGGATCTTCTTGGCATAACTTGACTGTTTGATAGAAATGCAGTCATCCTCTTGCTCAACCTCAATGCCCAAATAGAATGAGAGTTTTCCCAAATCACTCATTTCAAATTCAGAGGTCATACGCTTCTTGAAAAACTCGCAATCTCGAGATGGGTCTCCCCGGTCACTATCAAATCATCAACATAAACACCTATGATCACCCTTGCCATCCCAACTCCTCTTGCATACACTTTGCTGCTTCACCGCACATTTCTTGAAGCCTAGCTTTTTCGGACATTTGTCTAGCTTGACATTCCATGCCCTTGGAGCCTGTTTTAGTCCATACAAAGCTTTACTCGGCCACGTAGACCATCGCTCCTTGCCCTTTCTTTGCATAACCATGTGGTTGTGCAACATACACATCCTCCACAAGGTCTCCATTCAAAAATGTAGTTTTAACACCTAGGTGATGCACCTCCCAACCCTAGTTAGCTGCCATTGCCAGAAGCATTCTCACAGTATCAAGCCTTGCAACTGGTGCAAACACTTCATCATAATCGATTCCTTGCTTACGCACATACCCCTTTGCTACTAGTCCGGCTTTGTGCTTCACAATTTCCCCTTCGCATTTTTCTTCAATTTAAACACCCACTTCAACCCTATGGATTTGTGTCCGGTGGCAACTTGACTAGATTCCAAGTCTTGTTCTTATTGATTATTTGGATTTCACTATCCATAGGCGCTCTCCGATCATCAACGCCCATTTGCTTCTTGATAACGAGTTTGGTTCATCCATCATGGCCAACATGACATTTGTCTCATCATCTGCATCAGAGTTTAATTCCACCTCTTCTGCATTTTCATACACCTCATAGATGCTTTCGAATCTCGGAGGAGCATCATCATGATCAATGTCCATGTTGTCTTCAAGTACAGCCTCGCACTATCACCATGATTCCCAGAGCTCATTTCTCCTGTTGTCTGATCTGCTACAGTATCAGTATTGCTACCGGTCCCTTGCTGTGCTGAATTTTCTCCATTCTCATCAGCAAACTCCTGCATGTGTTGATCGATTCAAATTCAAAAGCATTGTAACCGAGTGCACTGCTGGCTCTCCCACGGCGCTAAGCATCTTGGTTATCACTACCATGATCCGCGTTCGGCTTCTGCTGAACTCCAACTATCCCCTCTTCTTCAATTATGAAATCTGAGCTTCCTCCAAGCTCTTTATTCCACTGCCAACACTGATTTTATTCAAACACTACATCTCTACTCACAACTATTTTCCCAGTCTGTGGGTTGTAGAGTCTGTGTGCTTTGCTTCCTGCCTCCACACCAAAATACACCATGGGCACACTCCTGTCATCTAGCTTTTTCAAATGTGGACTGGTTGTTCTGACATGTGCTTTACAACCAAACACTTTGGTATGCCCAAGCTGTGGTGTTCTCTACTCCATGCTTCAAATGGTGTCCTATAACCCATATGTTTTGTAGGAAGCCTATTCAGCAAATGTATTGAATGTCTCACTGCCTCACCCCAAAATCTCCCTAGTACCTTCATGCTCTTCAATATTGATCTAGCCATCTCCATGACAGTTTTGTTCCTCCTTTCAACAACACCATTTTGCTGAGGTGTGAAAGGTGCTGTCAACTGCCTCTTGATGCCTGCTTTCTCACAGATTTCTTTGAATGCAGCTGCCAAGAACTCTCCACCTCTATCTGATCTCACACACTTCACCTTGTACCCCAAGCTATTTTCTGCTTCAGCTTTAAACTTGGCAAAAGCATCAGTGGCTTGATCTTTTGTCTTCAGAATAGAAACTGACATCCACCTTGTACAATCATCAACAATGAGCATGAAATACTTACTGCCTCCTGCAGTCTCTGGGGTGATTGGTCCCCACAGGTCTATATGCAAGAGCTCTAGTGGCTCATCTGCCCTCCAATTTGACATGTGTGGAAATGAACACCTTGTTTGCTTGGCTGCCAAACATGACTGACAGACTTGGTCAGGATGATCAATCAGTGGTACCCCCTGCCATCTCCTTCTCATGCAACATTTTCAAATACTGAAAACTAACATGTCCAAGTCGACCATGCCAAAGCCATGACACATCATTCACATTAGCTAGCAAACATGCAGGTTCAACAGTTTTCAGACAAGTTTTATACAGTCTATTCACTGCTCTCTGAACTTGCAGCATTTTTCTACCAGAGCATACGTACTACCTCAAGGTAATCATCATCCATCACAACTTTATACCCAATTTCAGTTAACTGACCAAGGCTAACTAAGTTACTCTTGAGTCTAGGAAGATAATAAACATCATGCAGTAACCAGCGATCACTGATTCCCCCCTTGAAACGATGATGCGGTACCCTTCCCTTCAATATCAATTGCAGACCCATCCCCAAAGGTTACCTTTCCCCGAGATATTTGGATCAATATCTACGAACTTCTCCTTGTCACGACATATGGTTGCTCGCATCGTTGTCGAGGTACCATACATCCTCCGGATACTCGAGTTAGTGTAGAGCGACTCCGGGAACACCTTCTTCTCCACCAAGGCCAACCGACGGCCGTCCCGACAACGGTCGTCCGACAAGCGACTTGCCGGTTGTTGACACATGTTAACGTATACTTTTAATTGTCAACTAAACATGGAAAAGGACTAAAATATAATTAGATAACCTTATTAGGGGTTTCTACTAACGATTTCCACGAGTTTTGGTAAAGTTGTGATTTGCGGGGACTTAACGGGGAAAACACCAGAATTGGCGTGTCATACGACGGACGCAACGTAATGCAATCAACTCGAAACAAGTCTAGAAGGCTCCCGGATTACACCCGACGTGAAGCGAAACTTAACAATCAAGAAAACATCATCTAGAAGACTCCGGAAGCCACGACGCATCGCGGGACCCGTGGTGGGACCCACCCGGGCCGATCGCCAATATCCGGGCGCGGCACGGCAGCGGCGGCCACGACAGCCTCGCTTCCTGAATGTTCCTCCACCGCCTCTAAGACGCAATCTAATCCGGTCGTTTAATGTCGGTTTGATCCGAGGGCGTCGGTAGAAGCACGAGATGGATCTAAATCCAACTTTGGCACCTCCTCGGGACTATATAAGCGAGCCCCCAGGCCCCCGGCTTCAATCATCTCAGATCAACTCATCATCATATCGGATCGGATCCGGCTCTAGTCGACGGCCTTAGCTCTAGTTCAAGAACTAGAAGTAGAAGATTAGACAAGATGTAGAACTAGAAGCCCTAGATTAGAGTTGAGAGTAGAGCTTCAAGTTGAGAGAATTAGAGCGCGGTTGAGGTGGAGTTGAAGGAAGGCCGGAGCTGTCGGCGCCTCCATCTTCTTCTTCCTCTGGAGTTGGTGCCATTGGAGCGCAACTCGAGATCTTGTGGATTGTTCGACTTCCATTCGAGTAAGTGGTATTGTCTCTATTGTTCTTAAGGTTCGTATTTCTTTGATAAGATTACTTTGATTCTTGGTTGCTCTTGAGTTGAAGTTGTTAGATTAATGTAAGCGTGGTGCTTAGATTGACTAGCTTATTACGAATACCTTCTATAGGCCGGGGTGAAGACACTTGTTAAGGCTGATCGTGGTGGTGAGGCGCCATTGAGTCCTTTTGTCATGCCGCGCCCCCGTTTATAGAAATCGTAGGAGCCCCTGCGTTGTTAGCGTAGATTCCCTTTATTAAGAGTTTCTTCATGACAACCCCTCTTAAGAACAATGTGCAAATGATTTACTTGAAGTGAGAACAAGACCTTCCTAATAGAACTCCTTACCTCTCTTTTAATCTAGTTTTATAGCCACTCTGGATTTAGCTATACACCTTGACGTACCCTCTCACCTTCTCCCTGTGGATTCGATATTTAAAGCCCTATTCCCGGGTGAAGTGCTCACCGGTATCCGTTCGCTTGCGGATTATCCATCATAATATTCCTGTAGGTTAACAAATACCAACAAGCATTTCTGGCGCCGTTGCCGGGGAGAACGGTTTGAGACCACGTTGAAAAACTATAGCTAAATCTTGTACTATACTTTTATCTCTTTTTCTTTTATTCTATCTTCTCATCTTTTTCTATCTTCGTGGGATCAATTGATTCCATATTTATCTATCTTATACTGCACCCTTAAGCGGAAGCTCTGGCCACTAGAATCCTTAGATCTCATCCTTACATCTGGCCATTAGCTACGCCTACGGTTGATCAAAATGATCATGAAGCAATACTTCTCAGGAGTGAGAAGCAGGATCATATCTTCTATGGTAGGAGTCTTTGCCGACATCATGAAAGTGTTGTGCGCATGATCATCATGCAGTTTTTGGAGGAACCTTTTCCTTTTTAAGCAAGGTTTGCTTTGACAAACTCAGCGGGTGAAACCCATATACTAGCATTCTTTATGACCACCCAAAGGAAGAAGAATCATCCTCAGCCGAAAAAAAATAGAAGTTTCGATAGCTATATCACCATCACTCCAGTCCCAAGACTTAGCTATCAACCCCAAACCATCAATGCGCCAAAAACCTTTAAGGGGAGAAGAAATTCAACCCTTGGATATTTCTTTAGATGATGAGTTTCATGAACTTCCAGCTTCACAAGAGACCATATATAATCCAAACCTCTTTTGAGATAATCTCTTAGAAAGCACCTTTATTGCTATAAGAACATTGGGGAACCTCAAGGATGGCATATCTAATCATGCCATAGGAAGAGAGCAAAGCCATCAAGAAGCCACTCTGTCTCTCTCTTTCTATGTTCAAATTAGATAATTCTTTTCAAACCCATCTTTAACCACATCCTTGAGCCCAATGAACCCTCTTGTGCCCTTTTCTGCGTCTCCTCACGATCCTAAAATATTATGAACGATCTAAGGAAGACCAAAAGGAGCGCATTTTTCTGGAGAACATCAATGAGCATAAAGACTACTTCATAAATGGAACTTTTCCACCTAGTCCATGCTCATTTGAAAACTCCTAAATTGATTGCCATCTCAATTCTTGCCGCACATGAGATCTCCATCCCCCTCATACTCTCTTTCTTAAAATTTAGAAAGGGTGGTTGTCGATGAATATTCCAACGGCTTGAAATTTTGAGGCGGCAATATAAGGGAAACCATTTCATCATCTTGATTCATAATTTGAAAGTTTCCCAAGGACGAGCTTTTTGTCCTAAAAACAAGCACTCTAGGGGAAATACTATAAAGACTTATATATCACTATATACCCCTACATTATGAGCATATGATTATAAAAATTTTCCTTCGGGTATTCTTGTCGACCATGCCGGGTTTGGAGTAAAGAAGAACGAAGGATGACAATACATGGTATGTCCAACCAGTTTTTTTTCGCAACATTGAATCACATACATAGAAACATTTATTGTCATGTTGCTACACTAGCTTTGGTTGTCTTTACCTTTATGCCATGCTCAATCTGCTATAAACCACTAATCATGCTATATCATCTCTGTTTGAGTAAATCTACGTAATGCTTTCATGCTACCGTTGTTTGCTATAGTATGCTTAGGTTTTGAAGTATTTTCATACGCCTTTTTAGATTAAGCATGGTGCCTAGTTTAAATTGTTTTCATGGCTCGAGTTAAACATGGTGTTTAGTTTGATTTCTGAAACCATAAGGTGTAGTGATCTTTCTTCTAAAGGCTTTTTTAAATTAAGCATGGTGCTTAGGTTAGAACGCCTTCTAAATCAAATTAGACGTGGTGTCTAGGTTGACTTTTGAACCATAGTACACTATAGTAGATCTTTGGTATATTTTTTGGACTAACCCCTGCAGAAAAGAATAAACTTTGAAACAAACTTGGGGAAGGTCGAGATGAACTCACTAGAGATTGAGCAAGACATGTGAGACATGACTTATGGATTCCCGATGAGCCAAGAAAAAGAAGAGTGACATAAGACAAAATCCACAATCGAAGCACTCACTCAAAGGAGGAATTCATGGGTGATAGAAGCATCAAGGAGGGAGGCCAATTCCATTGAAGATAATTAAGCCATCCTCTTCCTCCCGACATGCACTGTCACTCCACATGCCACTCAAGAAGAAGAGGACCACCACAAGGTGTAATAAGCGCCATCATATTCCAATAATAAAGGTAACACCTTGAGGTAAGTTGTCGTTAATTCCTCTTTACTATGGCATTCTCATAAATGAAAAGTCAAACATGCTAGAGTTATAGTTTCACATGATTCAATCTTGTTAACTTCGACATGTTAGCTTTTTAAAACTGTTTCTAGCATCACTTTCTTGTTCGCTCATTATTTTGCTAAAAAATATTTACATGCTAGATTTATCTTCTGATCTTACCACCCTTGTCATAAATGAACTTATACATTATCTTTATCTTGTTCAATGTGCCCACAAGGTTAGAGTAGAAGTAAATGAAATTTTGGTTCGATGGTGTTTTCCACCAACTTGAGCCCATGCACTTGATCTCTACCTTGTCTTTGCAAGCGAGGACTCACTTTGCGCAATAAGAGGAGAAGTCTTACTTCCCCAATTCCTACAAGTGGAAATCCCGACCTACAAATATGCACACAAAACAAGACGCTGCCGGTGCCACCATCCAATCTTCCTTCAAGCGGTGAATCGGCGAAGAACATGGGCAACGCCATCACCAAGTGGCTATTAAGATCGGATGATGCACTTGAGGAGTGACCAAGGAAGATCAAAGTGAGCACGACATGACTAGAGACCCAAAAGAACAAGACGGAGACGCATTTGCTAAAAATCACAAGACCGGTTGGAACGGGTTGACGAACAAGGAAGACATTAAGAAAGATTAAAGAAGTTCGCTCGGCCCCGACCAAGCTGAACACTCAAGACTGCCACACCAAGAAAGGTCTCCTCCGAGGGCGACATGAAAAAAAAGAAAGAAGCATCACCTCGAAGAGGGCGTCAAGAGTACACCTTCGGAAGACCTACCACTACCAGCGTCATCAAGCGAACAAACACCATCTCCATCGGCCACCTCATCTACGCCACTCGTCGAGATCATTGAAGGCACCATTTCGAACCGACATTCCGACGAGATGCCATCGATGACGCACGCCATGGGGTAAGTACTCAAAATTCTCAGAGAGGTAACTTCAGTATTTATCTACATATTTATTTTCTACGGCATATTTAAATTAGCATATTTCCTTTAGCATATTTACTTTCCTATACCTGCATAAAAAATCATAAAAATATGTTTTTGCTGCTTTACGCATCGAGTTTCTTTAAGCCCCATGCAAGTACTCCTTGTTGTGGCGGCATAAAAATAAAAATCCAAAAATATTGCATTCATATGTTTTTTGCATCATCATTCTTTTGCATAGGAAAATTCTTAAAAAAAAATATTGTAACACCCTAAATTTTGCCTCTTTTTAAAAATAGAATAAAATGAGTTAATTATGTAATTTTGTGTTCATGAAAAATATAGGAAAATAAATATTTTTGACAAATTAAAATGTATCATAAGGAACTAGCAACATTGTTGAGCATTCATGCCGATGCATTTGATTTAATGGGATGTGGTTTTGACCAAAGCTCAAAAGGACTTGAAAATCTTTTTGAAATGTCGACAATAAAAAGAAAATGCATTCTATTATTTTTGTTTCTTCTATTTTTCTGGAATCTGGCCGAAGGCCTGTTATTTCCCTTTCTTGGCCTTGTAGCTCGAACCGGCCCAGCTTTGAAGCAAAGCGTAGCAACGCTGCCCTTTCCTATCTGGCCGACACAGCTGGCCAAGTCGGCGTCGTCCTTCCCGAGTCGGTCGAACACGAGCCGGCCTCGTCCGTGTCCCGTGTCCCGGCCTTTCCTTGCTTGAGCTGCACGCCCTTGTCCATATAAGTAGCCCGTGACTCCATCCATTGTAAACCCCAAAGCAGCTCTATGCTATCGCGCATCCTTTTCCATCTAATCTTAAGCCGCAGCCTTGCCCTAGCTTGCAACAGCAGCTGCAAGATCTCGCCAAGCTCTGAAGCACACACGCAGCTGCTGTACGTTGGCGTCGTCTGCCGTCGTTTGCGTTTCATCGGGGCCATCATTAATCACACGATCAAGCTGTGCCTCCGCTGGTGAGAAATCCAGCGTATTACGCTCCTTATCTCTCTCTTCTAAATGTGATCTTGATACATGCGGCTCATGGTTCCTGCATCTGTGCATGTTCGCTCCGATCAACATCAACCGTCTGTTGCTTGGGAGCGTGCCTCGGTATAAGCTGCTCCGGCCAGCAAGTCTCCCAGCCAATTTGAACATGTTCGGTAAGCACCCCATGATCTCCTCGTTTATCTGATCGAAGCACGCGATGCGTCTAGTTGCTCTTCTGTTGCAATTCCTAGTTGATCCGATTCATTCCATATATTCTCAGCTTACATTGATGTCGTCGTTGCTAGCACCATGACATCATGATGACATCGATCTGATTTCTTGCCGGTTTCCTTTAGGAAAATAAATCTACAAATACAAGAGAAATACACCACATGTTAGTTATTAGATTCATAACGCCCGATACCCGTAAAAGAAAAGCTCCATCGCCGACCATGATTCCATCCTACACGTGCCATTGGTATTAGTTCTTCTATAACCATCTCTCTTCATCGTGCACTTTTGCACCACAATTATTATTCGGGCAACCAATCATAATTTATCCTTGCGGCTACGTATTATTCCTTCTTCCTCGTCATCGTCATTTTTATTGGCCAATTTTCTTGACATCGGACTCCATAAGTTTCGCATTTTAAATCCGTTTAGCCCCATTCAAGTTGCGTTAGATTCGTAATTCCGTAATCTACAAGTTTATATCACTGTTAGTCAGGTTTTTGAACTTTTAAATTTCGAATTTATATTTAGTTTATTATTTTATTTCTAATAAACTTGTAAAATTCATATCTACGCCGTTTTAGCTCCGATTTTGGTGATCTTTACGTCTGTGTGATCGTAGTGACGTGTAGAATAGTTTTATAAGCTTTTCAAACTGTTTTTACACTGTTGGTGTACTTGTTCTAATTGAAGCCTTGTTTGCTATGCATGATTGGATCCATATGTTTGTCATTTGCTGATTGGAGTCGAGTAGATCGGGTGAGCTTTATGTTGTTGATTCGAAGAAGATTGTGATCAAGAAGAAGTTGGCATTCAAGAAGGATTTCTATTGGAGCTTTGGAATTGAAGAAGGATCTTTTATTAAGGCAAGTATAGCTTGGGATCATCCTTGATGTCCTATTCACCTTAATTAACAATTCATGATGCATGTGTCCTCCTTGTTTGCCACTAAGGATTTACCTAGACTTGATTACTTGGTCCTTGACTCCTATGGGTTATGCATTGGGTAGTAATTGCTAGCGCTCAACCAACAAACATTTACTTATTGCTTTATGGATTAAATTGTGATAAATAGTTGATGATGCCATGGTACATAGGGCGAAAGAGCTTGTGTTGTTATTTATGAAGCTCTTAGCTCTCCATAAGGACTTAATCCATTCGTGGATATCCGGGATATACAGTACAGCTATGGGGGTCACATGGCTCGACTTTAGTTGCTCAAGGGTTTTACCTAGCTTTGTTGGTGGTTTGCCGAATTGGGAGAAACGGGTTGTAGCTCCGTTGGCCATTCAATATTGTTAGGAGGGTTTTGAGCGACTTTATATGGTCTTCATTTGGTTAGGGGTTGCAAACCTACTCGATGGAAACCATGACCCGTAGTGAAAGTGTACACCTCTGCAAGCGAGTTAATTAAGCGACATGTCGGCCGTGTTCGCGGTCATGAACGGCCTTGGAACACCAATGGATTAGAATTGTGTGTTTACTGTACTGATGATATTAAATTGATGATGATATCTGTCCACAAGAGTGAATAATGGGTTTGGGATTCCTTTACTGCTTAAGCTTAAAACTTGACCCACTCTAAAAGCAACCGCAGTTAAAACAGTGTCAGCTTCTGAGCCTTCATAACCCCTGGTTATACTTGCGGAGTTCGACATGGACTCACCCTTGCTATTTCACCCCACCTCAGGAAGATGTTAGGCTTGTGATCAACCAGTCAGTTGTCCCTGTGGAGCCTACACCAGAAGATTGAAGAGTCTTTCCGCTGTCTACTAGCTGAGGTTATTTATTGTTATATTATGTTCGTTATATCTTAAGCATTGTGAATTGATACTCCATTTATTTGTAAACTATATGTGAGATTTGACTTCCAGGGCTCACATATAGCATCATCTGGTTTTGTTCATAAAATCGGATGTTACAAATTGGTATCAGCTCCGTGCTGACTGTAGGACGCAAGCCTAGTTAGAATTGGACGTCTTTTCTTTCTTTCATCCTCGGTTGGAGCATATATTGCAAGACCCGTACCCAGATCAACATGCTCAAGTGGGGTATAGATGAACTAAGTGGACGCATCCTAAGTATAAGAGTCACTGGATCAAAAGAAGCACACATCAGAAGGAGGGATATGTTTATCAGTTCACAACTGGTGGAATCCATTCACTCGGTTGTCGCTGATCGTCTCGACAAGAATGTCGTGATATCTGAGGTTGTTCATCAAGCTCTTTTGGGAATATCTTGGGAAACACTAGGAAGGGATGAAGGATGACAAGTAAGAGTATTTCCCTAGACGTCTACCAAGTAATTATGGATGATCCCAGTATAGAGCAAGATTAGCAAATAAAGGAGATGACCTTAACAATCCAAGTCCTCCATCAGAAGCTGGAAGATAGTTAACTAGAGTTGGCAGAAGTAAGGAACATCATGAGGAAGCTCTTGATGAGATTGATGAGTGGAGAAGTCATGCTAGACTACCATGGATCAATGAAGTGGAGAACGTGTTTTGCACATCCACACGTAAAAGTTGTTATCCTGGATGTCGCTGCAATCACACCGTGTTTAAGTAGGAGTTTATGCCCCCTATGCAACAAAACGTTAGTAGAGAAAAGTTGAGTCATTGTTTGGTTTGTGCAACTATATTGCTTTGTTGAGTTGTTATTATGCATATGTTTGTTTTGGATCTTTGTATTGAGTGCAATGATCTTGTTGGTTTATCCACAATTTCATTAGTTCATAGGCTCAAGGTTTAAGGATTTAGTGTAATAAATAGTCGGGTTGGTTTTCTTGTTTCTGCCCATCCTGTTTTTTTCGAGCAATCTGAGTTCTTTGGCTTATACCTCTATCATTGGATGAGCAACAATTATGGAATAATTCTGGACTAAAGTAGACTTCCATATCTTTATCGGAGCGCAAGGATCACCTTCATATCCTGTCTGGTTTGAGAGTTATGAAAATCACAAGATGATGCAACTGTGCTGTCAGAAATCTGGAACAGATTCGGTTGTGTGCTGTTTTCGACCAACTTAAGTGCTTAATCTGGAAAAGTCTTTTATAAGAGGGTGTAGAGAATTTCATAAGCTTTCCAACGGTGTAAAGCACGACCCTATTGGATTAACAGAGCTCGAGTTAATAATATTTTCTTGGATTGAATTTTTTTTTCTACTCGCGAGGAATTTCAGAGTTACATGCTCTTGCATATGCTGGGAATTTTTCTTGGATGTCAGAAGGACATTACGATAGATAATTCACAGCGGAGAACACTTATGCTACCCCTTTTTGATCCCCTAGTTAATCCTTTCTTAAGGGGGTAGCCACGTTGAAGATATTGCTAGATGGAGATTTTCATACATTCTAGTTCTTCAATCGAAGCATTAGTTATCTTATGGATTAGAGGTCAACATCAAGCACAAGCATCTTTCACTCAAGTTTTATAGTTTTTGGAATATCTACAAGGAGCTTGTGTGCTTGACATGATTGGATTATGTCTCAAGCAATTACAACACTTTGGAGTTCAACTTACAATTCAAGACAAGTTAGCAATGATGATATAGGAGTGTGCTGCATGTTGGACTTCTCTATAGTTGTTCTATGATGAATTTGGAAACTCCAATACTTACAACAAGTATCATGGTGAGTAAGTTTGAAGGAAGATCCTTTTTAGGTATGACATCTCTAATAGTGGATTGCATAGAGAACTCTAGAGCGAGATGTTGAGTTGAAGCCGTCCCAAGTATGCAAGATTGTTTTCCTTCGAATGATAATGACTCTATTGGAGGTTGAAGGAAGGTTTGCCCAAGTCTCTCGGGATGTCTTTGCAAGAGAAGTTATCAAGTGTGCTTGGATGTCTAGTCAAGCTGTGAAGTATATGGATTTGGCGGTATTATTTTATTGGTTACCGATGTAGCGATTACATGGTTTTGAAGAGTGCGTCTACATGGATTGTAAGGAATAAATAGGACCACCGATATGGACTTGAGTTGCATGTTCTAGATGGATTAGGCTAATTAAGAGTGATAACTTGGAAAAAGGTTCTACCGTCTAGAGTTGTAGAAGCAGATGCCGATACCCTTAGCAAAGAGGAGTTCCACTACGAAGATTCAGTCAACACAGGCCAAAAAGATTAGATTCAAGGATTGAGCAACTAATCTTTTGAAGTTGGATGAATAGTCTACTTTGGATAAAAGTTTCACAAAAGACTTCTTCACTAAGTTGGTTTTAAGCACGTGATATCATTATTGGATTGGAGTGACCATAGATACATGACATGGAATTATATTATCGCCCGGACGAAGCATATGTCATTGTCGATACTCTTAGTTTAGCAACTATGCTAATGGAGATCGAGATAACACCAAAGCCTACCGTGCTATATGTAGAATATGAGAGTTGAGCAGTTCAACCATAGTAATAAGGATACTAATAATTGGAACTTCGGAATGGAACCCACTTTGGATCAAGAGAGTTATGTGGGTCAATTGGAAGGTCTATAAGATGGTTAAGGTGCTTAAAAGGTTACGAAGACTACTCCCCTAGTTACCCCCGGTCGATCATTTCTTAAGGGGTAGTGCCCTAATCCCACATGCATGTTTCCATTAACTTATCGAGAAGGTCATGAGTTGTCTCTAGGTTGTGAGTTTGTTTATTACTTGGATTATCACAAGTTTTATATGACCATCTATCCTTATCAAGGCTATCGTTGTTGACCACGGAAGGTAGGAATTAGAGGTGAGTATCGAAGTAGGAGGTTGGATAGTATGGATTAGAGATATAGCGAGAACATGTTGAGAGTTATAGCGTTGCAGTTTGGAATTATTGGGAACAAAAGTTTTCCATACAATTGATTTCGGTGTGGATATTATGAGAAGCACAAAGAATGTCATTCGAAGAGGAAGCTAGCACCGGACAAGTGGGCTTATAGTTGGAAGTCACTTTGGGTCCGATGAAGTCATTAAGAGTTGTTGAAGTACTTGTTGGAATTAGTTCAGCAAACCACTTGGAGTAATAACCTGAGGATGAGCGAAATAAGGCGAAATTATCACCGAGAAAATGGAACTACTCAAGCGGCTTAAGATTCAAAGACGAGTATCTCTATCGAAAGCTTCGAATCTCGGGACGAGATTCATCTTAAGGGGTAGATTTGTAACACCCTAAATTTTGCCTCTTTTAAAAATAGAATAAAATGAGTTAATTATGTAATTTTGTGTTCATGAAAAATATAGGAAAATAAATATTTTTGACAAATTAAAATGTATCATAAGGAACTAGCAACATTGTTGAGCATTCATGCCGATGCATTTGATTTAATGGGATGTGTGGTTTTGACCAAAGCTCAAAAGGACTTGAAAATCTTTTTGAAATGTCTGACAATAAAAAGAAAATGCATTCTATTATTTTTGTTTCTTCTATTTTCTGGAATCTGGCCGAAGGCCTGTTATTTCCCTTTCTTGGCCTTGTAGCTCGAACCGCCCAGCTTTGAAGCAAAGCGTAGCAACGCTGCCCTTTCCTATCTGGCCGACACAGCTGGCCAAGTCGGCGTCGTCCTTCCTGAGTCGAATTCGAACACGAGCCGGCCTCGTCCGTGTCCCGTGTCCCGGCCTTTCCTTGCTTGAGCTGCACGCCCTTGTCCATATAAGTAGCCCGTGACTCCATCCATTGTAAAACCCCAAGCAGCTCTATGCTATCGCCGCATCCTTTTCCATCTAATCTTAAGCCGCAGCCTTGCCCTAGCTTGCAACAGCAGCTGCAAGATCTCGCCAAGCTCTGAAGCACACACGCAGCTGCTGTACGTTGGCGTCGTCTGCCGTCGTTTGCGTTTCATCGGGGCCATCATTAATCACACGATCAAGCTGTGCCTCCGCTGGTGAGAAATCCAGCGTACACGCTCCTTATCTCTCTCTTCTAAATGTGATCTTGATCTGTACGGCTCATGGTTCCTGCATCTGTGCATGTTCGCTCCGATCAACATCAACCGTCTGTTGCTTGGGAGCGTGCCTCGGTATAAGCTGCTCCGGCCAGCAAGTCTCCCCAGCCAATTTGAACATGTTCGGTAAGCACCCCATGATCTCCTCGTTTATCCTGATCGAGAGCGCGGCACGTCTAGTTGCTCTTCTGTTGCAATTCCTAGTTGATCCGATTCATTCCATATATTCTCAGCTTACATTGATGTCGTCGTTGCTAGCACCATGACATCATGATGACATCGATCTGATTTCTTGCCGGTTTCCTTTAGGAAAATAAATCTACAAATACAAGAGAAATACACCACATGTTAGTTATTAGATTCATAACGCCCGATACCCGTGCAGCAAAGCTCCATCGCCAGCCATGATTCCATCCTACACGTGCCATTGGTATTAGTTCTTCTATAACCATCTCTCTTCATCGTGCACTTTTGCACCACAATTATTATTCAGGCAACCAATCATAATTTATCCTTGCAGCTACGTATTATTCCTTCTTCCTCGTCATCCGTCATTTTTATTGGCCAATTTTCTTGACATCGGACTCCATAAGTTTCGCATTTTAAATCCGTTTAGCCCCATTCAAGTTTGCGTTAGATTCGTAATTCCGTAATCTACAAGTTTATATCACTGTTAGTCAGGTTTTTGAACTTTTAAATTTCGAATTTATATTTAGTTTATTATTTTATTTCTAATAAACTTGTAAAATTCATATCTACGCCGTTTTTAGCTCGATTTTGGTGATCTTTACGCTCGTGTGATCGTAGTGACGTGTAGAATAGTTTTATAAGCTTTTCAAACTGTTTTTACACTGTTGGTGTACTGTTCTAATTGAAGCCTTGTTTGCTATGCATGATTGGATCCATATGTTTGTCTGTTCTTCGATTGGAGTCGAGTAGATCGGTGAGCTTTATGTTGTTGATTGCGAAGAAGATTGTGATCAAGAAGAAGTTGGCATTCAAGAAGGATTTCTATTGGAGCTTTGGAATTGAAGAAGGATCTTTTATTAAGGCAAGTATTGCTTGGGATCATCCTTGATGTCCTATTCACCTTAATTAACAATTCATGATGCATGTGTCCTCCTTGTTTGCCACTAAGGATTTACCTAGACTTGATTACTTGGTCCTTGACTCCTATGGGTTATGCATTGGGTAGTAATTGCTAGCGCTCAACCAACAAACATTTACTTATTGCTTTATGGATTAAATTGTGATAAATAGTTGATGATGCCATGGTACATAGGGCTTAAAGAGCTTGTGTTGTTATTTATGAAGCTCTTAGCTCTCCATAAGGACTTAATCCATTCGTGGATATCCGGGATATACTGATGCAGCTATGGGGGTCACATGGCTCGACTTTAGTTGCTCAAGGGTTTTACCTAGCTTTGTTGGTGGTTTGCCGTAATTGGGAGAAACGGGGTTGTAGCTGCATTGGCCATTCAATATTGTTAGGAGGGTTTTTGAGCGACTTTATATGGTCTTCATTTGGTTAGGGGTTGCAAACCTACTCGATGGAAACCATGACCCGTAGTGAAAGTGTACACCTCACTGAGAGTTAATTAAACCCGACATGTCGGCCGTGTTCGCGGTCATGAACGGCCTTGGAACACCAATGGATTAGAATTGTGTGTTTTACCGCATCGATGATATTAAATTGATGATGATATCCGTCCACAAGAGTGAATAATGGGTTTGGGATTCCTTTCTTTGCTTAAGCTTAAAACTTGACCCACTCTAAAAGCAACGCGATTAAAACAAAGTGTCGCTTTTCGAGCCTTCATAACCCCCGGTTATACTTGCGGAGTTCGACATGGACTCACCCTTGCTATTTCACCCCACCTCGGGAAGATGTTAGGCTTGTGATCAACCGGTCGAGTTGTCCCGTGGAGCCTACACCGTAAGATTGAAGAGTCTTTCCGCTGTCTACTAGCCGAGGTTATTTATTGTTATATTATGTTCGTTATATCTTAAGCATTGTGAATTGATACTCCATTTATTTGTAAACTATATGTGAGATTTGACTTCGGGGCTCACATATAGCATCATCTCGGTTTTGTTCATAAAATCGGATGTTACAAAATATATATGTGGACACATGAAGGTCCACACTTTTATAGAAAAAATTCCTAAAAATATGTGGGCACATGAAGGTCCACGCTTTTAGAAAAAATCCAAAAATACGTGAGCACATGAAGGCTCACAATATGTTCCTAGAATTTGTTCCTTCGGGTATATGCGGAATTAATATTTGCGGGGAGAACATTTAAGGAGAACCCAGAAGGCGAACAAGTTCCAAGGGCGAACGAAAAGGACTACTTTAAGATCCAGTTTGGGGAAGAGCACCCCGAGTTATCACGATAAGTATTGCTACTTTACCTTTTAATATTAGCTAGTTATTATATACGAGTTAATAAGTCTTAGCATTTAAGTCTTAAAGTTAGTTCGATTAATTTGTTTAGTTCGGTTTAGTCAAAATTAGTTTACTATTAAATATTAGGTGCTCTTATGGAAGTCATCCACAAGTTAAGTCAATTATTCTCCATATATTTACGGATATGTTTTTGTCTCCACCATGCTTTGTATGCAAGATAACAGAAAAATAAGTGTGGGGGAGATCCTCGACGACCCAACAGAATTCTTCGCGACCAAAATCAAGAAATGCGGAACCAAGATGGAACCATCGACTCGCACGACGAACCGCGCCCGACACGGTCCGGTGGGAGGCCAACCGCCCATATATCGGCCGACCGGCCCCCGCCTGGTCCCACGAAGGCCCGTTTTCGTCCACATTTCGGTTTGCTTCCTGAAACTTTTCAATTTTCGCAAATTACTTTCCGTTCGAATTAAAATAAGTCTTTTTCTGTTATGGTATGTTTTCCCTATATGAAAAAGATGTCTTGTTAACCCATGAACAAAGTTTTGCATGATTAAATTCCTACATAAACTGTCACTTGTTGGGATGCCTTAATTGCTTAAAACATGAGAAAGAATAAAGTTAGAATAATGAGATCCTCTTTCTTTTATCTTGTCTTTGGAGAGTTATTTATTTCAAAATATTAAAATCATTAGTTATGCTTCTCCTTTGTGATCAATGATACATCCTAATAGAGTCGTAGCAATCATTAAAGATATATCTAATTAATTGTTGCTTTCTTGTATTGAGCTTTGTCAAAACCACGACCCATGTTGAAATTTGTCTAAAGTCTAAGATCAAGATCACGTACTTTGCTTTCACTAAAGTATCCATGCTCTAAAAAGTTTTAATCTCTATCTCCCATAATTTTAATTGTTGAAAAAGGTACAGCTATGAAAAAGCCAAATGTTCAAAATTCTAAGAGTGGAGAGAAAAGTGAGAGAGAGGAGAAAATGAGCAAGTGTTCTACGGTCAGGAAGAACCCCCTCTCTAAGAAAAGAAAAAAGGCAAAAAATGAAGAGAAGAATAATGGACAAGTGTCCGAGGGTGAGTAGGGCCCACTTCTCTAATAATTGAGAGAGTAAAAATGGACATGTGTCCGAGGGTGAGTAGAACCCACCTCTCCACTAAATAGCTGGTTACCTCGCTTGAAAAATAAATAAATATAAATCTTTGAAAAAAAAGGGAGATAGAAGATTTTCAACTAGAGAGAGCAAAGTGGTAATAATAATCTTGATTCACATGCACATCTTGATCTATGACTTATGACATCTATCTCCATGGATCCACAAATTGACTCAAAGAATAAATACAAGTGTGCTACATGTTCTTGAGCTCCACATATGATATAATAAATGAAGCTGTGAGGATATAATATATTTTGAGAGACTTGAGAGTATCACAAAGGAGTAAGTAGAGCTATGTTTTCTTTTCAAAACTTATGCAAAATCTCTCCAAGTGACTTGGTTTAAGAATTTAAGGTGATCTGTTTCTAACCATTTCATGCTCGGATATCCCAAAGTGCGGGTATGACCATGGAGTATAATTATGATCCATTCTTTGTCTCTACGGTTACATTAAAGTTAGACCATCCTTTTATCGAGGACCAGTAAAAGCCTAAGTGTGGGGGAGTTTGTTGACACATGTTAACGTATACTTTTAATTGTCAACTAAACATGGAAAAGGACTAAAATATAATTAGATAACCTTATTAGGGGTTTCTACTAACGATTTCCACGAGTTTTGGTAAAGTTGTGATTTGCGAGGGACTTAACAGAAAACACGCAATTGGCGTGTCATACGACGGACGCAACGTAATGCAATCCAACTCGAAACAAGTCTAGAAGGCTCGGATTACACCCGACGCGTGAGCGAAACTTAACAATCAAGAAAACATCATCTAGAAGACTCGGAAGCCCACGACGCATCGCGGGACCCGAGTGGGACCCACCCGGGCGATCGACAATATCCGGGGCCGCGCGGCCCGGCTTGGCGGCCACGACAGCCCCGCTTCGAGAATGTTCCTCCACCGCCTCTAAGGCGCAATCTAATCCGGTCGTTTAATGTCGGTTTGATCCGAGGGCGTCGGTAGAAGCACGAGATGGATCTAAATCCAACACTGGCCTCCTCAGGACTATATAAGCGAGCCCCCGGGCCCCGGCTTCAATCATCTCGGATCAACTCATCATCATATCGGATCGGATCCAGCTCTAGTCGACGGCCTTAGCTCTAGTTCAAGAACTAGAAGTAGAAGATTAGACAAGATGTAGAACTAGAAGCCCTAGATTAGAGTTGAGAGTAGAGCTTCAAGTTGAGAGAATTAGAGCGCGGTTGAGGCGGAGTTGAAGGAAGGCCGGGAGCTGTCTTGGCGCCTCCATCTTCTTCTTCCTCCGAGTTGGTGCCATTGGAGCGCAACTCTGAGATCTTGTGGATTGTTCGACTTCCATTCGGTAAGTGGTATTGTCTCTATTGTTCTTAAGGTTCGTATTTCTTTGATAAGATTACTTTGATTCTTGGTTGCTCTTGAGTTGAAGTTGTTAGATTAATGTAAGCGTGGTGCTTAGATTGACTAGCTTATTACGAATACCTTCTATAGGCGGGGTGAAGACACTTTGTTAAGGCCGATCGTGGTGGTGGTGACGCCATTGAGTCCTTTTGTCTTTTGCCCCGTTTATAGAAATCGTAGGAGCCCCCTGCGTTGTTAGCGTAGATTCCCTTTATTAAGAGTTTCTTCATGACAACCCCTCTTAAGAACAATGTGCAAATGATTTACTTGAAGTGAGAACAAGACCTTCCTAATAGAACTCCTTACCTCTCTTTTAATCTAGTTTTATAGCCACTCTGGATTTAGCTATACACCTTGACGTACCCTCTCACCTTCTCCCCGTGGATTCGATATTTAAAGCCCTATTCCGGGTGAAGTGCTCACCGTATCCGTTCGCTGCGGATTATCCATCATAATATTCTGTAGGTTAACAAATACCAACACGGTTAATGCTCTTTGCTCCTGCACACTCACCTCGGCGAGCAGCACCGCCGGCTCAAACTCGACAGCCTTGGCATGATGAGCCTCCTTCTTCTCTTCAACACCTGGGCATCGATTGGCGTAGTGCCCGTATTGCTTGCTCTTGAAGCACTTGATGTGGCTCTTGTCACGCTTGGCAGTGCCATCACCATGAGCTCCACGGCCACCACCGCTGCCTCCTCGGCCACGCCCACGACCACAACCTCCACCGCCGCCTTCATGGGTCTTGTTTCTGCTCGATCCTTCCCCTGACACCTTCTTCTGCCAAGCTTCCCACTCTGCTTGTGTCAACAACACCTGACCGGTGTCAGATCGTGCTCCATCTTGACCTTGCTTCACATGTTCCTCGAACGTTTTCAGCCTCCCCACTACATCGTCAAACGAGAGCTTCTTCAGATCCGAGTGTTGCTCGATGCTGGCAACCAACTGGATGAATTTCTCAGGCACTGTATTGAACATCTTCCTCACAAGAGATGCATCATCCAGCACCCCACCTAGACTCGCATACCGGACTGACATGCGTGTCAATTTGCCGGAGTACGAATCAACCGACTCATCCTTCCGCATCCTCAAACCGTCAAACTCCGTCATCAGATTCTGCAATCGGGCCTCCTTGACACGCTCCTCTCCCACGAACCTCGCCTTAAGCGATTCCCAGACCTCCTTCCTGGTCTTCTTCGTGGCAACCTGCATGAGCAGATCATCGGGAAGGCACTGGAGCAGATGTGCCCGTGCCTTGGTGTCCTTCGCCTTCCTCTTCGCGATCGCCTCCGGATTCTGGGCAACCGCCTCCCCCGTCGGCTCCACAACCTCCCACACTCCCCGACGATCCTCCATGATCGCTGGCCCGATGCACCAACTTCGTGTAGTTGGTGGAGGTGAGCTGCGGATACCGGATCCGCTCCCCGTCGCCTCCCCCGGCACCGCGCTCCGACATGATGGATCTTTGGTGGATTGGTGGATGATTAGCTGGTGATTAGAGCTCTGATACCATGTGTTGTCACAGGAACACAATCACCGGAGACTAATCGTGAGAATTGGCTAACCTAATGCACGAAATTGAATGAACACGGATGAACACCGACGACGGTTTTGAGGTCGATTGGGGTGATCGCCCCTTTTCGCACACCGATAGTTTTTGATACAAGTGAGTTTAACTCCAACCCCAGACACACGCACTCACTAACATCCAGCCTCTTATACCAAGGCGCTTACAAGCACAAGTTACACAAAGAAACTTAGCTAAACTTAGATACAAGTTGGGCAAAACACAACTGCTCGATGCCCACGTTCCGTGGGCCGCCACCGCCGGCATGGCTTGGCGCCCGAGCCCGCCTCCCATTCAAATTTGAATTCTTTCGACTCTCCCGCCCGACACCATCAACATAAGCCTCATCCACGTCATTGTGCATCAAGATTAACCCAACATCCTCTTCTTACTCCTGAACAAAAATTGGTATAAACAATTCAGGAAAAAAAAAGGGAAACTCTGCCGCATCCTCTTCTTACTCCTGAACAGGCAGACGTAGACTTACAGCGTAGAGAAGACAAGGCCTCCCACTGCGATCTAGACCATGACGGGTGTGGAGTCGGGGGAGTTGCCTGAGCATTACAGATGGGGCGTCGTGGCGGTGCCACGAGAGTAAAGCTAGCTATGCAAAGGCACTGTCTACTTGACCTCCACGTTCACATTCTTTTTCCCCATTGACGAAACCGAGACGAAGCCGTTCTAGTGGAAGCAATGGCATTAGTTTTCCCACACGTACAGTGGAAGCAAAACACCTTCGATTGGGTTAGTGGCCACTGGCATGGAAAGCACAAATATCTGTATTCCTCGAATGACAAAATGGGTCCATGGAAATGGATCGTGCTTCATAAGAGAACAAGTTATGTATACAGTGCTTCATAACAGCATCAATATTTTTTCGCTAACTGGCCAATATTTTTTCGTGCTTCATAAGAGAACAAGTCATGTATACAGTGCTTCATACAATGCTTTTACTGAGTGTCGTCTCTTTACCGAGAGCAAGATATCGGGCACTTGGCAAAGAGGTCATACACTACTACAGATTTGTATGATGGACAACTTGGCCATCTGTGTTCGAGGCAGGTTGGCACGATGAATCAGTCATTGGGCCCACATATTAGATTATTTAGGAAATTAAAAGTTTGGAACTGTTGATGAAAGGCAAACTGGGATGCGTCAGATTGTTGATCATAATTTGTATGACTGCACCATGGTTTTTGTGTCATGGAGATGTGCAGTACAAAGCACCGAACCAAGTTCCTTCATGATCACATCCCATCAGCAAATGAAGAGCATGCTTTTCCAAGGCATATCACGGATCACTACAGTAGGGCTGTGGACGAGATCGTGTAATTCGTGGATCAAGTAGAACGAAGTGCATGCCTCACTTCCAATATTCTACTGTCCCCGACGGCGTGACTGCAGAGATGTTTCCTCATGCTTCCTATCCCCAACAATTCTTGTTGTGCTTTCTTCAGCTTGATTACTGTTTCCGGTTTCGTAGCGAAGTGCCAATATTCTACTACTCTGCTTTTGTGTGGTGTTACTTTGGCGCGATATGCTAGCTATAGTGCCACTGCCAGCTCTAAGATATATATGGGGTGACCACATGAAGGAGAGTACCGAAGATTTTGGACATCATAACATGGATATATATAAACTCATGTTCGTGTCTCAGGCTCTGCTTTAACATTGTCATAAATTAAACACATAAATTTTTCAAATGCATGTTCAAATAAAAACGCAACAACCACTACAACATCAAAATAGATTTATTCAATTGTCTTCTTTGAATATACCCTACACGTATTTTTTAAACAGGTCGGTAGGTTTCACTTGTTTCTTTGTTAGGCAATTATGGGTGATACATCCAAATGCCATTATGAAAGAAACAAGTCAACCAAAGAAACCCAATTACTCTATAATGGTCTCTTTTCTTATGGCATCATACACTTTTTAGTGCATGAATTCCTATAAACTAGTACAAATCACATGCCGTCAAATGTTCTGTTACATTCTCTCAAAATCCTATTAGAATTGGAGAACACACGCTGTTGCTCGCTGAAACCCAAATACTATTACTATTAGCATACTGATCATATTTTTTTAATGGTAGAGAAAAAATTGGAGAACACAGTGGTTTTGTCAATGAGATTATCACAAAATTACCGGCCTATAAGAGAGTTAAATGTGATAACCGAGGAAACTGCTTTTATTGCCCAAATGTTATATGACCAGGTAGAGCAGAGGTCTCATTTCCCATTCTTCTAAAGCTTCTCATTATAATCATTGCTGACTTTAGGTTTCTTGGTATGGTTATTTGTGTGTCTTTTCCGTGTATAGGTTGGTTCTTCAGCAGAAAAAATTCACCGTGCAGTCTTGTAAAATTAAGTTCCCAAATTTGCAAAATCAGGTTCCAAAATTTCTGATTATATTTAGGGAGATGGTGAGGGGACCAGGATTGCAAGCAAGACATCTTTTATCACAGCACACAGGAGATTTGTATCCCTTATTCAGACCTTTGAATCTACTGCTGCTTCTAACCTCCATTTGCACCACTGTAGGTGTGACATTCTCAGTGTTCTCCACTGAAAAAAGGAGTGGTAAAAGAGGATGAAGTTGATGATATCCGACATTTTGGCTGGCTGCAATACGATGGTACTCCCTCCGTGCCAAGATATAAGGTGTAACTAATTTTTATTCTTGTCCCATGATATAAGACATGCTCTTGAATCCGAGGTAATTACGCCTTATATCCTAGGACGGAGGTAATTACGCCTTATATCCTAGGGACGGAGGTAATTACGCCTTATATCCTAGGACGGAGGGAGTATCCTCCACATTCACACATACAGATTGCAGTAGAAGTCATCCCAGATGCCTCACATTCCCAAGTGACCGTGTTGTGCCACGTCTACAATTTGGGTTGTTCATCTAGCCAGGCCTAATGGGCAATATAGATATACGATTGAAGGAGTATATATAAGAAGACGAGCGTGTGGAAAAACTACAAACAAGATCTTTGCATTTGACATTTTGAATATATAATGAATGTGTCGTCGATCTGATTTAGCATGCCCCACGTGCTTCATTTAATTCGTGGCTGAAAAAGGGATACAAGTTAGAATTAATAGGCAATGAAGCCCATATTTATAAAATCCTAGGCTTGTACGTATAACAAAATTAGGAAAAATTTCGTAAGCAATCAAGTTAACCAGCCAACAAAAATGTCGTACCGATCATGGATACTTCAAAAAGTTTTATTATTTGTTTGAACTCATGATGTGGAACGAGTTGTCATTATCTCAATGCTGAGATCATCCCTTATGCACGATCATTTTTCTTTTATTTCAGGTTATTAGGTATATCTTGCATTTCTAATAAGTTGTTTAACCATTTGTATGCCCTATCTTACTATTACTAATTGGAGGCTCCAACGGAGGCTCCACGTTAATTCTCACCAGTCGCACTAGGAAAAAAAAAGATAAATGCTAGAAATTCCCACATTAATTAGAAACATCTGACCATTAAATCTAAAGACTTTGGTAATCGTTAACCGTTAGCTCTACTTTTATTTTCTATAAAATTACCCACATTTGCTATTATTATATAGATAAAAAGAAAAAAATGTTAAATCAATTATATTTTAGTATCTACGTATAGCAAGAAAGAAGGAAAAGATAACTAAAATATTTTTCTTTCAGCACGTCAATTCGGAAGGGATTGTCGTTGGTAACATACGTCAAAGCCGGAAGGGATTATCGTGGGATATCCATTCACCTGCCCAAGATGTTCCAACGGAGAAAGAAAAAAAAAATTAGGGCGACGACTCTAAGAGGCACCGGCCGCTGCCAGGCTGCTTACTTGTGGTCGCCGGGCCAAGCAAGCAAGAAGGAATTCGACACAGCCCAGGCACGTACATGTACAGCACTACACCGGCACCATGCACCATCTACGGGAGGAATCAGGAGTCCAGCCTGCTGCACTTATTTGAAGAATGAAGGTGGACGCACCCGGGAGGAGGAGCATACAGAATTTCCGATGTTGGTGGAAGCAGCAATGCTAGAGAAGGTCGGCGTGCTGCCTGCTGCACTTCCTGACGAGAAAGCTGCATGTAGATGGGACATCTACAAGGCACCCAGCACCGTCTACCAAGATGTAAGGGCGGCCGGCCGGCAAGCCATGACCAGACATCGGAATTGGCTCCAAGGTCGGCATGATATCTACATCGGAGTTGAGTTGACCTGATCTCAACTCCAGGTGGAAGAGGCTGAAGGCAGGCAGGCCCTTAAATAGCACCGCATCTGGTGCTTAAGCCCTTGATTGCCGCGAACGCACACAAGCCAGCTACATGGGGAACGCCAAACCTTGGCTCTCCATCAATGCTACTGGTCGTGGCTATGGTGTCGTGGCTATGGAAGATTTGAGTGGACACATTTATTCGCAGCACCAGCAGCAGCATGGGCAGTGCACGAGGGTGGAACAGAAATGGACCATATGCGTTCAACAGCTTCTTCATCATCAACCTGTTGACACCCAAAAATGGCGTGGGCTAAGTAATGGTAAAAACCGGTCGAAGGGCTCTCTCGAACGCGACCGGACTCACTGACCGGACGCACTAGCGCTGGCGTCGGTCTAGCGCCCCGTCACCGCGTCGGTCAGGTCGCGCCTGCAGACCTCTGCGCAGGCGCGATGACCGAGCGCCCGGTCACTTGACCAGCGTCCGTCGGCGTCCGTCGGCCGGGCTGCGGCGAAGTCGGTTTCAGACCTCCTAGAACCGACCGGACGCTGGACACCGGTGCGTCCGGTCAGCCTGCCCTGGCGTCCGGTCAGCCCGATCTCGGGCTGATCCGAATCGTATCCAACTTCGGTTTGTTTCCAAACTTGTTTGGTGCGATTTTTGGTGATTGAAACGTCCTAGGACACCTTCCTAAAAGGATAAGACCATCCTCCCTATATAATGAAGGGGTTCATGGCGATTTGATCTCATCTACATCCAATCGACAACCAATCTATCTTCTGTCCCCGTTTGTAGGTCATCTTCTTCCCTCAACCCCTCTACGTTGCTGTTCGGCGGCGAGCTCCACGTTCTTCGCCGGCGTTCTAGGCGGCCACGCTGGTCCTAGAGCACCCCTCGCGTGCGTCCCTCCCGGACGGTCTTCCCGGAGGTGCGTTCGAGGTCATCTCAACCGTCACCGAGCTCCACGCGCCCTACCGATCCCTAGATCGGTTTAGGCTGCCACGCTGCGGTGCTCGCTGCTACAAGGTCGATCGCGACCTTCGTGGGCGTCCAAGGCCCTCCCGGTGTGTTGGTGTGAAGCCCTAGTTTCGCGTCAACACACTTTTTGGCGACTCCGCTGGGGAAATCGAGGCGTAAATTGCGTTTTGAAGACTCCAACATCATGCCTGCCAACAACAAGAACGGTGGTGCTTCAATTAGCGAGATACATGACGACAATGTCATCCACCCTTCTTCCGTTGATCAGCTTCCCGATGAATTGAAGGCTAAGATGCAACAGATGATAGAAGCTACTCAACGTGCGTTCCTGGAGAGTTGTGCTGTGGGTCGTGGCGACAAGGTGGAGCTATACAAGCCGTTCACCGTCAAGCTTCCCGTCGATTCATCTACTCCAGAGGTTGAGGTAATGGATACTGGTCCTAAATTTGATGATTCTTATCCTCAACATGCTGATTATACTGCTATGCTTGATGGCCATAAGAAAGAAATAGATCAAAATTTTAGTGCTGCTATAGGCATGATTATGGCTAGGTTTGGTAAATTAGAAGGTAAATCTCTTAGAATAGAAGAGGTTAATGATGAACAATATGAGTATGGCATGCCTCCTAATTATTATGAGAATCAAGCGTGGTACACCGCTTATAGTAAAGGAAAATCGTCCCAATCGGTTCCTATGGAAGCCGATAAAGCCGGTTCTTCCAATACCAGAGAAGTGGTTAATAATAAACAAGCTGTCTCATTTGCCGATGTTCAAGACCGAAATCGGCAAACCATTGATAGAGCAGCAAATGCTAGGAATTCGGGGGGCAACACCGTGTTACCCAACCCACCGAAATCCCCTAGTCAAATTCCTGTTTTTGGCAATGAAACGTCAGCTCCAAATCCTCCTCCTACCGATATGACGGATGCGTTTAATCGGTTAAAGGAAGATTTAAATAAGTCTTTGCGGGGAAAATCTCGGTGTCCAAATAAAAACTTCAAGAGGCACCTACAACAAACCGTACCCTCCACACTTTGATTTTATGAGAAACCCACCAGGGTGGAAGGTACCCGATTTTCAGAAATTTAGTGGTAATGATAATAAGTCTACCATGGAGCATGTTAGCATGTATTTAGCTCAGTTAGGTGAGGGGTGTGCTTTTGATTATATGAAGTGTCGTAATTTCCCTTTATCACTTACTGGCACTGCATTTTCATGGTTTACTTCTTTACCAACATCCACTATTGGTTCTTGGGCTCAGTTAGAGGAAAAGTTTCATGCTCACTTTTATGATGGAGTCCAGGAAACTAGATTATCACATTTGACATCGGTTAAGCAAGGTCGTAGTGAGTCAGCGCTTGAGTTCATTAGGCGTTGTAAAGAAATTAAGAACCGATGTTTCCACTTGATGATTTCTGAACGTGACTTGGTTGATATATGCTTTAATGGTTTGCATCATAAGATTAGAGATAAGCTTGAGCATATTCAGTTTACTACTTTGCCTCATTTACTTGAGAAAGCTATTGTTGTTGAGTCACGTTTGAATTCTCAAGATCATGATTACAAGTCTCGTCGTTCCAACGTGCATCACTTGGACGATTGTTCTTCGTCCGATGATGAGACTAAAGATGTGTTGGCTGCTGAAATTAGGTGGCCAGAGGAAAATAAACAAGTAACTTGTCCTTCTCTCAAGCCGATTAATAGGAATCGGAATGAGGAAATAAAGTTTACTTTTGATACATCTAAATGTGACCGAATATTCGATGAATTATTGAAAATCGGGTACATTAAGATTAAATATGTTATGCCTTCTGCAGATGTGTTGAAGAAACGGGCTTTCTGCAAATATCATGAATCGTATTCCCATGCCACTAATGATTGTCATGTTTTTCGTCGGCAGGTACAATCGGCTCTTAATGAGGGCCGATTAAGTCTTACCGATATGCAGCTTGATAAGAATCCTTTCCCAATGCATGTGGTTGAAGCTAAGAAGCCCGAAGCCAAAACACTTGAAGTCAAGACTCCTACCATCTTGATCCGTCCTGAGCAAGCTGCTACAACTAAAGGCAAGAACGTGATCATTGGTGAGCCTCGCCCCGTACCGAATGTGCCTAAGAATTCGGGACGGCAAGTGTTGGCTAACCAAACTGAAGAAGGCAAGACGAAGCTTACCATTGTGGCTAGCTTCGGCGCAAGCATTACGGCGTCAAGCGTGGCTAGATGGTCGCGCGGCGCGACAAGACCAGCTAGGCCAATTGAAGCAATCGGCCAAGATGATCAAACTCAAGCGCCAACTAAGCCAGTTGAACCGACTACCTTAGCCGGGTCAGCCGGTCCTGAGGATTCTAGCTCCCTCACTTCTGGTGTGCATACGATAAAGACATTCGTTCCACAAAAGCCGGAGGTTGGAGTTTGGAAAACTAATGAGCCAAAGGTCAAGAAGCATATCAAGCCTTTATGTGAATTTGACAGACTTTTGGCGAAGTACAAGAAAGAAAAGGCCGATTCAAGAATCGGCCAAAAAAAAGAGAGTCTACGCCTCCCCAAACGTAATGAAGGGAGAAATAAGCAAGTGGCTATGACTCCTTCAAATGTTTCTTCTTCTTCGCAGATTGCACATCCAAGGATGACTTCGTTGGGGGCCACCACTAACCCATGTGGCGCCACCACCACAATGGGGACCGAAGGGAGTATTTGTTCCCTATCCTTCGGGCCCCATTAAGGAAGGAAGCGCTGCAAGCATGGCCAAGCCTACCGTCTTTAGCCGATTGGGTTCACAATCGAGCTCTAGTGGTGCACCGGAGAAGAAGGAGGAGCTCACATCTCGTACTCTCACTCCTCAACAATCAGGGAAGACGCCTATGAAGCAAGTCTACATCCCCAAGAAGATGGAGGCGATTGAGAAGCCTGCTCCCGTTGTTACTCCTCCACCTTCCGTTATTATCGGTTCGATGACAGCCCCTATAAATGATGTCAACAAACCGATTGTGATTGGGGGGCAAGAGCCTGAAAAGGGTGATCAAGATCAAGTCATGGAGGAGGTAGCTGAAGCTCAAGATAAGAGGAAAAAGTTGGTGGATCCTCGTTTCCTGCAGCCCAAGTGGTGCCCGGTTGACATCAATAAAACACAAAAGAGGAAGCTTCAGCGAGCAAGACAAAAGATGCTCAAGCGTTTGGCTGTTGCACAAAGTGAGGGGCCGCTGTTGCCAGAAATTGTGCAAGAGATCAAGGATAAAGAGGCCGAGATAATCGCTGCTGCCAAGAGGACGTCTCGACCGATTGATAAATCGGTTAAGTCGGTTATAGTACAAGAGCAGCCGCCCAAGCCTGTGGAAGAGGTGCTTAAACCAAAAGTTGATCTTTTGGCACTTCTAGCGAATGGAGCAGCTAAAATAAGTGAGCAAGTTGATAATTCAACCAAGACGGTTGACGGGGCTGTTATTGCCAAAATTTCGGATTTACCGACTTCCGAGTCGGTTAAACCGAATTCTCTTATTTCTGATGTGTCTGCAGATGCACCTGAGGATTTTGCTGCCGCCGTTGCCACCTTGGTTGGCATTGATGTGCCAGCTGAGGATGAAGAGCTGGTGGATTATGAGCCTTCACCACTACGTGCTGAGATGAACACCATCTTTCTCTCCGCCGATTATTATGTGATCGGGCAGGGAGATGATGAGGTTCTTCGCCGCAGAGTTTGCATTTGGGGTGCAAGATGCTATCTTCAAGAAACCCGCTTTGTGCCCGCCGACACCTCAAGCCATTGCATGTGAGCGGACATATCAATGGGAAACCAGTCCGAAGATGTTAGTGGATAGTGGCGCGATTGTCAATCTTTTGCCCTATTCACTATTCAAGAAGCTTGGTGGCAAAGAGGAGGAACTAATTCAAACCAACATGACCATCACCGGTGGGAGGAGGTGAGCCGATTCCTTCAAAGGGGATCGCTAACGTCGAATTAACCGTTGGTAGCAAGACTATGGCTACGGCTTTCTTCATCGCCGACGTGGAAGGTAGTTATGATCTTATCCTTGGTCGTGATTGGATTCATGCCAATCCTTGTGTTCCTTCTAGTTTGCACCAATTCCTCATCCAATGGGTGGGAGATGCCATAGAGATTGTTCATGCGGACAATTCGGTTGAGATTTCTACAACCGATATCTCGCTTGAGAGCTCACGGGTTTGCTTGTCTTTCGGTAGAGACTTATCCAACTATCGATTACATTAGCTATGATGAGCGTGGATTTGTGCTGTAACATTGAAGCCGACCGGATAATCGGCTCAATATTATATTATAAACATTGTTTCTCAATGGAAGACAAACTTCAATGGTTAAAGCATAGACTTGAACACTATCGGACTGAAAAGACCGATTCTTGTGAAGCTATTGTTGGTATTTATTAACTTACAGAGAAATAGATCCGCAAGCGCACGGATGTCCAAAGTGAGCATTTCACCCGGGAAGGGTTTTAAATATCGAATCCACGAGGAAGATATGATAGGCGTTCAAATGATTAAAGACGTTGATAGAATACTAATGGGATTTTGTAGTAGTTAGCATATACTTTAAACAAGGTAAGCCAATAATAAATAGTAATAAGGTAAATGAGACAGCAGAGGCACACACGTGGTGAGTATAGCATAAGATTAATTCCTAGTTAGATTAGGATTGGATTTATGACAAAGGGACAGTTCTTAGGTAGCATACAAAGACTCTACTAAATGTTTAGACAGGCATAGCATAAGATCATATATATATCAAAACTATAGATAAGAATGTGCACCCGAAGATTACTTAAGAAAATCGGGGAACGAAACAAGATAATCCCAAGAACCATTATCGACTAGTCTTATACACGGGGGATGGATTGCAAAGGACTCAATAGTCTTTGTCACCACTACGATCTACCACACGACCCGGCATATATAAGGTGAATCCATAAGTAAATTATATCTAAGCACCATGCTTACATACTTTCTACTACCTAGCATACTCGAGTAATACACTAGGAGCTCTACGAATAAGCGCGTTGAATTATCATGAATAATGATCATATCAAATATGCTATGACTAGAATAAAGTAAAAATAGAATAATTGCATGCATAGTAATGAAATAGCACAAAGGTGTATGAGAACAATAATAATATTGATCCATAGTGTAACTTATCGATCGAACCGAGCGGATGCTCTCTCTTCTCTAAACTCGACTTTCTATCTACACTAGGCTCTAGATCTAGAGCGATGAATTAGCTATCCTATCTCTTGGTGGCGCCTCCTCTTCCCTGCCTTGGCTTCAACTTGATCTTCTTCTTGATGATGACTTGAGGCTTGTGATCCCGTTATGATGATGAGAAGGGGGGAGCCGGGGGCTGCTTATATAGTCAGGAGGAGGTGCCGTGGGTTTGACCTAGATATAACTCGTACTCCTCGGGCCGCCGCCGTCGGATCAAACCGACTTAAAACACACGGTTTAGATTGCGTCTCGGAGGCGGTGGAGGAAGGTTCCGGAGACAGGGCTGACTTGGCGGCCAAGCCTGCGAGCCGATCGGCCCGCAGTGGGTCCCACTCGGGCCCCGCGATGCGTCGTGGCTTCTGGAGTCTTCTAGATGATGGTTTCTTCGGTGCCAAGTCTCGATCACGTCGGGATTAGTCCGGAGCCTTCTAGGGTCTTTCTCGGAGTTGGATTGCGTTACGTCGCGTAGTCGTACGGCTCGCGAATTCTGGTGTTTTCCTGTTTAGTCCCTGCAAATCACAACTTTACCGAAACTCATGGAAATCATTAGTATAAACCCCTAATAAGGTTATCTAATTATATTTTAGTCTTTTTCCATGTTTAGTTGACGATTAAAAATATACGTTAACAAGTGTCAACAGCTATCGATGACTTTGATGAGCTCAATAAGTTGGGCCAAGGTTTCACGTCGGCCGACCCTTTGGAACAAGTTGACATTGGGGATGGTTCAGTGCCAAGGCCGACATTTGTGAACCAAAACTTGGATGCCGATTATAAAGCCAAATTAATTGCGCTTCTCAAGGAATATGTTGATTGTTTTGCATGGGATTACACGGAGATGCCCGGGTTAAGCCGTAATCTTGTTGAGCATCGGCTTCCCATCAAAAAGGGATTTAGGCCATACAAGCAACCGCCAAGACGCTTCAATTCAGCCATCAATGACCGAATTAAGGAGGAGATTGATCGGTTGCTTAAGGCAGATTTTATCCGTCCATGCAGGTATGCAGAGTGGGTCTCTAATATTGTGCCGGTTGAGAAGAAGAACACCGGAAAGATTAGAGTGTGCATTGATTTCAGAGATTTAAATAGAGCCACTCCTAAAGATGAGTATCCTATGCCTATTGCCGACATGTTAATCAATGATGCTTCGGGGCACAAGGTTATTAGCTTTCTTGATGGTAATGCTTTGGATATAATCAAATATTTATGGTCAAGAAGATACCTCCAAGACCGCTTTTATTTGTCCCGGATTTGTTGGTTTGTTTGAGTGGATTGTTATGACTTTTGGCCTCAAGAATGCGGGGAGCCACCTATCAACGTGCTATGAATCTTATCTTTCATGATCTCATTGGTGTGATTATGGAGGTGTATATTGATGATGTGGTGATTAAATCGGCTTCACATGATCCTCATTTAGCCGATTTGCGTCTTGCTTTTGAGAGGATGCGCTTTTATGGTTTGAAGATGAATCCACTCAAATGTGCCTTTGGAGTGTCGGCTGGGAAGTTTCTTGGATTTATTATTCATGATAAAGGCATAGAGATTGATCCCAAGAGGATAGAGAAGATCAAGGCAGTTCAAGCACCTCAATGTAAAAAAGATTTGCAAAAATTCTTAGGTAAAGTGAACTACTTGAGAAGGTTTATTGCTAACTTGTCCGGGAAAATTATTCCTTTCACCCCCATACTTAAGTTGAAGAATGAAGCTGATTTTGCCTGGGGGGCAAGCCAACAATATGCATTTGACAAGATAAAGGAATATTTGTCTTCACCACCCGTTCTTCGCGCGCCTAGAAGGGGTGTACCTTTCCGATTGTATATCGCCGCCGAAGAGAAGGTGATTGGGGCTGTTCTTACTCAAGAAGATGAAGGAAAGGAGTATGTTGTCGCTTATCTTGGTCGTCGTCTTCTTGATCCCGAGACAAGGTATGCCCATATTGAAAAACTATGCTTATCACTATATTTTGCTTGTTCCAAAATGAGACATTATCTTTTGTCAAGCACATGTGTGGTAGCATGCCAGGCCGATGTAATCAAACATATGTTGTTTCGGCCAATCCTTTCTGGAAGGGTAGGCAAATGGGCATATGCTTTAATTGAATATGACTTGACTTTTGAACCATTGAGAATTTTAAAGGGTCAAGTTCTTGCTAATTTTATTGTTGAGCATGGTATTAATCTTGATTGTGAGGTGAATTATGTCACTTCTACTCCATGGCGGTTGTATTTTGATGGATCGGTTTGCAAGGATGGTCTTTGGAGTTGGAATTGTTCTTGTTAATTCTTGTGGTACTGAATTTCCTATGTCGAGCCGATTGGAGTTTGCATGCACTAACAATCAAACCGAATATGAAGCTCTCTTATTCGGGTTGATCATGTTAGAAGCCATGGGGGTTGAACATGTTGAAGCATTTGGTGATTCATTACTTGTGGTGCAACAAGTTTCGGTGAATGTCAATGTTTGGATGGATCGCTACGTGCTCGCCTCGATATGTGCCTTGATTTAATTGGTAAATTTACCGAATTTAGAATTCGGCATATTCCAAGAGAAGAAAATCATAAAGCCAATTTTTATGCTCAAGCAAGCTTCCGGTTACATCAAGGAAGAGGATCAATTGCATGTGAAATATGTGCAAAGAGCAAACTTGCTTGCTCAACGTGCATCGAGCTTTGAGGTAAAAGATAATTATTTTCACTTACAACATTTGCCGATGCATGAAAATTTGCTTGTTTGATTCTAGTAAAAATTCGGTTCAACCAAAATTAATTGGACAAACCGATGTTACTAATGATTTGGGACAGCAATGTAAAATTCTTTTAAATCGGTCTATTTCTGTTTTGGACAATGGTAGCACCGATTTAGAAGATTGGAGAACTCCTCTCTTGTCTTTTTTGCAGGATCCTAGTGCTAAAGTTGACAAGAATATTCGGCGGCTTGCTTTCAAGTATACATTGCATAATGGTGAGCTTTATAGGAGGACTGCCGAAGACTTGTTGCTAAAGTGTCTAGGGGCTGATCAAGCACGAGTAGCAATGGGGAAGTTCATGAAGGTATTTGTGGGACGATCAATCGCTCCAAAGATGAAGTGGTTATTGAGACGGGCTGGTTTCTATTGGCCTACTATGATGGCCGATTGCTTTCGTTACTACAAAGGTTGTGAAGAGTGTCAGCGGTTTGGGAATATTCAGCTAGTGCCGGCTGCTATGCTTCATCCTATAATCAAACCGTGGCCTTTCCGTGGTTGGGGCTTGGATTTCATTGGACAGATTCATCCTCCATCTTCGAAGGGGCATAAGTTCATCTTGGTTGCTACCGACTACTTCACTAAATGGTCGGAAGCAGTTCCATTGAAGAACATGACACACAAGGAGGTAATTGAGTTCATCACAGAGCATATTATTCATAGATTCGGCATTCCTCAAACATTAACTACGGATCAAGGGACGTCATTTATGGCTAAAGAAGTGAAGGATTTTGCCGAATCATATAAGATTAAGATGCTCAATTCATCTCCATATTATGCTCAAGCCAATGGTCAGGCAGAATCAACTAACAAAACTTTGATCAAGCTTATTAAGAAGAAAATAATAGAACATCCAAGAAGGTGGCATGAGATCTTGTCAGAAGCTTTATGGGCTCATCGCATATCAAGGCATGGTGCAACTAAAGTCACTCCTTATGAGTTGGTGTATGGCCAAGAGTCGGTGTTACCCGTTGAGGTAAATTTGGATGCATATAGATTTGCTAAACAAAATGACTTATCTCCTACTATGTATCATGATTTGATGATGGACAACATCGACGAGGTAACCGACAAGAGGGTACAAGCTCTAAAGGAGATTGAGAAAGACAAAGCCCGTGTTGCAAGAGCCTACAACAAGAAAAGTCAAGAGCAAATCGTTCCAAATCGGTGACTTAGTTTGGCAAACTATATTACCGATAGGGTCGAGGAGCAATCAATTTGGCAAGTGGTCACCCAATTGGAAAGGTCCTTTCAAGGTGATCAAAGTGATATTTGGGAACTCCTATGTGCTTGAGTCAACAAGTGATGGAAAACGCCAAGATAAGGCGATTAACGGGAGATATTTGAAAAGTATTTCCCTAGTGTTTGGCAAGAGGCCTAGTGCTCTCAAACAATGGCCGATGCATGCATCGCCCTTAGAATAAAAATGGCCGATACATAGTATCGCCTTAGTCACCGGACAACCGATACGATGGGTATTCGTGCGGTTGTTTAGTTTTTTGTTTTGTTTTCAGGTTCGTGCACTTCTCACCTGAAAACAGGAGGCATGTGTTGACACCCAAAAATGGCGTGGGCTAAGTCATGGTAAAATCCAGTCGAAGGGCTCTTCGAACGCGATCGATTCATCGACCGGACGCACTAGCGTCCGGCCTAGCGTCCCGGTCACCGCGCCCGGCCGGTCGCGCCGCGCACCTCTCGCCGCGACGCAAGGACCGGAGCGCCCTGGTCACTTGACCAGCGTCCGCCGAAGGTCCCGTCGGCCCGGCTCGCTAAGTCGGTTTCAGACCTCCTAGAACCGACCGGACGCTGGACACCGTCGCGTCCGGTCAGCCTGCCCTAGCGTCCTGTCAGCCCGATCTCGGCTGATCCGAATCGTATCCAACTCGGTTTGTTTCCAAACTTGTTTGGTGCGATTTTTGGTGATTGGAAACGCCCTAGGACACCTTCCTAAAAGGATAAGACCATCCTCCCCTATATAATGAAGGGGTTCATGGCGATTTGATCTCATCTACATCCAATCGACAACCAATCTATCTCCCTGCCCCGTTTGTAGGTCATCTTCTTCCCTCAACCCCCTACGTTGCTGTTCGGGCGGCGAGCTCCACGTTCTTCGTCGGGCGTTCTAGGCGGCCACGCTGGTCCTAGAGCACCCCCGCGTGCCCTCCCGACGGTCTTCCCGAGGTGCGTTCGAGGTCATCTCAGCCGCCACCGAAGCTCCACGCGCCCCTACCGATCCCTAGATCGGTTTAGGCTGCCACGCCGCGGTGTTCGCTGCTACAAGGTCGATCGCGACCTTCGGGCGTCCAAGGCCCTCCCGGTGTGTTGGTGTGAAGCCCTAGTTTCGCGTCAACACAACCACTCCTCCATCTATCAAGGTTGGAAGCCCCCACAAATCATTGTGTGATCGTCGTCACCCATGGCAGCTGCATGTATGCTAGCTATTGGTACTGTGTGGTTCTGGCTACAATATGTTGAGGATGGACGACGAGGCGATAGAGATGACACTTGGTTGCCAGTAGTAGCCATCAGCCACTAATGCATGGAGTCAACAAGGACGTCATCGAGAACGGATTGACATAAATCAATGACACTGCAACAGCAGGCGATATCGAGATGATTACGGATGCCATTTGCAATGGCTCCGACCCCGACAATGTCGCCGCACTAGAATGCGACACTACACTGTCATTTGACACCTGATTATTTACGAGTGAACACCAAGGTGGAACGCGACTCTACACCGAGTACCTACATGTGAACACTAAAGGTATGGACATCTTACTAAAATCTCATAATTACAATTTAATTTGTTTGGCGTAGATGATATGATAATTATAGACCATTAGGCATAATTGTCATTTTAGTTTTAATGGTGTTGGGTTATTAGGCACAAATAAGTTTTTTGAATTAATCATTATTAGACCATGAAGTATAATTTATTTATGAAAATAATGAAAATTTCAATGAATTACTTTGAACTTTCCTAATGATACTAAAAACTAGGGGACCATGGTCCTTGGAGTTATCAATAAGCCTATATGAAAATTTTGAACCTTTGCAATTATGAAAGATTATTGAACTAATCCAATATTATCATATTTAATTATTCATATGTATCATTATGTAAGATAATGCTTTGACCCCCCTAAATTTGCACTCAAATTATCGGTACATGGAATTGTGAAAGATAACGTAAAGTAATGTGAGTTGTACAAAAATTATACACCTCAATGGTTCTTAAAAATTAATTATCAAAAATTCTCAATCTACATGTACATACTTATATAAGCTTACGAACTATTATTCAACATCAATTATTTAAAAATAAATTACTTATAATTATTATTTTATAAACTTATCGTGCTTGGAAATATTATCCTAGCAAACCATGTAGTAATGAGACTTATAGTTAACTTTAAGTTATATTAACAATTATGAAAATAATTTTTGTAAGTCATCTTGGAAAAAGCTTAAACATTTTGATTCAAACATTGTATTATATGAATATTAATAACTTAGTTTTATGGGTTATTTTTAATAAAACAATACCGATACACAACAATGAATTCAACATCCTGAGTGCCATGTTGCAAGCTCGAAAAAGTATTTGTGACATTGTTAAAACTAAGTGGGTAACCTAGGGCCTTACAATATTTCTTTAATAAAAAAATTAAAATTTAGAATAAATGATAAAGTAGGCATTAAAGTTTTGGATTACTACATGTATTACAACAACTAGCTCAAAAGTTAAAGGTTAAAATATTGATTTTCTCATATCACATAAAGGGATGAAATAACAGTTTATACACTTTAAGTTTATTTATGTTTCAACTACATGTATATGGTGCTAAAATGATAAATAGTAAAAAAATAAGTGAAATAAAAAATATGGATCCTAAAATTCCTACAAATATCAAAGACATTTTGCCATCAAGCCTATAGACTAAATTCACTATTGCAAATAATAGTTGTTGTATCTAACGAATTAATTTGCTTAAACTTCATGGGACAATCAAAATTTAGGTTTATATCATCAAAATATAAACTGTAGCTAAAACTATCATAGTAAAAAGAAATGTTTCAGCTAAATGTATGATGGAGATACAACTAAATAAATGATGGAGATACACAGATGTTTTATATAAAGAGAAGATTTATGACATGGATGCAAAAGCAAAAAATATTTGATTGTTTTAAAACACTAACGAAGACAAAAAAGATATTTGATATAAGTGTTCTGATTAATTAGTTATCCCATAAAATTCTAACCCGTGCGAAAAGCACGGGTTGATGAACTAGTGTAAATATAAAGAAGGATTGAAGTATTTCTATTTTCTATCGCATAAAGCCCGAATTTAGGTTTGAAATAAATTTATGCAGCGAAATGACAAAAGCAGATAACAGACAATGTGTTCAGTCATTAAGATCATTTATTATGTAGGAAGTGACAAGAGATGAGAAAAGACATTGTGTCCTTCCATCTAAAGACTACATATAGCATTAGCAAGAAAACGAATTTCAGTGTGCTATCTAAATCGATGCCAAAAGCATCGGTACTTCTTTCCTGTGGACCCAACCATACGAGCCGTGATACCATCGTCCAGGACCAACCACCGGTTGGGAAACTAATATTTACTCTTTCATCACTAGGGATTGAACATGCCTCAGATAGAAAAAATATGAAAACTCGGCATTGGTAGCCAGTCAGCACCGCTGGTCCAACACTGTCTTTTATCTCGAGCATCGCAGAAAAAATAGACCTTGTAGAAGTCGCTAGGAAAAGATAGTCCATGTTGGTTGCTGCACCAAGACTTCAAAACAAGGGCACATTGACGTGTTGTAACTCAGAACGGCTTGTTGTGCTTGCCAGACATGAGACCCAGAAAATAATGGTGCAACAATTGAGCATCAATGGCTGTTGTCCTCGTGTAGCTGTTATGACTTCCGTAGTTACCTATCCACCAAATTTGAGCTTCATATACCTCTGGGCTTTTGTCACCTCCTCAAGGACTATAACTTTCGCTTACTATGCAACTGCCAACCAAGCAAAATAGAACAATGCTATGTAGGGTCTGTTTGGAAACGCGATAGTTGGTCCAAAACCCTTGTAAATTACACATGCTTTTATGGCTAACTGGTTAAGAAAGTATCCTCTGCTCTTGTCATTTCCTTGTTTGAACTAGTTGCAACCAGCTTTGTTCCTCACAATGACTGACAAGCGACCGGGGCAGCGGTACCTATGAGCAGCTGTGGAAGACACTGTCATTAGCAAGCACGATATGCGATCAGCTGTGGATTCAACTACCTCTGCTTACAGGATACACCGCTAAAGTCCCCTTTTTCCTACTCTGATGACTCATGGCAATGAAGCTCTAGTTCGTTCCACATATGTTTCCGTTGAAAGTATTTTATGCATTGTTTCGTGACCTTTGTGTAGATTTTGGATGCACTGACTTTTCAGAGCCAACTTGTTTCAATTCCTTCCCTGAATGTTCATTTTCCACAGTACTATGTTGGATTTATGTGTTCTTGCAATAGTTTTGTCCTATCTTTTGGTCTTGAACCTGCACGGATGTTTTGAGGTGCTGGAAGATTTCTGGCTCCAACGGCTAGCTGTCGTGCGCACACCTGAAGCAACAGTTTTCCTAGCTTGACAATGAGTTGCCCTGAGATGTACCAGAGCTGATTTTGCCTGGCTGCTAGACCGTCTTCACGATCAGGCGAACAACACAGGAGGACACATTTCAGATGCCTTCTATGCTTAAAACATAAGAATCTTATATACTGGTTTGCATCGCTATGCTATTTTCCAAAAAAAAGGAATAATCAAATGTAGACAATGGCTCACCCTCCAAACCCCAATTTTGTAACTCAAAATATATTCATAAGTAAAATTGGTATGCCTTCTGTTTTCAAACCCAGCAGAAATGGAAGTCGGGTCCTGAACCAAAAACCATCTTTCTCATTGTCAGCCTATGTTCGTCTGTGACGCAACGTCCGATGCCACGTACTTATGTTGGTTTTCTTGCACTTTTGCCTTCTGGTAAGTTCTGGAGGACTCCATGGCACGCGAGCTGGGATGATGAGTGTCGCAGCATCAGCACTAGGAGAAGCCAGACGTCGACTGGTAGAGCTTGATCAAGGGAAAGCCGCTGTAATTCAGTGGAAGTGGATCTGGTTCGACGGTCTGCTCCAGGCACCATACCCACTTCTATAATCTTTCATGCTTTCTTACACAAAGGTCTCTTGTGTCATGGATTGTTTTGTAAACCGGCCAAATGTTTCATTCTTATCACAATTTCTGCTCAGCTTTTGGGCTGCCGCACCTGTAGTTTGGCCATGTGTGGAAGCAAGCCAAGCAACCCTTCTGGGACTGCAGGAGATGTTCCAGATGCCTC
Source organism: Hyparrhenia diplandra (assembly GCA_015847255.1). Classification (NCBI taxonomy): domain Eukaryota; kingdom Viridiplantae; phylum Streptophyta; class Magnoliopsida; order Poales; family Poaceae; genus Hyparrhenia; species Hyparrhenia diplandra. The sequence goes on from JADLZK010006707.1 coordinate 1,322,689, forward strand.
CAATTTCAGAATAATGGCACTGTGCATGCAGCTCCACCATCTGCTAGTTAGGTGTTGAGTGCATCCATACGGGACAATTAGCTGGCATGCCCATTTGAGTATATATAGCAACGATGGTCATCGCAAAAAAAGCAGTGTATTGCTACGCCTACGATTGGACTTTCTATGTGTGTACATATATAGGACAGTGCTGGCCAAAAGTACAAAGGACATGCATGTGGAAGATTTATTGAAGTTACCTCTGAAAAAATATGGGGCACCTACACCTAATTCAATATATATAGGACAAGAGATCTGGGGTAGTGAGACTCCTACTACGTTCTGAGGGCATCAATAATTCAATATAGGGAACCTACCTAATTATGTATAGTTACCATTAGATGTGTGTATATGCAGCACAGGGTTACTTCAGCAGGACCAGTTTATAAGGCCTGCTTGAAAATCAAAAATATAACTTTATAATCTCTGACAAATACCGACAATGATCATACATGATAAAATACTAGCAAATATGCCCGTGCGTTGCAACCGAACATAATCTTTTATACGGTGATCGAAAGTGAATAATGAGGTAGCTAATTTTTTTTTATTCCTACTGTGTTTAGTCCAATCTTACATCAAATAAATTTAAGGCCTATGTTAAATTCAAATAAAATAAAAGATCCTACCGTCGAGCGAGCGCACCAGTGTGTAGTTTACAGGCAAAGCCGCCCAGCGGCACAACAAGGCCGACTAGATGGCCCAATAGCCGAAGCCCAAGCACTCCATTCACTCTTTTATTTTCTTAAAATATAAATAAAAGAACTTCCCTCAAAAAAATAAAAAACTCGTTGAACCATATCATCTTCTAGCTCATGTGTGAGGCCGTGTCCCACCTCTCCATCTCGCTAGTGGTGACCTTGGCGGCGGATGCAGACCTCAAGAGTAGCAGCGAGCCGACGGCGACCTCGTGGCGGTTGGCGCAACAATTTGATGAACCGCCTCTAGAACCGACTGAAATTCTTGGCCATTGCTCTCTGTTACCACCGAATCTACACTGTTCCTCTCACCTACCACAGATGGCATGCAGGAGCATATATATTTTCATCCATGGATCAATGAATAACAACAGTTTTACACTCTCATTTACCTATTTAGTCTATTGGTTTTCGTCAAAGATACTAAACACTAAACAAACCTCAGGCCAGGGGTCAAATGAAGCTAGGGTTAGCACATATATACTCAAGCAAGTTATCCATATAACTGTTGATCAACTAATTATTAAACACGCATCTATTTGGAGTTAATGCATATGTTCTCTCATAGCTACTGGGGCACACACCAAGATGGGATTTTTGGCAGTGGAATTTTCAGGGTTGGCACAGTTCGAAAAGTGGGATGGTTGGGATGGACTCCGGCTGCATGCGCCAATGCAGCTTCAACTTCGTCGACCTCCAAAGTATGGGCACCATAATCTGTCACATCTGCGGTGACTCTCTGGAGAGAACTTTTTCCAAGGTTCTGGAAGCCAAGCAGCGTGTCAAGACCAAGCTGCTGGGTCTGTGCCTCATCTTTGAGGACCCGCACATTGATATCAAACCAGAGGGTTTCAAGACTTGGCATCATATTGTTGTTGCACTCGAAGCCGCGCAGGTCAAACCAGATGGATGAATTTTTACGCCTACTGATTATCGTTAAGAATGTCAACTTCCTAAAGTAGACAACACCCAATTCTTGACAAATTTTTACGCCTACTGATTTGACGTCTTGCAATTCCAGCTTGAGGCAACGGAGCTCAGGCAACCTCGCAAGGGTTTCCATGTCCTTCTCTTTAACAGCTTCCATTTCGATTTCCAGATAGGACAGGCTCGGAGCAAACGACGCTGTAACCCATGCAGGAAGTTCAGAGAGCACCAAGTAGATCAAAGAAAAGTATTGAAGACAGCGATAGGTCGCGAGCTCTGCATGCCTACTCCCCCTGATCCTAGGGCCCATTGAAATGCAGATTTGCAAGGTCCGGATATTGTGCAGATTGCCTAGGGACTTCAGCAATTCTCTCTCGGTTCTCTCGTGGTTAGACCTAATATTAGCCCAAAGCACCCTCAATTCCCTCAGCAGGCCCAGCTCCTTCACCAAATGTACTACGGACTCAAGGTCATTGTACTCGAGAGGGGTCCATATCCACAGCTCTTGCAATGAGATGAGCCTACCAATCAAACCAGCTGGCACCCTTGTTCCACGACCAGTACGTAGGCACATAAGCTGCGTCAGGAGTCCCACCTCCACTGGCAGCTCCTTTATGTAACTTCTCCATATATCCAGTGTCTGCAGAAACTTGAGAAGCCCTACCTCCTTGGGTAGCACAGTGAAAGATGTATGTGCTAGGCCGAGGTACCTCAGGTGAAGTAAACTCCCAAGATGATCTATCACGCCATCGTTGCAGTATTGCTCTTCTTCCTCATGATCGACAGGGCAATATCTGTCCATATCTAGTACACGTAAAAATGGGAGGCGTGTATATAATGCGCTAAATTCGCATTCACTGGCGAAGAAGGATCTAACTTTCTCCACAGCAATATTAACTAGCTGACTACCGAGGTGCCCCTGAAGCACCTTGTAGAGATAACTCACGAGCCATGCTCGGGGAGGCTTCGTCTCTCATTACCATAAAATACAGTGACAAAATTTTCATTGCATGATAATGAATGGATCAAATCAAGAACCATATCATGAACGAGCAAGCATCAATAATGGACCCTTCATCTTCTGTCTTCTTGGGCCGGATCATGCTTCTATTGATCAATTCATTAAAGTACCGCTCCCCAAGCTCAAATAATCCTACTCTGGTGTTGCTTGTTCCTCGGATACGAAACCTTACGCTACCCACTTCCATATCAAACTGTTCTTCTCTATCACATGATCTTCGGAAATATGCTCAGATACAAAGTAAACAAGTCTTTAAATGTGAAGGAAGATCATAGTAGCTAAAAGACAATATCCTTCTAGTATTATCAACATCATCATTGTCTGCATGCCCAAAACCAATAGAGTTGTAGACTTCGGACCAATCCACCCCCGGTTTATCTGGCTATCAAACTAGCTATCGTGATGATAGCTAATGGCACACCACCACATTTCTTCAAAATCTTTTCACATGCCTCAGCTGATGGGCTATCAAAATACTTCCCTTCACCACCAGATATTCTTGCATACAATAATTTTTTAAGTCATCACGAGAAAGTGGTTGCATTTTATAAGCTTCACCAGCATGTGTAGCAACTTCTGAAATACGGGTAGTTATCACTAGTCTACTTCCATAGTTACTCTCTTGCAGAACGCATTTGATCAATTTCCATGACTCCTTGTCCCATATATCATCAATAACAATGAAACACCTAATACATGGGTACGCACAGCTTAATTCAAACATAAAAATATTTTTAGTATTTCTTAGCATTGGAATATCAAATGACCACGATTTTTTTTACTCTATTAGCAAATGATGATAAAAAGGCAGAGTATACCATGCTTCCACTTAGCAAATTACCAGTGCATCCAATCATCGGATGGCTAGATATTGGTATGTGATATCATTTGGATACATATACCAGTGCACATGTGTATTTCAGATGTACACAAGCAATTTTATTTAGTTTTTATGGAGTTACAGATATGTACTTACATATCATATCACAACTACTGAAATATGGTTATTAGAAATGTATACATTTTTTTATGTAGAGGTGGCTCCATTAAAATATGTATTTAATGATAATTTTTTTAGATCAGACGACTAGCAATTGAGAGCCTGTTCGGCCGGGCTGTCCGGCCTGGCTGATCTTTGTGAGAGAAAGTATGCTGGCTGGCCGATCATTGTGAGAGAAAATATGCCGACCGGCCTGGCTGATAAGCCAAGCGAACAAGGCCTCAGGCACCTATGCATTCTGGCCACCTCTAATGTTGAATATAATTGTACAGACGGCTGGCAATTTGGCGTGACTATAAAAAGATTTCTAAATTAGGTTGATGCAAATTTGGGCTGTCTCAAAATAGGTGTAACACAACAACAATAGTGACATTTATAAATCAAGTGAGACAAAGACAAAATTTATATCAAAGTTGCATAACTCTAGAAAAATTTAGTTGATAACTTTTGCCATTTGAAATAATTAAGTCCATTATTTTAGTAGTGGCTGCTTATTTCAGCTATGCAATCATGTGCCTGAAAAACATTTTCAATAGAGTTGCAGAAATTTAAGATTTACTGTCAATCTGCCTATAAACAGTTAATGTAGTATTAATCTCTTCAACTGAGATGGAATATAATTGTGCTATATGTCCTCATCATTTTCTTAATTAAACACGTAAAATAGAAAAGTACAGCTGAAACCAAAAGCCGCAATGTAGTAATCAGTGACTAGTATTACAGAGAGAGCTTATAATGGTACCTCTTTTCCTTGATGAATTCCATCAGTTCATCCATGAGCTGCTTTTCATCCAATACCATCATATTCAAATTCGTGTACTTTACCATGTCAAGGTCAATGAGAATGTCTCTAAAGACTTTCTTCATGTCAGGATTCCGACCCACTGGAACAAAAGCCCGATATTCAAAGCGAGGTTTAAGGTGGTCATAGACAGCTTTGGCAAGAGTGGTCTTGCCGAGTCCTCCAACCCCAACAATACAGATATTTTTTTTGGCCTCCTATCGGTCACATGACCATCTCCCTCTAGGGATAGCTTCTTTATGAGAAGGTCCCTTGGCCCTTCAATGCCAACAAGCTCGGTTACCATTTTGTATAGATTTTGGAGGCGAGGATCGATGGTTGTCGCTGTGTCTACAGACTTGACAACAATATTGTCGACTGTGTACTTGCCACGCCTAGCTGCCACCTCCTCAAGCTTCTCGTTAATTTCGTAGATCAGGCTAGAGATCTTGCGGCGAAGTTTTGCTCTCTTGAACAATTCGCCCACCTTCTTGAGGAGGCGCGTGAGCATATATGAGTCACTAGGCTCCGGGCCATCTATGCCCACCAAGAACACGTCAACGATGTCCTCCATGTCGTAGGATGCCTCTCTGACATCATGCACCCAGAGCTTAACCAACTCGTCAAGTTGGTTAGGTGGCACGTCACCTATCTTTCGCAGGACAGTATGCACGACGTCGAGCTCGGCGTGAGAGAGATTTGATCTTCTCCCTCACACCCTTCTGCAGACCATACTCCTCTTTGAGAAGCTGGTCGAGCTTGGGGAGTAGGCTTCCCGTGGCACCTGTCACCAGCTCCATGCTTGCAAACTGGGTGGGTTGCTCCTCTTCGCAGGAGCTTGGCAGGCTGATATAGCTTCAGCTGTGGGTGCTTAAATAAGGCCCTATGTTGTAGAGCTCACAACAGCTGAATTGTTTTTATTTTTGTAACACGTACGCCTTGTTCCAAAACAGCTTCATGAGTATTTTTTTACTCCTTTCACAAACGAATAAGCTGAGTTGAAGATGAAAATGCAGCCTTTCACAGCTCTATCTCGTTTCTCTTTTCAATGAATGACGTTGTTGCTGAAACTGTTTTGCCAATCAGTTTTTCTAAAATGGCTCAGGTTCACCTAGAAAGTTGCTCATGAATTATTTTTCAAACAAAAAAAAACAGCTTCACTAATTAAGCTGACCTGTGCCAAACGGGACTAAATATAATACTTCTAAAAAATCTGAAGACAAAACATTTCAATTGTCTAATGTAAAAAAAAAAAATGCCACGGCGAGCATCGATCGTCGTGAACAAGGCGGCACACTTTGGTCAGTGCGCCGCTTGTTGTTCGCCCGCCTGAAGCTGGAGGTATGGTGTCGTCGGGAATACCATGGTGAGGCCGGAGTGGATGCCAATCTGGATGGGAGGGACAAGATGACAATGACGATTTTTCTTATGCTCAGCCGTCCGATAATACTTATGCTTGGCTGTCCAAAATATCAGCCAAAAATAATTCTATTGACCACCTTTCTACCGGCTTTACACATAGTGAACACCGAAACCTTTTTTAATGCGGCCAACATGTATTACTTTACAACAATAATGTATAGAGACGAGTACAGACATAATTTTTTAGAACAAAAATATATATTGATATTGCAGCCTTTGCATCAATCAATCAATACATGCGTAGCGACAATACAGACACATGACTATCCTAGAAGGGCACAAATTAGGGATCAATGTCCAATTCGTTCTACCCGAGGTTGTAGCCCTTGGTTTGGCTCTTCGTCATCACCAATGCACCACCGAGGAAATGAGTAGTAGCCGGCGAGAACTCCAAGGCCATAGGAACCATAGCACGAAGTGTAAAGGTCCTTGCTCCGCGACCACGGGTAGGGCTGTGAGGTCCTACAAGATTCCGATCTCCAAAGCTATCCAGCGAACTCCCTGAACTGCAGTTCTGAGCTCGACAATGAATTGCCCAGAGACGATGTACCGGCTGAATTTGGGTAGCTGCTAAACGATCTTCTCGATCATGTTTGGCCGTACAGGACGACACGTTCCAGATGCCTCCTGTGCCTAAAACAAGCCAATGGGCATCCGGGTCCAGGCCTCCGCTATATATGTGCTTGGCAATTAGATGGGCATTGCTATGGTACAAACTTTACCTCCAAGGAGGTAAGATTTCAAATCAATCTCAGCCATTGATTTTTCACATTTTACAAATTACTTAATAGATTAAAAACTTAGGAAAATAAACTAGAAAAGGAAAGAAAATTCTCTGGATCTCGTAATCTTAGGATAACATGGAAGCGGGCTGGCTTTCCTTCATATGCATGCGTGATGATTTTTAAAAATACGGTACGCACGTGAGAAATTAAGATTATATTAGCAACCAACGGAAGTTCAAATAAAGAATAGAGGTATACGTACATGCATCTAAAAATCTATGACGTTTAAAGTTTGTAAACTAACACAAGAGGAGGCAACTTAGTACATGCATAAAAAAATTTTATTACACTAAGTTTGTAATCCAACAGGTGGAACTCATACGTCCATTGAAAAAAGTGACCAACACAACACTAAGCTAACATAAATAAAGACGTTACATGCAAAAAACCATGTTAGTTCAATACATCACGTCCAATGTTTGAAAACTAAAAAAGATTCACTCTATCCTACGCATGCATCAATTAGATCTGCAAAAAAAATTAATTATATCTAAAACTTTCTTAATTTACCATATTTTACAAAATAAGAAATAAATAAATATATATTTCATCTATTACTTCCTAGGAGGTAATAGTTCATCATGACCGTTCGATCAAAATAAATGAAAGGTCCACGGTCTTTTGGAGGTACCCTTGATAAAGCCCTATGTCGATTCGGCTAGATTGGGCGGAATTGACACTGATTGCTGATCGGCGGTGATCTTTGGCGATGGCGGTGGCGAGACGGGCGTGTCGATGGCGTAGGTGGTGGTGATGACGACAATCGGGCGGCGAGGTGACGTAGATTGATGATGATGGCGAGGTAGTAGAGAGGAGGAAGAAGAGGAGGAAGGCAGCGAGGTTGGCGTTGATGGTGGGGAGCAATGGAAAAGGGAGGGGCGGCGGCGCTGCGCCGCCCGGTACGCGCAGCGCGGCGGCTCGGGGCGGAGGGGTGCGCTTGGGTGGCGGCGCTGAAGGGTGGCCGCCCGGGGGCGGCGAGGGAGGCGCGACCAGCGGCGGGGCGGGTTGGGGTGGCGGCGCATGGATGAGAGGGGAGAGAGAGAGAGCTGGAGAGCTGGAGAGTTTTTGGGTGTTACCCCTTTAATTTTTCTAATTAAAATCCAAACGATTACAGCTCCCTTGTATTTATAGTCCGGGAAAAGACTTGCACGCTAAGCAATCTCTAGGAGGTTTCCTTATAGATTGGAATACCTCTCTCACAAGCAACCTATTTATTCCCTATTTTATTCCTATCTTTATTCCTTAAATATTCCTTACTTTATTGTGGGCAACCGACGTGGCGCTTACGGCGGGGGCGTGTGGCGGCCGGCCAGAGGGGCGCGCGCCCGGCTTTGGGCCCTAGGGCGGCGTTTCCCCCCTTGTTGGGCCCTATTCCGCGATCTCTTTTTGGGTCATGACATTTCTCCCCCCCCTTTATTTGGCCTCGCGCTATTTGTCGTTTCTGCGACCGTTGTCGTTGTTGATGTGCCGGACGAAGATGGAGACGCCGACCTTTGGTGGCTGCAAACCACCTCGTAGTACCTTTAATAAGGCCGGAACGTAGTGGCGATGTTTGTCGAGGAAGACGATCTCCATTGCCGGGCGCCCAAGCTGTTGCTCGTGGTTGGAGCTTGATGGTTCCAGCGATAAGTAGGTTGTCGCCAAGTTGTGTTGCCATTTGATGAAGGATGGGAGCCTCCGAGGTAGTGACAAAGCCGTTGAGGTAGGAGGTTGATGTGGGTGGTATGTACCTCTTGTCGTCGTCGCTGAAGCTCACAAGTCGAGGCTTGCTGAAGATGGAAGCGTCGAACTCCTTGACGAGTCGGTTCGTAGTGCTCCCTATGTAGGGCGCCTCCTGGTGCAGTGCAGCCCACGGTATGTTGGCGTGAGTCGCACCGGGCATAAATGTCGTTGAGGAACATGGGAGCCAACCGATATGGCTCTGGATTCGTCCCTGCTGCGCAGAGTCGCGTAGTCGACGTCGCGATGGTTGTTGGTGTCGCCATTGAAGGACGCCCCAAAACCCGAGTGGGGCACCATGGTATGGTGTCTCCGTTCGCCGTGGTGCCTTGGGGATGCAGAGGAGCCAAAGAAGGAGGAGTGTCGTTGTTGTCGGTTTGGGCGGTGTGTACTGATGTTACGCTTGCGTGGTACTAATGATGTCGCCTTTGCTGGAGCTGCAGCTTGAGAGTTGGTGTTCTCCTTCATTGTTGATGTCATTTGAATGTCCAGCAGGTGTAGTAGATCGTCGCGAAGGTCGGCGAGTGAACCACCGTCTCCTTGGTGGCGCCCTCGGGGGCGTCGGTGTTCTCATCGGCCGCGGGCGCCCATGTGTGGAACGTCGTGGTTGCCAATGTCGAGGTTGGCCGCTAGGATGTCGTCGTGGTTGATGCCCTTGTAGTTGTTGTCGATGGTAGGCATGGTGAATACGTAGTCGACATCGGGGGCACGTCATAGGCGTTGGCATCCTTGAGGACGTCGTTGTCGTTCATGGCGCCCATGGTAGCATCCTTGTCGTTGCCGATGTCGTCGATGCCGCAAGCATTGTGGCTAGCGACGTTGCGGTGATGTCGGTTATGTCATTGATGCTCGAGGGGGGTGTCGTTGGTCTCGTCGATGATGCCGGGGTCGAAGACGTCTTGGTTGACGACGTCGAAAGTGACATCGTTGGAGCATGGGTGATAGAGGTAGAAGCTCCTTGTTGAATGAGATGGACTTGCCGGTGACTGTGGAGCGTGTGATGTCCTGGTCGGCGAAGTTGTTGGCGTTGTTGTTCATGTCACCGTTGTTGTCTAGGATGTCGTGGACGTCGGGGTTGAGATTGGCGATGTCGGGGCGCTGACGTCGCCGCGACGCCGTTGAGTCGCCCTTGTTGACACTCCAGATGTTCCCAATGTCATGTAGTAGCCATGAGACGTTGGCCTAGTGCAGGTAGGCTTTTCGTCGAAAAGCTGGTGGACGCCGGTGGTAGCCTCGGGTTTCGACCGATCCGGATAGCAACGGTGGGGGCACCCATGGGGTAGGCGTGCTCGTTGCTTGCAAAGTGTCGATGATCTTGGAGGGGGCTTACGTGAGGCGGCGCCGGTAGGGAGCGCCGTCACCGTCGGCAGCGCCCATGGCGGGGGACGCCGTCGGTGGTGGCCGAGGTGACGTCGAGGCGCGCACGTCGGACAGCAAGGCCGCGGCTGCGGTGTTTCGCTGTCTTGGCCATCGGGTCGTCGTGGATGTCGATGGGAGCGCCGCTAAAAAGATCCAACTCCACAAGCTGGAGGATAGTGGTCGGAGCCGACGCCGAAGTCCGAGGTAGGGGAGGGGGCGGCCGCGGAGCCGCCCCGTGCTGCGGCGCGCGCTGCTGCCGGGCCGCCCCTCCGGCCGTAGTCGCCGACGTGCTGGGATCGTCGGGGCGGTGTAGGCGTGCTCCATACGACGGAGGCGGTCCTCCATGTCGTCGGCGCTTGCTGATCCGAGCACGAGTGGACGCCGAGGGGAGCTCCCTCAACGCCGCGTTGAACTCGTTGATCTCGGAAGCCATGGGTGGTGGGAATCGCCCCGGTCTCCGGATACCAATATCGCCGATCCCGGCTAGATTGGGCCGGAATTGACACCGATTCTTGATCGACGGTGATCTTGGCGATGACGGTGGACGTAGACGGGCGTGTCGATGACGTAGGTGGTGGTGATGACGACAATCGGCGGCGAGGTGACGTAGATTGATGATGATGGCGAGGTAGTAGAGAGGAGGAAGAAGAGGAGGGAAGGCAGCGAGGTTGGCGTTGATGGTGGGGAGCAACGGAGAAGGGAGGGGCGCGGCGCTGCCGGTGGCCGGCGCGGGCGGCTTGGGGCGGAGGGGGGCGGCGGTGCCGGCGCGTAACCGCCTGGGCGGCGGGGAGGCGACCAGCGGCGGCGGGTTGGGGTGGCGGCGTGCGTGGATGAGAGGGAGAGAGAGAGAGAGCTGGAGAGCTGGAGAGTTTTTGGGTGTTACCCCTTTAATTTTTCTGATTAAAATCCAAGCGATTAAAGCTCCCTTGTATTTATAGTCCAGGGAAGACTTGCACGCTAAGCAATCTCTAGGAGGTTTCCTTATAGATTGGAATACCTCTCTCACAAGCAACCTATTTATTCCCTATTTTATTCATATCTTTATTCCTTAAATACTCCTTACTTTATTACGAAGCAACTGGCGTGGCGCTGTTACGGCGGGCGGTGGCGGTGACCGGCCAGGGGCGCCGCGCCGGGCTTTGGGCCCTAGGCGGCGGCGGTTTCCCCCCTTGTTGGGCCCTATTCCGCGATCTCTTTTTTGGGTCATGACACCCTACATATATACTACTGGAAAGCTAAATTTCTAATATCACTTCCAGCCTACTTTTTTTGTTGTGTCCATATGCGCGATACTGAACTAGTGGAGGTTGATTGATATAGCTACTGACTGCTAGTGTATATATATAGAAGACTGGAATGAGAACTAGTACAGTCGTAAGTAGGGATATTTTTTATTTTGTCCCCCAAAGTACTAATATATTCAACCAAACTTAGCTTTTAGAATCTTGTCGCGGCAGAGCCCTGCGTACAAATTCGCTGCGATTGTTATGACACATATATTGGTGTGACTAGTTGGATAAGCTGGCATCACCGCGATCACTTTGCTCTTATGCGCCAACCTGGAGCTGGAGTCACATTATCCTCCTCGTAGTGACTCGTACCGTCTATTTGAATGCGGGATCACTGGGTTGGGATGGCTCCGATCCTCGTTTTGGGGATGGAGCCGTTCCGTTCTTTGTTTGGATTGAATCTTGATTTTGGAGACGGAGTGGCTCCATCTGCTATTTGGTTGGAGAGATGGGGAACGAAGAATGGAGGGAGTTGGAACAACGTTATTTATGACACTTTGCATCAGGACCTCTAGAGTTTATTGAAATCTACCAAGGCTAGATTTGAAAAAAAAAAATCTCTCGGTACTTTTACCAAACCAACCTTGAGAGTGAAATGAAATTCTGTTCACGTCCTTTCTTCTTCCACCAGCGGACAGATCGGACGGGCGCCGCCGTGAGCCGCGTCGGGCTGGCCTCACCGCCCTCGATGGAGCCGCGCCGCCCGTCGCGGGGCCGCGCCACCGTGAGGGCTAGCCGGCGGCCCACGGAATCGCGCCAGCGCAGCCTCCCCCGTGCGCGCCGGTGCGCACAACCCCTGGAGGAGCTCGTCATCGCCAGCGCGACCATGGAGGAGCGTGTCCTGCCCACACGGCGCACAACCTCCTGCTCGTCGGCGCCCAGACTGCAGCCCGGCTGGCGGCCATGGAGGAGGCTCCTCGCCGCCGTGGACGCGGTGCCATCGGAGATGCGGTACTCGCTGCGGGGAATGGAGAGAGCCACGGAGGAACGGAACCCCCAACGGAGAAACGGGGTCAGCTCCATCCGCGAGATTTGGGCGGATGGAGCGAACCCACATCTACCCAAATATTCCCCCAGTGGGTTCGCCGTCCCCTTTCACTCCCCATCCAAACATCCGAGAAAAAGGGTTCGACCCGTTCGGGTTGGAGTTCTCCCTCCATCCAAACAGGCGGGTAGTGAGTCACATCATCCTATTTTGTGTCAATCACTCTATATATAGCTTCCTTGCCGATCCAATTTAACAATAAACCTCGGGACATTTAATTTTTTTTATGTAGATACTAAAATCAAGAATGCCTAATTTTACTTTAAACCTAGTAGTATAATTATTTTGTGAATTAGTAGTATAATAATTTGTGTCCTCTGAAAAACCTAAATTCTTTTGGATGATTCCTTATAAGCTCTTTACTTGTTGGTCCAAAATAAGGGACCTAGCTACAAGTTTGAAAATTTTGTAATCCTTCAAATGGATGCTAAAATCAAGCACAACCAATTTTGTTTGGAAATCGCATCCTAATTGTTATATTTGAGTTTTTGGTTAAACTATTTACAACAAAAATAGTTTCCAGAAATTCAATAAAATCTGTATTACTTCTTTGTCCCATGTAATTTCCCAACATACATGCTCAGTGGAATCCAAAGTTCCTTGAGAATGCGCAAGCTCAACATTAGGTTCTAATATGAAATTACATGTAAAACGATTCAAAACAAGCTCTAGAGTTCATGTCTTCCTCCATTCCAAATTATAAGTTGTTCTCACTTTTCAAGATACATTTGTTTTGCTATGTTTTCAGAAAATCCAATCTATAATTTTAAATGGCTGGACTCACTAGTACAGTGTGGTGCCAAATTTTTCACCGGCTCTTCTTTATAACGAGTAAACCATTTTACTAGTATTAATAGTCTATATATTTACACTGATGGACTTCATTATGCAACCGCTAGTGCGAATATGTTATGTTTACATTGGTGGTTCACTTAAGCAAACTGCCATTGTAAAAACATGGTAAATATTGGTGGGTACATAACGAGGAAAATCTCGACTGTTGCTGTCAGTTACCACTGAATCTGCACCGTTCCACACGTACTACAGCTGTGTCCACCTACCATGCCTCTTATCGTGAAAAAGTCATTTACCACTAGAATATTTGTTCACGAGACCCTCTTCAGTCCGCTCACGTGCGTCTAGAAAGCCTATTTGCCCATATGTAAATGTACTTAATGTAGTAGTGTAGGGATCTTGTACTTCCTGTGTTTATAGGCATCATTTGTCTAAAACGCATAAATTGCTTTTTATGTTGTAGGCATCTTTGAGTATCCGAGATTTGACAATACCGATTCCCTTGACCAGACGGCACTGGGTAGGAACTGAAACTCCCATCAGACATGAAGTGACATATCCTTCTGAAAGGTCCTAATGGCTAGAGGGGGGGTGAATAGCCTATTAAAAATTCTACAAACAACCCTAAGCAACCGGGTTAGACAATAAGGTGGCGTAGCAAATAAGCAAGGCTTCAACTAGCTATGCAAACCACAAGTCAATTCTATTGTCTCTAATTCACACAAGGCTAAGTCTCTACTTTTACCCCTAGGTGAACAAGCAAGTCTAACTAGTTTACCGACTAGAAGCTAACAAGGCTAAGCAACCTAATACACTACTCAAGCTACTTACTCTAAGCACCCTAACAAGATACACTACGAAGGTAATGCAAGAGATGCTAGAATACAATACCACCGGTGTAGAGTCGAGGTGGAAGCCAATCACCGTGTACAAGAAATCTCCAACGAGCAATGACAAGCGACACGATGATTTTTCACCGAGGTTCACGTGCTTGCCGGCACGCTACTCCCCGTTGTGGCGACGCACTCACTTGACGGATGATGTTTAATGGCCTATGCCAAATCGGTGGGAGCTCAATCAACCGAACACAAGAGAGGGTCCAACAAGCCACGAGCAATCCACTAGTGATGCCTTTCGCGTACCTCCCGCGGGGTAAGGCTCAACCCCTCACAATCACCACCGGTGTGGCCTCGAACAAGCTCCAATCGAGCTCAACACCGCCTCTTGCTCCAAGCCGCTAGGGAACCAAGCAAATTCCCAAGAAAACAAGAATCCCGCGGCTTCTCCAAGGATGAAGTGCCTCTAGATGCAAGACTAATCAAGCAATGCACTTCTATCACTCTCAAACTCACTCAAGATTCGAAGTTAGAGTGAAGAGATGAGTGGAGAGGAGTCTCACAAGCTCACAAGTGTGTAGGAGTGTTCAAATGTGCAAGAGAGGGGTCCCAATACCGGCCAAACCAATATATATAGACCCCCTCACGAGATAGAGCCGTTGGACTTCAAAATGGGCTCTCTGCGGGGTGACCGGACGCACCGACCGGACGCACCAGCGGGTCCGGTCCAGCGTCCGGTCACTGCTTCCGGTCGCTACCGACAAGGCCATCGGGCCCACAGCTAACGGTAACTTCGAGCGTCCGGTCACAGGGTCCGGTCAGCACCGGAAGCGTCCGGTCCGGCGTCCGATCACAGCGTCCGGTGTTTTTCGCCGCTGCGAGCTCTCGCCGGACGCCTTCGCGGCCGGGCGTCCGGTCAGTGCGTCCGGTCAGCACCTCGTGCGTCCGGTCGCCTCTGGACAGCAGCATCTTCTTCCTTTTCTTTGCTCTTTGCTTCCAACTTGCTTCGCCTCTTGCCATGGGTTGCCAACACGTCCAAGATGATCACGTTATCACCAATGTTAGCACGTCGAGATGTTAGGCAAGATCGAAGTTAGTGCTCTCATGTCCTAAATGCAATATGCAAGTCAATTGGACCTAGAAGCACTTCATGCAAGGATTGTCGTGGCATCCCCTCTTGATAGTCGGCTATCTATCCTATAATGTGATCACACGCTCTATCGTGTCTTGATCACCGAAAGGAAAACCCTATCAAGTATACCTTTGCCTTGATCTCCCGGGTTCCTCTCAAGCCGATCATCGAGCTTGACGATCCATCATGTCCACCACCATTGTCCATGTTCATGATCATCATGCTCCTTGTCATCCTTCTAATCCTTTCTAAAGTCATACACTTAGAGCAAGGATTAGTCCACAAGTGTCGTCATCAATTTCCAAAACCAAACATGAGATTTCAATCTCCCCCTTTTTGGTAATTGATGACAACCAACTCACAAAGATAAGAAATAAATTCAATTTAACTTGAATTGCTTGCCCATTAGAGTTTTGAACAAAAGTCAAGGAATGGACAATCATTTCAAGGTTCGGTTTGGTAGTAGTAGCTCCCCCTACATATGTGCTTCCATGTGTTTGGTTCAAGTTTACACATATGTAAAGATAGAAACCTTTGGGAGGAGATACTAATACCAAGGAGATGCTAAGGTTCTAGAATTTGGACCTTTGAAGCGTGAAACCATCGGAGTGCTTAGCATCATGTATCTAGACATTCATCAAAAAACTCAACATACCCCATGAGATCAACATTATAGGCTAAAATGTGAGCTTTGTCTAGATACAACCTATGCATGCTAGTTGGTCAATACACCTCAAAAACTAGCATACACCAAGCAATCATGTATATTGAATTTAGATTGCCAATGCAACATTTCATTATGATCATGCACATACAAATGCACAAATAGTCTATGAGCTTGCTCCCCCTATTTGTGTGATCCTTTCCAACATCTTTGTGACTTATTTCTCCCCCTTTGTCAACAATCACCAAAAAGGTGTAAATGAGAGAAATCAAGTCAATCAAAGTATCACGTGTGGTCTCATCTAGATCACTTGCCTTTCCATGTATTCAAGTTTGAACCAAGGACAAGCTTTTTCACACCTCATATACATAAGGGTTATCTTGCACCATGTTAGAATACACATCAATAACTCATTTTCTAGAGTTGACACTAGGATTGCAAGCACATAAACGTGTCATATGCCACCACTAGTTCATAAAAACATTCAAAAGCAATAGTGGTGCCACACATACATTGAAATCATTTTATTTACCATGAATGAGCCTATTAAATTGCATGATGTCTAGATGCACTAACAAGTCCTTAGCAAGTATGAATGCCATGACAACCAACTTTTACCTTGAGGTTTGTCGAAGGAGAGGCATGTCATATAAGTGGGGTGCATCAACTCAAGTTGGAGAAGTCAATAATGTTCAATTCTCCTTTAGCATGCAAAACCTCTTCTCATCAAGTGGCTTGGTGAATATGTCGGCTAGTTGATCTTCGGTGCCAATGCCCATGATATAAATGTCACCCTTTTGTTGATGATCTCTTATGAAGTGGTGCCTTATATCAATGTGCTTTGTTCTTGGATGTTGAACCGGATTTTGAGTCATCTTTCTAGCACTTTCATTGTCACAAAACAATGGAACCTTGTCAAATGTGAATCTAAAATCCTTCAATGTTGACCTCATCCAAAGCAATTGAGTGCAACAACTTCCCGCACTAATGTATTCGGCCGGCGGTAGAGAGAGCAACACTATTTTGCTTCTTTGAAGACCATGATACTAGTGACCTTCCAAGGAATTGACATGTGCCACTTGTGCTCATTCTATTTATCTTGCATCCTCCATAATCGGAATCCGAATATCCAATCAAATCAAACTTAGATCCCTTTGGATACCATAGTCCAACATCTTGTGTGCCCTTCAAGTACCTCACAATTCTCTTTGTTGCTTTGAGGTGACTTTCTCTTGGATCGGATTGATATCTAGCACACATGCCCACACTAAATGCTATGTCGGTCTTGATGCGGTTGCATAGAGCAAGCTTCAATTATGGACCTATACTTCTTTTGCTCAACCATGTTGCCACATGGATCGGGGTCAAGGCTTCCATTTGTTGCCATTGGTGTGGACATTGACTTGGCATCTTGCAAATCAAACTTCTTGATCATGTCTTTGATGTACTTGGTTTGACTAATGAATGTGTCATTCTTCATTTGCTTGATTTGGAGACCAAGAAAGAATGTGAGTTCTCAAGCATTGACATCTCAAACTCATTAGCCATCATCTTAGCAAACTCTTCACAAAACTCTTGATTGGTTGACCCAAAGATAATGTCATCAACATATATTTGCAATACAAACAAGTCTTTGCCAATTTTCTTGATGAAGAGTGTGGTGTCCACCTTGCCCATCTTGAACCCTTTAGAGAGAAGAAAATCTCTCAACCTTTCATACCATGCCCTTGGTGCTTGCTTCAAGCCATACAAAGCCTTCTTCAACTTGTAGACATGGTTGGGATACTTCTCATCTTCAAAGCCCGGTGGTTGCTCCACATACACCAACTCATTGATGAATCCATTCAAGAATGCACTTTTCACATCCATTTGATAGAGCTTGATGTCATGTGCACATGCATAGGCAAGCAAGATTCTAATTGCTTCAAGTCTAGCAACCGGTGCATAGGTCTCTCCAAAGTCAAGACCTTCTACTTGTGAATACCCTTGAGCTACTAGCCTTGCCTTGTTTCTCACAACAATTCCATCTTGATCTTGCTTGTTCTTGAAGACCCACTTGGTTCCAATCACATTGTAGTTCTTTGGCCTTTCCACCAATTCCCATACATCATTTCTCTTGAAATTGTTCAACTCTTCATGCATGGCATTGATCCAATCTTCCTTCTTGAGTGCATCTCCAATGTTCTCCGGCTCTTCTTGTGCAACAAAGGCATGATGTGCACAGAAAGATGCTAATCTTCCTCTAGTGATCACTCCACTATTGATGTCACCTACAATTTGATCAATTGGATGATCTCTTGCTATGTTAGATGGTTGCATCACTTGCACTTGATGACTAGGATGAGGAGTTGGACTAGCTTGTTGCTCTTGAGCTTGATCTTCATCTTGAGTGCCACTAGTGCTAGCTTCATTTGCACCAATATCAACCGAAGTGGTAGGCAATGGAGTGTCATCATCATCATTCACTTGCCTAGGCCGAATATCACCAATATCCATTGTCCTCATTGCATTCTCCAAGTTGGAACCACTCACATCATCATGATTTTCAACTTCATTTTGAGAACCTTGGGTTTCATCAAATTCAACATCATGAACCTCCTCAAGCTTGCCACTACCCAAGTTCCAAACTCTATATGCTTTGCTTGTGGTTGAATACCCAACTAGGAAACCTTCATCACATTTCTTGTCAAACTTGCCCAATCTTGTGCCTTTCTTGAGAATGTAGCATTTGCATCCAAAGACTCTAAAGTATCCAATGTTGGGCTTTCTTCCATTGAGTAACTCATAAGGTGTCTTCCCAAGCATACCATGGCAATATAATCGGTTGCTACAATAGCAAGCCGTGTTAATTGCTTCGGCCCAAAAGGAATGACTCACATTGTATTCACTAAGCATTGATCTTGCCATTTCAATCAAAGTCCTATTCTTCCTCTCAACTACACCATTTGATTGAGGAGTGTAGGTTGGTGAGAATTGATGTCAATTCAAGCTCATCACACAACTCTTCAATTCTTGTGTTCTTGAATTCACTTCCATTGTCACTCCTAATCTTCTTGATGGATGTTTCAAACTCATTTTGAACCCTCTTGACAAATGTCTTGAAAAGCTCCAACACATCATTCTTGTCATGCAAAAAGAACACCCAAGTGTATCTAGTGTAGTCATCAACTATGACAAAACCATACTTGTTGCCACCAATGCTTGAATATGATGTTGGCCCAAACAAGTCCATGTGTAGCAACTCAAATGCCTTGCTTGTACTCATGATGCTCTTGGTTGGATGTGCATTGCCATGTTGCTTCCCGGCTTGACATGCTCCACAAGGTTTGTCCTTCTCAAACTTCACATCATCCAAGCCTCTAACCAAGTCATTCTTCATCAATTTGTTCAATTGCTTCATCCCAACATGACCAAGCCTTCTATGCCACAACCACCCTTTGCTAGCTTGAGAGAGTAGGCATGTTGTCAACTTAGCTTCTTTTGACTTGAAATCAACAAGGTAGAGATCACCATATCTAAATCCCTTGAAGATCATGTTTGCACCATCACCACTAACCACTTCAACTTCTTGACTTGTGAATATGCACTTGTACCCATGGTCACAAAGTTGAGAAACCGACAAGAGGTTGTAATCAAGATGATCAACTAGCAACACTTTGGATAGACTCTTCTCTTGGGTAATTGCAATCTTGCCTAACCCCAACACATTGCCTTTCTTGTCATTGCCAAAAGTGATTGACTCATACTCATCAATGCCCTTGATGCTAATGGTCTTGAACATATTGGAATCCCCGGTCATGTGTTGAGTGCACCCACTATCCATTATCCAATGCTCTCCTCCGGCACGGTAATTGACCTACAAGACAAGATCAATTCTTCTTAGGTACCCAATGTTGCTTGGGTCCTTCAAGGTTAGTCACCAAGGCCTTTGGTACCCAAATGGCTTTCTTCTTTGAGCCCATCCATGGTGTACCAATGAACCTAGCATGAACACCATTGTTCTTCTTCACAAGCATATAAGAATGATCAAGCTTGATAGAAGTAACATTGGTTCTCTTGTTCATGCACTTTTGCTCTACATGACCAACTTGCTTGCAAACTTTGCAATAGCTTCCATTGTTCTTCACAAAGTATGTCTTGTGAGTAACAAGGGCGGCCTTGCCTTTCTTGGGGGTATAGCCTAAGCCATCCTTATACAAGGATGCCCTTTGGCTACCCAAGCACATAAGCAAGCGGTCCTCACCACCATAGGCCTTAGCCAAGGAGTGATTGAGCTCCTTTACTTCCCTTTTCAAACTTGCATTCTCATGAATAAGAGTTGGGTTGCAAGTATCCTCACTAGAGATGGATGTGCTAGTGATAATGCTAGTGGAGGCTACACGCTTAGGAGATGGAATATCATCTAGAATATCACACATGGTGCTAGCATGACATGTACTAACATTTTCCACCACATTGCACAACTTGTGCTCATCTAGTAGAGAGGAGTGAGCTTTCTCTAACTTAGAATGAGACTTCTCAAGCGTCTTATGGTCCACCTTTAGACACTCATAAGATGCCCGAAGCTCCTCAAGTTCTTGCTTAAGGCTTTTTATTTCCTTGCGCAAGCCCTTGGCCTCCTTCCTACTATCCTTGTACATGTCAATGCTATCATCAAGCATGGTTTTCAATTCTTCCTTAGTGTAAGTGGGTTCCTCATCATCACTATCACTATCATTATCATCATCATCATCTTTAGTGATAGATTGTACCTTAGTGGCCTTAGCCATGAAGCATGATGAAGGAGTGTCGAAGAGGGAGATCTTGTCATGCATGGCAAGGTGAGCTTGTCCCTTCTTCTTCTTCTTGTCCTCCTCTTCATCACTTGAAGAAGATGAGCCATCACTATCCCATATTGCCACATGGGACTCATTCTTCTTCTTTGGCTTCTTCTCCTTCTCATTCTTAGCATCATTCTTCTTTCTTGCTTTCTTGATGCCCTTCTCATCATCACTCTCATATGGGCACTCCGCAATCAAGTGACAATCATCATGGCAACGAAAGCATGTCATGTTGCCTTCATTCTTGCCATCCTTGGTCTTCTATTGCTTCTTCTTGTTCTTCTTGGAGGAGATGTAGCTCTTCTTCACATACTTGCCCAATTTCCTCACAAAGAGGGCCATGTGCTCATCAATCTCACTTCCACTTGTAGAAGTGCCGCTTTCATCATCACTTGATTCTTCTTTCTTTTTCTTGCCCTTGGATGATGAGCTAGCCTTGAGTGCCAAGCTCTTCTTATCTTCTTTCTTGTCTTCATCCTTGACCTTCTTGTTTGCCTTGTTGATGAGTTCTTGCTTCTTCTTGTCATCTCTATATGAGTCATCGGTCATCACCTCATCAAGCAATTGGTTGGGTGTCAAATCCTTCAAATTTGTCCTCACAAGCACGGTGATGAACATCCCAAACCTCTCAGGCAAACACCTCAAGAACTTCATGTTGAGGGTCTTGTCCTTGATCTCCTCACCAAGTGCATTGAGATCGTTCACCAACACTTGCATGCGGTGGAACATCTCGGCACGCGCTCTCATCATCTTCCATCTTGAAGCTATTGAATTGCTCAAGCTTTATGTATGCCTTGGCTTGCTTGGCGCCTTCGGTGCCCTCATAGCACTCCTCTAGCTTCTTCCATATGTCATGAGCAATGGTGAGGCTCTTGACTTGCTCAAAGACACGATCATTGAATGCCTCATGGAAAGCACTCACGGCCACATCATTGGCATATAGCTTCTTCTCTTCGGCGGCGGTTGGCTCTTCGGGTTTGGCAACCTCAAACTTCTTCTCCGTGACAACCCACACATCTCTATTGATTGACTTGAGGTGTGCGGTCATCTTAACCTTCAATAGGCAAAGTTTGTGCCATCGAAGGTGGCGCCTTCTTGGTGTTGTTCACATGAAACATTGTAGCCATTTTCTTGTCACCGTTGGATGTTAAGCCACTCAAATACGGTGCCTCGGCTCGATACCACTTGAAAGGTCCTAATGGCTAGAGGGGGGTGAATAGCCTATTAAAAATTCTACAAACAACACTAAGCAACCGGGTTAGACAATAAGGTGGCGTAGCAAATAAGCAAGGCTTCAACTAGCTATGCAAACCACAAGTCAATTCTATTGTCTCTAATTCACACAAGGCTAAGTCTCTACTTTTACTCCTAGGTGAACAAGCAAGTCTAACTAGTTTCTTGACTAGAAGCTAACAAGGCTAAGCAACCTAATACACTACTCAAGCTACTTACTCTAAGCACCCTAACAAGATACACTACGAAGGTAATGCAAGAGATGCTAGAATACAATACCACGGTGTAGAGTCGAGGTGGAAGCCAATCACCGTGTACAAGAAATCTCCAACGAGCAATGACAAGCGACACGATGATTTTTCACCGAGGAGGTTCACGTGCTTGCCGCACGCTACTCCCCGTTGTGGCGACGCACTCACTTGGCGGATGATAAGCTTAATGGCCTATGCCAAATCCCGGTGGGAGCTCAATCAACCGAACACAAGAGAGGGTCCAACAAGCCACGAGCAATCCACTAGTGATGCCTTTCGCGTACCTCCCACGGGGTAAGGCTCAACCCCTCACAATCACCACCGGTGTGGCCTCGAACAAGCTCCAATCGAGCTCAACACCGCCTCTTGCTCCAAGCCGCTAGGGGAACCAAGCAAATTCCCAAGAAAACAAGAATCCCGCGGCTTCTCCAAGGATGAAGTGCCTCTAGATGCAAGACTAATCAAGCAATGCACTTCTATCACTCTCAAACTCACTCAAGATTCGAAGTTAGAGTGAAGAGATGAGTGGAGAGGAGTCTCACAAGCTCACAAGTGTGTAGGAGTGTTCAAATGTGCAAGAGAGGGGTCCCAATACTGGCCAAACCAATATATATAGACCCCCTCACGAGATAGAGCCGTTGGACTTCAAAATGGGCTCTCTGGCGGGGTGGCCGGGGCCTTGCGCAGGCCGGGGGCGCACCGGCGGGTCGGTCAGCGTCCGGTCGCTGCTTCCGGTCGCTACCGACAAGGCCATCGGGCCCACAGCTAACGGTAACCGGCGTCCGGTCACGAGGGTCGGTCGGCAAAGACCGAAGCGTCGGTCCGGCGTCCGACCCAGCGTCCGGTGTTTTTCGTATTTGTAGAGCTCTCTGGGGGGCCTTAGCCCGGCCGGGCGTCCGGTCGGTCGTCGGTCGGCACCTCGTGCATCCGGGTCGCCTACGGACAGCGACATCTTCTTCCTTTTCTTTGCTCTTTGCTTCCAACTTGCTTCGCCTCTTGCCATGGGTTGCCAACACGTCCAAGATGATCGCGTTATCACCAATGTTAGCGCGTCGAGATGTTAGGCAAGATCGGTTAGTGCTCTCATGTCCTAAATGCAATATGCAAGTCAATTGGACCTAGAAGCACTTCATGCAAGGATTGTCGCGGCATCCCCTCTTGATAGTCGGCTATCTATCCTATAATGTGATCACACGCTCTATCGTGTCTTGATCACCGAAAGGAAAACCCTATCAAGTATACCTTTGCCTTGATCTCGGGTTCCTCTCAAGCCGATCATCGAGCTTGACGATCCATCATGTCCACCACCATTGTCCATGTTCATGATCATCATGCTCCTTGTCATCCTTCTAATCCTTTCTAAAGTCATACACTTAGAGCAAGGATTAGTCCACAAGTGTCGTCATCAATTTCCAAAACCAAACATGAGATTTCACCTTCCACTCAGCGTGATTGCGAGTCATCGGCATCCGTATTTCTTACGGGTGCGCATCATCTTGCTGCAGCGACTTGACACGGGGAAGGGGCCAAGCCGACTCTAGATATGAATGTAGTTTGGATATATATATGTAATATGTTCGCGTCGGCATTTCTTCATTTTTTGCTTTGAACAAATCTCCTTTGCCATGGAGATGCATTATTCAAATTTAAGAGCGACAACACTTTCCTCCTTCTGTCACAACCCGTTTGTTCGGTCAACGCGATAGGAAGTACGGAAGGCGTGGCGTAGCCGGCGTCACCGAACAACGAAGGTGGCGTCGACGGAGGTGGCGTCGGCCGCGGCCCGGCGCACATGGCCTTGGCGGGCGGGGCGGCTCGGCGGCGGCGGCGGCGCCGGTGGCGGTGGTGCGGCGGCGGAGGTGCGGGAGGTGGCCGCGGCGGCGGCTTGAGGCTGGGGAGCAAGATAAAAACCTAATTATTTTCTTCTTAATTGTCTCACGATAGTTGCCCCCATAGTTATATGAGGGGTTTACAATTGCTAACGGGCAGGCCCATTAGTCTTTTCCGACTATCTTTAATTTAGTCTAATAATTATAATAATAAAGCTAAATAATAATTAAATATTCAGCCACTCCGCTTATCTCGGGCGACTTCGACCGAGTCGACATCTCTCCCCGCTGGAGATTCAGCTCGTCCTCAGCTGGAAGTCCGGATAGATTTTGTTGAATAATTTCGCATCTTCCCATGAAGCATCTGCGAGCGAGGTTTGTTCTTCCATTTGATGAGCACTTGAAGTTGACCCTGGCGGACTCTTGTTTTGAGCATTAATTCAGGTTCAGGTATTGGTGTCCGTTATGAATCGAGGTAACTCAGGAATATCTGTAGGTATCTCCCCACGGTGTGGTTTGAGCATGCTAACATGAAAGGCATTGTGTATACGGGTTCGGCGGCAAATTCAATGCATATGTGGACTGGTGTAATGATCTTTAGCGACCTTTGAATGGTCCAAAAGATTTAGGAGATAACTTGCCTTTGTGTACATCGGATATTGTTGCCCACGAGCGGGATAAAAGTTTAAGCCAAACATAATCACCCACTTTAAATTCTGCATGCGTATGTTTAGCATCAAAATATTTTGCGGTAATAATCACGAGACAACTGCAAAGCGAACCTTTGTCGATTTAGAAAAATATCCAGCTGAGTTGGTAAATCATCCACGGCTGGTAATGTAGTCTCACGGGATGATAACCACGAATAGTAGGGGATCACGCCCATACACAAGTTTGAGCGGCGTTGTTTTGGTCGATGCATGATATGAAGTATTATAGCAATATTCAGCCCAAGGTAACCATCTTACCCAATCCTTTGGTTTGTCACCGATCAAGCGGCGCAGATACATTGTAATAATTTTATTGGCGACCTCGGCTGGCCATGCTTGGGGATGATAAGCCGATGTTGGTGACAAAATAATATTGGATAGATGGAAAATTTCTTGCGGGAAATTGACTCATGAAGATAACATTCTGTCACTAACCAGCGATCTTGGCAACCCATGTAATCTAACAATCTACGAGAAAAATTTCGAGAGTTGTTGTATATGGATGAGAAAGGGGTATAAAGTGAGCATACTTGGAGAGCGATCAACCCTTTGTTAAGATTACTGATTTGGATTCGACTTTAGGAAGAGCTTCAATGAAATCCATTGAGATATCCTCCCGGATACGCTCGGAATTGGTAAAAGGCTGAAGAAGCCCGAATTTGGATGAAGGTGTTCAGTTTTTGTTGCGTTGGCAAACCAAACAATCATTCACAAAATCTGTGACAATGCGTTTATCATGTTTGACAAAGAAGGTCGGACGGAATCGATGCGGTGTTTTACGTATACCCTCATGTCTTTGAATCATGAATTGCATGGAGGATAGTCCGAAGATGTTTGGGCGATTTGGAAAGCCATACCTTTTTTGTTGAACAAGATTAATCCATTGCGAACTTCCCATCGCGAGTCCTTACGCTGATTATAGAATCAATAAGGGCTATAGCTTCATCGCTAAATGCAATTTCCTCCCCGAGCTGATCAAATAACCCTAATTGAATTTCGAAATAGCCATGAGAGCAGATTCATCGTGTTCGGCGAGATAATCGTCGACCACCATATTTGATTTTACGGCTTGTACTCCACGGTAAAATCATAACCAAGTAATTTGCTAACCCATTGATCTTTGTGGAAGGCGTGGACAAGCTGATCTAAAATGTACTTAAGGCTGTAGTGATCGACCTTATAATAAATGGACGGCCCCAAATATGTGGTCGCCAATGTTTATTCTTTGTGACCAATCCTATGAGTTCTCTTTCATAAGCAACTAACTTTTTGTACTTATCGGGCATACGTTTGCTAAAGTAAGCAATTGGACCATTGCCACGATGTAAAAAGCACACCATACTTGTACGAGGCGCATCACATTCCACCACAAATGATTTATTAAAGTCCGGAAGTTGGAGAACCGGTGTCGATGATAAGGTCCTCTTAAGGTGCTCAAAAGTTGTTGTTGCCAAGGATGTCCAACGAGAATGAGTCCTTCTTAAGAAGATCGGTCAAGGGGCGTGCAATTGTACCATAATCCATTATAAACTTTACGTAGTAACCGGCTAGTCCCGAGAAAGCCTCGCAATTCACGGAGAGTTGTGGGAAGCGGCCATGCGGTGGCGGCCTCAATTTTTTTCGGATCAGCGGCCACTCCGGCATCCGATATAATATGTCCCAAATAACCCAATTGTGATTGACCAAAAGAGGCATTTAGATTTCTTTAAGAAGATATTATGAGATGCTAGTACCTTGAAAACTTCTTCCACATGGTGGAGATGCTCGGACCAAGATTTGCTAAATATCGGGATATCATCAAAGAAGACCAGCACAAACTTCTTGCAGAAGCGGTCCCAATATATCATTCATCAAAGCTTGAAAAGTTGAAGGTGCGTTGCATAAACCAAATGGCATGACCAAAAACTCAAAGTGCCCATGATGTGTTACGAAAAGCTGTCTTTTCGGCGTCAGGAGGATGCATGCGTACTGGTGATATCTCGGCGAAGATCTAATTTGGTGAAGAATTTTGCACCTTCGGTTCATCCAGTAATTCAACAATAACCCGGTATTGGAAACTTATCTTTCAAGGTATTAGTATTTAGCTCGATAATCATCACCAAAACGCCAAGTTTGATCATGTTTCTTGGCGAGAAGGACAAGTGATGAGAATGGCGAAGTGCTATACGGATGATACCTTGATGAAGCATGTCGCACATTGTCGTTCTAGTTCATTTTACGTATCGAGGGTAAAGATAAGGGCGAACAAAAGTAATTTGAGTGGGATCCTTAAGATGAATTCTATGATCATAACGTCGTTGAGGTGGGAGCCCGAAGGCTCTCTCGAAAAATTTGTTGAAATTTGCATAACGAGAGGATCCATTGGTATGTCGGGAGAGAGTATGTGAATACGGGTGAAAATCTGTCTCCTTAGAGGTGTGCCAAATGACCATTTGCCCCTTCCTCGAACTTCATAATAAGTTTATTAAAATTCTAGACAATATTACCCAAAGAACTCAGCCAGTCCACACCCAAAACAACATCATAGCCTCTAATTTGATCTTTGAAGAAATCTGCTTTGAAGCTCTCAATAGCAATAGAAAATTCAATATCATCATATCGTCCCAGATTTGTTATATGTTGTCCATTAGCGATAGCAACTTTGAGCGGACGGGTTAAAGAAGAACTTTGGAGGCCCGATTTAAGTAGCCAAATCGGAATGCGAGGAAATTGTGCGTTGAACGAGAATCCAAAAGGGCCAATAAATTCGTGCCATTTATATTGATAATTAGTTGCATGGTAGGACGGTGGATATGCCAATTAAGCCATGAGCGATATTTGAATATCTGAATATTCTCTGTCGTACCTTTGAGTTACGTTGACGGAAGGCTGTATAGAGGCGTCTAGCAAGTGCTATATGCGTCTCAATATCGGCGGTTGATGTAGTTGGACGTCGATCGAATCGAGAGGTGCTAACTTCGGCAATATAAAGCATAGCCTATTTGTTTTTGGGGAGAGGTGTTGTACCTTGTTCAGCTTTCTTTGTGAATGTATTAGTGTACTGTCCAAATCTCTTCAGATCACCAAGATGATTGTGAAGAGGAGTTCCAAAACGTCCGGTAATAGCTCTGAAAATTACGGCCAAGTTGGTTGACCGACTTCATTTTCCCAACGAATAAACCAAGATAATCGTTCCCTTGGAGATGGAATGAAGCGAGCTGCATCGATCTGTATTAATAATTCCTTGGCGAGAAAAAATTTATTGCACTTATGCGACCAATGAGAAGGGTCACCGTTGCCATCATACTCCGGGGAAAAATAATTTAATATTATTGCTGAGTGCGTCACGGATTATCGGCAATAATTTAGGTGGGAATTCGGAAGGGATTGCATGGGGAATTTCGTATCAAATTGGAGATGAAAATTCGGATTTGTCCATTTGGTTTGTTGGATGGAGGAATCGGAGGTGCGGCGGATGGGAGGCTCATCGTGTCTCTGATTGAAGAGAGCGCTTGGAGGGGCGGGATGTACTTAGCTGATGATGGGGCTGAATCGGCCTCCATGGCTTTGGCCTCCACGGCTGCGATGTACTCGTTGATGATCTGTTGAAGTTCACCGTGAAGATTTGTCCCTCGGTGCGGGCCATAAGATCGAAGTGGTCTCCGGATACCAATCTGTCACAACTTCGTTTTTCAGTCCAGCGATAGGAAGAAGCGGAGGCGTGACGTGGCGGCGTCATCGAACAACGAGAAGGTGGCGTCGGCAGAGGCGGCGGCGTCGGCCGCGCCGGCGCGCATAAGCGCGGCTTCGGCCCGCGGCGGCATTTGCCGGGAATGCGGTGGTGCGGCGGCGAGTGCGGCGGCGGCGGCGGCTTGAGGCTGGGGAGCAAGGTAAAAACCTAATTATTATCTTCTTAATTGTCTCGCGATAGTTGCCCCCCATATTTATATGAGGGGTTTACAATTGCTAACGGGCGGGCCATTAGTTTTTTTCCGACTATCTTTAATTTAGTCTAATAATTATAATAATAAAGCTAAATAATAATTAAATATTCAGCCACTCCGGCTTATCTCGGGCGACTTCGCCGACTGAGTCGACACCTTCCCTTTGCTACAGCTAGCTTTGGGCAATAATTGATTTAATTAGTTACTGCTTTACCTCTTGCTAGCAGAGATGCAGTTCAGCTGCAGACCTTAGCCTGTCGACAGTCCCAAAGGCCGGCCACACAATGTCGAGATTCATGGTACTCATGTTTTCTGTACAAGATGGATCACTGCCATAAGTTGGCACTGGTGTCCAGTACCTTGCAGCTTCGTAGGTGAAGAGCAGATTCAGAGCTTAAGTTCATTTTTTTTTTTTTTTTTTTTTGCTGAGAGGAGGGAGGCCGTATATATTTGGTTGGAGGAGGGGGGTTTTCACAAAAGTGAAAGGCGGGCGGGTAATTGTAAAATCTGCACAAACTCGAATTTTGTCTTCTTGGTGTAGGATGTTGGGTAATATGTGGGGTGGAGCGTAAAAGGTAAAAACTAATTTACTGTTACCGAGGGACTTTGGTGGGTCTTCATGCGATTTTGGACAAGTAGGAGATATATTTTGCAAAAAACTCGGACCAATCAAAATTTTATAGGCGGCGTGGCCAGGCTCTCCTAGTCGGGTTCTTTTGAGGGTTAAAGGTCCGGGGAACTTCATTGCACTCTGATGGTGACTAAACGAGAAGAGCAGATTCGAGACACTTCCTATTCCCCAAAGGCTTTTTTTTTTTTTTTTTCTGCGTGCACAATTTAGATGGACTCCAAGCCACTACTAGCAGTGTGGGCTTTCTCATTTCTGTTACAGGCGCGCTTGACAGTGCCACCTAGTAGTAGTAGTATAGCTAATTAAAATATATATGAGGAGATGTCAAGGTTGTGGGGTACTGACTCTATTGAAGTATAAGAGCTGAGGTTGGGCTATCGGGGTTATATATATATTCAGTAACAAGCAGAGGGGTGGTTGAGGTGGGGCATATTCTCTCCATGCATTAACCGCATACCTAACGTGCAGTACAAAGACTAATCTCATCTTCAACGGAGGCATGTGTGGTTGAGAAAGGAAGGAGATATATTCGTGACCCCGGCAGGCATTTTGTCTCACATCTCTACTGATGTAGAAATGAGAAATCCTTACATATATAGTTACATGTCCCTGTTTCTCAATTACCTCTGTTCGAGTCTGTTATGTACCTGAGAATACACAACTGACTCATGCCTACCCTGTTGCAATGCTAGAACAGATAAATATTATCACGGTCCCATGTTTATTTGCAGTGAAAAATGCATATTTTTTATGAACGCTAAAGGGTGGGGTGGGATGATCCCAATCGATACATAATACTGATGAGCAAAAATTTCTCTCCCATTTTTAGTCCGCCTTTGCATAACTTAACCCCTCTCCAAAATGTATACATTAGGAGACAACTAATTTTATTAACAAGTCAGTCACAAAATGTACCATTCTCCAAAAATACTCAACAATTTTTGGAGGAGACAAGAAAAAAAAAGGTCACATGAGAAAAATAACTTGTTGTATCACTGATCGCTGAGTAGCGAAGGTCTTCGCCCAGAGCTCGAGGCCCTGGAGGCCCAATATGCACTTAGTGTTCGACCACTACCCCCTCTATTCTCTCAGCTATCTTCCTGCTTCTCTCCTGATGGCAACAGCCCTGGGATGGTCTCCTGAAATAAGAATATACTCACGAGCAGTCATAGTGTTCTGTTTTGTACGCACCAGAGAAAAGCGTGTAAGCATTTGGATATGGTCCATACAGCAGAGGCACCTAATATTAGATACTTCCATAGGAAACATACACACTACATGATGATTCCGACGACCATGTACTCCCTTTATTCTAAATTGTAAGACGTTTGGGCTTTTGAAATGCATTATTTTTAATATATATCTCGACATAGTATAGATCTAAATCCATAGCTACGATGATTTTCAGCGTACAGTGGAGCCTGGCCCAAGGTGCTTTAGATCTCGTGCAACACGGGCTCCGATGCTGGGCCAGGGAAGCCAAACACCGAACTATGCTCCCGGGGACGCAGTCGAGCCATAGGGCCACCCTTCCAAACACGCCCATAATGTGTGTACCCTAATCAACTCATAAGTAAAATTGACATGCCTTTTGATTTCCAAAAATGGAAGTCGAGTCCTGAACCCAAAAACATCTTCCTCATTGTCGGCCTATGTTCCTCTGCGACACAATGTCCAGTCCACCTACGAATGTGTTTTTTCTTGCACTTCTGCCTCCAGGTACGTTCTGGCTGACTCCTTCACATTGTTGCTGTGATGGAGAGTGTCGCAGCGTGAGCACTGGGAGAAGCCGGACGTCTTTCTGTAGAGCTTGATCAAGGGGAAGCTGTGTGGAAGCTGTAGTTTTCAAAAGGTTTGCTCCAGGCACCATACCCACTTCTGAAATCCTCATGGTTTTCTTACAAAACCATTGGAAGGCACTTGCGATGTTATTCCAGATGCCTCTAATCTCATGCTGTGCGTTTCCATTTTTAATCCCATTAAGGCATTAACTTATCTAGCTTTTCTATCTCTCTTTGGTCGCCAACAGAATGATCGATAGAAGCCTACTACTTAAGATTAGAGCAAGTTGCTACAACTGAGAAATCAAAATGGAGGTTGGTCACACTACGCCGGGACTGGGTGCATTGCTTCTGCACTTATATATTAGCTTGCTCTCCATTAAATCTTAAATGCATTAGGACATTTACAATTAATGTAGTACAAATCAAAGACCGCATTCATGCTGCGCCCAATTCAATGACAACGCACTCATGTCTTAAAATAGTAGACATCGATTGTTTGTTCATCTGTGTGGTTTAGACTTCAGAGCCAAGAGTCGGATTAAATGGGTGTGTTATTTAATTACTATATTTTGTATATTTCATATTGCTATCATTTTATAATATTTAAATGTGTGTTGTGTTCACTCACTCAAGAGCCGGGTGTTATTAGCACTGTTAGCAAATGACGGAGTCCTAAGCCTCAGATTACCAAGCTATGATGGATCAATGATACTCGTGACATTTCCTGTGGACAATATCATATCAATCCACATTGGTCTGCTCTCTGTACTCCTTACAAAGGCAATGGGGAAGGTGGTACATATCTCCAATGATACTGCATATCTAAGACTATGCCCTGTATGGTCATTCGAACCGGTATATGCCAAGGTTGAACTTCTCAATGTGAGTGCAAATAACATTAATTATTATCAAACAGCCTAAAATGGTTTGCCCAAGTTCTATCGACACATAGCCTAAAATGGTGTTTGTATCTGTTTGTCTTCCTGGTACTATCTACCTCTTTGTTCTTCCCGATGAGTCAGCAAGCAATATTCTCAGGAACAGGGACGAAGCCAGAAAAAATTTTAAGACTGGCTGAATAAAAGTTTATGGCGATCTCAGCCATTGATCTCTTTATATCTACGGCTCAAATTTTAGGACGGGCTCTAGGGGGCTTCATGTGCTCGACAGCTGTAGGCAGGGCTCGAGCCCCACCCGCCCGGGTGCTGGCTTCGTCCATGCTCAGGAATGTTATCTAACACAACGTTACACAGGAATAATAAGGGCCATATATTATTCCTTTCCAGGTACTCGAAAAAGCAAATGCACAAACCTCCGAAAAAATATGTCTGCGAATAACCAGCTGCAGCCAAGCAGAGCCTGCTAGCCGATTAGTTGTCATTGTAACGATGATGGCTGGGGAGATCCCATCAACGTGCAGGCATGCCATCCTCCTCTGTGCTTCGAAGGGCGGTGTCATGCAACTTGCTGCTATGACACTTGAGATTGCCATTGCATTCTCCTACGCGACTCAGCTCCATATATAGCTCCATTCCCCCTTCGTTAAGGGCTACGTTGAAGGACGGACACATATATATTTTCAACAAAACTAAAGCGAGGAGAACTGAATACATGCTGGTGTCAACAACAGAATGCTGCAATTAGTTTCATGCTTTTGTTTGGGTATCAGGCTTTCAAATCAGTGCTAATGTTTATTTATGTTATAACACATAGTTGAATGATATATGTTATACGTCAATTAAATTTTGTTCATATGGAAATATGTAATAAGCGTGTGGTTCTTTACTGTGCATGCATGATTGTGGGGAACTGCTACACATCGAAAGTCTAAACTGCAACGGACCATGGGGCAAGATACGTGCAACCTGATCCTGCACGGCCCGCAACAAAGTAAAGTGCATACAACAGTTATGTAGCGATCTTCTTAAGTTTCGACAATTTCTATCCGGGCCACAGGAGGAAACAGCTTAAGTTTGCTGTCTGCTAAACGATCCTCTTGAATATGAGACACCAGTACCAGCCACACAACCAAAATCAATTTGCTTGTCTTGTGTAGACGCCTGCAGTGTTCGCAATTTAAGATGAGCTACCTCCAGCAACCCTTTTGATATTTTTTCTGGTCCGCGTTCTTGTCACCGTTTCCTTTGACCTCAGCAACTTTGACTATCGTGTTCACACCATGTCACAGCCACCTTGGGGAGGGGGCTGCAGCGACGAGCGCCAGCGGCGCGGCTAGGGCTGGGGTAGGGGGCGCGCGTGATGGAGGTGGTGGCCAGTAGGGTTATGGAGACAGAGAGCCTGAAAACCGGAGCTGTCGGGTGTTACCATTTAATTTTTATGGTTGATTCAACTGATTACAATTCCGTTGCTATTATAGTCCGGAGAAGACTTGTATCATGTCAGGTGTTATCCAAGACAAGACGCAACAAAGTTCTTGCAACAGTTTTTCCCAGCCACGGGCTGCACTTCTCCTTGCCTAACAAAGATTTTCTCTGAGAGATTCGAGCTCAAATTGTCTAGCTACTGGGCCATCTTCTCCCATATGTAGATGCAACAAAGGATGAGACGTTCCAGATGCACTACAGGAGGCTGGTCCTCCTGTGCCTAAAACAACTCACTGCACTGCTGGTTGCAAGTAATATCCCTTTTATCTGTTGCAACCATTTTGCTGTAGTGAACTAGCCGAGATGAATTGAGCATAGCTATCAATGATGCTGTATATATAAAATACTGGAATGAAAGTACAAACCGTCAGCTAGGTACAAGTGACATTTTTTAAAACAAATTGATTTCAGCAGTTAGATTTATTAGTAGTGCTTGCAAACTATCATATATGGCTACCAATACACATTAATAATAAGGGACATATATTATTCGTTTCTAGGTTCACGAATTTTCTTGCAGACGAATACCCCCCTCCAAAAAAAAAAAAAAACAAGAACACAAACCTCTGAAAAAAATATGTCTGGCAGTAACCAGCTACAGCCAAGCAGAGGTTGCTTGACCGATCAAAAAACCGATGATGGCTGGGGATCGAGATCCTGTCAACGTGCTTGCAAACCATCCTCCTCTGTCCTTCTATGCGACTCACCTCCATGGCTCCATCTCCCATCCTCTTAAGGGCTAGGTTGAAGAACTGACACATATTTTCAACAACAGAACTAATAATGCGTGGAGAACTGAAAGCTGGTGTCATGAACTGAATGCTGCAACTAGTTTCATGTTTTTTCTTTAGGTACGTACCAGGCTTTCCAATATGTAATAAGGGTTATATATAACTCATAATTGGACGATGCTATACGTCAATTAAATTTTGTTTATTTGCAAATATGTAATAAGGGTGTGCTTCTCTACTGTGCATGCATGATTGTGGCATGGGGAACTGCTACTCATCGATACTCTCAACTGCAACACACCATGCGGCAACATAGCTGCAACCGGATCCTGCAGTGCCCACAACAATGTAAAGTACATGCAACACTTTCTGTAGCAACCAGCTTAATTCCTTGAAGATTTCTACCCGGGGCACAGGAGGAAAGCAGTTTAAGTTTGCTGTCTTCTAAACGATCTTCTTGGCCTGTTCATGCAGCAGAGGAGCAGATGTTCTAGATGCCTCCAATGCCTAGAACACATCACTGCGCACCTCAACTATCACCACACTATGCTTGGAGCTCCACAATCTGCTAGGAGGTTACGAGCGAGTGCAGTTAATCTCCCTACAAGCCATGTTTGGGATTGCATCGACTTGGACTACTTACCACACATCTAGCTGAGCATAACCTCGATTGAAGGTGTATATATATATAAGAGGAGATAGTGAGTACAAACTTGGGACACCATGTGAATTAACTGGTCTATTCAGAGCTGCCTTACTGTGCATGTGAGCTTTTGGAGACATGCAGGCACAGCTTAATTTTGTCTTTTCATCACTTCTTGCCTGACATGTATCCTAGGCACTCAAGTAGCTGCTGTTCTTTTTTCCACACGAGGCAACCCCATTTCCACTAAGCATAATGGAAATACATCCGAGCATTTGAGCGAAGAGAAAGACAGAATTAAGAACGTTCCATAAAAGCTACCGCTTCAATTTCTTCAAAAACAAAACTACCGCTTCAACTGCATCTCTCTAGTTTAGAGAGCAGCAAGCAACCAGGGTCCTCAGCTATGATTACCAGACTGTTAGTGTTCATTACAGAATGCAGTTTGCAGCGACCACCAACAGTTCCACGTCCGTTACAGCCAAGTGATCATGAACATGAGACACGTACCGGCACCAGCCACACAACCAAAAACAACTTGCTTGTCTACTGTAGGCGCCTGCAGTCTTCGCAATTTAAGATGAGCTTCCTCGAGCAAACCTTTTGATCATTCTTCTGGTTCAAGTTCTTGTCACCATTTCCTTTGACCTCTGCGAGTCTGAGCATCGTGTTAACACTAGCGACGAGCTCTTCCATTGTCCATCTCAAGATAAGGACATGTCCAATAATGCAGCATGAGTCTGTTCTGCTAGCTAGCTTCCCAAATGAGATGTCTCTGAATTAACAGCGCGCTGAAGTTGTCTGGCAGCTAAAACATCTTCCAGAAACTGCTAAAACTTCAAATATCAGTTCCATCCTACAATTTTTGTTGCATCAATTTGAGGTACTGAGCTAGCTTAGCAACTACTTTTTTTTTTCTGAACTCATGGCTACGAGTGCTGGTGTATATATAGAAGACTAGAATGAAAAGTACAAACCATCTTTTGAGTCATGCCACCATTATTATGTCGCATCTACAGGCATAACTCATTGGGCAAGTAATATCTATGGCCAATTTCTACTTATGCTGCTAACGTCGAGCTAGAATCATGACATAACTTATTATGTCCCGTCTTGCTTGGATCGGACATCCAAACATTGGACTTATTTTACAGAGATACTAAAAATCAAGAATGACCGTCATATTTAAGGTTTTTTTTTCTTATCAGTCCAAAACAAAGGGCCTAGCCACCTGTAAAAATTTTTAATGTTTCAAGTAGATGCTAAAATGAAGCACATCCCATCTTGCTTGGATCGGACATCCTAACTTTTGCGGTTCCAAAATTAAAATACTTAGTATAGTTCTTATTTGAGTTTCGGCTTAGGACCAAAATGGTTTCGAAACTCCGCGAAAAATCCTGGTGCTTGCACCTTTTAGGTGTTTTTTCCCAGAAATTAGTGACGTTATGCGTTAAGTGGTAGAGATATTACCGTCGACTACAAGGCGCCAATGGTGACTTCGGGAATCTCTAGATCTGTCGGTGCTCATAGGGGTAGGGTTTGCATACCTGTGTTAATAAGGGAGAGTGTGCATGCGTGTGGCGTCTACGTTGTACCGTGTAATTCTAAAAAGATCCATGAAAAATGTTTAAGCATTGTTTTGTCACTTCTGTCAATAGAAAACAGTTCTTGAAGAAATCGTGACTACCATCCACAAAATTCTCAAGCACACCCAAAAATATCTATATTTAATTTAACCAGGCTAGGATGAGGAGGCGACAAGAATATACAGGAACAAGGGTGCGGCACAAACTCCTCCAGCAGCAAGAGCACTGCCAGTCGACGTGCCATTTCTGCAGCTGAGCGCCTTGTTGCAGCAGTTCTGCTATCTGAAGGTTAACAATGAATATCCCTGAGATGTACTAACTCAAGTGGCTACTACAGGAGCTTCTTTGTCTACTGGAGGACCAAACGTTCCAGCTTAAGTGTGTGCTGGCCACTACAGGACCTTCTTCGTCTACTGGAGAATCAGAGGTTCCAGATGCCTCCTATGCCTTGAACAAGTCACTGCGCATCTGGCTCCAGTATCTGCTAGTTCTGAGATTGCCATACTAATGGTAAGACAAATTCCCAATGTCACTTTGAGCCTTCACTGTTGGTTGTGTCGATTTGCGGTAGTGTGAACTAGCCAAGCCCAATTGAGTAGAGCTACGACTGGTGCGGGTGTATATATATAGAAGACTGGATTGAGAACTACTAGCTAGCTAAGGATATTTCTTTTATTGTAGCCCAGAATTACAAATAATTTTTATTACGAATGTAAAGAAGACTGGAATGAGAACTACTAACCAGCTAGGGAATTTTTTTATTAAATATTGTAGCCCAAACTATCCCTTCGAGTTAGTGGCGGACCCAGCTGAGATCGGACGTAGGGCAGACTAAAACTATAAAATATTTTAGCTAAATGACATCATGTGTATTATGGACAAAAGTTATACAATTAAAACAGGAATCAAGATGTTATCATTCAACAGAGAATTCTTCAATAATATGTGTCAATTTAAAACAAACGAAAAAAGCCATAATCTGCATGATTATTGTATCGAATTGAATAACCAGTAGTACTATTATGTCAGCTTCATCATTTTTGATAAGTTATACTCTCTAAAAAAAATAAATCAGCATAAACATTGTTTTGTTTATTCACTCAAGGGTTATATGAAAGTGAATAAACAAAACAATGTTTCGCTGATTTATTTTTTTAGAGAGTATAGCTTATCAAAAATGATGAAGCTGACATAATAGTACTACTGGCATAACTCGCCCGCCACGGTTAACATTATTATGCGTGGCGGGCGGGTTATATTGCCCCGCCACGGCTGCCACGTTTATGTGTGGCGGGCACGCGGCCGCCCGCCAGCGAAAAGTCACGATTAACCGTGACCTTTTGTGAGTGACAGGCAGCCGTGCCTGCCATGCAAAAATCAAAACGCCCGCCACAAAAAAAGCAATCCGGTACTAGTGATAGGTGTGAAACTTTTACCGTGCGAACATATGGTTGATTCTAACCACTTGAGTTTAGCTTGTGAGATGAGTCACTGTCAACATCTCAACACTTTCATTCTATTTCATTTGCTTTCTACCCGGTTACCCTCACCCATCACACGTAGTGTGTCGATCACGTTGTTTCTCGGCTTGTGTTATGCGGGTGTTGAGCTCGAGGCGGTGGTCGCCGGTGAGGTGAAGGTGAAGGAGGACCGAGGAGCGGTGAAGGGCCGATGGATGTGAGGCTTGGACCGAGGGACCAGATCGCCTGGTGGCTAGCCGTGGTGGCTGGCACTTGGGACATCGACAAGTGCGAGGACGCGTGGTGTTACCGTGTCGATCGAGTCAAGATGGTGGACATGCAAGCCCAGAGGGCAGCTCAAAGGACTTGGCAGCCAGGCGATTGAGGACTGCGATGACGTGTCGGCCTTGGGGAACAACTATGCGATGCGCTACTCGTGTGTCCCAATTTGGTCGTTTGGGCCTCAAAACCCGTGTGGAGGTTCCGATGCGGGAAGAATGGCCGTGGCGGCATCGGAGAGTTCGCGTCAAAGCGAAGCTACCAGTGCGGAAGGCGCTGTGGCCGTCGAATCAGATTATCCACAAAATTAAAACGTGTCACTAATGTATTATACGGGGGATTATTTTGGCTCTTGGACACCTCTTGTTGAAACATTGGTCAGGGGCTTTGGGCACAAACAGTGTTTAATATTTTTACTAGCTTAAAAATAATTTGTCTTGGGAGAGCATCTCTAAGAGTATGTATCCCAAACTTTCCTCCTAAAAAGTCTTGGTTTTCCAGCTCCTAAAAAAATAAATTGCAAAACAAAATATGACCATCTCGAAGAGTTTCCTAATAATCCATTCCTAAAATGTGGAAGACACTTTTACATCAGGAATCCTAAACTATTCTAAATTATACCACTTTTATATATTTTTTCTCTCTTACACATTTGCATTAGGAACCCTTTCCTACTTTTTTTCTTTCCATGCCCTTCCACCATTAGATACATTCGACTCAAAAGTTTGTAGCTTTACACGGAACAGGGTGACTTTTCGAAAGTTCTAAAAGATTAGGAGGATCGATTAGGAGTTGTCTCGGAGGGGTTTCTTTCTTATCTTGCTAAAACCAAAGATTGGGAAGGGATTTTAGGAACTCCTGGAGATGCTCTAATTGCTGAACTTGGCTAGCTGCTAGACAGTCTTCTTCCGTGTTCCCATGCAGCTCTCCAGATCCATCCTGTTCCAGGATCACAACACTGTGGTATAAGCTCCACAATCTTCTAGGTTCTGAGTGTATGCAGTTGATCTCTCGATAAGCCATGTTTGGGGTTGCATCCACTTGGGGCAGTTGGCTTAGCTAGAGCATCTAGTTGAGCACAACTCGATTGAATGTATATATAAGAGGAGATATACTGTGGGCACAAACTTGGGACATCATGTCAATTAACTGGCCATATCAGAGCTGCTTTACTATGCATGCGAGCTTTTGGGGGTATGCAGGCTTGAGGTATGATTCGTCCATGACCGCAACAAGCTTTGGTGTTGATGTCTTCTTGTTTGACATGTATTCTAGGCACTCAAGTAGCCGCTGTTCTTTTTCCACAGGAAGCAAGCCCCATGACCATTGTAGCATAACGGAAATATATCAGCGTATTTGAGAGAAGAGAGAGACAGAACTAAGAACGTTTCAGAAGGAAACTACCGCTTCAACTGCATCTATGGCTAAGAAAGCACCAAGAAACCAGCTGCATCAGCTACCTATTACAAGACTGTTCATTACAGAGAGTTTCCATCAACCACAAACAGTTCAACATTACACCCAAAAAAACATCATCAACATGAAACACTGCTACAAGTCGCAGAACCGAAAAGATCTTTGTTCGTTCTTCTGGTCTTAGGTCCTGTGACTGATTACTTCGCCGTACTTAACATCATGTTAACGACAGTGAAGAGCTCTTCCCTATCCATCTCAGGACAAAGCCCTGCCAAGTATCGCATTAGTGCACAGGCATGAGCAACTGCTGTTCTGCTAGCTCGGGAATCAATTGTCGCTGAATCGTTCCAGCTGAAGTTGTCTGGCTGCTAAACCATCTCCCCCTCTCTTTCCAGCAATACAGGAGGAAACGTTCCAGATAACTCCTATGCCAAAAAACAACTCACTGCACATCAGGCTCCACTATCTACGTTCTGATTATGCCAATGCACTAATGGAAATAAAGCCAACTCCTAATATCACTTCCAGAGCGTAGTCTTTTTGTTGCTTCAATTTGCAGTAGTGAACTACCCGAGGCTAAATTAGTATATATATAGCTACGACTATTTGTTTTTTTGAACTCATGGCTACGACTACTGGTGTATATATATATATATGACACTGGAATCAATTTTGTTTGAGCCCAAAGAAACTACTATTTTAATAGTAATATGTACACCAAACTATTTTTTTCGCGAAATAACTTTTGAGTCACGCCACCATTATTATGCTGCATCTATTGCCGTGACTTATTGGACATGCTAGCATCTATATGGCCACATTCAACTTATGAGTTATGCCGCTAACATGGAGCTGGGATTCACGCCATCCTCTTCAGAGTGAGTCACACATTGAGTCATGTCATCCTATTTTGGTGTGACACACTGTGTGTGTACACATTTTCTTGTCAATCGAAAGCGAATAACCTATAAGCTAGAATTCTAAATGAGCAACGTACAATGCTAAATCAGCTATGCTTCACTTTTATTTCCCACTAATAGCTTGTTGGAAAATGCTATTTGCAATATAATAATCTCGGCCTTTCAGTAATGTTAATGCATTCTGCTAATTTTTATGTCCGCAACCATTATACACCTGCGATGTTGATAACACACTTTTTTAGTTGGAGTTATCAAAAAGCACATAGTTGCAATATAATAATTTGGGCCTTTCTGTATTTTACGTTTGCACCACCAACCTTCTAAGAAAGCATATAGTTGGAATTACCAAAAACTACATGTGCTACTTAAAGTATAACTTAAAAAGCACATATTAGTTGGAGTTATCCTCTAGGAGACAGAGAAGGTCATCTAAAAAGCATTGTTCTATCACTTTTGTCAACAGAGAGCAGTTCCTAAAAAGAAATGTGGGTACCATCTACAAGATTCTAATGCACACCAAGCAATATATATTTATTAAGCAGCTAATGAACTTGATGAAATTCAGGTTCATTCCTGGCATATTATTTGTCATATGTGTGAGGTAATACTAGTGACCTACAAGTGTCGCGTCAAGAGGAGGCCAGGATGAGGGGAGGCGGCGAGAATATAGAGGAGCCAGGGCGCCGCACAAAGTTCTCCAGGAACAAGAGCACTGCCAGTCGACGGGCTTTTCTACAGCTGAAAGAAGTTGCTGCTGCAGTTCTTCTAGCATAACAAAGAAACCCTGAGATGTTATAGCTCAAGTGTGCTGGCTAC
Source organism: Hyparrhenia diplandra (assembly GCA_015847255.1). Lineage (NCBI taxonomy): Eukaryota > Viridiplantae > Streptophyta > Magnoliopsida > Poales > Poaceae > Hyparrhenia > Hyparrhenia diplandra. The sequence continues at coordinate 1,363,617 of JADLZK010006707.1, forward strand.
TAGACGACCTTCTCTTTGTACTGGTGGACCAGTGGAGTATACGTTCCAGATGCCTCCTATGCCTAAAACAAGTCACTGTGCGCATCCGCCTCCAATATCTGCTAGATTCTGAGATTGCCATATTGTACTAGTGGTAAGCCAGAGACTCCCAATGTCACTTTGAGCCTTCTCTACTGTTTGTTGTGTCGATTTGCGGTAGCATGAACTAGCCATGCCCAATTAAGTAACCTACAACTTCTGTGGATGTATATATATAGAAGACTGGAATGAGAACTACTACCTAGCTAGGGATTTCTTTTATTGTAGTCTAAAATTACAAATATGTTTTACTACAAATATAAAGAAGACTGGAATGAGAACTATTAACTAGCTAGGGATTTTTTTTTATATTGTAGCCCAATCTATCCTTTCGAGTCAGTGGCGGACGCAGCCCGAGATCTGATCTAGGGCAGACTAAAGCTATAAAGTTTTAGCCAAACAATTAGAACATGTGTATTATGGACAAAAGTTATAGAGAATTACAAACAAGAATCAAGATGTTATCTTTGAACTGAGGAATCATCTATAGTATGTGTCAATTTAAAAACAACAATAATCATAAAGGGCGAATGAAGCCGTAATCTGCCCAATATAATGTTTTGACAATGACATACTCGCAAAGATACATTAAGAAAGCTAAGTGTGATAACTGAGTAATCATTTTTTTGCTTTTATTTTCCAAAGTGTTATATGACCAGATAGAGCAGAGGACTCATTTTCCAATTTTTAGGAAGCTTCTCATTATCATCATTCTTGTCTTAGGCTGATTGGTATGCTTATTTGTCTGTCTTCCATGTCAGATTAGTAGGCTGGTTCTTCAGCAGAAAAGCTTCATGGCTCAGTCTTGCAAACTTAGGTTCCCAAATTTCTGATTACATTTAGGGAGACAGTAAGTGGATCAGGGCTGGAAACAAGACATCTTTTATCAGAGCACAAAATAGATTTGTAGCCCTTATTATGACCTCTAAGTCTGCTGCTTCTTCTAACCTATGTTTGCACCACTACAGGGGTGACATTCTCAGGTCTTCCACCGAAAAAGGAGCGGAAACAGAGGAGGAAGCTCCTGATCTCCAACATTTTGGCTGGCTGCAATACGATGGTATCGTCCACACTTGCACATAATACATGAGCTCATATAGACGTAGGAGAAGTCATTCCAGATGCCACATAGTCCCAAGTGACCACGCTGTGCCACGTCTACAATTTGGGTAATATATCTAGCTAGGCCTAATTTTCAATATAGCTATATATAAGGCAGCGTGGAAAAAAAAAACTACAACCAAGAGCTATATGCATGCGACATTTTTAAGATATAATGAAAGTGTCGTCTGATTTAGCACGCCCCATATGCTTCATTTAATTCGTGGCTGAAAAAGGGATACAAGTTAGGATTAATAGGTAATGAAGCCCATATTAATAAAATTCAGGCTTGTATAGAACTCATGATGTGGTATGAGTTGGCATTTACCTCAACGTTGAGATCAGCCCTTATGCGCAATCACTTTTCTAGTATTTCAGATTATTAGGTATGTCTTGCATTTCTAATAAGTTGTTAACCATTGGTATGTCATATGTAATGTAAAAAAAATGGATTGGTTTATATCAGTGTTAACTTGATGATTCATTATCATTAAGTATTTATATTCGCTATAGCATAAAGCTCGAATTTAGGTTTGAATTAAATTTAGGCAGTGAAATGCAAAAAGCAAAGGACAGACAATGTGTTCATCAATCATTAAGATCATTTTATTATGTAGGAAGTGACAAGAGATGAGAAAAGACATTGTGTCCGTCCATCTAAAGACTCACAACACATAGCTGTTAAACGATGCAAAGGCCAGGCTTCGTGTATGGTAATGTATGTAACATGTGATATACTTGGAAAGGTTACTTAGCTTGTTGTTTAAGCTGTAGTTGGATCCGTTGGGATCTTGTAATCTTTCTTTCTTTGCCTGTAAGTCAAGATGATGTACATGCCACACTAGGGGCGGTTCCTAGCCTATATAAACATGAACCCGTGAGCCTGAGACGACATCACGTTACCCTGTTCTTCACATGGTAATCAGAGCAACCCGGTTCTGGTACCTGCATCGCGATGGCCTCTTCCTCCGCGCCGCCTGCCATGCACTCCATCGGCTATTATATATGTGCATGCAGCACGCAGCCCGCCCGCACGGCCAGCGGCATGGCAATTTGGCCCGGTCGAGGCATGGCACGACGCGGTGACCCGCGGCCCGAGGCACGGCTGCGGCCCGGTGGTTGGGCCATGCCAGGGCCGTCGGTTTGGCCCGTGGCACGGGGCGGCGTGCACGCACGGCAGCCCGGTGCCTGGCGGCGGCGCGACTCCTCCGCGCGGCGCGCCGACTCCGCATCCCGCCCGGCGGCGCTCGCCGCGAAGTCGCGAGTTGGCACTCAGCCCATGGCTCACGGCCTCACGCCTCACAGGCTCACAGCGGCGCAGCGCCATGCCCGCCTTCAGCCCGCGGCGGTGAAGGTCGCCGGCCTGCAGGCGACGCCTGTGGTGGTGCGCCGCCACGACTTCCTCTCTTCCACACCTCCGCGGCCGCGCCAGCACGGCAACCCTCGGCCTCGACCCCGCTCCTCAGCCGCCCAGGCCACAGCAGCCGCCAGCCCGGCGCCGCGCCGCCTCCCACGGCGCACCTCTTCCGGCTGCTCGGCACGCTCGGCACGGCGTTACAGCGTGCTGCCGGCACGCACGGCGGCACGCGACAGGCGTTTGGGGCCTTCGCCAGGCACTCCAGCACGGCGGCAGCACGGCCGCGGCCGAACGCCGCACGGTCGCGGCACGACGGCGCGACCGCAAGGCACGGCACGGGGGCGGCGTGCCGTGCCCGCACGGCACGCGATGCACATGTATATCGGCCATCCGCCAACCGGGCTAAGGCGGAGACAACTTCAAAGATGTGGAAGGCTCAGGTCATGTCGGCGATCAACGGTGCGCCAAATGGCGCACACCATCGATCCCTGCGTCGCCGGTTCCACGAAGAGAGATCGCCAAGTCCGGCGGAGAAGCCAGACGAGAAGATTCCCAATCCTGAATAAAGGATTGGCTTGCCAAGGACCAGCAGGTCCTAAACTTCGTCCTCTCTTCCATCGGCAAGGAGATCATGTCCCAACTCGGGAACTTCACCAAGACTCCCGCTGGAGCGTGGAGCGATCGAGAGTTCTTTCTCTGCTCAGTCCCGTGCGCGCGTGATCAATACACGTACTGCTAGTGAACTACTATTGGCATGAGGAGGCTAAGATGATGACAGGACATGGATAGGATCCAGCAGACAGGGGTGTACTCCTACGGTGAAATCTCCATGTTGTCGTGCTTCTTCTGTCACTGGGACAGGTTCTTGGGCACCAACACCTCTCCATGTCCAACATGATGGCCTGTGGTTCCTCTCCTTGACGTGCTTCACCGCAATGTCCTCCACTCGGCGCTTTGCCTGCCAGCCTTTCTCCCATTCCTTCTTCACGATCGTGTCGCTGACCTCGCGACAGATCACTTCTGACTCTGAGTCCGACAAGCCATGTGATGCAATAACATACATGATCATCAGTCAGCTTTAATTAGTTGGATCCTTAATTAATAATGCATTAATAATATTAATAAAATATATGTTCGACTTCTGTGTTCTTGCAATAGTTATGTCCTACCTTTTGGTCTTGGACCACAGATGTTGTGAGGTGCAGGAAGATTTCCAGCTCCAACAGCTATCGTTTGCAAGGCTATGCTATTTTACAAAAAAAAAAAGTAACTAATCAAATATAGATAATGGCTCACCCTCCAAACACCAATCTTGTGCCTCAAATTATAAAACTGGTATTTAGTTCTTTGGGCTCAAATGGCTCACTTCCCAATGTCATTTTGGTATTTAATTATGTGCTATAAATCTATGCTTAAGGTTGTCAAATATATTTTTTTCACCCTTTAAAATTTTGAATACCCAAACCCCAACCCACCCCCTGGTTGTGTGAGAGTGAAAGAGACAGAGTATGCACAGCCTAGTGAAGTTGGCGTGAGGAGATCTGTGCTTCTTGCTCACTCCATGCCATAATAATTAAGACACTAAGATGTGAGGAACAGCCGCACGACAAATCACTGTGAGAGGTAATGTAAAAAGAATCCTTCAATGGATGAGCAACCAAAGAAAGAGACATACAGACTAGGAAGGAAGCAGATTGGTGATGGCCCCAAAACAATACGGACTAAAGTCAACAACTCTATAACCAAGTGCACGCACCAATGCTTGTTGACGATTCAACTAAGACCTTCAGCAAAACCGCAGAGATGTATCCTGATACTTCCTATTCCCAACAAATCTTTATGTGGATATTTCAAATCGATTGTGAGCTACTACTGTAGTAGCAGTCATTGTTTTGAGTTTGCTTGCTATTTCTCTGCTTTTGTACCCAACTTACGAGTGTAGGGTAACACATCCTAGCTAATGATGCCACCAGATGTCGAGATATATGGTAGCTGACCACAGGAAGAAGGCGGCTAGCTACCGTTTTGTGATGACATCAAAACTTGTGATGGATGATATATAGACTTGGTGACCATGGGAAGAGGGCACATCATTTGGTCATGTGTTTCAAGCTGTAGTTGACTATAACCTTGAAATAAGTGAAACATACATTCTATCTAATTTTTACCATGTATATAGTAAAATTCATGAATGTCTTCACAATATCTCAAAACAGGTTTATCAGTGTTGATAAATAAATATACGGCTTGATCAACATTTTTTCTAAACAAACCGTGTTCATGTTATCAATATTTTTTTCCTAACAACTACTATTTTTTACCATTGACATGATGTTTGGTTGCCTGTTGGTCCTCGGTTGCCTCATGCACCGCTAGGTTTCTCTTATTTTACCGTGGGCTGTGGGCCCATACTCTGCTTCATCATGTGGAGCTCTGACCATGCAAATGTCTGTGCACATGAGAAGGTTTCTCTTATTTCTACATTATATTTGTAGAAATTAAATGCGTGAAGATACAAAGCAGGCTCCTACTACTTTTTCTACTTTTGATTACTGTACTTTGTTTTTATTTTCTGGCCACAAATAACTTCACAGGCATTTGAGCTTGCCGCCTAGGCTATGCATGGTGTGATAGCCATTCTTTTGTATTGTGTGCATGGAAACTCCATATACTAGCTAATATTTTAGTCGTATTCCCTTGAACTTGCACATATTTCCAATTCGCAATGCGACCTGGACATTTTCCCGCTTCGTAGGTTGTAGCCCCCTCCTTGCATGGTCGTTGTCTTTTATGCAATATTGAACATTCATTGTTTGCTAGAACGGTCCGGCCTTAGGTGTGAGTCCTCCATCGGCGTTTGTCATTAGCGCCATTTTATGCGGTTGAATTCTTTCTGCTTAATGCAATGATACACCATTCTATTACGTGTTCGAGAAATGACCTTGAGTTATATATTGCGTGTGATTAGGGTCCTGCTACTACTCACTAGCCGGCTGCACTTACATGCATGAGACATATCAACACTTGACACTGGAGGAAGCGACATGTATGGGAAGAAGAGGATTAAAGTGATGTGCCTTTTTATTATTGTCTTGAGTGCACTGCTTGATCATATATCGATCATTTTTCAACGCTGCATAGTCACATATGTTGATATGTGACCCAGGGTTTTGCTGCCCTCCCTAGATGAATCAGTTATTGATTAACTTTGATGCACCCAAACTCAGGTAGTAGTTTTGTCATGCCCAAATGCCTCCTACTCTCAATGAGTTTATGCGTAGCTCCTTTCCGTTGGACTCAACTGACCCGCTTCTTGCCTTCACGTGCCTAGGTATGTGAGTAGCGCTAACATGTATGGCACATACAAGCAAGAGCCAGCCATTTGGCTCTCGCTGGTAGAGGTCCGTCGTGATTCGCGAACACTGAATGAAGGGTATGTCGTCCTAGATGGCTCATATTCCTATTTTACCAAGTGTTGTGCTCCAGCTCCCCCGTTACTCTTGGTACATCTTGTAGGGTCAGTTAGCTTGCAGTTCCTAATGAATCAATATAGGTATGATACTATGAAGGAGTATATATAGCAGGACGAGACTATAAGAAGAAGTAGTACACGGACAAGAGACATGCAAAGCGATATAAAGTTGAAGATGTTATCTCAAAAGAACCTGTCAGACTTAGCAGGATGCCCACTAACTTTCTTTTATTCTGTGGCCAAGAAACTGATACCAGTCAGAGTTAATAATATGTGTAATGCCTGCCTATTGGTACATCTGCAGTAAAAACTTTATTTTATTTTCCTAACCAGCAGCATAAATCTTTCATGTCCCATATCTAGATGAGGTTTGGGTTGATTTTTTTTTTTTTTTTGAAACGAATCAGGAAGGAGAGCTGCCATCTGATTATATTAAACAAGACTCCCAGATTGGGAAGTAAAGCGAAACAACGCCAAAAAAGGAAAGTAAAAAATCAACTATACTCACCCGGTTGGATTTGGACATCGACGCGGGTTACCACTCAACGGCCGGTTGGATTGGGACCTCAATACGCCAAGTCTCTATACAAACACCGCAGCAGAGAAGACGGAACAACCGCAACATCCACCCACAAACCGCACACATGCACTCATCGAATACCAGATACGGAATCTAGCGCCGAAGATAAAGAAAGGGGCAGACACCACCACAGCAAGAAGGTGTTGACGGTCACCAACGACACATTTTTAACGTCAACATCCTACCATAAAGGGAGTGAAACTATACATTATCATACTCATATACATTTATAACTCACATATTTCCACTTGTAGTGTCTAGAATTTTATTTTGCAGATTTATAATAAAAACAAGTGGAAAATCGACCAAAGTACGCCATCCGGGAAAGCACATTATTGTAAAACTCAAGCCCAGAAGCAAATCGACCCAAAACATCAAAATTGGGCCGAGCCAAGCCCGGCCCACAACTTTTCTGGATGGAAGACGACACCCCACCGAGACCTAGGCCAGGCCGAGCCTAGGGGGGTGCGCGCGCACCACCTGGTGCGGCCGCACGCTCCCTGAGGCGGCTCGGGCCCAGCTTCGGGGAGGCGGTTCATCACCTTCCAAAACGGGCACTACCGACGTTGGATGGTCGGTTTGGCTGATTAGGAAGGTATTCCAAGGTCGGTTTTGCTCCTTCCATGTGGGGATGGCCATCTTCCAAAGAGCCCCCTCTCCTGTACCTATAAAAGGAGGCTCTCTCCCCCTCATTCAACACACACCAATTCCATACAACACGAGGAGGAGCCACAATGTAATAGAGAGGAGAGAGTTCCATTCTTGTTCTTCTTCCCCCTCTTAGTTCTAATGGAGAGTGAGAGAGGAAAGGCTAGAAGGAAGTTTGGTTCCTTCTACCGAGTTGTCGGTCCGCCCACGGTGTGCCGCGGTTCCTAGGAAGACGGAGTGCGGAGTTGTCGGTACCGCTTCGCTTGTACCTCTACAAGCTACTTACACTTTGGTGAGAAAGCTTGTGATTATCTTTTGGCTTATTGTTCTTCAAGTATATTATCTTTAGCTGTTATAGACTTGCGGGATTGGTAGTCGTACCTTCGGTCGTAACTCTTGGAGAAGGAACTCTTTGACCGCGGAACCTTGATCGACCCAAGAGTTGTGGATGGTAGTGCAAACGTGGTGTTTGGACTAGCGTCCACCTACCTTTTTTGTGGTGCATCCCACGGTTGGGGGGTAGGCGGCTTGGTCGTGACAAGCCTTGTCCGTCCCTTGAAATCCCCCCACGTTCGGGCCGTGTTGTAGAGCTAATTGCCGGACTCTACCCGGTTGGGGGCGGGTCGGGTGCCCGAAGCAAAGTAGATACTTGAGACTCTAGAAATCCCTGCCTGAAACCTAAGCCCATAAAGATACCTCACTATCCATAGTTATCCTAGGGTGGCCCTGCTCAAAGATTAGAGCGCGAACCGTTCCTGTGGGAGGTGGAAAATACGATACCTCGAATACTTCCGGGTGAAAGTTACAACGACAATTCCGCGGCGCTTGGATTTATCTGTGTGCGTTAAGAAACGTCAACAAGCTTTACGGCGCCGTTCTTGGGAATGGTTGTCGTAATTCTCTCTCGAGCCTAGAGCACTCGTGTGTTGTATCTAAAAACAAAAAATAGTTATTTATTTTTTTTTTCAAAATGAAGCCTACTCCATTTCAAAAACCTTACGCTTCAATGGGGGAGTTCACAAGAGCCACAATCTTTTTTTTTTTTTTAAAAAAACAAAATTTTTATCGGCTATGAACTCACCCCTAATTTAAAAAAACTTTTGGTTCGGGAACTCCATCTCACGGTGACCATTTTGAAAATCTATGTTGCCACCTACGAGATTTTGAGGAATTATGATCATGCCTCAGCATTCCTAGCATGATCCAAGAAATTCACATGTGGATTTTTGCATGCTCTCCCTCATAGGGAAAGCAAAACAATAGTACACTATTGTCATAGGAAATTTGAATGGGGACTGAGAAGAACTCAAAGACAATTTTTGTCCAGCATTCTTTCCCATCAATGCCTACCAAGGACAATCCTCGATCTCAAGTAGGATGAGAAGGAGACCATAGATGCAGCCTAGGCCAGATTTATAATGTTTATACATGTTGGCCTAGACTTGTCATTACCCGATAGTGTGCCTTTGCATATGTTTTTTGGGTCTTGACATAGATGCTGCCCTATGCCTTGACATGACCGTTGGAGGGTTGTTTGCACGTAAACCTACAATGGAACATAGGAAAACCCCTTGAACACATCCTAGAGAAGCTTGCTTCTCCCGTTGTAGAACCTTTTCCCCTCCATATTAAGGGCATGTCAAGCATCGAGGAGCCCTCATCAGTCGAGCCATTCCTCGTACCGCCATTGGAACCAACTGTTGAGCCCTCTCCCGAACCACGAACAGCGAAGGAAGGAATGCTTCGTCCTTCGGAGTTTGCGATTGAATTCAAGGATGATGACAGAACCTCGTAAACCGAGATGCACTTAGACTTCCATATCTCTCTCATACTTGACTTCAATTTTCTCATAGGCTACCCTCTAGAAAAAAAAATATATACGAAAGACCTATAGAGGGGAGCCATGATGAGAAGTTGGGAAAGAATGTTTCCGCCTCTCACACCTAGACATCCCAAAGGCGAAGCATCTTCCCAACCAAAATCCGTTCGAGGAGGCGAAGTTTATAACTCTATTCGCTTCACCCAAGTTGTTAACACATCTTAGTGAAACGAATCACCTGTCGCCCTCACACGAACACAAGTCATGTCCCTACGGCCAAACAAAACGTTGTTCTTGACAATGGTTAAGATTCAACGTCCGTCCTTCATAACACATCTTGTGAGGGGAAAACCTCATGTGCCATGGACATACGGCGGCGACAACTCGTGAGACCAAGCAGAAATATGTTGTTGGGCATAACAAGTTGTCAATTGAGACTTTCTACATGCTCACCTTTGGGTCTTCTTGAGTTTGTCTTGCTTCTAGCGAAAGTGCTTCCACGAAGATCACAACCATCTCTTGGTTCTCTTTGTAACCTTTTTAAGAGAATGGTTACAAACCTCGTAGTAGCACGATGGACGCTAACTTTGCGGCTTGAGCGTAATGCTAAATTCTTATTGGTGGCGGGAACTTCACCATCATCAGGTGCGAGGATGTTTTCCCACGGTCAAGCTTACGACCATAAAGAAAGCCTTTGCCGGGAGATACCCCTGGACTATCAAAAAAAAAAAAAAAAAAAAAAAAAAAAGTCTTTCTCTCTTCTTATTAATAAAAGCAAGAACATATTATCAAGTTAGTATGCACCCTCGGGTATTCTTGTCGCTAACCATTTTAGGTGGAGATCGATTGAGAAGAACAAAGAGGCATGCGATGCTTTCGAGAACATGAGGGCTACATCAAAAAAAAAATACTATGATGTCCATGGGTGATGGAACATGCTCAAGAGGAGAGACGGACCTTGCACACTTCACTTTTTCACAAAAGTCTAAGTGTGGGGAAGATGGTGACAATCCCAAGTTCCATCCACCAAGGGATCATACAAAAAAAAATGACGCAGTGAATCAAAGATGATGTCATTACCGCCTTGCTAAAAAAAAAAGAAAAAAAGAATTGAAAAAAAAGAAAAAAAGAGAGATAAAAAAGGGAGAAGAAGAGAGAAAGTGAAAAAAAAAAGTGAAAAAAAAAAAAGTGAAAAAAAAAAAGTTATCAAAAAAAATATAGAATTAAAAATATATATATAGTAATAATAAGAGAAGAGAGGGAGTAGGTCGGCCCCACATGGTCAAGATAAACATCAATGAGCTGTGCTGACTCCACCCTTCATTGCTTCAACAAGCAAGAAGGGCTCACCTCTCATCCTTTGCTGCTATCATCAAGACCCATGGCCCGCACACACGTCATGTGTGTGTATGGCCTAAGCCTTGAGATGCACACAGGCTGAGCCATCAAGAAAACCGCAGCAACTCCTTCAATGCTTCATCCATAAATGCTGACGGTATTTACACTCAGGTATGCAAAGGTAATATTCACCATCTCCTCACTCATTTCTTGTCTCCATGAAAATAAAACTTTATGCTTCCCATACCATGACACATGCTTTGAGTTTGGGTGTACCTACATGGGCCCATGTAATACATTCATAGGTCTTTTTTGAATTGAGCGTGGTGCTTAGGTAAAAAAAGATCTCCTTTAATCGAACTTTTGACTTGGTGTCGAGCTAGGTTAATGAACTTAGAGTTTTGCTGTCATGATCTTTGGGAGTATCTTATGTTGGAGATGATCAAGGCTATGTTTTTCAATGCTTCTTTATGTTAGCCTTGCTTGAGTAATGTTGTTGAGGTGAATAAAATATATATATATATATATAATAAAAATAAAATAAATAAAATAATGATAATAAAGGCTCCACGGTATTCTTGCCCGTAGAGCCATATTTGTGTTTTCTTTTTGTTTTGTTTTGTTTGAATAAAATAGGTACAAGAATAAGTGTGGGGAGACCTCTCAAGCATTGATTACACCCATTCGAGATCTCCCCAAGCACAAATGCACGAGCACCGAGCAATTCATGATGGAGAAGGACAAAACGAACGACTACCATTAACTCCTTCCTCTTCAAACGATGGTTTGTGCAAAACTCTCACTCTCACATCTCACATTAATAATAATAAAAGAAAGGGGAGAAGATAAGGAGGAGAAATGAGAGAAGAGGGGATATACCTTTCAACCCCAAGTTCTTTGTCCTGTTTTTTTGGTGATGACATCAAAAGACAAGCTTTGGGGGAGCCTGCAACCACGCGACCAATCACAACTCAAATCATTTGGCGCACAAGCTAGCACAACCATGAAAGGTAAATAAAGAGCTAGCTTGGGGAGGACTCCAAAGAAAGGTAACGTGTGTCTCACATTTTGATTATATTCTCTATCTTATGAAATGATGAGTTATGTTATAAAAAAAGGGGAGACAAAAATCCATTCCTATACATATGAGCTATGAAAATGTTTAGTTTTAGTCCCTCGTTGAAATGATGAATAGTTGCTCTACGTCTTATGTTTTGCACATTGCCTAGTTTATAATTCGAATTTCTCTAAAGTTTGGGTTTAGTGGCTAAGTCTAAAAACTCAACCTGAAAAACTTGATTCATGTGGGTTGCATAGGCTCTATCTAGTCTAAGTTGTTGCCAAGTATGATATGGTACAAATAGATTTGCTATGATTTTGTCGAGAAAAGAGAAACTTGACATCAGGGAATCTTCTAAAAAAAAGAAGAGAGAAATGATATGGGCTATGTTAAAAAAAAAAAAAGAAAAGAAAAAGAAAAAAAATGAGATGAAAAATGGACAAGTGTCCGAGGGCGAGTAGAGCCCACATCTCTAAAAAGAGAGAGAGAGAGAGAGGAAATAAAAAGACAAAAAGTCTAGGGCTTAGTAGAGCCCACCTCTCCAAAAAAATATATATATATATATATATATATATAGCAATAAAGCCCATACTTTTCTACGAAAAATAAATTTTATCTAAATAAATAAGTCCCGGGTAAAAAAGTTGATCAAAAGGATGAATGATAAGTATTTACGTTATAACCGTTCTATCCGGCAACGCCCAAGACTTTTGAGAAAAGCTAAAAGCCCCGCTACGATGAAAGGTAATAAAAGGTGAGAAAAAGATGTGCCATTTTATTCAAACTCTAGTAGAAAATCTTATTATAACCCTGGCACTTGTGAAATGTAATTGGCATAGTAGCAACTCCCCGATCAACAACCAAGTACTTATCTTTTTGCTTTTTTTTTGCTCAGAAAGCAAAGGGTAAGCTTGGGGAGTTTGTTGACTGGTCACCAACCGACACATTTTTGACGTCAACATCCTACCATAAAGGGAATGAAACTATACATTATCATACTCATATACATTTATAACTCACATATTTCCACTTGTAGTGTCTAGAATTTTATTTTACAGATTTATAATAAAAACAAGTGAAAAATCGACCAAAAGTACGCCATCCGGGAAAGCACATTATTGTAAAACTCAAGCCCGTATAAATCGACCCAAAACATCAAAATTGGGCCGAGGCAAGCCCGGCCCACAACTTTTCGGGGACGGAAGGCGACACCCCACCGAGACCTAGGGCGGCCGAGCCTAGGGGGTGCTTTACCAAGACCACGGTGCGGCCGCACCCTCCTTGAGGCGGCTCGGGCCCGGCACCTTCGAGGGGGAGGCGGTTCATCACCTTCAAAAACGGGCACTACCGGCGTTGGATGGTCGGTTTGGCTGATTAGGAAGGTATTCAAGGTCGGTTTTGCTCCTTCCATGTGGGGATGGCCATCTTCCAAAGAACCCCCTCTCCTGCACCTATAAAAAGGAGGCTCTCTCCCCTCATTCAACACACACCAATTCCATACAACACAAGGAGGAGCCACAATGTAATAGAGAGGAGAGAGTTCCATTCTTGTTCTTCTTCCCCTCTTAGTTCTAATGGAGAGTGAGAGAGGAAAGGCTAGAAGGAAGTTTGGTTCCTTCTACCTGAGTTGTCGGTCCGCCCCTGGTGTGTCGCGGTTCCTAGGAAGACGGAGTGCGGAGTTGTCGGTACCAGCGGCCGCTTGTACCTCTACAAGCTACTTACACTTTGGTGAGAAAGCTTGTGATTATCTTTTTGGCTTATTGTTCTTCAAGTATATTATCTTAGCATTTATAGACTTGCGGGATTGGTAGTCGTACCTTCGGTCGTAACTCTTGGAGAAGGAACTCTTTGACCGAGAACCTTGATCGACCCAAGAGTTGTGGATGGTAGTGCAAGCGTGGTGTTTGGACTAGCGCCCACCTACCTTTTGCGGTGCATCCCACGGTTGAGGGGGTAGGCGGCTTGGTCGTGACAAGCCTTGTCCGTCCCTTGAAACCCCCCCACGTTCGGCTGTGTCGTAGAGCTAATTGCCGGACTCTACCCAGTTGGGAGCGGGCCGATGCCCGAAGCAAGTAGATAACCAGACTCTAGAAATCCCCTGCCTGAAACCTAAGCCCATAAAGATACCTCACTATCCATAGTTATCCTAGGGTGGCCCTGCTCAAAGATTAGAGCGCAACCGTTCCCTCGTGGAAAATACGATACCCCTGAATACTTCCGGGTGAAAGCTACAACGACAATTCCGTGCGCTTGCGGATTTATCTGTGTGCGTTAAGAAACGTCAACAGAAGGCCACCTCCATGCAGGACCCTTCCCTGCAGTGCTGCTGCAACATTGTCTTCCACATTATCCTCGATTGTCGTTAACAAATTTAACCATTTTCCATATTACAGCATAGACGGCAGCATCACCCATTCATTTGACATCATGTGCAGCCTAGGTCTGGGTTCCTGTCCAAAGGAAGCCATTTTTTTACAGTTTTAGCCTGATAATTCTAGCTCAGATGATCACCACAGTAGGGTGCTAGCCGTGCTCCGATCCAACAGCTTGATGATTCATTTAGAAGTACTACCTATGTCCCTTAATGTGGGTCGTTTTGGACTGGGAACGGTGTCCCTTATTATGTGTCGATCTGGTATGGTGAGCATAGGTACAGGTCTAGTTCTCGGCACCCCAGCAGCCTTTATGCCTTTCTTTGCACAACACAAGCCGGCAAGTGTTTGTTTTAATTCAAAAAGAATGCACTGCATGCTCCCCTGCTTTCAATTCAAGATGGAGCATTAAGGGCGTGTTTGGCTCACGGCCGCACATCGCCCTGCCACACCTCGCCCTACCACAAGCGCTGTGGCGGCCATGCATGTTGTGGCGGCTAAATTGGTCGCCACACTCGCCACACTTGCCACACCACAAAAACGACATGCAAACAAGGAAAACGGTAGAGCATGCAGTTGTGGCTGCCACAGCAAAAAAGCTTAAACCAAACACCTGCCTTCTCTGTGTGGCTCGCCGAACCTTAGGTAGGCAATATGTGGCAGCGAACCAAACAACCCCTAAATGACCAGCCCATTGTACTGCATCGAAAGTGAACGTGCTTCGTAGGGGTGTCTAGCTTCCTTGTTTCCTGTGCCCAAACGTAGGGCAACACACAACAAGGGATGGATGGAGCAAGTGCAATATAGTAAAAGTATGATTCAACAGATGATTTCAGAGTGACATCATGTGTAGACGATCGGAGTTTCCAGATACTTCTGATCCTGACTTCCACATAAGAGCAAGTATTATAAGGCTGAGTCAGCAGGCTAAATAGAGTTAACATAAAAAAAATGATGATCTGGCACAGAGAGAATAGGAGAGAGAGAGCAGACCGGCGTTTGGTTCTTCGCCGGGCTGAAACAAAGGTACCAAGACAAACACAGTGCATGGCCAACCTTTATCTACCTCTCTCCTTATCTCATACGTTGGGCATACAAACAATCAATAATTAAATACCCTTGCAGCCGATCTAGCTAGCTAGCCTATTGTACTTGTCGAGTGCTACTTCCGGCTACAAGTGACATGGACTGTATCCAGCCGGCTGCCGGTGGAATCATTAATCTTGCTCTAATTGCTCTACGCTTACCTATCCCCCAAATAGGTGGTGGCCTCAACACACAGACACACCCCTTTATTAATGAATACCTCTGCCAGGAGATTATTGTTGTTCCCAGAGTCTGCATTTTGAATCTGTAGTAATTAATTGGACGTTCGTAGCTTAAGCAGCTACTTTTGCTATCTTCGCTATGAAGCGACGAAGCAGTCTGAATTGGTCGTCGCACATTCTTTTCCAGACGTAAATATCTCCAAAATACTGTGGCGGCTGCAAACTAACCTTTAAGTGAGTCTAGTTCACAAAAGTGCTTTTGTAGGTCTACTGCAGATATACATACAGACTTCCACCAGCTTGATTATTTGCCTACAGCTGCTCATCGTCACATGTAGTGACATTGTTCCAGATCCCTCCTACTCTCAACCCACATGTACATTCGAGTTTGTCCCAAACTTATACTCTCTATCTATCTATCTGTCTGTCTGTCTGTCTGTCTGTCTGTCTGTATGTCTGTCTCTCTCTCTCTGTGTGTGTGTATTCTTTTGGGCTGGTTTTGAGCTATTTAGAAACAAGTAGAAGTACTGATGCGATATATATAAGAAGGGGTGACATGAAGCTGAGACTACCAATAAACTCCTTGGTGTTCATGATTCGACACATTAGGTGGTGCTATTTTATGCAATTTATTTGCTTTGCCATTAATTGATATCGATGCACAACACCTGCAGAACCCAGTACTAAAAAACAATTTCAACATTCAGGATATACAATGGCCATGACATACTCATGCCTTGAAATGGTAGAGCTTTTGACAGTGGATATGTATGATATAGTACTGCAGGTCTGCAGTACGGCATGTTGAACCCACACACACATGATGGTGGCCACAAGTATTTTGAACAAGTATAGTAGGTTATATGTTACGTTGTCCATACCTAATTTATGCACACAAATCACAGGGATGAAGTACAAATTCGAACTCTATATATCGCATTGTATTGCTTGTTTGAGTGAAACCATGGTGATCTGGAACAAGATAGATTAATTTTTCTACCCTGCTTCTCTAATTCTTACATGTGGGACCCATGTTCCATGATCTCAGACCAGCTAGTGCGTTACAATCACCACGTACGGTGCTCATCCTCCTTAATATGCATTCTGTTGTGGCTGCTCTCTTCCTGGGTCGTGACCAAACATGAATGTGATGCAACCGTGATGGAACATCGAGCACCATTATAAATTATCCCATTTACTATGTCTAGCCAGGCTTCACTACTACATAATCGAACTTCGGTGACGGGCAAATTTTATTTTCGGTGGCGGTTTTCGTGTCCGCCACCATGATAGGGTCACCGAAAATAGATGATTTTCGTGGCGTTTTTTGCCCGCCACCGTTAATAAAAAATATAAAAAGCCTCGAGCCCGCAGAAGCCCATCCAGGCCCGCCGCGAGCCCATCCACACGCTGCCGGCGCGCCGCCGCCCGATCCGCCACCACGGCCGCTGATCCGCCACCGCGGCTGCAGATCCGTGAGGTTGGGGAAGGGAGTGCCGCCGCGCCGCCGACGAAGGCCGCCATGTTTCGAGCTCGAGACGCCGCCGCAGCCCCGATCCTCGCGCCGGGCGCCGGTACGCGCTGGCGGCCGGATCCGCCGCGCCACCGGCCGAAAACGCTACCGGGCGTCGGATCCAGCGCCGGGCGCCGGATCCCGCCCGCCGCGGCCACGCCGCCGGGCTGGGCTCACGCCGCCGCTTTTGCCCGGCGCCACGACCGCGCTTAGGAGCCCACCGCCGCCGCCGCCGAGAGGAAGGGAGGGGTCGAGCCCCCGCCGCCACGCTGCCGAGAGGAAGGGAGGAGTCGTGGGCCGAGAGGAGAAGGGGGGGTCGCTTCCGCCGAGAGGAAGGGTGGGGGCCGGGTCGGGCCGATTAATGAGAGAGGAGAGAGTGAGTGAGAAAGTTTGGGTTAGGGTTGAGGGAGTGAGTGTTTCTTTTATATGCTGAAGGTGCTAGCGGGTTGGTTTGGGCCTACAAAGATGGGTCGCTTGGGGCCTATAAAAACCGCCACGGTTAATCATTAACAATGGCGGTTACTAAAACCGCCACGGTTAATGAAAAAATCACCGCCATAGTTAATTAGGGTATTTTCCGCTGCGGTTTTTCAAATGCCCGCCACGAAAAATAAAAATCTGAACACCACGCAAAATCAATCATGTAGTAGTGCTTAGTGGTATTTGTTCAATGTCTCCGAACACCCAACAAGAGGAACCTTCTTCCACAACACCAAAGGCTAGCTCCAAGGCTGGTCACGAACTAACGAAAACAACACGGCGACACGCAGTGGACACCCATCCGAGATCTCATTGATGTAGTGGTGTGACATATATCCCGTCGAAAGTGGGGTCGTGTTAGTTTCTTGATCATTGGCTCCTTCCGTGATTGACACTACCCATGTGTTTGGTTGGGGGTTGGGTGGGTTGAAGCTACTCCAACCCAGTTTTTGGAATGACTCCAACCCTTCTCTTGTTTGGTTGGTTTTGTTGGGACGGATTGGCTCCAACCCCTAATATTTGTTTGGTTGGAGGAATTAGGATAGGAATGGATGGCAGGCTCACTGCTAGTGGGTCCCATGTGTCATTCTCCTCTTGACGAGCACTTTGCATCGTGAACCCCGTAGATCTCATAAACTAACTAGGCCCATATACGTAACTCCTTTCTCTCTGGAAGTTTTACAAAGTGAACACACAAAAGATTTTAATTTGCATCTCAGTCCTTTCTTCTTGTCAACACGGAGCGGAGGACGCCGCGGCGGACGAGATCCGCTGCCGTGGGCAACCTCCGTCCGGCGGAAGCCGCGCTCCCACGCGAGCCGCCCACTACTACAAAAAGGCCACTAAGAGGGTGCTCGCCTTTTTTTTGATTAGGGGCGGCTCATACTTTGCCGCCCCTATTGTATGCGAAAATCCCGTCGCTGACAAACCGCCCCATCGACGACACACATTAGGGGCGGCTCATGTACCACCGCTCGCCTTGCTTTATTATCGTGGGCGGTTCAATCACCGGCCGCCCCTACTGTGGTCCACAATAGGGCGGCTCCATATTGAGGCGCCCTACTACACGGGTTGCCAAAATTTTAAAATGAGGCACTAAAAATTAAAATTTCAGAATGACTTTGGATGGAAAACTTCCAAAATATGAAATATAGATCTCGAAAAAGTTATGAAACTTTGTAGCTGACCACTTTTTAGTTCGAAATCATCTAGTCATGCAAAAGTCACGGTTCAAATGTCTCAAATTTGAAATTAAAATTTCAGAACGACCTCGGACGGAAAAAACTTCCTAAATATGAAATGTAGATCTCGAAAAGTTATGAAACTTCATAGTTGACCACTTTTTAGTTCCAAATCATCTAGTCATGCAAAAGCTTTGTTCAAATGTCTCAAATTTGAAATTCAAATTTCGTGAAACGACTCGACAGAAAAAAGTTCCTAAATATGAAATGTACATCTCGAAAAGTTATGAAACTTTGTAGTTGACCACTTTTTAGTTCGAATCCGTTTAGGGCCTCAAATAGTCAATTTACACTCGAATTTGTATAATATATGAGGACACGGAATGAGATAAGGACACATACAAGTGTGTAGCGCTTGGTGTTGTTGGGATGGTCGCGTAGCGAACTCGATGTCGCGGGTTCGAATCTTGGTGGCCACAACATTTGCAAAAAGCCTGAAAAAATCACCATGTGTAGGGGATGTGGGTGGTCGGGCCGGTGGGGTCCTACCCCGATTAAAAAATCTTTTGTTATTTTTTTTGAATTTTGAAAATGCGAAATCTGTGATTCACATTAGGGATGTTTTATTAGGGGCGGCCGGAAGAGCCACCCCTAACGAGCATCTTCAGCCGCCCTAAAGAAGCCGCTCAGAGTAGTGGCCGCGGGCGAGCAACGCCATGAGCGACCTCCGCCGGGCAGCGACCTCCGCTCCCAAAGCCGAAGCCGCGGCGACCTCCGTCGCGGCGGGCGGCGCCACGGGCGACAACGGTCGGGACAGGCGAGGACGAAGGCCGGGATGCGTGGAGACGGGAGGAGATGGCCGTGGGCCGGAAACCCGGGATGGGTTCGCTCCGCCCCTCAAAATCCGAGTGGCGGAGCCAACCCCCCATATTGGCCGAAGAGGGAGCCGCCCGCCTCCCTCGCCCCACATGCAAAACCAATCAAAAGTGGATTGGCTCCAACCGGTTCGCCCGCACCTCCAACCAAACACACGGTACAAGGCTGAAGCAAATCTTACTATTACTAATTGAGGCTCCAACAAAGCCACCACGTTAATTCTCACCCGACGCGCTAGAAAAAAAAAAAGATAAATACTAAAAATTCTCACATTAATCAGAAACATCTAGCCATTAATCCTAAACTCTGGCAATCGATGACCCTTAGATCTACTTTATTTCCTACAAAGCTAGAAAAAAAGATAAATACTAGAAATTCTCACATTAATCAGAAACATGTAGCCATTAATCCTAAACTCTGGCAATCGATAACCGTTAGATCTACTTTATTTCCTACAAAATTACCCACCTTTGCCATTATTATTATATTGGTAGAAAGAAAAAAAACAATCTATTATTACTTTCCCTATCACGGTTTAACGGAGGAGGAAATAAGAGCCTGCCGCTTCATAATGCCTCCAAAATAAATCTATTCTTTTCGTCATCTCACCATCGCTCCACACAGCACCCGCCGCCGGCGCCATCAGGGTCAGCCGGCCAAGCAAGCAAAAAGAGGATGCAACGCTCCACGTAGCACCCACCGCCGGCGCCATCGAGGTCGGCCGGACAAGCAAGCAAAGAGGATGCAAATACAAATATAGTATAGGCACACGTATACGTACGTCTACACCGTCACCCGTTTTTCTTAGTTAGTTCAAGGGTTTGTTTAGGTTCTCGGCCTCGTTAGCGATGTCCTCTCGACATCACCTTTTTTTTCGATTTTCTTTGTTTCCTTGTAATCTGGTTTGCTTTGGTTTTCCACCTCTTAATGAAAAAACGGGTGAACGGTCCGATCGCGAAAAAAATATTGTTGAACTGCGATAATGAGGTGGTGATGAGTGGACTCATAGGTCCAGACTTCCGAGTCATGAATATTTCAAGCTGATGACTGTGGTGTATACTTGTATGCAAAAAATTTTTGTAGCATTAGCCTAAAGTTCTGTCCTACACGCGGCTATAGGATTCTGCTATTTATTGCGATCACTTTTGTCTCATGTACGGGTTTACTTCTTTTTTTCCTTGGATTATTACTTTGAATAAATAATTTTTTGAAATAATCCTTATTAAGCATTATGTTATTTTTTTGCTAATATAATAATAATAATAATGTTTTTTTTTTTTGTTTCAAGGGGTCTCAACCCCGGGTGCAGGAGGGAATGACCGCCTCATCTCGATGTTGACGCACAAAAGGGTTCCAGACATTGCATCTTTGATGGCCACGGATGCACAAGCCGGTTGCACGGGAACACGAGACCCAAGCCTCGGCTCTTGGTCAACAACATACAAAGCTTGCTGGTCGGGTATGAAAGAATGGAGCAAACGCATTTATCAACAACACCAATTGTAGCACAAGCAAACTGTGCGCAAGCCGGACGGACACAAATGATGGCGTGCACGTCGTCCTCCATAGGTGAGAAACTAATATGATGTTCCCCTATTCTTGCATAGCTCTATATATGTTAGTTTGTATTGCCTGGAACTCTGGTTGCATAGAGTCTTCATGGATGCCATAGAGATAGAGAATGGCCCTACATCCATCAAGGACACCACCACACCGTGTGACGTCAAAGGTGAGTATGGACACTAACTGCAATGGATCCTACACCAATGATGCCACCGCACAAAGAAGGCAACACTACACTACGAGCCGACACCAATGGGAGGCAGATGACGCTACACCGACTATCTACCGGGCGAGCACCGAAGTGGAAGGCATGACTACTAAGGTGCGACCACCAACAAAAAAGACGACGCTACACCGATTACCTAACGACAAACAGCGACGATGAAGGTGACGCTACACGGATCATTGCTGGTGGACACCAATGTGACACGCATGCTGCATTCAAGTAGCCCGCGCCCATGTGATGACATTATAGGGGTTGAAGTTCCAGCTGCACCAAGCCAACTTCAGCAGCCACACACTACTTAACTCTGATGAGGTGGACAACATTTGTGCCCTCTAACAAAAATACCCAAAAAAAAATAACATGAGTGAAAAGAATTATGAACTGCTAAATGAGATGACAATTTCAATCCAACACTAGAGCATACACAAGGAGGAAGCTGGTGTCCAGTCGTGCATTGACAAGTGTGTTGTTCGATCCAGCTACATCGAAGGAACGGTAGGACGGGTGCATGTCAGGGGGACAACGCGGAGATCTATGTCAAGAAAGGGAAGCCGAGAGCACGCAAGCCACCACACTTTTAGGCTAAAGGTACGGCCATGTTACTAAATCCCATGATTACAATTTAATTTGACTTCTGTGACGTATATGATATGATATTTGTTGACCATTAGTCATTATTTTGAATTAAATTTTAGTGTCCTTGATTTTTTAACACAAATAAGTGTTGACATAATCCATGTTTAGAACTATAATTATGTAATAATAATGTTTTTACCCATCGTCAGGGAAGCCCAATCTATTTTTATGTTTAGAAATTGTTTCCCCATAGGGGGTTCAAACCTACCCTGTTCGGGTGCTACTTAGGAGCTCCAACCACTAGGATGGAGACATGTTCGCAACTTAACAATAATGTCACTAAATTACCTCGAATTGCATGCTAATATTGCTAAAAAAATTAAGAGACCATGAGTTCATGATCCGTGGAGCTAGCAATAAAGCCTATATGTAAAAATTCAAACCTCCGCAATTATAAAAGATAATTAAACTAATTTAATAATATTTTATATAAATTCTCCATCTATATCATTATGAAAGATAATGCTTTGATGCATTGCATTCAAATTACGTATAATGGCATTTAAATAACTCAAACTTTTTTTAAAAGAATGTCTAATAAAACAATACTAATATAACATAATTAATTAAAAACCTTGGGTGCCATGTTGCATACTTGAAACAACTATTTATCATAGTTTTTGAAAAATAATGGGTAGACTAAGACCTAGAATATTGTTTTATTAAAATAGAACATGAAAGTTTTTAATATATGATAGAATAAGCCTTAGAAATTTCAAATTAATACATTTAAAAAATTATTACAACAACTATATCAAAAGCTAAAAAGATTATGTTTCAACTAAATACCTATGGTGCTAAAAAGATTAATAATACAAATTATTACTCACAAAAAATGACAAAAATTTAAAAGGTACAACCTAAAATTCTTATAAAAAACTAAAAAATTTTGCCATCGAATTGGTTGACTGTACTCAGCATTGTAAATAATAGCTATTGTATCCGAGAAATTAATAAGCTTAAAGATTGGGGAGAGAATCAAAATTTAGATTTATATGTCCTCATAATAGAGATGGCAGCCAAAACTATCATAGTTTAAGAAAGTCTTTCAGCTAAATATCTATTGTAGATACACTGAGCTGCTATGTAAAAAAAAAACATCAAATGGATATGGATGAGAAAAACATTTAAATCGATACTTGATAGCTTATCGTAATAGATTATAGACTATACAGTACATGTTATATAGCTATTATATTACAGTATAGTGAAGAGAAAATGAAGTAACTCTTATTAGGTAGTGTCTGCTCATAAGTTTCTTATTAGTTAGGGTCTGCTCATCAGATTCAAACCCGTGGGAGAGCACGGGTTGGTGAGCTAGTGGAACATAAAGATGGGTGGCCCAAGGTCGATCATGCATGTGAAGGATTTTCAGGAGATAAGGAGAACAAGCAATACAAGGTCGTCTTGACCCGTTTAACGCCTAGATACTACAACATGCTTCTGCAGATTTGGTATATGCACATAAGTCTAGTTCTGCACTCTAGATTTTTTTAAGCAACTTCAAGCACTGCTTGTGATCTTGGACCAGATACCACCTAATCCTAAAACGCGCGCTGTCTGTCTGTGAGTCTTGTCTCCGTCCATCTCTCCACATGCATGTTATCAGTTTCCCAATTAACCGGCCATTCATTTCCCCATCCTCTCCCTGTCTACAGTGATGATTTAGCTAAACCATCCTCTCCCCATCTCTCTCTTCTAATATCACAAGGAAATCTCTTCCCAGCCTTTATTTTGGAATGACTATGGGTTCCGTGCCACCAAAAGTTACCTATGTTTGACCAAATTTCTACCAAATACTATTTATATTTATGATTTCAAATTAATTTATTAAAAACTACATTTTGTAGTGAATCTAAGGAGATTTATTTGATAGCATAAATATTGATAGTTTTTTATTTATAATTAATCAAACTTGGGATACAAAACCGTGTGCTAGAATTGCAAGTACTTTGGAACGGAGGGAGTATGCATTGGAGTCTTGAGCTACTAGTAGTAGTTCCTCATTGTTGTCGATGTGCCTTTGACTTGACCTATCGCGTAGTAGTTCCTCATTGCTGGTTCAGTGCTTGTGTCCTAACCTACATATGGAGCGGTTTGGGGTTTATATATGCTAGTGCTAGCTAGGCACCACATGTTACTTGTTTATACAAGGTGTATATCAGGTTATTTATAACAAGGTGTATATCAGGGGAAGCTTGATGGGCACTATGTTCCTATCTCTGATTAATGTAGAAGAGATAGGACACTATACTCAGGTTATTTATAACAAGGTGTATATATCAGGGAAGCATGAGCATGATGGGCACCCTGTTCTTAGCACATGATTGGCCCTATCTTATAGTACAAATGGTATCATTGTGTGAGACAGTGAGCATCCATGTTACTTATTTATTGTACCATACAGGCATACAAATATCATTTGGTCCCTGCTGCCCAAATGAAATATGATTTGATATGAAAAAAAGACAATTTTAGTAACCGATGGTAATCTAGCTGTCAGATTATTAATTAGAGACTCCAAACTTATTAGTGTCACGACAGCATGACTTCACCAGCGCTAGACACCAGTAGTGGTGGAGCGCAGGATTTCATGATTCCACATTTCAAGATAAGTGTGATGCTACAGAATTGCTAAAGAGACAGCTTATGGTGAGGACATCCAGCCCCTTGTTAGTGACAATGGCATCACAAGGTGCTAAAACATTCTTAAGTATTTGTTCTTTACACTTCTCCGTAATCAGTTCATTTAGCAGTATTTCATACATTTGGAAAATCATGTGGTGGGAGGACAATAGAAAGCTAGCAGCAAGCGGACAGGCAGTAGCAAGTCCCATAACTTAATCTGACATGGCCCCTTTCCTCTTATTGACAGGGGAAGCTTACATGCATGAGGTAGGCAAGAGAAGCTTATTGACAATTAGGCAGGAGAAGCTTATTGACAGTCAGTTTAGTGAAGCTTAATGAATTAACTTTTTATTTGTGAAACTGTGCATCTTAATCAAAGCATGATACACATGATGAATCATGGTTGAGTTTCATATCAAGCCGCAGGGGCAGACGAAGAGCGTTGATGAAGTCCGACAATCCTCCAGCAAGGTTCATCTGCAATCCGATCAAGCGTCGGGTTGCTAGCAACAGGTGCGGGGGTCGTGGGCGGTGCGACAACGGGTGGCGCCGGCACTGGAAAGGAGTCCACTGCCGCGACATCCTTTCCGGCGACCACAGAAACTTGAACATCGATGCAGCTGAGCTGGACTATACGGTTCGGCAGCACTGGCTGGGCCTCTAGAGAGTTAGGTGTCAAACTGGGCGGGCGCGCAATGAAGGAGGAGCTCATCGAAAGCATGGGCCTCTAGAGAGTTAGGTGTCAAACTGGACTATAAAAGTTTTTTACTTTTAGCTTGGCCTAGTGGTTTTTGTTCAATGTTCTAGAACACCCGACAAGGAACCTGCGTCCTCACAACCAAAGGCTCCGAGAGGCTGGTCACGAACTTCTCTTACAACAACATAAAAAGACTAAAAGTAAGACTTTAGTTTGGTGCGATATTGGTTTTGGTACTTCCATCTGCCTCCCCCATGCGATACCGGCTCCCCTCTCCATGCAATAGCGTGATAAGAGGAGAGAAAAAGAAAGAAAAAGCTAGGCCTCTCACCTAGTCCTCGCAGCCTAATTTAAAAAAGAAAGGCATGCAACATCTTAATTATAGGAGGAAACAAACAAAGGAAAGAAGAAGTCTGTCCTCTCACCTGCCCTCGCACCGTGATTTAAAAAAAGAAAGGCATGCAACACCCCAATTGTGGGAGGAAACAAACAATGTAATTAGAGGAGAAAAAAAAGAAACAAGAAAAGCTCGCATGCAACAACACCATGATTTTAAAAAAGAAAAGGCATGCCACACCCTAATTGTAGGAGGAAAGAAGCAAACGAAACCTTCCCTTGCACACCCACCAATCATGCCCGCACCTTCTCTCCGTAAAAAGAACGCACCTCCCGCTCCTTCTTTGTACAAAGAAAACCATGCGCTCCCCTCCCAATCGCTCTCCTTCCATGCTCGCCTCTCACCAAATTCGCCGGGGCGGGACGGCGCCGCCGCCGACGCCGGCCCGACACGATGGCCCCACAGAACCGCCGCCCGCTCCGACGACGAGCGCCACGCCCGCTCCGACTTATGCTTTAAAGTATTTTGTGAATAAAGTTGTGTACCTTGGGTGATCTATGGGAAGAATAAGTGTCGTAAGTTGTCAAATGATACACAAATGACACATGGTATACAGTTTATTATTTAGCTTGAAAATTAGTAAATCATACTAAGTTTAAATGTTTGTTTTTACTTGATCATGTGTACTACATTTAGAATTATATCCCGAGTTCATGCATTGATATATCATGAATCTCTTTTTTGTCACTAATCTTAATCTTTCCACTATTTACATTATTTTATAAAAGATATTGTACTTCTATTGTTTTAACCGTAGCGTTAGCACGGGCATGCCAAGAAAACATTTGTTTGGTGCTCAGAAAAAAAAATAAAAATAAGAAAATCTGATTCATAGAATCAGAAAGGGGTGCTATACATAAGTTAACTAATAAATATTATGTTGCAAGCTGACTCTTAATAGTACTCTGTACTTTAGTCGTGTTTGTGCAAGGGGCCTAAAAATTTGTTGAGATGGACATGTGTGTAAAACGGAGATCTCGAGCCCTTATTTAAACAATGAAGATGCGTCGGAACTTATTCGTGGATTTATTAGAGCACAAAATAAATGGATATCAAAGATTTCTTTCGACAGATATAAAACATTATCTTAGGCGAATTACGGAAAAGCCTATAAAATAGATTTCTGAGCCTGTGATATCCGTGATTGATTGTGTTACATTCACAAAAGCTTGTTTGGATTAAACGCCACTTTAAGATTGTTTAATTTCTTAGTATTATTATCTTATCATGCGATCTATGTGTTTTATATAAAATTTAGTTATCCCGTAGCAACGCACGGGCGCGATACTAGTAATGTGAAAAGAACAAAGCGTGGCACAGACACCCATCCAAGCCAAAATTTGAGTCACGGGCGATCATTGGTGTGACATACTCCCTCCGTCCGGTTATAATTGCACGTCTAGGTTCATGCACGAATACCAAGGACACATTAAAATTACCATAATGCCCCTGGGTCTGACACCCTCTGAGCTCGTAGACTCTCTAAGAACCGTCTAGAGGACGTCCGTTTTCCCTTTTTTTAATTAACAAATACTTAAAGAGTGGCCAAGAAGAGTTGCAAGGATTTGTTTCTCGTTTTTTTATTTCTGTTACCTCCAGCCTCTGTCAAAACTCAGAGTCTGTAGCTACGGCTGTCCGCAATGAGACCTAATATTTTTGGAAATTTTTTGAAGTGCAAACGTGCACTTAAACTCGGACGGAGGGAGTATATCCTGTCATAGGAGGGGTCCTGTAAGTTTCTCGATCATTGGCTCCGTCCAGGATTTGACGCTGCAAGGTAGAAGCACATGACAGCATATAGATGCGTGGCCAAGGATTGATCTGCATGCATGCGACGGCTGCAGGCCCTCACCACGACACCTAAAAGCTGATAAGCTTTTCAAGAGAACAAGCAATACAAGGGGCGCTTCTTGATCCATTTGACGCCCAGGTACTACAGCGTCCTTCCGTGCATTTGCTGTATGCACAGAAGCCTAGCTCTGCAGTCCAGATTTTCTTTAAACAACTTCAAACACTTGTGATCTTGGTCCAGATACCTCCTAATCCTAAAACGCTATGCGCTGGTGAGTCTACAAAAGGTCAAGTTGCTGCAGGTAGCATATCTGTGATCAGGGCCGTGCCGACAAAATCCAAGGCCTTGTTCGAAACTTTGAAAAAAGCCCTATTGATTAATGAATATACATATGCTAAATGTACTTTTTTTCTTGAAAATATTTTAGAAACTCTGAAAGAAACAATTCTAGAAATTTTAGCATTTAGTAACTATATAATCAAAAGAAACAATTCAAGCAGTACAAAACTACATATATAAGACAACTACCAATTCACTACCAGACTCGGGCTTTTTTCCTGAAGGTTTTTATTTTTCGTGTCGGTTTCATTTAAACCGTCGGGAACTATCTTATTTTTCCTGTCGGCTCTTCAAAACTCACAGGAAACGTACAGACCGTCAGGAATGCAGCAATGACTCATGACGGGTGAGGCCTAACCGACAGGATTCGGACGGCCCACTGCTCCCCGCATGCGGCCCACGTTGGGACAAATAAAAATTGCGAAACCCTAGCCACTAACCTGCTGCCCCGATTCTATTCTATCTTCCCACGCCTCCTTTTCGCTTCTCCGATGTCAGCGCCGCCGCCCTCTTCGTCTCGAAAGCTCCGCCGCCCGCTGGCTGGCACCGTCTTGAGGATGCTTCCCCACGCCCAGCGCTGCTCGATGCGGCCACACCGAAGCGGATCCCTCAAGCCCGCCCCGCCGTCAGCCACCGCCCGAAGCGGATCTCCGTTGACCGCGCTGCCACCGCCCCGTGGTTGCTCCCGCACGCCCACGCTGCCGGCAGCCACCGCCCGCGGCGGAGCTCCGTTGCCAGCGCCGCCGCCGTCCCGAGGTTGCTCCCCACGTCCACACCGCTGGCCACCGCTGGCCGGGGGGATCCAGCGACCGCTCCACGACTGCCCTCGAAGGGGCTCCCAACGCCCTCGCCGGGTGGCACCCAAGGCTCCCCGACGCCCATGCTGTAGTTTGGTCCCCTCCCAATCTGCATAAGGTGTGTCCTGTTTCTCCCTCTCCCAATTTCCCCCTCAGATCTGGCCTCATGTTTCTTTCCAAGTAATATTTTTGTGGTAACTGTCTAATGTTCCATTGATTAGAAGAAAAACGAGTCACATACAAGAGCAAAAAAATCACCTTGATGCAATTTTGTGTAACTCGTGTAGGTCAGAGCAATAGTTCTTACTGAATAGACTTATTTTGCCCTTTGTATAAACTCTGCAATAGTTCTTACTGAATAGACTTGTTTTGCCCTTTGTATAAACTCTGCAACTGGCCTAGCAGTAACTTTCGATGTTCTGACTTCCAGGGAAGAAAGAAAGTGTTCATTAATTACCCAAAGTTGGTGCTATTTTAGTCTTCCATATTCAGGGATTGAGCTCTAAATACAACTAGTTCATAGTGGTTTTGTTCTTGAATATTCAGTGATTGTTGTAACTGTAACTTTTACTTGTAGGCAATACAAGTTGTGCAAGTAGCCATTCTAGCCATTCTGTATGAGCAGGTGCAGTACCTTTGAAGCATGTGTTTTTTCAAGTGATTATGAATTAGGACTGGGGTTAAGAAGCATTTGACACCATTTTTTCCACTCACCTGGTGATAGGTTCCCTGAGTTCTGCTTCAAAAAAAAAAAAAAAAAAGTTTCCCTGAGTTCTTTTGTCTTGTGATTTCTCAATCAGTAAAAATTTTATATCTGATCTGCATATTAGTACTGCCCAATATTCAACACTTAACTTGATCTGTGACACAAGTTTAGTATTATAGAAAGAAATCACGACCTTGTACTCTAATTTTATGAACTTATAAAGTTCCATGTTCATACAACACAAAACAAATTATAAAACTTCCAAGAGCAGTTTCCTCGATGTCTGCAAACTGGGCATATGCATGTCTATTTATTTCCAATCACAGCCAACTGCTTGATCACTTTCAGGTGTTTGTTTCACTGATTAGATGCCCTTCCAACATGTTTATCATTTATGATTTGGATTCTAAAGATTCTAGATGAAATGAGTCTGAAGAAAAGACGGGCTACTTTTCTTTATTTGCAACTACTTTTCATTGTATTGTAGAACCAATATTTCATGAATTCAGTCTGAAGAAAATACATTGGCTAATACAGGTACATTGTGCTTGCAATTGAGTGACCAAACAACTGTGGTGCATTGGTCCTGTACAGAACAGGAATGGTGACATCTGCTTGTCCGCTATTTTGATTCAGTAAGCTTGTTTTTCTCATCGTAATTCTACTTTTATCACATAAGTTTAGTGAAAAAAAAGCAAAGACTGAAGCTTCTCAACCATGCAGTGCTCTTAGTAATCATGTATTATATTTATCTTTTTGTTTAGCCTCAGAAAATTATGAACTCTGTGCGCTTGTGACATGTTGCAGGTACCAAACAGACTGCAATAGACTTGACAGAAAGAATAAGGTTATTTTTCAGTTCAGTTCTCCAATTATTAGTTGTGAGCCAATTACATTGAAAAGATGTATATATTAAGTAGCCATTCATTTATTCAGTGCAACAACCCAATATGTATGTATATGATGTATGTCAACTGTCATGCGGACTGAATTTGTACTAGCGTGCATGTATAATAATATTTTTTTTCTGGTACAAACTGGTTTCTCGACGGCCGTGCGTCAGGAATCCCTGACCGCAACCGGTGGGAATGAGCTTGGACGCGGGCGAACGGCAGCCGTCGGGAATGGTAACGAACTGCCGTCGGGGAAAACATCCCTGTCGGCTGACCGTCGGGAATAATCCATCTTTCCTGCCGACACGTTCCCGTCGGTTGATTCTCGACGGTTGCCCGACGGGAATAATATTCCGACGGTTTTTCCCGGAATTCGACGGTTTGTGGCCATCGGGAAAAACCCTCAGTCCGGGGGCACTACTTTGTTAGGCATAGTACGAGTCCTAGTTTACTTCTACTTGTAATCCTGTTAGAGTCCTATTATTAGGAGTCCTAGTGTAGTTAGGACACAAAGTGTTGCATGTGGCCCGGAGATGTGCACGGACTGCATCAACCGTGTCCAAGTCGGTTTCCCCTGTCAATACGATTGCTCAGCATGTCCATGTCTAATCCTGGTAGGATAGCCATGGGGACTCCGTGTTGGCGGGGGGAGGTCAAGGTCTCGGACCTATATAATGTAAACAAAAGCATCAATAAAAGTATGCGTGTGTTAGGGACAAATCGCTCTCATTGTCTCGATTACTCAATCTCATTTGTTTCGATTATCTCGAGCTCGTGTTTCACGTAGTGAAGACGACCACCGTTCGGGCGTTGTCAAGTCCGTTGGTTGAACTCGCCGGGCGATCGGGCAGGTGGGAACTACACGATTAAGTCGATCGGTTCCAACACGTGGTATCGAGCCGTTCGGTGAAGATCAACGCCGCGAGGGACAGCTAGAAGGTGAAGAGAGGAGATCAAACATGACGGAGGAGATGCAAGCACCAAAGCAACACGGCGTGTCAAGGAGAGCAATCTCATGTGGCCAATGCTTACTCGGACAAATTACGCCGAGTGGGCGATGTTGATGCAAATCAACTTCGAGGCATTGGAAACGGGAAGCAATTGATCTCGGTACCAATGTCAAAGATCCGAGGATCGTCCGGGCCATGGGTGCACCGATGCATTCAGTGCCCGCCGAGATGTGGTCCACTCTCGGCGGCAAGAAATCGGTGAAAGAGGCATAGGAGACAGTCAAGACGATGAGGATTGGAGCGGATCGCGTGAAGGAAGTCAGTGCCCAGAAACTCCTACAAGAATTTGAGAATATCAGTTTCAAGGAAGGAGAAGGGGTAGAAGATTTTGGCATGAGGATCACCAATCTTGTCACCACCCTCAAGTCACTAGGTGAGACGATCGAGGAAACTTCGGGTTATCAAGAAATTTCTGCGTGTCGTGCCATCACGTTTCAATCAGGTTGTTGTATCCATTGAGATGTTCTCTGATCTCAAGAAACTCAAAGTCAAAGAATTGGTGGGACACCTTCGGGCTGCAGAAGAAAGAGTTGATGCCAAGGTGGAGCAGGTTACTGACAAGGCGGGACGCCCTGTTACTCGCGGAAGAAGATTGGCTTGAGAAGCACAAGAATCGTTTCCAATCTAATCATGGCCGAGAAGGAGGCAACAACCATCGTGGAAAGGCAAAACACCTCATCAATCTGATGGTGGTGGCTCAAACAAGTCTGGTGGCGTGAAGCTGACTTCGGAGGGAACACCGCGGCGTAAAGGCAGATGCAAGAATTGTGGGATCTACGGCCACTGGGCACAAGACTGCAAGCGACCGAAGAAGCAAAAGAAAGAGGAGAAGCGTGAAGAAGCCAATATCGCAGTTGGTGTAGGAGATCATCTAGCCCTGTTGATGGCCACCGAAGGCACTGTTGCTTGTCCGACAAATCAGGTGGTGCATTTGACAAAGAAGGTTGTGCCGATTGACTGTCCGGATGGGACTTGGGTGTTAGATACGGGAGCCGGTAATCATATGACCGGTTGCCGATCAGCTCTCTCTCATATCGACGAGGAAGTCCGAGGCACAATCCGTTTTGGTGATGGATCAACTGTCGACATACAAGGCCGAGGCTCAATGGTGGTTCAAGGACGAGAGAAGGAGCACAAGGTATTCACTGATATTTACTTTATTCCCAAGCTTAAAAGTAATATAATCAGTCTAGGCCAACTTGAAGAAAAAGGCTGGGAAGTGTCTTTGAAGCAAGGAAGGCTGAGGGTGTTCAATCATCGAGATACCTTACTGGTTTTGGCTCCAAGAACAACTAATCGTCTTTGCACCATCAAGCTAAATTCAGTATCGCCAGTTTGCTTGTTATCGAAGATAGATGATGATGCTTGGAAGTGGCATGCACGTTTTGGTCACCTATACTTCAGGACGCTCAGGGGATCTAGTAAGAAAAACATGGTGTCGGGGCTGCCTGTCGTGGACAAGGGTTGAGCAAGTTTGTGATGGCTGCGTCATTGGCAAACAGCACAGGACCCCGTTTCCAAGTGTTAGTTCATATCGTGCTTCAAAAGGACTCGAGCTCTTCCATGCTGATTTGTGTGGTCAGATCAGTCCACCAACACCAGGAGGCAAGTCATATTTCCTACTTGTTGTTGATGATCATAGCAGATTCATGTGGGTAGAGATGCTGAAGTCCAAGAGTGAAGCTTTCTTGTCATATCTCGAAGATAGTGAAGGCAAAGGCTGAAACTGAATTAGAAGGCAAGTGAAAAGGCATAAGAACCGACAGAGGTGGTGAGTTCAATTCAACTCGGTTTAGTATCTTTCGCAACGAGACGGGCATCAAACACTACACTACTACACCGTATACCCCTCAGCAAAACGGAGTAGCAGAGCGTCGAAATCAAACGGTGGTTGAGATGGCGAGGTGCATGATGAAAAGCAAGACTGTTCCATCGTGCTATTGGGGCGAAGCAAAGAGCAATACGCCAGTATACATCTTGAATAGATCTCCAACAAGAAGCCTGAACGGTGTCACACCATATGAGGCTTGGTATGGAAAGAAACCTATAGTTGATCATTTCAGAGTTTTCGGCTGCATTGGTCATGTGAAGCAAGTCGGGGCTGGCATCACCAAGCTCTCTGACAGGTCTGTCAAGATGGTGATGGTTGGCTACGAAGATGGAACAAAAGGCTATAGGATGCTAAATCCTATGTCAAGGACACTACATATCGCCAGGATGTGATTTTCAAGAAGACCAAGGCTGGGATTGGGCTGGTTCAGCGACGATTCAAGACGAGTGCGAAGAATTTGAAATTCAGTTCCGGTTCGCATGAGATAATCCGACAACAACACAAGGGCGGCAGATTCGAGAACCAAAGAACTCCGGCCGATGGGTTCCCCGAGCCGGTTCCTCGCAAAGAGTCACCGGGGAGGATCTTTGGGATCCAATTCCCCTCAAACACCGGCTCCATCCGATGCATCAAGCATTGATTGGGTTACACCAATTCAAGGGCGCGGCCAGATTCAAGGAGTTCCTCTTCGATACGTAACGCTGACGGATCTGTTTGATCATACTGATGAGATAAAAGATTATGAATCTGATGGTGTTTGTATGCTTGCAGCTGATGAACCAATGAGTGTTGAAGAAGCACTAGACGAGGAGTGTTGGAAAGAAGCCATGGAAGCCGAGTTACAGTCCATCAAGGCAAATGAGACTTGGTCTCTGACAGACCTACCAAAGGGACACAAGGCAATCGGTGTGAAGTGGGTGTTCAAGGTTAAGAGGGATGCTGCTGGGAATATTGTTAAGCACAAAGCACGCTTGGTGGCCAAAGGATATGCACAGAAGCAAGGAGTAGATTACGATGAAGTTTTCGCACCAGTGGCAAGGTTGGAAACCATCAGAGTGTTACTAGCGCTTGCAGCTCAAGGAGATTGGCAGGTTCATCATATGGATGTCAAGTCGGCCTTCTTAAATGGAGAACTCCAAGAGCAGGTGTATGTTCATCAACCTCCTGGTTTTGCTGATCCAGAGAATACAGGCAAAGTGTTGAAATTACACAAGGCACTGTATGGTCTCAAACTGGCACCAAGGGCATGGAATTTCAAGTTGGATCAAGAGCTCAAAGCTCTAGGATTTCAGAGAAGCAAAGTTGAACATGCAGTGTACAAGAGAGGCACAGGTGATAATTTGTTGCTGGTTGGAGTATATGTGGATGACCTCATTGTTTGTGGACCAAACAGTTTGAAGATAGTTGAGTTCAAGAATCAAATGAAAGATACTTTCAGCATGAGTGATCTTGGTTTACTCAGTTATTATTTGGGCATGGAGGT
Organism: Hyparrhenia diplandra; assembly: GCA_015847255.1. NCBI lineage: Eukaryota > Viridiplantae > Streptophyta > Magnoliopsida > Poales > Poaceae > Hyparrhenia > Hyparrhenia diplandra. The sequence continues at coordinate 1,397,758 of JADLZK010006707.1, forward strand.
AAAACAAGAGAAGTCACAAATCACTATACGTGAGAAAGCATATGCGAGAGAAGATAGTTGAAACATGTGGTGACGGGGATGCAACACGGTTGATACTCCAGTGGAGCAGAGGATTAAGCTTATTGCAACAAAGCCTGGTGCAGAGATTGACACTACACGTTACAGGAGCATTATTGGGAGTTTGAGGTACTTAGTAAACACCAGACCTGACATAGCTTATTCGGTTGGCATTGTGAGTAGATTCGTGGAGGCACCAGGGAAGGAACATTGGGCAGCGGTCAAGAGGATTGTTAGATATATAGCAGGCACTCTTGATTATGGCTGCAGGCTTCAGAAAGGGAAGAAGACTGATCTAACTCTGTTGGGTTTTACTGACAGTGATTGCTCCGGTGACTTGATTCATAGGAAGAGCACCTCGGGGATCATCTTCTATCTTGGATCAAACCTGGTGACTTGGGCTTCACAAAAACAGAAGGTGGTGGCCTTATCATCTTGTGAAGCTGAATATGTTGCAGCTGCGTTGGGGGCATGTCAGGGGGTGTGGCTAAGTCAGCTAATAGCAGAGATGATTGGTGAAGAAGTTCAGAAGTTCAGGCTTTTGATAGATAATCAATCGGCTATTGAGCTTGCCAAAAATCCCGTGTTCCATGATAGAAGCAAGCACATAGATACACGCTTTAACTACATTAGGGACTGCATGAAGCAAGCACATAGATACACGCTTTCACTACATTAGGGACTGCATTGAGAAGGGCATGGTCGAAGTTGATCACATCAGAACAGACGAGCAAGTTGCTGACATTCTGACGAGGCCCCTCGGGAGAATTAAATACGTGGAGTTCAGACTCAAGCTTGGCGTCATGCGGGTGTAACAGGATTAGGGGGGTGAAATGTTAGGCATAGTACGAGTCCTAGTTTACTTCTACTTGTAATCCTGTTAGAGTCCTATTATTAGGAGTCCTAGTGTAGTTAGGACACAAAGTGTTGCATGTGGCCTGGAGATGTGCACGGACTGCATCAACCGTGTCCAAGTTGGTTTCCCTGTCAATACGGTGCTCTGCATGTCCATGTCTAATCCTGGTAGGATAGCCACGGGGACTCTGTGTTGGCAGGGGGAGGTCAAGGTCTCAGACTTATATAATGTAAACAAAAGCATCAATAAAAAGTGTGCGTGTGTTAGGGACAAATCGCTCTCATTGTCTCGATTACTCAATCTCGTTGTTTCAGTTATCTCGAGCTCGTGTTTCACGTAGTGAAGACAGTCACCGTTCAGGGCGTTGTCAAGTCCATTGGTTGAACTCGCTGGGCGATCGGGCAGGTGGGAACTACACGATTAAGTCGATCGGTTCCAACAACTACTGCACTAGGATGGGGCTCGCAGCCCGCACCCCACAGCCTCCATGGCATTTCACCAATTTGCAAAGCGCCGGACACAGACTTGAAATTTTCGGGTCACCCGGAGATTGGGAGAGATGACGGATGACGAGAACTATGGAACGGCAGAGATCAGTTACACGAGTTCGATCGGTGGATCGATGGGCAAGTGCCGATCAGCCGAGATTTTTTTTTTTGAAACTTTGGGATTTCATTACTCATCTGCTAACAGATCGTTGGCCACCATGACTGATACACACTCGGGCATAAAGTCCAAGATGACTTCATCACCCTCAGTACAAAGAAACCCCAACCCGGCTAGCTCATGGGCAGCCCTATTACATTCTCTAGGAACAAAAACACACTCGAGAGCAATAACATTTGAGTTCACTAATTTTTTTTTAAGGAAAACAGGAGGGGTTTACACCCCTACTGTGCTTTTATTGAAAAATAAACAGACCAACCTTACAAATGTGTTCAAGACACAAAAAAAGAAACGAAGAAAATAAGGAAAATTACACAAGGGCTTCTAGCCATGTTACAATTGCGGGTTGGTAACTCTGCTTTGCTCTTAGTATAACTAAGGCAAATTCCTCCTTGAAGATTGCTCTGAATTGTTGAAGAGATGGTGCAATTCCTCTGAAGATGATATTATTTCGACATGTCCAAATGGACCAACAAGCAGTGATCACAATTTCCATAAAGAACGGCTGATGGAGCTGAATTTTGAGAGCCTCAATAATATCCTCGGTGCTCTGCGTATGGGGAATTAGAGCATTGAGGGAATACCAACAAGCCTGAGCAAAAGGACAATCAAAGAATAGATGATGCAAAGTCTCTTCAACCTCATCAAGACAATGAACACAAGAGTAAGATGGCAAGTACATATTTCTCCTTCGAAGCAATTCTCTTGTGCTTAATCTGTCTTTCAGCAATAACCAGAAGAAAATTTTCCTTTTATTTTGACAGGAACTTTTCCACAACCATCGAAAGGCTATATGTACCTGTACAGATCCAATGAGGGAATTATAAGCCTTGTTTGAAGATAATTGTGTGGAACCCCAAGTATAGGACTTAACATTTGAGTTCACTAATGACTTAACTTCCTCAATGAGATGCCCACATACTGAGTTGTCATACTCTCTGGAATTAATAGCTAGCGCAACTTCCTTCGCATCAGTTTCAACGATGAGGCAACCAATTCGCAAATTCATAGCTATCTGAATTCCTTCAAGAGAAGCTATAAGTTCAGCTTGGAAAGCACTTAATTAGGAGATTGTTAACCCTCCCTCGCGCTGAGATCACCACATCTCCATCCGAGTCACGAATAATTGCACCCCAACTGCCTGCCCCAGATTCTTGGTAGAAAGAGGCGTCACAGTTCAGTTTGAGATGATTCCTCGGTGGCTTCTTCCAGCTTTCCTGCTGACGAACCTGCACCCTGGTTGTATGGCCTGTTGGTACTGCATTCTCCTTTGCATACAGTTCCATACAGCTAGCCAAAAGCTCTGATGTTCGTCGTTTTCCTTCCTCTCTAATTCTATTTCTTTCCGACCATGTGTACCACAACGCTATGACCATTAGTCGGCCGAGATTGGTAGTACTATCGCAACGATTTTTGGACACATGACAGACTGTAACTCTGAGGCCCCAAAAAATCTTGGGCACGGCCCTGCTGTGATTTGTGTATCAGCGTATCTGTGCATCGCAGCGGAATGACTACATATGAGTTTCCGGATACTTCCTATCCCCAACGATTGTAGTTGTGCATATGCTTTGGTGGAGTCCAGAGCTACTAGCTAGTTGTAGTTCCTCATTGCTGTTGCTGTGCCTTTTCCAGACCTATGTGTGTAGTACGTAGTTCCTCATTGCTGGTGCTGTGCTTGTGTACTAACATACGCATGGAGCGGTTTGGGTTTATATATTGCTAGTGCTAGCCAGGCTGCTCATACAGTGTAATTTGCACTATCCTCATTACTGTAGAAGAGATAATATACAGGACACTATACTCATCATGTTATCTGCATTGCATTATCCTTTACACATGATCAGTCCTATCTTATAGTACAAATGGTATGATTATGCGAGCATCCATGTTACTTAATTGTACCAAACAAACATACATATATCTTTTCGTCGTCCCTGCTGCCCAAATGATGTTGGATTTGATATGAAAAAACGACAATTTTAGTAACCAATGGTGGCTTGTTTATCAGATTAAGCAGTAATCTTGTCAAATCACTTGTAGGATCTTACTATATTGATTAGAGAATCCAAAATTATTAGTGCCAGGACAGCATGACTTCACCAACGCTGGACACCAGTAGTGGTTGCACGCAGGATTTCAAGATTGGTTGTACTTAGGGAAACAAATGCCACAGTTTTAACAAGTTTAGCATGATTTCGAGATTAGGTGTACATAGTGAACGAAAACATTGAGAAGTCTTTGGGATAAAATTCAATAAGTTTTATCAAGTTTTCCTTATCCGACAAATAATCAAAATGATTCCTCAATGACAGCTTCAATTGTTTGCAAACGACTGTGACAGCTATCTCTGCTAGCCATCCGACCGAGGTTGGCCCCGGCTGAAGACTATGTGACCTCCACAGCCTCTGCCTCTGCCCTGTTATTTTGCTTGCTCAGTATGTGAGCCAGCATCCGGCAAGATGCTCATATGCTCAGTATACGTATATAGACAGGCTCAGCTTTGGATTGGAACGGATGCCAGACCGATCGGCCGTAACCTCAATCTCCGAATGCTTGATTGGAATGAGGAAGAAGAAAACAAGGATGTGGATTTTCTCTGCATGTGCAGAAGTCAACAGGGCATTGGGTGAATCGTGACTGGTAGATGGGACCGTGTGGAGGTGCATTCACTTGTGTGGCCAGTTAGATTGTACCTCAACAATATAATAAATTAATAATCATCTACTACCTCAAAAGGAAATAATATATTTTCTTGTTTATGCCGCTATATATGCACAACACAGATAGCTCAAACATCTTTATACTATATACTATACTTACTTACTACATAAAAAGGATGAAAGGGAGGCAGCTTTTTCGTGCGATAAAATTTTTGAGGTCGCTCCGCTCCGCTCCCTGCGAAACCGCGCGACGTCCCTCCGCTCCCCCACCCCCCACGCGATCTGTCTATCTTTTAGAAGGAAAGCATCGGTGCAAAAATAGTAAACAAACCAAATCAATTTCCTCCTTAAATTCTCTTTACCTTTAGAAGGAAAGCATTGGTGCAAAAAATAGGAAACAAACCAAATCCTCCTTCAAGGCGCACGTTCCCTCTCCTCTCCTGGCCGCCATCTCCTGATCGATCTGCAGGGCTGTCGCCGCCGCACGCACGGTGGCCATCCGGTGCGAGGACGGCAACAGGCAACAGGCGTTCATCTCCCGCTTCGCCGTCGTAAGGAAGGCCAACGTGCTGAGGCATCGCCAGCCATCACGCTCACGAGCTGCCCAATCCAGGTGCTGTTGGATGGCTAGCAGGAGGACAGGGAAATTTTTTCGGCGAAATATCGCCGAAATTTCCGATATATCGCATTTTTCAGTGAGGTCCGAAAAAATTTATACCGGTCAAATTTTTTCGGTTAAATTCATATTTCACTTAAAAATTACACCAAACCACCCTAAAATCTTCATATCCTCTAGTCTTAATAAAGACTTATTTTTTTCAAATTTATTTAATTTTCTCACTAACACATTCGATGATACTAGCATATTTGTGCAAGTTGCCCACCGTCAGCCCGCTATATTATCACTGCACAACTTATGTGATATATTGTGTTTTTTCATTCATGTTATATAAATTTGTGATGGAAGATGGATTTGAGAGTTTTTTCAAGTGAGATGATGCCAACTTTTTTTAAAACGCATTTTGAATTTGTTTAAATTTGATCCGATATTTCTGAAATTTCCAAAATTTTGCCCTTTTTCAAAAGTATTTTCAAATCCGTCCCTAGTTTAAAACAATTTCCACCGGGTATCCCCTTTTGTCGCGCCAAACTTCTCGGCGCGATCCTAACACAGGTCGCGCCACGCATGTGGCGCAACGTTGGCCGCCAGCCATCACGGTGGCGTTGACCGGGGCCGGCGTGGAGTGCGCGCGGGTCCCGCAAGTCGCGCCTGTAAGCGGGCGCGATATGTGCGTCGCGCCGATGCGTCGGCGCTGACAGCCCGTTAGGGTTTCGCTTTGGGCCTGGACGAAAGCGAGTGGGACCCACCATATCGCGCCCGGACCTTCCGGCGCGACGACCGGTTTATGTCTCGGGCGCCCGGCTTCTTTTTCTCTCTCTCTCTTTCTTTCTCTTCTTCCTCCGCCCGGAACCGCCGCCCCGCCGGCCAAGCACCGATCCGCCGCCCGGGCGCCCCTCCCCCGCCCTCCACTACTCCGGCCGCCGCCCCATCCTCCCTCCACCTCCAGGGAGCAAGAAGGGCGCTCCCGGCCGCCTCCCTCCACCGATTGGGCCGGGGCTTTGGAGGCCGGCCGGCACGGGGGGCGGCGGCGCCCGGCGGCGCCGGCGGCGGCCACACCCACGGCGGCGGGCTTAGTGGCCGGTGGTGGCCCTCCTCCTCCTCCTCCATTTAGGTACTAGTACTCCTCCTCCTCCTCCTCCTCCTCCTCCATTTCTTGTTTTGCATGGTTGGATTTTGGTAAATATGAAATGTTTGTTGATTGAATCGTTTATTGATAGAATGTGGTTCGTAGAATCGGCTTAGGATTCGTTTTGGGCGTGGATTTGACATAGAGATCGAGTTGCATGGTAGTAGTTCATTCATGCATGCATGGAAGTAATAGGTTTGATATAATTTCTATTTTCCAATGTGAAATTGTGAGTTATTGGATCGTTTATTGAAGCAATGTGGTTCGTGGAAACGGTTTAGGATATTATTTTGTCGTGGATTTGACCTAGAATATAATTTACATAAATGTAGTTGTTGGATGCATGGAGGTTGTTGTTGGATTTGACCTAGAATATTATTTTGCTCAAGTTCAAATGAGGATCTAATTGACTAGGTTCGCCAATGTATTCTCTCTTTGTAGATAATATTACTAACTAATTAATGCTTTCTTTTTTAGATACATAACTAATTAATGCATTCTTGTTTAGATATATCTAATTTGACTTAAAATATTGTTAATAGATTGAATCTTTAATTGATAGAATGTGGATTTGACGTAGATTAGGAATTACATAAATGTAGTTGTTGGTTGCATGGAGGTGTTGAGTTTGGCTCAAAAAAATATTAGTAAGATGGTTGTTGTGCTTATAATTTTTTTTTGCCAAACTATTTGTAGATGGACCGTTTAGTGCGCTTTTATATTGGTGGCAAAGTTAGAGGGGATGGCAAGTTTGAGAACATGCATGAACAAGTTCATTTTTTTGGTAGACCTCCTAGCTTCGATGATTTGGTCGGCCATTGTCGTGACACATATGGATGGCCGTTGAGCTTGAGAGGTCGATTTGACTGTGGGAAGGAACGGTCACACTATGCAATGATGGCTTTGTCATGTGACGATGATTGGAAGAACTTTGTAGAGGTTGTGAAGGGTAGTAGTGTTCGTTGCTTGGAAGTTGTTGTGGAGAAGATGATGAACCCTGTTTGTGTGCCTGCGGCTGAGAACGTGGATGAGGAGCCCGTAGAGCACCTTACTCAGGAGGAAGAGTTGCAACCGGCTGTTGTTAGAGAGAATGATAAGGCAGTGATGGTAGGTATGGAAGAGTGCGATGAGGAGGAGATTGGTGCAATGGACGGCATGTTTGTAGGATCAGAGGATGATGGAGACTACGGAGATGAGCTCACTTTTAGTGAAAGTAGCTCTGAGGAGGTTTTAGAGGACGAGTATAGGTCGGAGCAGAGTACGGAGGATGAAAGCGATGAGTATAGGGGGATATTGCATCCACCTGACGGGTCATTTAGAATGGAGTACACTGATGTGGAGCTAAGTCAGCTGAGGGAGGTCCATGTTGAGGTACCCTCTGTATCCAACTTCATGGACATTAGTATGGTTGATGAAGCGGTGTGTGACACCGGTCCGTCATTTGTTGGACGATGAGGGACAGAGAGCGAGGAGATGGAGATTAAGAAGGGGATGGTCTTTGACACATTGGAGCTTCTCAAGTTCTTTTCTTGCGGACTACGCCGTTCGGTATCATAGGCCCTACTATGTTGATCACTGCGACCTGAACAAGCGGTACACGGTGCTTTGCAAGAACAAATGTGGTTGGGGAGTTTGGGCGAGGAAGCTGAGAAACAACACTTGGAGGATTCGAAATGTGATGCAACCTCACATGTGTCGGTCTTCTAAGCCTAAGGGGGTGCACGCACAAAACACGGCCCGTTATTTGAGTCGCCGCCTTGTCGGCCTTGTTAAGGCCGATAGCGATGTATCGGTTATCTCCCTAATCGAGCATATGGGGGTGGACCGGATATCGAGTGAGCTACTCGAAGGCATGGCGAGCAAAGCAAAGCATGCTATAGAGCTGTTGTGGGGTGACTGGAAGGAGGCATACAACCAAGCTCCTAGGATACTTAACGCCATGAAGTACTACAATCCAGGGCTTAGGTGGTTTTTCGTTGTCGGGCCGCATAGTGGATGACACGGACGGGCGTGCCTAAACATGTTCTTCACAGATTGTTTTGGTGTTTTTCTCCGATCGGCCCGAATCATTCAAGCATTGTCGGCCTGTATTGCTTGTTGATGCAACTTTTGTTACGGGAAGTACAAAGGTGTTCTGATGATTGCAGTCGGTGTGGATCCGGAAAACCAGCTAGTCCCTTTAGCGTTTGCTTTGGCCGAGAGCGAGAACAATTTGAGCTGGTCTTGGTTCATGAAGCTTGTTAGAATGCATGTCATCCGTCAGACGCCCCGTGGGATTTGCATGATATCCGATCGGCATAATGGATTGCTTTTGGCTGCAAGAGAGGAGATCGATGGGCTTCCCCCTCTTGTGCATCGATGGTGCATGAGGCACTTTGCCGCCAACATTTGGCAGCGACAAAGGAAGAAGGAGGTCGTGCAGAAGTTGAAGGTGGTGTGTTGTTGTCGCACCAAGGAGAGGTTTAAGGAGAAGCTTGCAGAGTTGAACAAGGTCCTAAACACTCTGCGCGAGGACTTGGCTTCGAGGGCGAGATGAGTAATTTGGACAAGTGGGCTCTCGCATTTGATGAAGGTGGCCTTAGGTATGGCGTGATGACCACCAATTCATCGGAATCGTTTAACAAAGTGTTCAAGGGTATCCGTGCGTTACCTATTTCCGGTATTGTGGAATACTCGTTTAAGAAGTGCAACGAATACTTTGTCGAACGATGGAACATTGCCAAGGCGTCTAATGAAAAATGGGGCCGGGCGGTAGGGAGACACCTCGTCATGGCGGAGGCCATAGGTTCCAATCGGGTTGGTGATGCCTACGGACCTTCGAGGCTAGTGTACAATATAATGTCTGCGCGGGAGGAACCAATCCGGGGCGGTGAGAAGTACGGTGGCAGAAATTATAGGGTGGACCTCGAAACCGGAATGCTCTTGTTGCATTCGCGGCTACTTCATGTGCCCCCGCTCACACGTCATCACCGCTTGTAAGTTACGGGGTTTGGACCATGAAGATCGGTTTTTTTCATGTCTCCCTTCTATCTCAAATCAAACACCCTAAAAGTGTGGGAATCCGCCTTCGAGCCGTACCTAGACCCATCACGGTGGCCTCCATACTATGGATTAGATTATGTCCCCAGGCCGGATCTAGAAAAGCAAAAGGTTGGTAGAAGGAAGAAAAAAACGACTTAAAGGAATTATGGACGATTGCGATGGCGATGGCCCCGATGTGTATGATGCCGATGGCTATGGTCTCGATATGTATGGTTATGGAGACTTTAATGAGGCCATGCCTCCGCTCCGGTGCTCTAAATGCCACCGGGCCGATCACACTGCAGCCACTCATGATAGTGTTCAGGTACATAGGTGTTGTTAGCTGTTGTGTTATCTTAACTCACGTTTTGTTGTATTAATTTGCTAATGCGGTGTTGTTTAATTATTACAATTCAATGCTTAAGTCTAATCTTGTTTTTATGGATTTTTCGGGATGGAGCAGCAGGAGCCGGGTCGGCTTCTTAAGCCCCGCTATGACAAGGACCACCGAGCGCACATGGCGGTGGACTTGGGCCATGCAAGTGTTTCCCATGTTTATTTTTGCAAATAATATATTGTTCATCCTTTATCATCTCTAATGTTTACATTTGTTCTTTTTTTTCAGAAACTGAAGTCGCTGCGTCCCCGAGCTCACAAGCCACTACGTTGGGACGAGCGGTACGCCACTTACCTGGCTAGAGCGGGCTTCTTGGGCCTTGCTCGAGCCATTGTGGCGGGCTCCTGAGATGGATGGGGCGGTGGATCGCCGTGGACGGATGGCGTCAGGAGACGCATTCTTTCCACGCCGTGTGGAGAGATGACGGTCACGCTAGAAGATGTGAGCTACATCTTGGACCTAAAAGTTCACGGTCTACCGGTGTCGGTGTCATCGACCCAGTGGCTGGAAGGACTTGGTGTTCCAATTCACGGACACTACGGGGACGCACCTCCGAGGGGAAAGAGGGAGCACAAGACTTCGGGGGTGTCGTCCCATTGGGTGAAGAGGCACTTCACTACTTGCCCTGTGGACGCCGCCGAGCAAGAGGTGGAGAGGTATGCTAAGGTGTGGTTGTGGCACCTGATCGGTTGCTTCCTTCTACCCGACGCTTCCGGGAACACTTTGTCCTGGATGGTGCTCCCAATCTTATCTCAGAATTGGGAGGACATCGCCCGACCTCTATTTGGGCTCGCCCACGCTCGCATGGCTGTATCGGCGGTGTGTGAGGCCCGGGGAGGATGAAAGACTCCTCGAACTTGGGTGGCTGCGTGTACCTCCTACAGATATGGATTTGGGAGCGCATACCCTTTGGAAGGGACCACGGGGAAGGCGGTTCATGTTCGTTTCTCACACATGTTTGATGTTGATGTTCGCATCTTAGTTGCACTACCTAATATTCTTGTTACTCACACATTTTTTTCGCAGGCATGGCCATATGTGGAGTATCGGGCCCCATTGCTGTATTTGTGGCACGTAAAACAAGATGGTCAAGGGCGACACGGAGATGAGGTACGATGGAGGTACTCAACGACTTGGACTGTTGACTTACGGACGGTGAGTCTTGCCGTTGTCTTACATTTTGTGATTTACTTTCAAAAAAAAAATTGTTGGACTTGTCTAAATGTCTCAATTGTCGGGTTGTGTGGACTCCATATGAACGTGAGGAAGTACAGGCTTTGAATGTTCCCCCGGAGTGATGATGAGAAGCTGCGGTGGGATGCAAATGCCCCATGATCATGTACTACGTTGTCGAGCACCACATTCGAGTAGGGTCATGAAGCGGTTCGGGCGGAGGCGGGAATACCCTATCTATGAAGGCGGGACTTGAGATGCTTTTTGCAGTAAGTCGGGTTAACATTTCAATTTCTTCGTTTCCTTAGTTTTACTTACTTTTGCCAAAACTAACATTGAATGTTTTAGTGTTTCGAGGAGGAAAAGGTTTGGTGGCGCTAACGATCGGGCCGCAAATCCATGCGGATTATGTGCAGCGGTGGGATGAACGCCGAGAGAGTGTGGCCTAATAGTGGTCCTCGATCGGTGGGCGAGAGAATACCATGAGTACTGCTGTACCTACACCGGGTGACTAGAGTGCGTCTCCACGCTCCCGCCTCCGTGACTCCGGTGTTCTATGGAGAGAGCGACCAAGAAGACCCGTATGACACGGTAACAAGGGGAGGACGCTTGGCCGAGAGAGCCCCTCTCGTTAACTACGGTAAGCACTTTATTGTCTTCAACCTTTCATTCGCATTCAAGTTTTAACCTTGCTCCTGTACACAGACCACACAGCTGGCCCACCTCTCAAATGAAGCTGGAGCATACATTGGACGCGCGGGGGGGCAAGAAGGTAGTGACCTTGCTGAGTTTGCAGAGGTATTACGCCTAACTCAGTATCATTCTAGTTACTTTCATGCGTTTCTACGCATAATCCTAACTCCTGCCGAAAAAACTGCCTGCAGAAAGTGAAGACATTCTGTCGCCGCCTCGCTCGCAAGTTAAGCCGCTTTAGGGCTGAAGGTGACAAAGTGCGGTGCGGGGAGAGAGAGAGGGAGGCCTCCGGCCGCGAGGAGGTGAAAGTGAGGAAGAGCGGCGCGAGTCCCGGGAAGAGAGGAAGAGCGGCGCAGCCCGGGTGAAGAGGAAGAGCAGGCGCAGGAGACAACAGAGGCCTCCCCTGCAAGACGGAGTTCCAGGGGTAAATCAATTGCACAAACCCCTCTGGAATCAAGCGAAGAAAGCAGCGGTGAAGACAGTGCCGAAGATCCAAGTTATGAGCAGGACTTCATTGGCTCTTCTCAACTCTATGATGCTCCAGACGTGACCCAAACTCAGGTTTTTTCTTCAATCTTGTTGAACTTGGCCTTGTTGTCAACATACATATATTTACATTTGTAGCACATATGACATTTTGGGTTTTGTAGGGGCAATCTCAGAGCTCACCTCAAGTGGGACGTCGGAAGCAGCCTAAACGCAAAGCTAGAGACCGCGCGGACGTTGGCACCCCAAATGTCCTTCCAACTGCTCCTGGCCGTCAACGTCGTCCTAGGTTACCATACACGCCCAAACCGTGAGAAGGTGCGTATTTGGCAAATACGAAGCAACATTTTGGAAAAGACAAGTTTAAATACATAACTCATGACCTTACATTCTCCATGTGTGCAGATTTCTTATCCTGGCGACCTTTGTGTGGACTCCGTGCTTTGCCTCCATTTAGCGCGGATTTCTTATTGCATGTGCCAATTATGTTTGTTCACAAGCATCATGTGTGAATTTGAGCAATGGTTGGACTTTGAAACTTAGGATGCAATTTTCGTGAGAACTTTGTGTTACTTGTTGAAGAACTATTTGTGTGAACTATGAATTACTTGTTGAACAACTTTGTCAAGTATTATGTATGTGCCTTGGTCTCCGTGATGCTTTTGTCATTGCATGTGTGTGAATTTTATATATATGTGTGAATTATATGGGTTTACTCGTGGTATTATGCACTATGTGTGAAATATATATATATGTGTGAATTATATGTGCCACAAAATAGGCTTTTGCAAAAAAAAAAAAAAAAAAGTTGATCGCGCGGAAGGTTCTATTTGCGAGAGTCATTTATACAGTGCCGCCGCCTCCTCCCTCAGCGCGACGGCCACTCGTGGCAACCCTACCCGGGGGGGCCACGTGTCCGCTGGATCGCGCCAAACCTCTTTGGGGCGAGGCATCATCGCCATGACATCCGCGATATACGTAGCCGCCACCGCCTGGCCTGGCTTTAAATCGTGACTGGGACCGTTTGGCGTGGCGGTCGCGCCAAAAGATTAGGCGCGACCACCTCGACATCCGGGCCTGTCGCGCCAAAAGATTAGGCGCGACCAGCTCTCGACATCCTCGGGCCCGTTTCCCGGCTTGTCACGCCAAAAATTTAGGCGCGACACATCGCGCGTAACTTCCGGCGTGATGTGCGTAACCCCGCCTCCCTAGCCCAAACTGTCTCCTCGAACCTCTTTGGCGACGCCGCGCCGACATTGTCTGCGCGCGACACCCCGGGTTCCGGCGTCCTCAGATCTAACACGTGTTAGTCGCGCCGACACGCCGGGCGCGAGGGCACGTCGCGCCTAAAGTTTTGGCGCGACGGCGACTACAAAACAGCCAGCCTTCGGTCCCCCGGCCATTCTTCCTCCTCCTTACCCTAGCTTGCCTCCGCCGCCACCACCGCGGAACCGCCCCTACCCACTCAAAAGGCAAGTTTAACCCCTCCAAATCCCCCCCAAACTTCCCCCTCCTCCATCCCCCACACCCCCAACCCCTCTCCTCCTCCCAACCCCTCTCCTCCCCACCAAGCCGGCATCTCATTCTTTGCGGTGTCAATTATGTAAGTGATTCGGATTTACTTTCCTTCTTTTCATTCCTAGTAAAGATGCGGTTTATATTGTGTATGACATGTGGTTATATTATTAAGTAGTATCCCATTAGTATATTTAGTTTGCCACGTGCTTATATTGTTAATTAGTATATTGTTCATGGCACGTGCTTATATTGTTAATTAGTATCCCCATTAGTATATTTAGTCGTGGTTGTAATGTTAATTAGTATCCCCGTTAGTATATTGTGCATGGCACGTGGTTATCTTGGAAATTACCATTACAAATGAGTTTCGTGTGATTTGTAAGAAAATACAATGGTGTGATTTCTTGCTAATGTAAATTACCATTTCAAATAATTAGTACCTCCTTTGAATGTTTGATTGTTTCGTAGCTACACTTGTCGCATGCCGAGGCGTGGTAAAAGAAGGACTTCAATCCGCACTTGACGTTCTTGGGATCCCTATGTCCATAAGCCTCTACCACGGGTGAACCGGTGCCCAACATTCTTTGTGGTGATCCATGCAAGGTTGAATGGGATGAAGATGATGAGGAAACCTACATGCGGAAGTATTGGATGTGTGCCAATTATCGATGGGAGCCAGGCCCGATACAACGCCGCAGTTTCATGGTGCGTATATTCGTTTTGGTTCATTTGTTTGATGACTATATATTCGGTTCCTGACAAATGTTTGAGTTGCAGACCCCACTGGCGCTCTCGTGATTTTATGCAAAGATGGATCGACCTTGAGGTCGGTGAGGAACATAAGAAATTCTTGGAAGGCCACAAGGAGTTTAGGGCATGGTTTCAACGTAGGTCCGAGGAGAAGATGAAGGAAGAGGCTGATTAGAAGGCGCGCAGGGAGGAAGAGGAAAGAAGGATAGCTCTTGCTCAGAGTGCTGAGAGGGAGAGGAAGCTCGAGCATGCACGCCGTGCCAAGGATGAGTGGGCCAAGGCTCAGATGCAGGCTGAAAATGACGATGGTGGCGAGGACACCTCACGGTTGGATGAGCTCATAGCCCTAGCTGAGGCTAGCTTGAAAGCCCAACAACAAGCCCCGCAGCAAGTCCCCACAGAGCCTCACGTGCAGGAGGACACCGTCCCCGCGGTGCCTAACGTGGAGCCGGACAGTGCTCCAACGGTGCCTCAAGTGCCCCGGGAGGACACCGTTTTGTAAAGTCGCGGAGTTGCCGCCGTGCCCCGTGTTAAAACCGTCTTTAATCGGATACTACATGCCCTCGACTTTGTTCGGTTTCAAATCCCGTGCAGGAGGACAACGAGAACCACTTCGGGAGGAGGCTTCAAGCTAGCGAGATGAGGTTCATGCAACGCACAACAAAGAATATGAGTCCTATGTTTCAGGCTCTTGTGCTACCCAAAGTGACGATTATGCAACCGAGGAATCGGACACGGACGAAGACAAACCATATGATGGCTACATTTCAGGCTACTGTACCACTCCAGGATACGAATATCCGAGAGGACGGGACACGCCCCGACGAAGATGCGGAGGATTGGGCCACGGACGATGAATATCCCGGGAGGATTGGGGCACGGACGACGCAGTAGTTGTATCAATGTGTATTCTATTTCAAATGAACCATGTACGAAACTATGTTCCCAACTAGTTGTATCCGTAGTAGATGTATTGAACCATGTATCGAAAAATGAAGTGCCTACCTAGTTGTCTCTATAGTAGTTGTATCGAAACTATGTTCACAATTATGTACGGTGTTAGATCATATTATTGCCACATGTGGGAAAACATGTTGTTAGTTGTTGTGTTTCATGAACAAACATGAAATTTAAGGATTGAAATGACAACATCACCATGCCAATAAGTTACACAATTGGTTCAACTACAATTATAGGGTCCATGCATCATGCTTCATCCACTACATGATGAGTGTAGGACTAAAAGCTCCATGCTAGTTCAAACAAAAGTTGTCACCTACTCATAAGTTCACATAGGTGACACAAATAAAAGACACCAATCCTCTTGTCCTCATCGTCAGTGGTGTTCTTTATGTCCTGGAAAGCACTACAAATCATCATCGTCGAAACCCTTCAACTTGTCCTCGTCGTCAAACTGGCGTTGCCCTCGTCCTCATTACCGTTGTCCTCGCCCCGTCGTCTGGGCGTCCGGTGAAGGAACTACGGAAAAGACGGTTGTCAAATTCAAACCACAAATGAACGTTGTGGTATGCCAATTTCGCACAAATGAAAGAAGGATGTCAGCTTAATACTCACAAAGCTCTCGATCCAACTGCTTCTCAAAGTACACGTCTTCCAACGTACTGATAGCGTCGTAGCGTGCCTTGTTTTTCGCCAAAACTTTAGCAGCTCATCGTCATAGTCGTAGTTGTATGGGCTCAACTCTTTTCCGGTGGCTTCATAGTAGTCGCCGGGGAAGCATGTTCCATGTATGCCAATCGGCGATTCAACACCACCCTTAGCCCGTGTCCTTCTCTCGCAAGTTTAATCGATGCCTTAACCTCCTTCTCTTCTCATGAGGGGAATTAAATTGGTGTTTTAGGCTCTCAAGTACATCTCCGTGACCATCAAAATCCTCCCACTTGCAGGTCGATCCAGGCTAAGGGAAACACAATCAAACATCAGCCAAAAAAAACTAAATGGACACATCTACATAACAAGTTCAGTACACTCACAAAGAAGTCATTCGGCCCTCCATAAGCGTTGCCACAATAGTAGCCAATCCCATACTCGAGGGGGACAACTCCTTGCCTAGCCTTTATGCCAGACCGGCACTTCCGATCCGCGAGACTAAGGCATGGCCATGCAATGTTGCCGTTCCAACATTCTTCTACAAAAGACTTGCTAGGCCATAGAGCTTTCGGCCCATAGTTGTACTCCTCAAAGTCACATGCAGGAAAACCTTTCTGAAATGTCATAGTTCCAAGTTATAGTCGGTACAACACAAACAAGATCATAAATAACGTGACTCCAAACATCACTTACATAATCCCGCTGACCACAACGGTAGAATGGAGTGAACATCTCCGGCTTGCTTGGAGCTTGGAGGACGGCTGTCTTGCCACAGTTGCACGTAGGAGGATTCTCAAGACGGTGGAGTGCAGCCGCAGCCTTCTCTGCTTCCGTCATGTCAGGTGGGTTCCGTGGCGGAGGCATCCACCGAACAAACTCAGAATATGGAACGCTCTTCCAAGGGTCATAAGGAAACAACATAATGTCAACATTAACCTTAGTTGCATCATCAATCCACTGATAAAACATGCAACCGTCAAGAGCACAATCAGAATCCCTCCAAGGATGACGACGTAATGGACAACAGAAAAAGGCACGGCCGGCGGAGAGAGGATGCCTTGACTGCTTCACATAGGCCTGGAACCCACAATCACAGACCGGAGGAGGGACAGGTGGTGGGAATGGACCTTTCCCATCATGGTCCTCCGGATGGTGCACGAACAGGGAAAAGTCCATGGAAGCTAGCAAAACAAACAAAATGGCAAGTATTACACATGAGGAAATATTACATAGTTTCTATTTGATACAAATGAGAAGTAATACACCATGGATTTTTACATAGTTTCTATTTCATACAAAATGAGAGGTAAAACAAATAAGGAAAATTATTAAGAATTTAAACCATCTTTTTGTTAAATAGTCATAAGCATAATAAAACACGAGAAGAAATATGGTAAACATCCCTTACAATCAATAATATATGTACAATTAACAAAACAATAAGGAAATCTTCAAAAACCCTAACCAACCCCTAATACATGAACATTCATAAAATATCATCTCCATACATGGTTACACATCACAATCAAACCATAACAAAAGCAACAAAAAATTGAAAATTAAGCAATTCTTCATGAACCCTAATCAAACCATAACACAGTAAACATTGAATCCATAAAACAAATTACATATTTTACAATTTAACAAATTACATACATGGATGCAAAATGTCATTAAAACGATGTAACAAATCATAATTGAACAATAAAACATGATTACATATTCAAAACCCTATGCAAAACAATAAACATCAACACATCTTCAATACACAATGTATTAGCAAACATGTTTTACAATTTGCCATGAACAATTATATGAATTCGGGTTTGGGTTTTGAGAGGACAATTACCCACATCCATGAACACATATTCATTACACACCGATTCCATCCCACAAACTAACAAAGCATTACTAAAATGTCATTAACATGAAGTGATTTAGGGTTAGATTTAAAGTGCACAATTTCCCAAACTAAAGATGAAATTATCAAGCAAGATGACACAATAAGATGAGTTACCAACATAAGCAAAGAGAAAGAGCAAAAACTAGGCATTTGGAAGCATTTGGAGGCAAAAAAAAAAAAAAAATGCATCCAAAATACTCACCTCCGCGGTCCCCTTCGCTGCTCCTCGCAGGAAGTGAGATGAAGGGGGGACAAAAAGTAGGCAGGACCGAGCATTTATACCACCATGTCGCGCCCGGCCGATCCGGCGCGACGTGGTGGGGACCCATGCTTTGGCCGAGGCCCGAGACGGAACCCCTAACGGGCCTGTCGCGCCGACGCATCAGGCGCGACGCACATATCGCGCCGCATGCACAGCGCGACTTGCGGGACCCGCGGCACTCCACGCCAGCCCGGTCAACGCCCACCGTGACAGCGTGGCGACCAACGTCGCGCCACATGCGTGGGCGCGACCTGTGTTAGGATCGCGCCGAGAAGTTTGGCGCGACAAAAGGGGATACCGGTGGAAATTGTTTCAAACTAGGGACGGATTTGAAAATACTTTTGAAAAAGGGCAAAAATTTTGCAAAAAGTCCCATTTATCGGCAGGTGCCGATATTTTTTTCTACCGGTAAAAAAACCTAGCATAGGAGACGTCGATGTCTCTTTATCCATCTCCAACTGCTGTGTTTTTCCATAAACTCTATCTAAATCATGTGTATTTTCCCTCCTGCTGTTCATGGTTCTACAATTGGATCCAGAAGTGGTTCTATCTGCAAATTGTTTGATTGGTGATCAACGTTTAATATTCAGTGCTGTGCCTTTGTTTTGCTAGCTTTGCGTGCCTGCACTTTTGAGTAGATGGATTGGCAACCAAAACATGTGTACGCTTTCTGAAGTAGATGGATTGGCAACCAAAACTTGTGTACGCTTTCTGAAGTAGATGGATTGGCAACCAAAACATGTGTACGCTTTCTGATGATTGGTTATAAAATATTGAGTGAACACCAATTTTTCATTTTAGTTTTCTGATGACATCATTCGGACCGAAGTTCAACCTCCCTATTTACTTTCTCTATAGCTATGATTTTTCAGGCCTTCTCTTTTACAAATTCCATATTTGCTTTCTCTATCAAACTTCGTCACCAGTGATCTTAATTGAGATCTTGGGTTGTTACTTGTTACAGATACTTAATTGTGTGATATGAGGGCAACATGTTCTATCAAACTTCAGTATCTTTCTCCTCCCATCTCTGGATCAAAATGGATCATGGTTAAGATAGAATGATGTCTATGCTGAAATCACTTAGCATGTTGACTATAGTTTTGCATGCTGAAAATCTGAATTTGGTTGGTGCCATAGCTTCACGTGAAGGCAACATGTTCTTTTAATATTAAAAATGCAGTAACATGAGCAACTGGGTTTCCTGTCCTCACTATGAGTAACTCAGGATTATATTGTTCTTTATAGATTCTACTAATCACCACAAGTGTAAGTTCACAGCTGCAAAGGGTACCAATTCCAATATCTTTCTTACAATATCTTCCCTTTTAGTTCACAGCTGCAGAGTACATATTAATTAGTAATTTAGACATTATTGGAGTGATTGGTTTCCTACAAAAAAATTAGAAATCACAAGATACCTATGAGAATCTATAAATGCTTCACCACCTGCAACTTTGACGATTACTTATACTGATGTCCTATTGGCTGCCTGAAACTGAAATGAACAGTAATTACATGGATCCATGCATTTTGTGTATGGTTATGTTTATCTGATCAATGGGAATTCTCTATTTGTGTTTCAGATAAAAAGAAAATTTACTTGGGAGACGCTGGATAGTACCTTGGACTAGACAAACCATTGCTCAGGTTAGTTCTTACATCCATCTTCTGAGGTGACACTACTGATCTGTTGCAGCTTCATAACTCCTATTGTTGAATGACAATGTTTTATATGCTACTTTTCCATCGATTGTTGGCAGAATTTTAAAGATGCAATGTATTGTCAATATGGGTCCATATTTTCTATTTTAGGCTTAGAACATAGCTATGAATTGTTTCTATTTATTTTTATATTTTACAGAGCACTCTTAAGAATTTTGCCAACCTAAACTTTGTGGACTAAAAGGCTTTGCTGTTTGTCATACTTGTAGCTCCCTTTCCCCGCTGATAGAGAACAAGTTCATAATTATTTGGTAATTCACTTTTCCCTACGTGGTCATGGACTTGACGCCGTATTGTGCTTGTGCCATATTCAGATGAAATACATGACTTCTGATCCTCTGTGTTGTTAATTGATAAATCGTCCGTTATTGCCTGAAAATACAATTATGGAGTTATAATGATTCTTGTGCTCTGCGTTTTTTGCTAAATACGAACAGGTTGCGTCGATGGACACACCTAGGCCTGGTAATAGGTCACCTTTGGGGACCTTACAAATACAATCCATGGAGGTATATAAAAATTTACAACATCTCTACATATTCATTGAGCGTATGTTTATAACTCCTCGCCGCTGATTATTGACGGTAATCATACCTGACCAGTGTTGGTGCCACTAGATGGGGATCCTAAAGAGCAGAAGCGACGGAGGGACAGAGAATGGTTATGCAGCAATGTCTAATGAAAAGAGGAGTGAAATAAACAAGAAACGCCGTGAGAGGTATAAACAGAAAAACAAGGCTATTTTGATGTTGATTATAATTTGGCTGCCCATGAAACAGGTATGATCGTGCTGTTGAGTGTCATTTTGGTCGCCCAATATTGTTGTAATTGATAACAATTTATATAAATGATTGAATTACAGAAGCGTTATCTTCCGGCCGATATAAAACATTATCTTTGGGGAAGTGCAGAAAAACCCATAAAATAGAGTTTACAAACCCGCGACATCCATGATTGATTGTCACATTCACAAACTTGTTTGGATTGTCACTTTAATATTATTTTTTAATCATGCGATTCATGTTTTTATAAAAAAATTTGTTATCCCGTAGCAACGCACGGGCGTTTAACTAGTTAGTGTACAAATCTATAACTATACTAGTTGATAGTTTTTTTATCAAAGTTATTTGGTGTACATGACTCTTGATGTGTCTGCCAAAAGGCTCAGAGACCCAGAGGCTCTGCTAGTAGTGCCATCTTCCAAATTCTCATCGATCTGAAACAAGTTCATTGGACTGAGAGCATGCCTGCCCATTCCATCTGGCCTGTGCGAAATCCACGAGTAGTTTTATGGGCATACATTGGTAGATATGCCATAAACACCCTCTAGGAAATAGATGCATATACATTCAGTATACCAATTCTGTATTAGTGCCAACTTACAATTGAAGAGATATATGTGATAAGTATTATTATTAATTAAGAAGTACGTAAGTTCTTTTCAGACCTCAAAACATGCAGACACGTGACCGTGAGCTACCAAAACCATCGACATCGACCACACCATCTTGCAACTTAATTTGTTGACACACCCTGTCATAATGACATGTTATCGGGAAGAAAAAATAAATAATACGCTAGTAATTGGATGCAAATTAAAGGCAAAAGCTATTTGGATAAAAAAAAAAAAAAGGACATGACACTGCAGCGGCTGATCGAGATGCATCTGCATGAAAAGCCAAAGAGAACAACAGGTACATGTATCCTAGAGAACATAGCTGACATCTGGTGACTGGTATAACAGGTACATGAACAAATACATGACTCGTTCTTTAAAATTAGCAACTGGGAACCAAAAGCTAGGAAATCAAATCAAATTTCCACGTTGACCGATCTGATAAATCCACGAATCCCTAATCCCTCAGTCCCTCAGCTCATACCAATCCATGTCAAAAGTCAAGTCAGGTGCGCTGAGCATTCAACATCTCGCTTCACTTGTATGATATCTTGTGACCAGTATATGACATGCATCACACACCATTGGCTAGGTCCAAGCTTGCACGCACTAGAGCATGAGGCACCGTTGGTCCAACGAGCACAACCTTGTGAGGCACCGTTGCTCCAACGAGCTGCTCCAGACCTCCAAGTCTAGCTTGTGATTTTGCTCCAGATGCCTCCTAATCATAAAACATGGCCTGTCTTTGTCCCATCTCTATCTCTTAGAGATGTTAGGTTCCCAACCATTCTCCCCTCCCTTCCTTCCTCTCTCCACCAATGACTTTCTGAGTTCTCATTGGCTTCCCTTAAACAATGGGAGGACTACATGTGAACTTATATATATTTACAATACATTCACCCATTAATACATTAATGTCGTTAGATGTACAACAAAAGTAAATAATGGAAGGAATGATGGCACAGGAATTTGATGCCGGTAGCCCCTATCTCCATGCCAATCGCCACATTATATGTACATCACTAGTACAAAAAGAAATTAGTGAGGATACTATTTTATTAGGTGTTTAGAACATCTACCACATCTTGAAATAATCAAGAGGCTTAATGGCCACAACACAGCTTTACAAATAATTTTTAGATCTGGACCTTCTAAGAAATCTCCTTCCGAAGATGATTTTTAGACAGGGCCATCATTATAAATGCTTGTCATAAAGAAAACAGTAACTATTTGATATTTATTCAGAAGAAAACAAAATTAAAATTAAAATTGTAGTGCTCGATGTGACCTACAACTTTGTAGTTTCAGTATTTTTATTTAAAGTCGTTAAGAGAGCCAATTAATCATTTAAATTTATTATATTTTAGAATTCGGGCTTTTCAATTTTTTGGAAGTGAACCCTCTAGAAACATAATTGCTTCCACAGTGCCTACTCAAGAAAATTTCCTCCTACATACTACAGTCACTTACATGCTTGTATCGTGATGGTAACGAAGATTGTCTAAGCTACAGTCTATTATTAATTCTCTTATATGCGCATCCAATAAATCAATCCTTTGTGAGTACCAGTCTTAAAAAGTACGAGATCACATATTAGGAAACCAATGGGATTATGATGAAGGAAATGTTTTATTTAGTGAAAAACAAGAGTTTCACTCGCTTATTAATTTAATTTGCAAAAAAACGCAAAAGGTTACATGGGAGTTGCCCAAAGCAACGGATAGAATTGTGGTTAAAAACAATCTAGAGAACGCACGTTGCTGCATCTGTTGCTCTCTCTTGGTTGCCGCTGCTAGAAAGAGAGTGATGGTGAGAAACACTGTACAAAAGGAACAGTCATGTTCGACCTTTTCGTGATAAGAAGTGTGTGACTATTCTTTTTCTAGGATACACCGTCTCCTAGGTCCTTGAAACAAACACGTACCTGGAAAACTAATGAAATGGTTCCATCTTGCCTTATCTCATGAACCAAAAGCGTCTACATACAAAAGACCATCCACTATGTTTGGTTTCATTAAACACAAACTCGAGAAGACTACATCCCAGTGCTAAGATACTTGTTATAGAAGAAGGTAGCTAGACATACAAAACAAGTGTGGGACAGTGATTAAACTCAGTGCACTAGTCTGATATTTATTTATAAGTAAATAATTCAATTTACTAGCATATGTTGTGTCAGTGACACCACAAACAATGTTGGCGCCACCATCAACAACATCTCTAGTAGGGTCAAACTCTCCGAGTTGGTCATGAACTAATCTAAAGCATGAGGAGGCATAGAGATGGTGACCAAGGGTGGATCGGCAAAGGCATCCATGACTGGCTGTCTAGATGGACACAATTGCATTTTATTGTGTTTGGCCTCCAGGTCATACAGTATGGTTCTACAACTCAGCTCCAGGCACGCGTGAGAAGTTCTGCAGTATAGATTTTGTCATAGAGTCACTTGAAAACTACTTGTGTTATTGTTCCAGATGCCTCGAAATCCAAAAACATTGTGTCCCAGTGAGGTCGTGACTCCTTGTACCATCTCCATCTCTCAGGAAGCTAGTATCCCAATAATAATTGTTCCCACCCTATGTCCAACAAACACTTACTGGGTTTTCATTATCTTTGATCCGCTAACTAGTGTACATAACGGCATCTATATTTGCCTATTGGCGGCATCATCTGTTCATTCCGCACATAATGATAGTAATTTTGCCCTAAGATAGCAAAACTGTGTTCACTGCACCATCCGGCCGGATAAAATTGCACACGCCACATGGTCTCAGCATACAGTGGAACACAAAAAAATAAAGAGAGGTAAGGCAGCTACAGTGGACATTAACAGGCTCACACCACACTCGGTGTTGTCGATGCCTCATATTTCCAGAAAACACTGGTGGGTCTCATATTTGCGAGAAACTCTCTTTGCACTGTAGTTATGCATCTTTTTTGTTCATTTGGAAGCTATATATTATGCTACATAGCTGGAAGATATCGAACTGATGACTAGTCATGGGAAATCCTTGGTACATGTATATATAGGTGTTGAACTGACCCTTTTATAGATCGAGTGAAACGTCAAGAGGAAATGCTAGAAAAATGCAGTCCATGTTGGATGCTCCTCCAAGACTTCTACAGAGGACACATATACGTACATGCACATATGTCAAGTTCAAGAAGCTCGTCCTTAAGTTCATACACTATTTCAAAATGATGCTGTGTTTTATATATATTAAATAATAATTATATTAGTATACAGTATTATTTCTTGCTGCAAGGAATGTTGTGATGAGGTCTTTTTACATGAAAACCGAGAGGCGATGTTGCAACACACATATATCAAGTTAAAGAAGGTTAGAAGGATAATATCGGAATAGCCACACAGTGGACACAAGCTGTTAAGGCGCCCATACACAAATTAAGATATGTTGTTGGACAAATTTCAACTTCATAATACCTTGAAAGTACCTTGTTATAAAATAACAAATAGACATACTACACAGCTCAAATGCATATTAAGTTGCTTTTATTTTTCTTGCAGAAAATGAAATGGAGAACATGGAAAACCTGAAGATCTGTACTACCATCAAGATATGGACTGCGTGAAAATTCTGTTGTGATAATTAATGAATTCATTATCCACAGTGCCATTGTTAAGCACCAGTATTGGACTACTAGTACAATATTGAAGGCCGCTAATACATGATCAAGCTAAAGTGCATTTTTTTACAATACGGTCATGGAAACATGAATATTCTCCGCTGGACTCTGCCTTTTCCAAGTTCAAACATTGTTAGCAGCGATCCGATGGGCGCAACACTCCTCTCCTAGCCTCCTGGCACTGTGTACGGTGGTGCTGTGTCTGCCTCTCCATGCTGGCAGTCTGACTCCCTCTCTCGTTTTGCATTTCCCTTGCATGTGCACTCAAGTCCTTCTGCCCTCAATCTCCTCAGACAGTGGGATCGGACCTTCCCCCAAGGGTACTGGGGCACTGCGAAAACCTTGGCCTGTAAGTAGGAGGCTTGGGTGTAGGCAGATGAACACAGACGAAGGTTGGGGAAATATCGTAACATTTTCGGAAGCACCATGGATGTCCTAGCTCCTGATGCCTCCTAATCCTAATGAATACGACTAATTGTGCTATGTTTGTTCTTGGACACAGGTGATGATCCCTCCCTCTCTCTCTATCTATCTATCTATCTATCTATCTCTCTTTCTCTCTCAGCTTTGCTAGGATATGAAACTGATGACTATAGGAAAAACTTGGTACATGTATAGGTGATGATCTGATCCTTTTATAGATCGAGTGAAACGTCAATGGAAAATGCTAGAAAAATGCGGTCCACGTTGGATGTTGTTTCAAGAGTTCTACTGTACAGAGGACACATTGATGTGTTGTAAATGGTGACCAGAAATAGTGCAGAAATTAGAATGTACTACTGCAGCAATGGTTGCCCATGTGTAACTGTGCAGTGCGAGTTATGACTTGAGAAGCTAGCTATCCACTAAACTTGAGCTGAATGCATGACGATCATTTTATACTAACATTATTTAGGATATAAGAGTAAGTACACAAGCCAGCTGCATGCACATATGTCAAGTTCAAAAAGCTCGTCCTCATCTCTACGTTGTTTTTCAAAAATAACACAGTGTTTTATATATACTAGTTCACCAACCCGTGCTCTCGCACGGGTTAGAATCTTATGTGCAGATAGTAACAAATAAGTTTACTTATATGAAATATCTTTTTCTCTATATTCAATTGTGATAATCTATCAAATATTGACTTAAATGTTTGTCTCATCCATATCCATATTTTTTTTTTCTTTATATAGCTTAAACTATGATAGTTTTAACTGCCATCCCTATTTGAGGACATGGAAACCTAAATTTTGATTCTTTTCCCAAATTTAAGCTTATTAATTCCTCGAGATACAATAGTTATTATTCTGATTGCTGAGTATAGTCAACCGATTTGATTACAAAAGTTTTTAGATTTCTATAAGAATTTTAGGATGTACCCTTTTCTACTTTTTTTTTTTGTGAGTAAAACATTATACGTTAATCTCTTCATACGATATGTATTTAGCTAAAACATAAATAAACTTCCAGTGTATAAAATCTTATTATATCCATTTATGTGATATTTCAAAAATCTATATTTTAATCTTTAGCTTTTGATCTAGTTGTTTTAATATTTTTACATGTATTGATTTGAAATTCTAATCCTTATTGTATCATTTATTCAAAAAAATCATATTCTGTTTTAGTAAAAGATTTCTACAGAGGACACATCACAACATACACATTGATGTGATGTAAATGCTGACCAGAAATAGTGCAGAAATAGAGACGCGCTGCAAAAATGGTTGCCCATGTGTAACTGTGAAATGCGACTTGTGACCTGAGAAGCCCGCTATATATCCACTAAGTTTGGTGTGATGCAATGCAAAGTAAGTTTACAAGCCAACTACATGCACTTATATCAGCTGCATGATCACTTTGAGCCTTCTCTGTTGGTTTGTGTCGATTTGCGGTAGTGTGAACTAGCCAAGCCCAATTGAGTCCCAATTGAGTAGAGCTACGACTGGTGCGGGTGTATATATATATAGAAGACTGGATTGAGAACTAATAGCTAGCTAAGGATATTTCTTTTATTGTAACCCAGAATTACAAATAATTTTTATTATAAATGAAAAGAAGACTGGAAAAGAGAACTACTAACTAGCTAGGGATTTTTTTTTATTATATATTGTAGCCCAAACTATCCCTTCGAGTCAGTGGCGGACCCAGCCGAGATCGGACGTAGGGCAGACTAAAACTATAAAATATTTTATGTAAATGACAACATGTGTATTATGGACAAAAGTTATACAATTAAAACAGGAATCAAGATGTTATCATTTTACAGAGGATTCTTCAATAATATGTGTCGATTTAAAAACAAAAGAAAGAAGCCATAATCTGCATGATTATTGTATCGAATTGAATAACCAGTAGTACTATTATGTCAGTTTCATCATTTTTGATAAGTTATACTCTCTAAAAAAATAAATCAGCATAAACATTGTTTTGTTTATTCACTTTCATATAACCCTTGATAGGTGTGAAACTTTTACCCTGCGAACATATAGTTCATTCTAACCACTTGAGTTTAGCTTGTGAGATGAGTCACTGTCAACATCTCAACACTTTCATTCTATTTCATTTGCTTTCTACTTCGGTTACCCTCACCCGTCACACGCGGTGTGTCGGTCCACGTTGTTTCTCGGCTTGTGTTGTGCAGGTGTTGAGCTCGAGGCGGTGGTCGACAACGGTGAGGTGAAGGCGAGGAAGGGCGTGTCGCTTTGATGGACCTAGGCGGTGAAGGGCCGGCGGATATGCGGCTTGGATCGAGGGACGGATCGCTGGTGGCTAGTCGTGGTGGCTGGCACTTGGGACATCGACAAGTGCGAGGACGCGTGGTGTAACCGTGTCGATCGAGTCAAGATGGTGCACATGCAAGCCCCGTGCGGGCAGCTCAGGAAGACTTGGCAGCGAGGCGATTGAGGACTGCAATGACACGTGTCGGCGTGGGGAACACCTATGCGATGCACGCTACTCGTGTCCCAATTTGGTGGTTTGGGCCTCAAAACCATCGGCATCCGGTTTCGCGGGTTTGGGCCTCAAAACCCGTGTGGAGGTTCGATGCGGGAAGAATGGCCGTGGCGGCATCGGAGAGTTCGCGTCAAAGCGAAGCTACCGGTGCGGAAGGCGCTCTGGCCGTCGAATCAGATTATCTACAAAATTAAAACGTGTCACTAATTTAATATACGGGGATTATTTTGGCTCTTGGACACCTCTTGTTGAAACATTGGTCAGGGGCTTTGGGCACAAACAGTGTTTAATATTTTTACTAGCTTAAAAATAATTTGTTTTGGGAGAGCATCTCTAAGAGTATGTATCCCAAATTTTTTCCTCCTAAAAAGTCTAGGTTTTCCAACTCCTAAGAATAAATTGCAAAACAAGATATGACCATCTCGAAGAGTTTCCTAATAATCCTTTCCTGAAATGTAGAAGACACTTTTACATCAGGAATCCTAAACTATTCTAAATTATACCACTTTTATATATTTTTCTCTCTTACACATTTGCATTAGGAACCCTTTCCTACTTTTGTTCTTTCCATGCCCTTCCACCATTAGATACACTTTCGACTCAAAAAGTTTGTAGCTTTACACGGAACAGGGTGACTTTTCGAAAGTTCTAAAAGATTAGGAGGATCGATTAGGAGTTGTCCTGGGAGGGGTTTCTTTCTTATCTTACTAAAACCAAAGATTGGGAAGGGAATTTAGGAACTCCTGGAGATGCTCTAATTGCTGAACTTGGCTAGCTGCTAGACAGTCTTCTTCCGTGTTCCCATGCAGCTCTCAGGAGATATTCCAGATCCATCCTGTTCCAGGATCACAACACTGTGGTATGAGCTCCACAATCTTCTAGGTTCTGAGTGCATGCAGTTGATCTCTCGATAAGCCATGTTTGGGGTTGCATCCACTTGGGGCAGTTGGCTTAGCTAGAGCATCTAGTTGAGCACAACTCGATTGAAGGTGTGTATAGATAAGAGGAGATATATTGTGGGCACAAACTTGGGACGTCATGTCACTACTGCACATCTGGATCCACTATTTATGTTCTGATTATGCCAATGTACTAATGGAAATAAAGCCAACTCCTAATATCACTTCCATAGCGTAGTCCTTTTGTTGCTTCAATTTGCAGTAGTGAACAACCCGAGGCTAATTTAGTACGGCTGTTTGTTTTTTGAACTTATGGCTACGACTACTAGCTATATCTAGAAGACTGGAATCACTTTTTATTTGAGCCCAAAGAAACTACTATTTATAGTAATATGTACATCTGAGGCTAATTTAGTATATATATAAGCTACGACTGTTTGTTTTTCGAACTCTTGGCTACGACTACTAATGTATATCTAGAAGACTGGAATCACTTTTTATTTGAGCCCAAAGAAACTACTATTTTAATAGTAATATTGGCTTGTACATGCTAGCATCTCTATAGCCACATTCAACTTATTCAGAGTGAGTCGCACACTGAGACATGTCATCCTATTTTGGAAACGAATAACCTATAGGCTACTGTTAGAGGATATTGTTAGTTATGATATGTACCGCATGTAACTCGTGTATATCTTGGATATCACGTTGTACCCTTGTTGTAACTTAGGCAGGTAGTTAGCCATTCTTGTATGTCAAGTATCTTGTAATCTACTTCTTATACAAGCCACGCCAGGGCTGTTCTGGCCTATATTAACACGCTAAACCGAGAGCCGGGATAGGCATCTCGTTCCTGCCATTTTACAGCTACAATTTTAAATCAGCAACGTACGATGCTAAATCAGCTATGTTTCATTTTATTTCCGCTAATAGCTTGTTGAAAAATGCTAAGCTGCAATATAATAATCTCGGCCTTTCTGTAATATTAATGGATTCAGCTAATCTTTATGTCTGCAGTCATAGACACCTGAGATGTGTTGATAACACACTTTTTTAATTATCCTTCTAAAAAAGCACATAGTAGGAGTTATCAAAATGTACATGTGCTACTTCAAGGATAACTTAAAAATCACATATTAGTAGGAGTTATCCTCCAGCAGACAGAGAAGGTTGTCTAAAAAAGCATTATTCTGTCACTTTTGTCAACAGAGAGCAGTTCCCAAAGAAATGTGGCTACCATCTACAAGATTCCAAGGCACAACAAGAAGAACGATCAAAGATCTTTTCGGTTCTGTGACTTACAAGTATTTATTAAGCAGCTAATGAACTTCAAGGTTCTACAAGGTTCTCATGGACCCAATGAAATTCAGGTTCATTCATGGCATATCATCTCTCATGTATGAAGTAGTAGTAGTGAATTACAAGTGTCACGTCAAGAGTAGGCTAGGAGGAGGCGATCAGAATAAAGAGGAGCCAGGGCACGGCACAAACTCTACCAGCAGCCACACAGGCTAATTTTGCTGTTGCGACAAGTTTTTGCTGCAGTTTTGCTAGCTTAACAAAGAATATCCCTGAGATGTACTAGCTCGAGTGTGTGGGCTACGAGGCGGCCTTCTCATTCTACTGGAGGACAAGAGGAGCAGACGTTCCAGATGCCGCCTATGCCTAGAACAAGTCAATATTGCGCGCATCCGGCTCCAGTATCTGCTAGGTCCTGAGATCGAAAGCCAGATTCCCAATGTGACTTTCAGCCTTTTCTTTTTGTTGACTCGATTTGCAGGTGTATTTATATATATAGAAGACTGGAATGAGAACTACTACCTAGCTAGGGATTTCTTTTTTGTTGTAAGCCCAAAATTGCAAATATAAAGAAGCCTGGAATGAGAACTACTTCCTAGCTAGGGATTTCTTTTATATTGTAGCCCAAACTATTCCTTCGAATCAGAGGTGGACCAATCTGAGATCTGAGGGGCAGACAAAAACTATAAAAGTTTAGGGCACTAGTGAATTGCATCCCAAATGAACAGGCACGTCCATTACCTTATCGGCTCCTCCACAATATCAAAACTGACAACATTGGCTCCCATCTCTATTTAGAGGACGTATGCCTCCTCAGCACAGTCGCCCTGCGTCATCAGTAGCCGTGGTCATCGCTCCGTGAATCACATGTAGAGGTAGAGGGTCAGCTCTAAATATTGTGCAGTGGCCACAACTGCACGACGTCCTTCACTCCTTCAGAACATGTCTCTACCTGAAACCATCTAGCAGACCACCATGCATTGTGCTTCATCTACACCTGTCATATGACTAAGCCTCTGATTTGGGTTGGTGTGGCTGCTCTTTTCTGGGCCATCTGGAGATGTCGTAATGACGTGAGTTTTAAAAAATTGAAATCTAACTCTATTATGCAGGTTATCTTCAGGGGAGCATATTGGCTACGTTACTGGGCCCAGCTACAGCGTACTGAGCAAACAAAGGATGCCCTCGTGGTTTTAAGCAAGCGTTTAGAGATGGTTGCTTTAGAAATCTCAAATAGAGGGTGGAAACATCTTTTCCGTTTGTTATAAGTCTTATGTCTGTTTTGAAGGCATTGCTTTTTTGCTTTTCGAACTATGTAATAATTGGATGTGTGCATCCACGGATGTAGAGGCGGATTGTTTTATCCATTATCTAAAAAAAAAATCTACACCTGTCATATCCCACGCTCCATCTACCAAGTTTGTCTCTCTGTCATCCCCATGTGTATGAGTTGTATTTTCATCCAATCAGAACAAACATTTGCATTTCAGTTTTGATGGTTGTTAATCTTTTTTTGTGTTTCTTTGCTAGTAGACAATGTTTAATAGAATCTTTTGATTTGCTCTATGTTTCAAAAGTTCATCTTATAGTTTGTATATGGTCCGCTAATTCTAATTCTGCTTTGAAGCCAAATACCTTTCTACTCAGTATCTATGCACTTTCATATTCTTTCTAATGGAATCTGGTTATATGAAGGTTCTCATGAAACCATTATTCAGTCATGTCAAAAATATGTTTGCCAATAAATTATTATGCAACACAACTTCTAAATAATAGGCTACAGCAAGCATGATACATATTTATATGATATATATATGCTACTTCTAAATACAGGACTTCACCAAATAATCATCATTGTTAATCTATGCTCGGCTTGGCGGTTGTCTAGTTAACCTCCTTCAACAATGTGCGGCGATTTAAACTAGTTTATGCTATAAACAATTCCTGAGCATGCCCAATTCAATGTTTCCAGTTTGATGTTGCCACGAGTCAACTTGTCAAGCCAACTCTTATCGGTAATACTAATATCAATTCTCCTTGTTGGATGTGTCGTACAACCAAATTTTGTTTATACGCTACCGGGATCCTGCACAGCCAG
This sequence comes from Hyparrhenia diplandra, assembly GCA_015847255.1. Classification (NCBI taxonomy): domain Eukaryota; kingdom Viridiplantae; phylum Streptophyta; class Magnoliopsida; order Poales; family Poaceae; genus Hyparrhenia; species Hyparrhenia diplandra. Next base: position 1,429,564 of record JADLZK010006707.1, read on the forward strand.
CAACAAAGTCCTTGTTAGAAGAAATTTCATCCAGTATTGTACCTATCTATGAGCAGCCATGGACGGTGCTGTCATTAGCGAGCATGCTACACGATCAGCAATGGCTTCTGCGACCTCTGCCTACAGGCTACAGTGCCCACGTTCCACTTCTGACCGCTCTCGCCATGAAGCCCTTTTCGTATTCACTGATAGTTTTTTTTTTTTTTTTGAAAAGTCCGGTTACCCGGCTTGGTTATCATTAAGTAGAAGAAGCAAGAGTCATTTTACACGCACCAGAGGTGCTACCCTTCACAGCCTAGGCTTGTGTGGGGTTTAGGGAAACTTAAACTGATTACTCGCTAGATACATTTACAACATTTCGTGGGGCGCGCAGCGCCTTGCACCCTGCTAAAGCCCATTGTGAAGCCAAGTCCTGGATGTCGCCCATCAGAGATGCAGCTGATTTTCTTTCTCCTTCTCCTCTGAAAACGGTCGCATTTCTTTGTGTCCAAATGATCCACAATGTCAGGATGGTGACCGTGTGTGCCTTGCCTCCTCGTGAGCCTGCTGCTTGGCTGAAACATTCAGTGAGATCTGCCCGGCTTTCCCAGGACGACGGATGGAGGCTACTGCAACCGCTCCAGGTAGCAACCTGACCCCAGACATTCATTGAGTAAGGACACTCGAAGAACAGGTGATGCGCCGTTTCCAAGTTTCTTTCACACATTCACTGATAGTTTTAGTTCCCTACAGGATTGTCTGAAAGTATAGGGAGTCCCTACAGGAGTGGTGAAATCATCCATCATGGCCCATTGGGAAGGAAACCTGTACAAATTCTATCCTCTTATGTAGGTTGTGCAAAATCCAACAATCGAGAACTCTGTTGTTCATCGGTCCTTCTACTTATACCTCTGATATATCTCATCCCTGTATCAAGACTCTTATAGAACACTTCAGAACCCTGCAGTTAGTTACTGCTTGCCATGTAACTGAATCAATGAGTTAAGATCGCGATACACTTCTGGTGGACGTGCTTGTTCTGCAGCTGGGAGAAGTTGTTGCTGCAGTTCTGCTAGCTTAACAATGAACATCCCTGAGATGTACTAGCTCAAGTGTGCTGGCTACTACCCGTGCTAGAAGACTAGAGGAGCAATCGTTCCAGATGCCTCCTATTTCTAAAACAGCTTGTCTGGACAGCCCTATATGCCACACACGTGCTGTCTCGGTTGGATAGGGTCATGGAGAGGGCCTCATCGCGTAACATTTCATTATGCGCTGACGAATCAACTATATATAATAAGATGCATGAAACTAAATTTATTGTACTCACTGGTTACAGATAGTTGGGCTGAAATGCTTCCTTTCTAGAAAAATAAATTGGATGCTGCTTGCAGTGTAAATTACCCCAGCTGATCTACTAGACAAGATCAGTTTATAAAGCCAGCATCCATACCAACAATAAATACTGACAACAATCGTACTTATGCAGCGCTGCCCGGGCATGAAGCTCCTCTGTGATACACCTTGCACATAATTTCTGATGTTTCGACGTTTATTTTCGGAGATTCATTCATGTTGTAGCAGGCTTCAGTGGGTAATGACAACAGTAGTGGCTGCTTCGGAACTGAAGTCAGGCTTGAAGCCGGCTTAGCCTGATTAATATCACTGGAACCTATAATGAGCCATTCGTATCACCATTTTTACCGGCTTAGCCCCCGACGCAGGATGATTGGTGGGCTCACCTGGTGGCGGCGGATCAGTTCGCGACCTCAGGCCTGATGTCGCCGGCGGACAGGGAGGTCCCTTCGTCGCTCCTTTCTCAGGTTGGCGCAATGCCGCCTTCTATGCCGGCGGCTTCCTGTCCGCTCCTCCGCCCGTCGGCAGCGAGACATCGACAGCGTGCCGTGCCTCCCTCCTCCGGCGATGATGTCGAGCACGTGACACTATCCGTCCGGGAGGAGCTGGAGGCGGCGATATGCCTCCCCCTCGACATTCCTCTGCTCAAGGATGGGCCAAGTCTACGCCGCTCCCGCACACCGGTCTCAGTCCATTTCTGCGGAGGAGTGGGCGTATTGCAGCTAAACCGCGCGCCCCTAATGCAACCATTCGAGCACAAAAGGTGCTGCCGTAAGCTTCGGCGAAGGTCGAGGATGAGACCATGGATTCAGAGATTGAGCAGAAGTTCGTTGTTGCCTTTGGGGGCAAGATGACTGAAAAAAAAAAAGAGTAGCTGTTTCAAGGCCCTTCTAGCAGGTGGGATCGATCTCTCAGTCATGGAGATCAACATGACGAGGATCGCGGAAGAGGAGGTCGGGCTAGTTAGGCCTTGATGTCTTTATTTCTTTCCTGTCGCAAATTTGTTCCAATGTAATCGCCGTGTAAGATCCGGTAGAAGTAGGGGTGGTGATCCGGGTAATGCTCGTGTTACCGGATCAACCTTTGTTTGTAACACTCTTTACGCTAATGAAAAACGCGACTAGGCGTGCTCTTGAAAAAAAAAAAAAAATACCGACAGTTAAAATTGGCAGTGATGAAATTTATTAGCAGTAAAACCACATTCACCATCAAAGGGTAAAACCAGAAGTGAAAGCTGTTTTAAACTCGGCAGCGACAAATTTTGTGTAGTATTGCAAACTCAAAATGTATTGAGTAATTTCCCCTATCCCCACCTGATTTTTTTTTCAAGGTACTCTTGATTTACGAACTTGGTGAGGTGAATAGATCCTTGGTATGAAAAATGGTATAGAGACATATGCTCAAAGATGCACTTGTACACTAAGAGCCTGTTTGGTTTCCATAAGTCAGGTGACTTATAAGTCAAAAATTAAAAATAAGTGACTTATTTTGCCAAACAATAGGGACTTATAAGTCATGGGACTTATAAGTCACTTACAACCATTTTCTCTTCTTTTTTTCCTTAACTTATAAATCACCCATTTTCTCTTCTTTTTTTTTCCTTAACTTATAAGTCAGTTGCAACCAAACATGCATGACTTATAAGTCACTAATTTTTAGTCACCTGACTTATTGAAACCAAACAGTCCTTGATTCTTGTTCAGGGAATTTCAGCAGTCTTGTGCCTAGTTTAAAATTGGGCTCCGAGCATTTTTTTCAGCAGCTTGATCCATCTCTTCCCCTCACAATATATACACTGAGCTTCTAGCATGTGGCAGCTGCAGTTTGGCCATGTAACCAAAGGGAGATGTTGGGATCTAACTTTGATTTCTGTTTCAAACTTTCGTCCCGAACTTTGAAGATTTCAGGGTGCTCAGGACGTTTGAAAAATAGAAGACAAGTTGTGCAACAAAGGTGACTTCGCGGGATTTTGGCTTCGCTGAAAGGAAACAAGAATGAGGAAGGGTAGACAAAGACAGAGATCCAAGCGAAGATGGTCACAACATCTTCGCCGCGAAGCCAAAATTGTCAAGATCAAAGGGAACGAAAGGCACCGGGATCACCTTAGGAGAAGCGCGAAGATGATGAATGCGCCTTCGCTGAAGAAAATATATTGTAGGAAGTCACTCCAGAATTCTTAGTCCTTTTGTGTAACTCACGGCCAGGGGGCACTATAAATACCCCCGACATCCTTTGTAATGACCATATTGAATGGCCACTTTGTAAACTATATCATCATCAATAAAGTGTTGTGCTGAGTAATCACCCAACATCTTGGCGCCCACCGTTTGTGTGAGCAACGATTTACCCCACGACCACGCAAGAATCATGGGAAGACCTCCCAAAAACTAGTCGGCAAGTGTTGCAGCCAACACAACAATAATGTAAGAGGAAGTCCCAAGAACAAGCGAAGACAACATAACAAACGAAGTCCAAAACGAAGAAGCAAGAAAGCTGAAAAAGCTAGAAGAGGAACTAATCAAAAGAAGAAAGAACTTGAGGCTTGCAAAGCTAGAACCCGAGAGAAGACATTGAAACAAAGAATAGAGGAAGCGAAGCCGAGCTAAAAAGACTAAGCGAATAACTCAATGATCAAGATCGCGAAGTCACCATAACAAACGAAGTCAAAACAAATCAAAGCAATGAAAAGGCAATAGTCACAATCGACCCGAGTCCCCATTATCAGTGGACTTACAAATGGCAAAATGGCCAAAAGGCTTCAAGTTCAACGTCATACCAACTTATGAAGGTTTGACGGATCCAAGACAATTCTTGATGAGCTTTGAAGCATTTGTTGAATCGGGAGGAGGGGATGATAAAACACTAGCGAAGGCACTTATTATGGCAATGAAAGGGCCAGCCCAGAAATGGTACGCTTCACTTAAGCCAAGATCACTCAAAAGCTGGGAACAACTCAAGACAACTTTGTTGGTCGACTTTCAAGGATTCCAGCACACTGAACTGACAAGCGATGACTTGTTTGACATCAAGCAATTTGCCAAAGAGCCAATAATCCAATATTATAAAAGATTCATCCAAATGAAGACACAGATCCCGAAGTATCCGATTTAAATTGTCATCATTGCTGCAATCGAGGCTTAAGAGCCGGACAATTGTCTTCGCACCTCAAAAGAGAAAGACCAACAACCGTCGCTCAACTATATGAAGAAATCCGAGAAATATGCAAGATCGCATGCGATGATTTCAGAAAAAGACTCAAGAAGAGAATGCACAAAGAAATCAAGCGAAGACAAACAATCAATTCAAGCCCCAAAATTTTGAGCGAAGACCTTACTACCATCAATATCAACCACCACTTCGCGTAAATCAAAATAACATTCAATAACAGCCAGAGAGGAGGTTTCAACCAAAGATTTGGGGAAAGAAGAATTTTAAAGCCCGAAGAAATGTATTGCATCATTCATGGCAAAGGGGCTCACCACACATCGAAGATGTGCCCGATGGTAAAGAAAAGCATAGAGCAATTACAACAGGAGGGAAAATCACTGGAAAATCAAAGATCAATAAACTTTCTGTCTCAAGCAAGTACTTCGCACAATCAGGCATACTTTGATCCAAGTTACAACCAGCAAGTGTTACCAGGACCACCTCTGATATACAATTGCCAACCACTAGCAATAGCTCCACCACAATGGGGGCAAGCACAAAACTTGCAACCCGAAGCATCGGTGGCAAACAACAACCCAAATATTCAAAATAATGCCTGACCAGCAGTATCGACAGCAAGCGAGGCAGAATAATGACAATTTCGGAGGCAACAAAGATAGAACATGCAACCAACAATGACGAAGAAACTATTTCCGAGAGTAAACACAATATCAATGGAGGGACTTTTTAAGAAAACAAGATGGTCACACTAACCAATCATTTTCACGTAACAAGATATGAAGCTCAAAGACTATCCACACATGGACGCCATGGTCATAGAAGCAAACATCGATGGATGGGATGTTACAAAAATTTTAGTGGATGGAGGAAGCTCACGACATACTCTTTGCATCAACATTAGATGCAATGGGAGTTAAAAGACAAAACTTGGGGAGAGCAGAATATCCATTAGTTGGCTTCGGGGTAAAAAGGATAAACTTAATTGGAAGAATTGTATTGCCAGTATCTTTCAAGACACAAAACAACGCAAGAACAGAGGAAGTGACATTTGATGTTGTAGAAATGCATAGCCAATACAATGCAATATTCGGAAGAGGAAGCTTAAACATCTTCGAGGCTGTAATTAACTACTCCTACTTATGCATGAAAGTTCCAGCAATCAATGGACCAATATCAATTCATGGGAATCAAAGCGAAGCAAGAAATATTGAGAAAGACTCAACTCCAGCCCAAAGAAATGTTTTAGCAATCGAAGAAATCGAAGACGAAAATGAAAAAAGAAAATGCTAAGTCTCAAGCAAAAGCGAAGACAAGTTCCAAGACGAGAAACCAAAGAGGTTTTCTTTGGATCCAATGGTAACAAACAAGAAAGTCATCATCGGTGCCAACCTAGCAAAAGAAGAAGAAGAACAACTTATAAGTTTTCTAAGAGGCAATCAAGACGTCTTCGCATGGTCGACAAAAGATCCGGAAGGGGTCAGCAGAGACATCATCGAGCATCGCCTAAACATCGACCCAAATTACAAACCAAAGAAACAAAAGTTACGAAAGATCTCCGAAGACGTAACAATAGCCGCAAAGGCGTATACAGAGATTGCTTGACGCGAAGGTTATAAGAGAAGTTCAATTCACAACTTGGCCTGGCAAATATTGTGATGGTAAAGAAAAGCAATGGAAAATGGAGAATGTGCATAGATTTCACAGATCTCAACAAAGCTTGCCCGAAAGACAACTTCCCTCTACCAAGAATAGACACACTAGTCGATCAAGCCGCAGAAGCGAAATGCTAAGCTTCCTTGACTGTTTCTCCGGATATCATCAAATTTACATGAAGAAAGAAGACAAAGAGAAGACAAGTTTCATCACACCATTTGGAACTTATTTGTTTCCAAAGAATGGCAGAGGGGCTTTGCAATGCAGGGTCAAGTTTCATCGAGAATGACTTCGGTAGCACTCATGGATCAAATCGGAGACAATTTGTTGGCATATGTTGATGACGTAATAGTAAAAAGCAAGAAACGCGAAGACCATTTAAAAGATCGAAGCAAACATTTGAGAACTTGAGAAAGTCAAATCTCAAACTCAATCGAGAAATGTACATTTAGAGTACAACAAGGCAAACTCCTTGGATGCATAGTTTCAGCAAAAGGCATCGATCCAAATCCGAGAAAAAATCGAGCAATAATGGAAACAGAAGTTCCAAAGAACATCAAAAGACATTCAAAAGTTAACGGGAAGAGGCGGCTTCGCTAAAAAGATTTATATCAAAATCCGCAAAAAAAGCTTTCCAATATTCCAAACACTTAAAGGAGCGAAGACAAATTTCACATGGGGAGAAGAACAAACGAAAGCTTTTGAAGAAATAAAGGAGTATCTTTCAAGTCCTTTGACACTAACAACTCCAAATGTTGACCAAGAACTACTTCTATATATCTCAAAGCATCCGAGCAAGCCGTAAGTGCAGTTCTAGTACAAGAAAGAGAGAAAGAACATGCGAAGAAACAAGAACCTATCTACTTTGTCTCCGAAGCCCTCTACGGGTCAAAAATGTTCTACTCGAAATCGAAAAAGATAGCATATGCAGTGCTCATGGCAACAAGAAAACTGAAGCATTACTTATTGGCACACAAAGTAAGAATTCCAACAAATCAACCACTCAAAGATGTCCTCCAAAGTTGCAAATCTTCAGGAAGACTTGGCAAAAGGGCAGCTGAAATTTCACAATACTTTATTGAATTTGAGAAGAGAACAACAATAAAATCTCAAGTATTGGCGATTTCATCTCAGATTGGACACCAGCAACAAACCTCGAAGACCAAAAAGATCATCAAGAATGGACGTTGTCTTGTCAAGAATGGACAATGAATTGCGATGGGGCATGGGGCTCGCTTGGGTGGGGTAGCTACAATAATGACTTCGCCATCCGGGATAAAAATGAAGTATGCAGCAAGACTAGAATTTCGTTGTACAAATAACATCGCAGAATATGAAGCAATATTCTTTGGGGGCTTCGCAAGGCAAGATCAATGGGAATCAAAGAATATTGATCAAAACCGATTCACAAGTGGTGGCGGGCCATGTCGAGAAAAAATTACAAGGCAAAAGATCCTGAATTAGCAAAATATTTGCAAAGTGTCGGAGATCAAGAAAAACACTTCGAAGGGTTCACGATACGAAGCATCTCAAGATCAAATAATGAAGGAGCAGATGAAATTGCCAAAGCGGCAGCTCAAAAAATAAAAGCGCCACCGGATGTATTCTATCAAGTATTATCGAATCCTCGATAAAAGCAAAGATTGAAGAACCAAAGTACATCCATATCATTGGAAGCGAAGATTGGAGATCAGAGATAATAGCATTTCTAAGGGGATTTTACGAACAGAGAGTGAAGTCGAAGAAATAAGAATGAAGCACAAAACAAGAAACTATAAGCTCATTGGCAATCAACTATTCAAACATGGCATTTGCGAACCACTACTCAAGTGCATTTCAAGCGAAGAAGGCAAAGAACTATTGCAAGAAATACATAGTGGAACATGTGAAAATCACGCAGGCCCAAGAGCCATAGCAGGAAAACATTTAGACAAGGGTTCTATTGGCCAACAGCTCAAATTTCAGCAAGCAAGAAAAATGCTCCGGCAAACCCAATTCAACACATTGAACCAACTTGGCCACTTGCAAGATGGGGAATAGACATAATTGGAAAACTTAGCTTCCACCAGCTCAAGGCAACCATCAATATGCGGTTATTTGCGGTTGAATATTTCACAAAGTGGATAGAAGCGAAGCCAATTGCAAACATGTCATCAACAACAATGAAGAAATTCCTTTGGCAAAATATAATTTGCGATTCAGAGTCCCAAGACACATAACCGGATAATGGAACTCGGTTCGACGGCGAAGACTTCAAAAGCTATTGTGAAAATTTGGGAATTCAACTTTGCTTAGCGTCGGTTAGATATCCTCAATCAAATGGAGCGATCAAAAGAGCAAATGGCATTATATGTGTGGGAATTTCAAAAATCTAGTAGGACTTCCTAAAGGAAAATGGGTTCAAGAATTACCAAGGATTGTTTGGAGCCACAATACAACCACAACAAGATCAATGAAGTTTATTACGCCTTTCAAGCTATTATATGGGGATGAAGCAATGACTCGGAAGAGATACAATTCGAAGGTCCAAGAACAAATATTGAAAGGAAAAAGTCTACATCACCCCCTCAACTATGGGTGGTAGACTACATAACCCCCAACCTATGAAACGGTCTATATCACCCCCTGAACTTTCAAAAACCGGTCAAATTACCCCCTAAAGCAGTTTTGAAAAATCATAGTAAATCACAGAAAACTCGTAAAATAGAAAATCAAATTGTGTTAGACTCTAAATGAGTAGATCTACACAATGCATATATAATATGGTATGCTTTAGTATATTTTTTACAGCTATGAGGAAAAACAGAAATTTAAAGTGCAGCAAAAAAAAATGAACTCTTTACGAGAAGTGGCCAAATACCGAAGTTTTACGTCATAGGGACAACTTTACCAAAAGCCTTCAAACACTCAGAATAATTCTTTGACTTGGTAAAATTAGGCTTACACTCAGAACTTCTCTTTATGCAACCGTGAAGCCAGAGGATAACTCTTTGCAATACCCCTTCTACCAAGCTTCTCTTCCACCATTGGCACTTTGTGATAAAACCAATAGTTGTACCAACCTTCACTCCACTTATTTTTTTGAAGCGAGGAGAAATCTGTTTTTTGGCCACGGCGGTTTTTTAAAACTACAACACCCAAAGTACGGTTTCACTATACGTTGATCAATCTTCCTAGAGCGGAATTGGGTATGCAGTTCATGCAAGGCACAAAAAGCATCAATATCGGTTTCACCTCTTGACTCCTAACAGCCCGGATAAAGACCGACAATTTGACTATTGCATTGAGTCAAATGATGCATCTCAATATTGTACCTTTTAAAAACCTCTTCGAGAAAATCTTGAGGTGGCATGCGAAGACCCGCGGTAATAAATCCTTAAAGACAATGCATTCATCCGGCTTAGGCTTCGGAGTTTTCTCATCAGGCTCGTGGCCTATATTGTCCCGCTCTAAGCACACCATCTTTTACCATCTTCTTAAATTCATCTCGGTCATCTTGCTTCGACCAAATGACAATGAGATCCTATCATCGAGGAAGCGATTTTGACTCGAAGTAGAAACATCAGACAACCCTTCATCGAATTATCTTGTTGAGAAGTAGCCTCCTCATCAACCTCCTCTTCTTGAGAACCGGGTAGTATATCTTCAACAAGGGACATTCTAAGGTACAAGGAAAATACACGCTAAGAGTTACAACAAATAATAAAAATAACAAAGTTCACATAGGGAAGAAACAAACCTTAAAGCGAAATAATGAAAAACCTCGCTCCAAGGCCAATTGTAATGACATATAGCTATGAGAGCTATCTGTCAGCAGATAATAAATGCATTCAGTAAACACGTATAAAGATGCAAAGCAATAACCGTTGCGAATGATCATAAGAAGACATGTTTGAACAAGTAAAGTCGATCATCAAGATGTAATATCATAGAGCTCTATTGCATAGATCAAATTAAATGACAACATGGAACATAAAGCGGGTAACTCATAAATATAAACCTAATCTAAATGACACATGCATAGGTTTCATTCAACTAGTCGCGACGTCTAGTCTTCCTAAACCCGTCAAGGTTAAACCCTTGCAAGCTAATCCACCGCATGATACCACTTTGCTACGAGATATAAACCACTTACCACAACTAGATCAATCCACCGCATGATACAATGTAACCATGATAAGCTAAAAGCACGCATACATCTAAATAGATCTATAGATACTCGTTACTCGTTGAAGCGTGTATGCATAGACAAGTAAAGTACATATGCAAGCCTAATCTAAAGCAAAGCCAGGGACCTATTTCTATTAGTCCTAACAGCAATCCACCGCATGATACACTGCAACAAGCTAATCCACCGCATGATCTGACTTGCCAAACTAGACTCTAACGATAGGTAGTCTTACACATGCAAATTACAAGTAAACACATAACTGTATTCGGCAAGCTTGACAAACCAGGGTCCATGAAGAAGGAACTCACACGTGAAACCTTAGCCTGCCGCACGACTCATGACTAAACGCGCTCGAACCCGCAACATGTAACAACTTAGATTGATCTAAGCTTGGCTATGATAAGCAAATAGATCTAATGACATGATGAGATGACCATTGAAAGCATTAATGACAATTAGATCTAACAAAAGATAAAGCCGAGCCATATCAATCTAAATTGGGCAAAAGTGTGTGCAATCATGATAAGAATAATAAACAAGTAGAAGCATGCACCACTTGGTAACTTAATGAAAGCCGATAACTAGCTCCAAGCTAGTCCTTAGCCCTACCGCACGACTCATGATTTAACAAAGAACCCTCTTGCTCCATAGCCTAAATCCGCCGCACGATACTAAGCATGGTAACAAGACTACTTGCAACATAATCTAAATCCGCCGCACGATACTAGACATGGTACAAGGTTGCCGGTACTTACGGAGGTCGACGGGTCGATGTATCCCCTCGCAGTAGATCGACGACACGACTGGACTCGAAGGGTGGCACGGAGCCCATGGCACGAAGCCGGGTTTGTTGTATTTGATTTGGTAGATAGTTTTATAGTTGCCGGGGGTCTCATATTTATACCCTAGGCTTGACGAGTCCTAACTAATAACGAATAAAGTAACAGAAATATCTAGCTAAGATACATTGTCCTCCAAGTCTTCTCGGAGTCTTGAGATTGCACATGACGTGGGCCCTCGACCGGATATTCCTCTTGAAGCTTCACGTCTGCGAACCATCTCGTGCTCAACTCTTCCTCGGACTCAGGCTTTTAGCCGAATAGCGGCGGCTTTCCGAACGCCACAGCGTTGCTGACGTTGCTTTGCTAGCCGAATGACCTCCTTACCCAACCATCGTATGGCGGCCCTATTCGTCATTCAGCCTCTACCAAATTTTGGTGTTAATAGGTCCGTCGTGATTCACGAACACTGAATAAAGGGTATGTCGTCCCAGATGGCTCATATTCCTATTTTACCAAGTGCTGTGCTCCAGCTCCTCCGTTACTCTTGGTACATCATGTAGGGTCAGTTAGCTTGCAGTTCCTAATGAATCAATATAGGTATGATACTATGAAGGAGTATATATAGCAGGACGAGACTATAAGCAGAAGTAGTACACAGACAAGAGGCATGCAAAGCGATATAAAGTTGAAGATGTTATCTCAAAAGAACCGGTCAGACTTAGCAGGATGCCCAGTAACTTTCTTTTATTCTGTCGCCAAGAAACTGATATACCAGTCAGAGTTAATAATATGTGTAATGCCCGCCTATTGGTATATCTGCAGTAAAAACTTTATTTTATTTTCCTAACCAGGAGCATAAATCTTTTCATGTCCATAACTAGATGAGGTCAGGGTTGATTTTTTTTTTGAACGATTCAGGAAGAAGAGCTGCCGACCGATTATATTAAACAAGACTCCCAGACTGAGAAGTACAACAAAACAACACCAAAAAGAAAAGTAACAAAATCAACAATACTCACCCGATTGGATTGGGATTTCAACGCGGGTTAGCACTCAACGGCCGGTCGGATTGGGACGTCCTCAATACAGCCAAGTCTCTATACAAACACTGCGGCAGAGAAGACGGAACAACCGCAACATCCACCTACAAACCGCACACATGCAGTCGTCGAAAGCCACTTACGGAATCCAGCGCCGAAGATAATGAAAGGGGCAGACACCACCATAGCAAGAAGGCCACCGCCCTGCAGGACCCTTCCCGTAGTTCCGCTACAACATTATCTTCCACATTATCCTCAGTGTCGTTTACAAATTAAACCATTTTCCATATTTCAAAGAGTAATCTTCAAGCCTAACATGTGGATTAGAACATAGACAGCAGCATCACCCATTCATTTGACATCATGTGCAGCCTAAGTCTGGGTTTCTGTCCAAAGGAAGCCATTTTTTACACAGTTTTAGCCTGATAATTCTAGCTCAGATGATCACCACAGTAGGGTGCTAGCCGAGCTCCGATCCAGCAGCTTGATGGTTCATTTAGAAGTACTCCCTCTGTCCCTTAATGTGGGTCGTTGGACAGGGAACGGTGTCCCTTAATATGTGTCGTTCTGGTATGGTGGGCATAGGTACAGGTCTAGTTCTTGGTGCCCCAGTAGCCTTTATGCCTTCCTTTGCACCACACAAGCTGGCAAGTGTTTGTTTTTTAATTCAAAAAGAAATGCACTGCATGCTCCCCTGCTTTCAATTCAAGATGGAGCATTAAATGACCAGCCCAATGTACTGCATGGAGTGAACGTGCCTCGTAGGGGTGTCTAGCTCCCTTGTTTCCTATGCCCAAACGTAGAACAACACACAATAAGGGACGGAGGGAGTAAATGCAATATAAAAGTATGATTCAACACATGATTTCTGAGTGACATCATGTGTAGAGGATTAGAGTTTCCAGATACTTCCGATCCTAACCTCCGCATAATTGCTCTTCGCTTACCTATCCCCCAAAATAGGTGGTGGCCTCAACACACAGACACATCCCATTATTAATGAATACCTCTCCCAAGAGATTATTGTTGTTCCTAGAGTCTGCATTTTGAATCTATAGTAATTAATTCGATGTTCGTAGCTTAAGCTGCTACTTTTGCGCTATCTTCGCTATGGAGCGACGAAGCAGTCTGAATTGGTTGTTGCACATTCTTTTGCAGACGTAGATATCTCCAAAATACTGTGGCAGGTTGCAACTAGCCTTCAAGGAAATCCAGTTCACAGAAGTGCTTTCGTAGATCTACTGCAGCTATACATACAGGCTTACAACAACTTGATTATTTTCCTACAGCTTAGCTCATCGTCACATGTAGTGACATTGTTCCAGATGCCTCCTACTCTCAACCCACATGTACGTTCGAGTTTGTCCCAAACTTATACTCTCTCTCTCTCTCTCTCTGTATCACTCTGTGTGTGTATTCTTTTGGGCTGGTTTTGAGCTATTCAGACACAAGTAGAGGTACTGATGCGATATATATAAGAAGGGGTGACATGAAGCTGAGACTACCAATAAACTCCTTGTTGTTCATGATTTGACACATTAGGTAGTGCTCTTTTTATGCACTTTATTTGCTCCCCCATTAATGGATATTGATGCACAACACCTGCAGGATCCAGTACTAAAAACAGTTTCAACATTTAGGATACAATGGCCACGACATACTCATGCCTTGAAATGGTAGAGTTTTTGACAGTGGATATGTATGATAGTACCGCAGGTCTGCAGTGCAGCATGGTGAACCCGCACACACACATGATGGTGTCCATAAGTTTTTTGAACAAGAATACTAGGTTATATGTTACGTTGTCCATACCTAATTTATGCACACAAATCATAGGGATGAAGTACAAATTTGAACTCTGTATATATCACATTGTATTGCTTGTTTGAGCAAAACCATGGTGATTTCGAACAAGATAGATGAAATTTTCTATCCTGCTTCTCTCTCTAATTCTTACATGTGGGACCCATGTTCCATGATCTCAGTCCAGCTAGTGCGTTATTACAATCACCACGTACTGTGCTCATCCTCCTTAATATCCATTCTGTGGCCGCTGCTCTCTTCCTAGGTCGTGACCAAACATGAATGTGATGTAACCGTGATGGAACATCGAGCACCATTTATAAATTATCACATTTACTATGTCTAGCCAGGCTTAGTGGTATTTGTTCAATGTTCTGGAACACCCAACAAGGAACCTTCTTCCACAACACCAAAGGCTAGCTCCAAGGCTGGTCACGAACTAATCTGAAAACAACAAGGCGACACGCAGAGACACCCATCCGAGATCTCACTGATGTAGTGGTGTGACATATATCCTGTCATAGCAGGGGTCCTGTTAGTTTCTTGATCGTTGGCTCCTTCCAGGATTGGACACTGCAAGGCTGAAGTAGATGGAACATATAGATGGGTGGCCTAGGGTGGATCAGCATGCATATGAAGGATTTTCAGGAGATAAGGAGAACAAGCAATACAAGGTCGTGTTGACCCGTTTAACACCCAGATACTACAACAAGCTTCTGCAGATTTGCTATATGCACATAAGTCTAGTTCTGCACTCCAGAATTTTGCTATATGCACATAAGGTCACTTCAAGTACTGCACAATAAAAAATTGGGAAATTGATTGTTGGGAAGCAGAGATATTTGCTGCCCGTAGCATTTGCACTCATGGTGTCATAATGACTACATTTTGTTTTTAGATAGAGTCTATCAAAATGATCTACAATACCAGAAAATAATGAGGGACAGAATGGCCACGACCCATCTCTGAAAATGATTATTAGCTATGGGCCTCCTAATTTTGTAGTGGTCAATATTTTAATAAAGCTTTGAGACCTCGCCCTGAGGAAAACGAGAGCTTCTGTGGAGGATGAGGACCAAAGGGCAAGGGTTGTTAACTAGCATGTTTCAATAGCCAAAGAAGATACAACACAATCATTTACTCATACCACAACGTTAGGAAGTATGGATTACACAACAAATCAATTATAAATAACTTTCCATAAGCACAAGTTGTATTAGCCAAAGGAAATTGAATTTACTAACCAGTACCTTACATCTTCTCATCTCAGCTGGTAACCAGCATTCACTGGTACAGCTATACTATCTTCCACATTTTCTTGTGAGTCACAATAGACTATATGCATGGTTAACAAACCATCTGTCCAGAATTCAAACTATAATCTTCAAAACTCACGTGCGGGATTTAGCATACACACACAAACACACAATAGCACCTATCACCTATTGTTTTGGAAGATGTGCGGCCTAGACATGGATTTCATTCTAAACTGGCATTGACGTATAGCTCCTTCAGCCGTTCCTATTTTTTTCTTCAACATTCATCTAGTTTGTGAATCACATAGCTGATAAATGTAGTCGATGGTTGCCCAGAGCACCAGACAACTATCCTGCAGCATGATATGTGTAAGTTGTGCATCACAGAAGATTGATTGGACCAAGATTAGATACACGACTGCATATGAGTTTCCGGATACATCCTATCCCCAACTGTTGTAGTTGTGCATATGCTTTGGTGGAGTCCGGAGCTACTAGTAGTAGTTCCTCATTGCTGTTTGCTTTTGTCCTGACCTATGCACGTAGTAGTTCCTCATTGCTAGTGCTGTGCTTGTGTCCTAACCTACATATGGAGCGGTATGGGGGTTATATATATGCAACAGAGATATATACGGATTAAAGTAGAAGAGATAGGACACTACGCTCAGGTTATTTGTAACAGGGTGTATATCAGGGGAAGCTTGATGGGCACCATGTTCTCTGCATTGCATTGTCCTTAGCACATGATAGGTCCTATCTTTTAGTACAAATGGTATCATTGTGTGAGACAGTGAGCATCCATGTTACTTATTTATTGTACCATACAGGCAAACACATATCATTTAGTCCCTGCTGCCCAAATGAAGTTAGATTTGATATGAAAAAAAAAAAAAACAATTTTAGCAACTGATGGTGGCTTGTTTGTCAGATTATGAGAAGTAATCTTGTAAAATCCCTTGCAGCATCTACTTTTATTAATTAGAGACTCAAAACTTATTAGTGTCACCACATCATGACTTCACCAGTGCTAGACACCGGCCAGTAGCGGTGGAGCGCAGGATTTCAAGATTGGTTGTACATAGGGAAACAAATGTCGCAGTTTTATCAAGTTTAGCATGATTTCAAGATTAGGTGCACATAGTGTACAGAAACATTGAGATGTCTTTGGGACAAAATTTAGCAAGTTTATAATCAAAATGATTCCTCAGTGACAGCTTCAATTGTCATCCAGCCGCCACGCGTTTATCCCTGCTGCTGGCCTTGTAGGGCTGAAGTCTATGTGACCTCCACAGCCTCTGCCACTACAGGAGGCGGCGTCCTTTGCCGAGTGCGGCGCCGCACTCGGCAAATGCTTTAGAAGCACTCGGCGAAGGCTTCGCCGAGTGCGCTTTTCGGCGACCCGCACTTTCGGCGAAGATTTTCGGCGAAGCCATCTTCGCCCGAGTGCCTGTGCTACTGCAGTCGGCGAAGAGTTCGCCCCGAGTGTCGTGTCGGCGCTTCGGCGACCCGGCGTCGACCGTTAAATATGGAAGGGGCTTTGCCGAGTGCCAAACGCCGGCACTCGGCAAAGATTTGAATATTTTTTAAATCTTTGCCGAGTGCCGGATGTTGGCACTTTCGGCAAAGTATTTATTTTACGAAAAAACAAATAGACTTTGCCGAGTGCTTTGTACGGGAGGCACTTCGGCAAAGTTATGGTCATTTTGCCGAGTGCCACCTTTTTGCACTCGGCAAACCGCCATTTTTCCTGCAGGTTACCCAGCTTTGCCGAGTCGGCACTCGGTAAAAGCTGGGAATTTCATTTTTTTTTCTTTGTTTCTATTGCTTGTTGCTGCAAATCAACATATACATATACCATAAACATTCATATATACATCATAAACCACATAGATCACCGATTCACATATATAATCCACATATCTCACAAATTCACATATATAATCCACAAATACCACAAATTCACATATATAATCCACAAATACCACAAAATCCAACATGTCCAACAACCAAACGGAATCTAACATGTCCAACATCGAAACGAGATCGGTCACGGTGCAACATATCCAACATCTAAAATAAATCCATCACCACCACCTCAACTTGGCGGCCCCCGAACCGTGGCCTCCCACGGTGCGAAGAGCCCTCACCTTGCCCGGATACCACCCGTCTTTGCGGCGCCCGATTTGGAACGTCCACCCGTGGTGTGGAGGGGCGTGTGGAAGCCCGTAGTGTGGGCTGCTGCGCGCCGAGGAGGAGGAACGCCACCTGGCCACGTGTACTGTGCAGTCGGGCCGACCGGATAGGCTGGATGGGGTGGAGAAGGGCCACCTGGAGGAGTCGGGTTCGAACCCGCCGACTGTGGCTGCACAAGTGTGAGGCGATCTCATTAGTACCTGCAGGTGAGCCGCACATGCCAAATAAATGAACAACAACATATACTCACCGGAGTCTGTTCACGAGGAGGAACGGGAAACGGGGGTGGAGCGAACAGCGAGGGAGGCAACGGAGGCAGGGTCACACCCGGGATCTGGAGGCCCTGGAAGTAGCTCGCCACGTCCTGCAGCTGGCGCACCGAGTGTTGCGTGATTGCCTCCAACTCCCGCCGATGGGCCTCTGCCTGGGCCGCCTGCCTGGCCGCAAACTCTTGCGCCTGGGCCGCCTGCCTGGCCTCCAGCTCTGCCATCCGGACCTGCAATATTACAACCGTAACATTGAAACAATGCATAGGTAGCGAAAATGTGTAAAACCAGTGAACGACCGATGAAGTGGCGAAGTTACCCTGCATCGTGCGCATGGAGCTCGACTGCCGAGGTGCTATGGGGATGTCGGTGGAGGTCGTGCTCCTTGAGCGAATCACCCTCAGCCTGTCAACAGAGGACGGGTCGATCGCGCTGTTGGCCATCCAGAACCGGCCGTGCTGCTTCCCTCCTCCCAACCTCATCACCAGGTCTGCGTCCAGGGGCGCGGTGGCTGGATCGAAGTCCTCCCCATAGCGCTGCTTGGCCGCCTCGGCGTACTGGGTAAGCTTGGGGTGGACGCTGGCGTTGCTGTACGCCTCGGGCCCCTTCGCCGGGTCGTAGACGTTGGCCGGGTCAGTCGCCCTGCCGCTGTGAGTCAAGGCCCACCCCGCGTACTCGCTGACCTCCTGGTTTCCATGCGAAGCTGACTGCGAGGAGAACACAGAGATGGTTAGAAGTGAAGAGATTTGAGCGCTTGAATAAAAATATCAACACAATCGTACCCATCTATCCATATACACCGGGAGGGGCATTTGCCTTGGTGGTGTGGAGCGCCTTGCATCTCCAGGCGACACCTCCGACGGAGTCTCTTGTACGCGTACGTCTCGTCCAAGAGCCACTTCTCCACAATGGCCTCCCAGCAGTCCTTGTACTTGCTGCACCACTCCGGACACATCTGCATGACATAGCAGAGGATTAATGGAAGTCTGCTTATTTTTTTTATTGAAGAAATCTGAATAAATGCGTTCTACGAACACGGATGTCTTGCTCCCGGTGAGGTCGGTCTCCCTCTGGAGCATCATCTCCCTTGCTTCGTTCTTCTTCACCACCTTGCCAAGCACGTCGGCGTTGTAGGAGGTGATGCAGTAAACACGCGCCTCGTGGTACAGGTCCTTGAGTCGTTCTCGACAGACCCTGTCCTGCACTCTAGCGGCCTCCTCCTCCTTCCCCGCCTCGCACGTGAAGTAGTTCTGCATACAGAAAACATGTATCATTCAATTATTTAAGAAACATAGTATTCAAGCGGCGTGAAGTAATCCCGCATACACACTCACCCAAAAGTCCGTCTTGATCTTCACGGCAAGTCTGCCCCTCGTTCCTCACGCGCGAAGTGGTCCCCGTCGGGAACCTCCCTCACGTTGTTCGAGGTCCACCGGGCGGGGTAGTTCTCTCTAATCGGCGGGCTCGGATGCCATTGATATGGCGCGCCTTTGCCCCCTCCGCTTACAATCTTCCGATTCTTGCCGCGAGGCATTAAGACAAATTGTTAGTTTGAAGTTCGATTTTCAACATGTCATATGAAGAAGTAGTGAAAATATCAATGGCTACTTACTTTTCACCGTTGGGTCGAATCCTGGGGCGGCGGTGAAAAGGGATCCCCCAATGGGAGGCTCGAGGCCCTTATTTGGTAGACCTTGGCGGCACTTTCGAGGGAGGGCGTGTGGACGGTGTCTCTTCCGCCTTTGGAGTCCGAGTGCGAAGCGGTGTGGCCCGACGAGGGCTGGCCCGGCGACGGCCCGGTGGCCCGGACACCGCCCCGGCTGGTCCGACGACGACACAAAGTCAAGCCTCCTCGTGGGCCGGACGGCGTCGGCGGCGCGCCTCGTCTCCACCGTCGGGTGCTGCTCGTCGGCCTCCTCCTCGTCGGCCTCCTCCTCGTCGGCCTGGGGAGAGGGTGAGGGGGTCTCGCGTAGCGGACTGGACCCCTGTCGGCGTTGCCGCCTTCCGCTGGCATTTTGTCGAGTCCCTGCAAAAACAAATAGTAAACCAATTAGTATTGCAAAATGAACGAAATATAATTGAAAGGTAACAATAATAACAAAATAGTATTACATGATTTAGAAATTATCTCCCGAATGCCTAAGGCTGGGATGTAGTCATCACTATCGCTACCACTATTGTAATCATCAATGTCATCACCCTCATCATCGTATATCGTCCTCGGCAAGTGCATCGCCCTCCACGGCTCCCGGCGCACCGGCCTCCATCGTTCAAGAATTTGCGGGTCCTTAGCATCACGCACCTCATCACCCTCGTCCTCATCGATGGCGTTGTCTACTTCCATGCCCATCGGCGAAAGAATGTCTATCTCCAAACGTCCTTCTAGCCCCTCGGGTTGATAGAACTCTTGAGTGTTTGGGTCGGGGTTGTAATCATCATCGTTCGAATAGGCGCTTTACCGTGCGGCGATACCGCTTTGCACAAGGTACCAACCCGCAAGGTCCGCGTGTTTTTGGCACGCCCATGGGAGGTAATAAACTTGTGTGGCGTGTATATTAGCCACAATATAGACATCCTCTCCTCCATATACGGAATCTGTCGAATTTCGACTTGCCCAATCGTAGGGTCCACTTTCATGTCATCGGGATCGAACCAATGGCATTTGAATACCACTAGCTTGAGCTCTTTAGGACCCCGAAGTTGAGCTCATATATTTCTTCGACTATGCCGTAATAGTCCTTCTTATCCAAGCGGGCGTCACGAACTCCGGTGTGCGTTGTTTTCGGTTGGGCCGACTCTCCTCGTAGCTTCTCGTGCGAAACCGATAGCCATTCACATCATAAGCGGTGAGCGAGTTGACCCTACGGGGAAGCCATTGCCCACTGTTTTAAATCTTCGCACATATCGGCATCACGTGCGGGCTGCAAGGTCGAGGCCACATAGATCGTTACATTATATGTTACTAGGACCAAAGTGGAATATCAAAGCCGGAACGAGGTTAGTTGGATGGTACCTTTGAGCGAGAACCGGGGAAATAAAATCGGGTTTCCCATTTTTTTAGAAGATTGTCTTCTTGTTGCAAGGTAGGAGCCACATTCCCTCTCGGTGTTGACCAATAAATTCCCTGAAAAAAACAAGGCTAGAGGTTTAGGGTCGATAGGTGGAGGCCGAGGTGTGGAACAAGCTCATTGAGAACTTACTGGCGATAAGGAGCGGTTTTGTCAAGGTTCAACAACACATAGAGCATGATAGTGCGCCACTCATCAAAGGACAAGTGCTTGTGGGTAGCTGCGCTTCCTCTTCCGACTTGCCCTCGAAAAGGCTAAGGTTCGATGAACTCTCCTCGGCGTTATGTAACGAGGGGTAGGATTGTGGGCCTTCGGAAGTTTCTCGGTATAGTACGCCTGTGTGAAGGTCGACACCTCCTCGAGAATGTATGCCTACGCCACGGAAGGCTCAATTCGGCTTTATTCTGCATTTTCTCCGAAGTACCTTGAGAGCCCTCTCAATTGGATAGCACCAACGGGCTGCACGGGCCCCCCAACCGTGCCTCTTTGGGCGGTGCAAAATCGGGTGTTGCATGGGACGGGGAAGAAGCACGGTGGAAATATCATCTCTAACTTGCGGATCAGCGCAGGTGCGGCACGCTCCGGATCAGCAATCGCATCCCGAGATAACTCCTTAACACAAAAGCCGGGCGGAAGAAAAAGCTCAACTCTGCGGGACGGCGCCCACCTGGTTGGGGGAGGTATCCCCGAGTCATCGCGAGGAAGGATCCGCTCAATCCATATGTGGAAGTCATGACTCTTCATCCCCGGGACTTTCATAGTTTGCAAGTTCACTCCCCTACCGGATTCGCCGCATACCCATCGAGGGAGCGATAACGTCTTCATCCCTTTGTAGCACTTCCTTCCTATCGGCCCTTTTGATGATGTAGTCGGCCGGGCCCTTTTTCCATCTCCTCCCGGGGCTAGGGGTCTCTATCACTAGCTTTGGTCTATCGCACAAACATCTCTATGTCAAGTCTAGCTTTAACGTTGTCCTTTGACTTACGAAGGTCCATGGATGTTGCGAAGAGTGCCTCGAGAGATATTCTTTTACGTGTGCATTACATCGATGTTGTGTGGAAGAAGAAGATCCTTGTAGTAGGGGAGATTAGTCAAGCCCGATATATAAGTCCACATGTGTGTCCGACCATATCCAACAAAACCACCTTTCTTTTCATCGATTTTGAGACCAGCTAGCTCGGCAAGGACCTCTTCACCGGTCATAAACTTTGGGATGGGATCGGTGACTTGAATACCTTTCGTGAAGTGCTTTTTGTCTAGTCTGAATTCATGGTTCTCGGGCAAGAATTGGCGATGTTTGTCAAGCGAGGAATACTTGCCACCCTTGAGAAGCGGTGAAGCTGCCGGCTGCCTTGCATGTTGGGCAAGGGAACCTCCCATGAACACACCATCGCTGAATATGCCATAAGCCGGGAAGTCATGCATTGAATATAGGTACCACACGTGCATTGTAAAGTTTGTCTTTGTAGCTCGATTAAATGCGTCGGTACCCCATTTTCCCAAGCATCTTGCAATTCATCCCCACTTGGGCCGCATGAACACACCCATATTGTTGCCGGGTGCCCGGGTATTATCGGCGTCAAACAGGGTGCTTGAGCTCAAACATGACACTAGGGGAAGATTGAGAGGGATCACAAACACGGGCCAACAAGTGTGCGGGCCGCCCGGTTGACCGTGCGGGTTGAACCCATCATTGCGAACGCTACACGTACATTTCGAGCCTCCATAGCTTTTCGGGATGCATATTATCGAAGTGCTTCCATGCATCACCATCCGATGGGTGTACCAACTTCTCGGGGACTGTATCTTTTGCCCTTCTTGTGCCATGTCATTTGTTTCGCGGACTCCTCCGTCATGTATAGCCGTTGGAGCCTCGATGCGAAAGGAAGGTGTCGTAGGACCATCTCGGGGATCTTGACTGTTTCTTCCTGCCATCACTACATTCTACCTCCACATACCTAGAGGCTTTGCACTTTGGGACGGTCGCGTTGCTTCCTTGAGGTCTCCCCTAAAGAGGGCGCACCCCTTTGGACAAGCATGGTGCGAGTCATACGGCATCTTCGGTCCACGAAGAAGTCTCGTGACTCGTGCGTGTTCTTCGGCGGGGCGTGACCCTGCGGAAGCATTTTGCCAAGAGCCGACAACGGGGGTGTCGAAGCCGTCTCGACTAATGCTCAATTGGGACTTCAACGCTATAAGGCGTGAAATGCCATCAACCGTAAGCATTGTCTTCTTCGTGAAGGGGCTCTTTGTGCGCCTCCATCATCTCGTAGAAACGCCTTTGCGGTTTCCTCGGGTTCCTCCTCCAATCCTCCATTGAAGCGTGCATCATGAAAGTACGCCATCATGCGCCATCCCGGCATCTTGATCATACTCCTCGAGGAGGGGCCTCACCCGTCCTCTCTAATACGATCGACTTTCGCGTGGAAGATCCAGCGGCTATAGTTTGGGACGAATCCGTTGTTGTAAATATGTTTACCCATTTCAATCTTGACTCGCTTTTTCTTGTTCTTACATTTCTTTGCACGGACCACGGCATCGAGCAGACCCTTTAGCGGCTGGGCCAAATGCATGTTCGGGGAAAGCATCGGTCCCCTAACCCATTCAAGACTCTTACTTGCGAAGCCCGTGTACATCCACTCACGGTTATCCATCCTCGTCATACGCCCATGTCGGTGAGCCACATAAGCGGCAATTGCATCTACACGGCGTTCCTACCATCTAATAGGTGAGGGTAGGTCCTAATCCCACCGAGGATGCGTAGACAAGGTTAGCATCCATGCTCGAGGTCCCGCCCGAGCGAATTTCGACGACACCTCCCATTTGTTCTCCCGATACACGTCTGGCGGGGGAGAGTGTGTATCCGGAGAACAACGGGGAGTCTTTGCCGAAATCGGCCGGCTTTCGGACGCGGTATGAGCATGGATGCTAACCTTGTACACGCATCCACGGGCTGTCCAAAAACGTGGACAATCCGAAGCGGATACGGTCGCGGATATGCACGGATGCGCATACCAACGCCCGTATCTCTTTCGGACGGGAGACGCCTAAGCGGGTCGCGCTATGTAAGACAACTACAAGGGCCGGGACGGACGTGATTCATACCTACGAGGGTCGGTGGAGGCGCGGTGCAGCAAGACCCGCCCACGAGGACGGCCAGGGGTCGCCGAGTCCCTCCGACAGTCCTCCTACAAAACAAGGCCAAAAAGTTAGTGTCCACTCAAAATTTCGGCAGACACCTCCCCTGCACGGGAGATACCCAAAACCTGCAAAAAACATGGCACGAAGGCCAACAACCACATGCATATACCGAGAATGGGCACGAAGGCCACCAACCACCAATATGGGCACGAAGGCCACCAACCATCAATATGCGCCGCGAAGGCCGCCAACCACCAATATAACAACCACCAATATGGGCACGAAGGCCACCAAACTATTTACTAACTACTACTACTAACCCTACTAACTACTAGTACTAACCACTACTAGAAAGATAGGGCTTACCTTGGCCGTAGAAGCGGCAAAACAGCGGTCGGCGGCGGCGGCGTCGATCACCACAAAGCAGCGGTCGGCGGCGGCGGCGTCGATCACCGCCCGCGGCGGCACCGGTCGGCGGCGGCGGCGACGACCGGTCCGAGAGGCACTCTCTTCCTCCTCCTCCCCTTCCCCTTCTTCCTCCTCCCTCTTCTTCCCTTCCTCCCTCTTCTTCCTCCTCCCTCTTCCTCTTCTTCCCTTCCCTTCCTCCCTCTTCCTCTTCTTCCCTTCCCTTCCTCCCTCTTCCTCTTCTTCCCTTCCCTTCCTCCTTTGCACACAAGGCCGGCCGCGGGTCGCGGGGGCGGCGGGGCCGGGCCGGCGGGCGGGCGACGCCGGCGGTCGGCTGCGCGGGGAGCGGGCGGCGCGGCCGGCCTCCGGCGCCGGCGTGAGGGGCCGGATCCGCCGAGGATGGGCGGGCGGCACCGGCGGCGGGGCGCGGCCGGCGGGCCGGCCGACGGGCGCGGGCGGGCGGGGCGGCGCGGCGGGGTCCGGTCCGCGGCGGCGGGGCGAGGTCCGGCGGGGGGCGGGCGGCGGATCCGGCGAGAACGGGCGGCGAGGGGGCGAGGTCCGGGGGAATCGGCGGCGGCGGCGGCGTCGCGGCGTGGCGGGCGCGTGGGGAAGAATGAGGAAAAATGGGTCCTCGGGCCCGGATATTGGCGGCTTTGCCGAGTGCGAGAAATGCGGCACTCGGCAAAGCTCCCCGTCATTTTATTTTAAAACCCTACTTTGCCGAGTGCCACGCATCCAGGCACTCGGCGAAATACTATTTTTGCCGAGTGCCACGAGTCCGGGCACTCGGCAAAATCGTCTGCCGAAAGTGTCCCAATACGGCACTCGGCAAACTATCTTTTTTTGTTTTTCGTCCCATTTTTTTTTTTTTTGCTGCGTTGGGACACTAATTACATGTCATGTTCAGAATTTGGGAGAATTTCCGCTGTTTTGCTATATTTCATGATTTATTTTTATTTTCTTACATTTTCTTGGCGACTCCAAATTTGAGCTGCTTGGTACATGAAATAATGGACAGTGGTCATTCAAAAAATGTTATTCACGATGTTTGGCGTATGTTTAGGCTAAATCCGGGGACTACTTTGAAATTTCGAACATTTATGTGCTTGGGAACATGGCGAGTCACGTCTTGCGGGAAAGGTGTTTTTAAAATCTATAAATTCCAAAGCGAAGTTTAAAATTCACGAAACTTGGCGTGGTGTCTTGTCATCTCATGGGAGGCTGTGAAAAAATTTTGAAAAAGTTTGGATCAAGTTGTGACGTCGGATGGCTAAAACCCGGACATCTCCACACTTCATCATGTGATGAAGTGTGGAGATGTACGGAGTTTAGCCATCCGACGTCACAACTTGCTCCAAACTTTTTTCAAATTTTTTCCACAGCCTCCCATGATGACAAGACACTACGCCCAAGTTTCGTGAATTTTAAACTTCGTTTGGAATTTATAGATTTTAAAAACACCTTTCCCAAGACGTGACTCGCCATGTTCCGGCACATAAATGTTCGAAATTTCAGGCGAGTCCCTCGGATTTAGCCTAAACATATGCCAAACATGGTGAATAACATTTTTGAATGAACACAGTCCATTATTTCATGTACCAAGCAGCTCAAATTTGGAGTCGCCAAGAAAATGCAAGAAAATAAAAATAATTCATGAAATATAGCAAAACAGCGTGAAATTCTCCCAAATTGTGAATATGACATGTAATTAGGGTACTAATGGCACAAAAAAATATGGGATGAAAAAAAAATAAAAAAATAACGGTTTGCCGAGTGCCTTATGTGGCACTCGGCAAAGAGAGTATTTGCCGAGTGCACGGAAGCTTGGCACTCGGCAAGCGCGCCGTCGCGTTTGCGAGTGCCTAGCGTGAGACACTTTCGGCAAAGGTGACGGAGAGCGGGGCCGTTTGGTCCTGTTATCCTTCGCCGAGTGTATTATTTTGCCGACGGCCGGGCACTCGGCAAAAGTATTATTTTCCGAGTGCTGTGCTTCGCCGACTGCTAGGCACTCGGCAAAGATGGTTTTGCCGAGTGCTGAGATTGGCACTCGGCAAAGGTGTTCGTTGCCGGAGTGTGCGGCTTTTTGGCACTCGGCGAACCTCTTGGCACTCGGCAAAGACGCGGTTTCCTGTAGTGTGCCCTGTTAGTTTGCTTGCTCAGCATATAACCAGGTCAGCTTTCTTGGATCGCCACTATAGTTAGCAGCGGATGGCAGGTCGATCAGCCGTAACCTCAATCTCCAAATGCTTGATTGGAATGAGGAAGACAAAAAGGACGTGGATTTTATCTGTGCATGTGCAGACATCAACGGGGCATCGGGTGAATCGTGACCGGTAGATGGGACCGTGTTGGGGTACATTCGCTTGTTGGCCAGGTTGATTGTAGCTCAACACCACCACAATGATCTACTACCTCAAAAGGAAATAATCTATTTATCTGGTTTATGCTGGTACATGTGCGCAACACAGATTAGCTCAAACATTAGTGTACAAATCTATAAGTATACTAGTTGATAGTTTTTTATCAAAATTATTTGGTGTACATGTCCCCTTGCTTTGTCTGCCAAAGGCTCAGAAACCCAAAGGCTCTGCTAGTAGTGCCATCTTCCAAATTTTCATCGATGTGAGTGAGACCATGCCTGCTCATTCCATCTGGCCAATTCAAAATCCACGAGTAGTTTTATGGGCATACATTGGTAGATGCCATAAGTACACTTTAAGAAATAGATGCATATACATTCATTATGTCAATTCTGTATTAGTGCCAACGTACACTTGAAGAGATAGACGTGATAAGTACTATTATTAATTAGGAAGAGATAGACGTGATAAGTACTACTATTAATTAATCCTACACGTGACCTCAAAACAGAGCTTCCAAAACCATCGATCGACATCGACCAAACCATCTTGCAACTTAATTTGTCGACACACTCTGTCAGAATGACATGTTATTTGTAAGAACAAATAAATAATACGCCAGTAATTGGATGCAAATTAAAGGCAAAAGCTACTTGGATGAAAAAAAAAGGACATGACACTGGAGCGGCTGAGCTGCATCTGCATGAAAAACCAAGAGAACAACAGGTACATATCCTAGAGAACATAGCTGACATCTGGTGACTCGTATAACAGCTATATGATCAAATACATGACTCGTTTTCTAAAATTAGCAACTGGGAACCAAAGCTACGAAATCAAATCAAATTTTAAGGTTGACCGATCTGATAAATCCACGAATCCCTAATCCCTCAGTCCCTCAGCTCATACCAATCCATGTCAAAACACAAGTCAGATGCGCTGAGCATTCAACATCTCGCTAGGACCAAGCTTGCACGACCTAGAGCAAGAGGCACCATTGGTCCAACGAGCACAACCTTGTGAGGCACTGTTGCTCCAACGAGCTGCTCAAGACATCCGAGTCTAGCTTGTGATTTTGCTCCAGATGCCTCCTAATCATAAAACATGGCCTGTCTTTGTCCCATCTCTATCTCTTGGAGATGTTAGGTTCCCAACCCTTCTCCCCTCCCTTCCTTCCTCTCTCCAGCAATGACTTTCTGAGTTCTCATTGGTTTCCCTTAAACAATGGGACGACTACATGTGAACTTATATATATTTACGATACATTCACCCATTAATACATTAATGTCGTTACATGTACAACAAAAGTAAATAATGGAAGCACTAGTACCGAAATTCTTTTTTGTGGCGGGCGTTTTTGCTTTTTGCGTGGCGGGCATGACCGCCCGTCACCAACGAAAGGTCACGGTTAATCGTGACCTTTTGCGTGCGGGCGGCCGTGCCCGCCACAGCGTAGAAAATCAAGCGTGGCGGGCAACATAACTTCGCCCGCCACGTGAAAATATTATCCGTGGCGGGCGCGTTATGCTGCCCGCCACGGTTTAAGTTTATTATGCGTGGCGGGCGGTTTATGTTGCCCGCCACGGCTTGAATTTGTTTTTAATAAAATAAAATGGCATATATATATATATATATATATATATATATATATATATATATATATATATATATATATATATATATATATATATATATATATATATATAAGAAAGACATATACATCTATCAATCCATACACACACATATATATAAGAAAGACAGATACTAAAAATATATATATACATATATAAACATCGATTCATATATACAAGTTTCAATCGTCGATCAATCCATTCGTTCATATCCAACAAGTACTAGTTAATTACAACATGTATATAAAAATTGCGAGCTATATGTTATTTGGATGAAGATAGTCCTTAAGCTTTAGCTCTTCCCATCTCCTTAGCGGCGCATATTTGTACAAACAGCCCTGACTCCTTTGTCCCACGTTGAAGTACGGCTGCCCTTCATGAACTACCATGTCTAGAACAAACTTGCGGATGTTCGCATCAGGCGCCTGAACCGCATCTCGTCGGTTGCCTTACGTATTATCCCCGTGAACTGGTTCCTTGAGTCCTTGAGCTGTCGGTAGCTGGATTTGTATCTTCCGCAGGCCCGAGGTACTCACGCACGAAGAATCCACACAAGTTTGATCCGTGCGGTTGTTTGAGGCACTTCGCACACAATAAACCAGTGTTATTATTAGTAATATCGAAGCTATAGCTAGGTAGTCGCACTAAGAAAAACTATGTTTCATTTACGCACCGGGAAATCTCGCCCCGATTTTGAGTGTATCTCTATTGCGCTCCTTACATCTCGGGATCGCCGATCCCAGCGAGTTCGATCCTTCAAGTACTGCTTGTAAGCGCTTGTCACGAAATGCACTATATTGTCAGCGATATATGATATTCGACTCTAGTAATTGAATAAGGAGTTCATCGATCACTTACAATTTCAAGATTTTTTCGAATTGTCGGTAGCCGTGCGGGTTTGAGCCTCGTAGTGAGTCAAAGACAACGACCCTCCCGTCCCGAGGAAAGATCATAAAACAGATCCAATGTCCTACGAGCCCTATTCCGTATTGGTAAGGCGCGAATACATCGATACCCATTTTCCTTGACCTTTTCATCGCCGATAAGACGTGCTCGCTACTTTCAACTTCTTAGCTTTTTCGTTCCGATCCCGGATCTTTCGTCTTTCCTCGTCCGTCAAGTTCACAGTCGGGATGGTCCGCTCTTAGCTTAAAACCGATGATCTGTCTCTCACGGATGTGCCATGGAGAGAGGTAAAGAATACCAGTATTTAACTTGTGGCCTGCATCGGCGCTCAACCTATAGGGACATGTGGTTGTGGCTAGGTACCTTTGAAACAAAGAATCTATATACGGATGCAAGGGACATGTGCAAGTAAAATTGCGCTTACATCGTGAAAAACAAGGTGACTTGGGCAACGCGTCAATGTCGTCGACGAAGTAGTCTCGACATGTCGTCGAATGTAACCAAGAGGCGGAGATCGGTGTGGTAGTGGAAGCACTCCTTAGGAAGGAGGACACTGAAGCTATGCAATCCACGCTTTGCGCACTCTATGTACCACGCATGGAACTTCCGAGACTCCCGGTCCTCGTTATCGATGAGATGGGCCTTTGGGATCATGAACTTCCCAAACTCGAAATTGCCGGCGGGGCATTCGTCTCGAGGCAAACCCCAAATGAGGTGGGGATTTTGGCCCCGCAAAAGCGGGCGGTACAAATGTTAGCTAGGGTTGCGAAAAGATGTAGCTAATAACATATTACAACTCGTGTTTTCAGCGGGGCATACCTTTCGGATCGAACATCTATTGCGGGGGCCTCTTGGGTGGCGGGTACTTGTCGGCTACGACCTCCTCTTCATCGAATGTGTGCTTCTTCGGTGCTGGAGGGCATTTGCTACGACCTATAGGTCTAGCTCCTTTCTGCTTCCCCGGCGCTTGAGGTGTTGTCCATTGGAGGCCTCGAGTGTAGATGGGTGTCTCGCTCCCCTACTCTCTCCTCGGGACTTGGCTTTGTGTTCTCGCCGCCTGCTTCCCTCGTATATAGGCTGCCCCTCATGTGCCCGGCTCCCGAGGCTCCTCGGTTGCGCCGGCTCCTCGGAGTGCCCGGCTCCTTAGGTGTCGGCTCCTCGGGTGTCGGCTCAGTAGGTGTCGGCTCCTTAGGTGTCGGCTCCTCGGGTGTGTCGGCTCCTTAGGCTTTCGTCTTGTGCGAGTCCTTAGCCGGGGGTTACGGAACCATGAGGAGGGTCGTTGCCTCCGCCCGTCCCCACCATCTTCATCATCATCGGAAGACTCACCATAGTCGGTGGCGCACTCGGGTCCGGCTGCTGTCTTCTTTGGTGTACCGGAAGGTGAAGTCAATTTCTTGAGCTCAATGTCCACCTTCGCCACAAGACTCAGCCTGGCACGAGCAGCTCCTAGAGTGTTCACCCGTTATGACTTGGGGATAGTCCAGCTCCGATCTTCATGTTCGGGCGCCACGTACCCTATCTCGACTTCAAAGACACGTGCGGAGGAGGGATCTCGTGCGCCGTACTCTTTGCAAGATCGGGGAGGAAATACCACCCCTCGGCCACTTTGCCTTCCTCATTCCGTCGGTACTCAATGCGAACGAATGTTCCCGGCCTCCTCCTCGCAAAGTCGAGTGTACGCGGCGTCGAAGTCTTGCCAGCGCTGCGTCGGAAAGGGTACCCGTAGGTTCCGTCATCCTTTACACGATCGCTAGATGCATGCCAGGTCATATGCTTAGCATCCTCGGGGTTCCCATAGAGCGCGACGTCATAGAATCGGAAGGTACCACATTGACAAATTACCGGGCGTTTCCTCTGCGTGTAACCTTCCTCTTCCTCGTCCCGCATTGACCTGATCTTCTTCGCGGCCGCACGGTTTTCTTCACCCCCTTCTTCTTTTTTTCGCCCATCCCGCTTCCTCATCGAGGTCATCGTCCCACGCGACATCCGGCATTCCGCTTGTATCGACTAGCGCCACGCGGTGCGGACAGCTCGTCAAATTCTCGTCTCGATCGCCCGATATAGGATACGATGGTTGGGGCGGGCATCGAACTTCTTCACTTTCATCGCCACCACCGGCGGATCAACTTCTTAGCACGATACGTATTAGCAGGAACCTTGTTAGGTGTTGGATACGTGGAGGCCGGGTAACTTACGAGCTCATTGAAGCTAGTGTCGGACTAGCCATGACAAGACTTCAACATCGGCAAATTCAGGTTAAAACTCAGCGCCCGTGCAACCCTTGATCTGTCTTTGTAGAGCGGATCAATTGCTGCCTGCTTCATCTCTTTGAAGTTCTCCAACCATCTCGGGCACCCAAACGAGAATGTCGTCCTCATCCGGTCGGTTGACCAAATCTTCAAAAACCCGGACATCCTCGGGCTGCGTCATAGGATTCTCGCTTCGCCGTCCCCTCCACCACCACCACCGTCATCATCGTCATCGTCGACGCCAGCCGTGCTTTCAAACAAATCTAATGGAATTGGACCGGCTGGTGGACTTTTCGTACTTGGATCGCGTAGGGGGACTGCCTCGTACAGGATCGGATGTGGATCGAAGGGTGGAACTTCTTCGCCGTGAAAAGTCCGGACCAAATAGTCAGCGACGAAGCCATGCATGATTAGGTGAGATCGCACCACGATGTCGAGAGAACGCTTTCAGATTCTTACATTTTTGCGCACGGACGGATAATCGGGCTCGTTGAATTATCTCCAGGTCGCTTCGCTCGAGCAACAAACTTCTTCACCTCATCATAGTATTCGTCATCAACCCTCTTCATCTCATGCATCCAGTGGGCTCGGTGCCTCTCCATCCTGATCCCTGCTCTTCCAAAAAACTCAAACCAAAAAAAAAATAAGAAGAAGTTCCACCATAGATCTAGATCTAGATCTAGAGAAAGGCAGTTTTCTCTCCTCCATGGATGTAGATCTAGAGAGGGGGATGAAAAGAGGGAAAGAAAGATGAAAAAGAGGCATTTCCGACCAATTAGTGTCTTCTCCTCCCCAAATCAAAGCTAAATGTCCCAAATCAAAGTTTTTGTCAAAATTTTTGGTCAAAACCCCCCCCCATAAGTTGGAAGAGGAAGATCCGTGGAGGAAGAAGAAGGGGCGGCCGCCCAGAATTTATAGGCCTCGGCCTTTTTTTGCGTGGCGGGCGCCCTAATCTGCCCGCCACGCAAAGAAAGAGGGGCGTGGCGGGCGCGCAACGCGGGCGCCCGCCACGGATAAGATCTTCTTTCGCGTGGCGGGCGCGTTAAAGGCTTTTGCCACGTGAGTGCGACCGCCCGGGTGAGCGAGGGCCAGATCATTTCCGTGGCGGGTGCAAATTGTGCCCGCCACGGAAAAGATACGACCCCCTCGCCGCAAAAATCATTTCGGTACTAGTGAAGGAAGCAAAACACAATGCATGTTATCGCAAGCGACCATAGAAATAGGCTCCCGACATCCGCGACCTGCACCACCTAAGAGGCTATGTCGCTAGTAGCCTTCACCTGCAGCCAGTAGCCGGCTGGCCGCCGCCGCCCCGCGCTTTGCTTCTTTGTGCCGCATCCGGCAGCCGCAGGCCGTGCGTGAGCCATGCCATGCCAGGCAATGCGCGGGTGATGGAGGATGTCCTCCGTCTCAGCGGGCGCCGTCAATGAGACTTCGCTTTTCGTCAGTATCCGCGGCGAAGGAACCCCGACGGACTTCTAATCGTCGACCAATCACCGGCTCATCGATTTTTCTGCGATCGTGGGCAAGTTTTGGAATCGGACTCCGACTCCGACTTCGGAGTGCGAGGACCTCGGTGTCAGCGACCGGTTCTTCAGGAGCCCGTTAGCTAGCATAGGATCCATCCTTCTCCCGTTGTAACTTAGTCTTCAGCTGATCCAAGCATGTAGGGGTTAGTTAGCATTGCTTGGTTATAGGACATCGGCACTTGTATATGTACCTGTACACCGCACAATGAATGGATTGAGCGTTTCAGTAACTTACATGTATCAGCTTTCTGTCGATCCCAACCTCTTGCGTCCGCTCCCACTCGACATGGCGAGTCCCAGCTCCTCCCAAGCCACTCCCGTGTCCAGTCCTGCCTCCCTCCAATCCCTTCGCCGGACCTGCTGATCCCGCTCCACCCGCTGCCTCCACCCTCGTCCTTCTTAATATCCGCAATCATGTTCCCGTCGTACTCTCTTCCGATGACGGCAACTTCCGCCAATGGCGTTCCCACTTCGAGCTTTGCCTGAAGAAGCTCGGCCTCCTCAACCACATCGACGGCATGGTGGACGCCGCCGCCATGAACCACGACGCCGAATGGCTTCAGATCGACGCCTGCATCGTCTCCTGGCTCTACAGCACGTGTCCAAGGAGATATGGAACAACGTCAACAAGCCCAACGCCACCGCCCACTCCGCCTGGATCGCCATCACCGGCCAATTCCTCGACAACAGCCTCCAGCGGCGCAGTCTCGCCCAGCAGGAGTTTCACAGCCTCTTCCAAGGCGACATGGGCATTGCCGAGTACTGCGGGCGTCTCAAGCGCCTCGCTGACACCCTCTACGACTGTGGAGCCGCCGTGTCGATCCGCGCTCGTCATCAACACCTTGTGTGGCCTGAACAACAAGTTCAGTCAGGCCATCGCAGTCCTCTCCACCATGACCCCGCCGCCAACCTTCCTCTACACCAAGTCCTACCTTCTGCAGGAAGAACACCGGATGCGGCACTCCCACAAGATGGAGACACAGACGGATCTCCTTGCGGTGGGCTCGACCACCACCACGTCAAAGCCCTCGGCACCAGCACCGCCACCGCATGCCACCCAAAGTGGCTGGGGATCGTCGCGAAGAAGCGTAAAGCCCGGCGGCCGCGCGCCAGAACAACTCCGGGGGCAAGGTACTTCCACCGGTGGCCCTCCTGTCCCCGTCGCCGGTGGACCACAACCGCCGTGGGCCCCTGTTCACAACCCGTGGCAGGGCATGGTCCAGGCATGGCACATGAACGGGTGGCGGCCCAGCATTCTTGGCTCCAGACCCGGCGTGAGTCCCCCGCAAGCCATGGCGGCGCTCTCGGCTCCATAAGCTCCACCCGACGCGCGGCCTAGTACGCTGGCGCCTCGGGTCCCTGCCGGCCGGCCTCTACTCCGCACTCAACAACATGTCCATCAACAGCCCTGGCAGCGGTGGCAACAACTGGTTCCTTGATACGGGCGCCACAGCACAAATGGGCTCAAATCCTGGTATCCTCAGTTCCTCTCCTACACCTACTACTATTCCTCGTCATATTGTTGTTGGCAATGGCCAGTTCCTCTCAGCCCAATGCACCGGCAACGCCTCCATTCCCACCACCTCTACTCCTTTAAAACTTCGAAATATTCTCATTGCTCCTCAACTTGTCAAGAATCTTATTTCTGTTTGTGCCCTAACCCGTGATAATTCAGTTTCTGTTGAATTTGACCCCTGGGGTTTTTCTATTAAGGATCTTCGCACTGGGACGGCTCTGCTCCGATGTGATTCATCCGGGGACCTCTACCCTCTCCGCCTGCTCTCCACCACACCAGCAAGCTCCCCGACGGCCCTTCTTGCCTGCCACGACAGCACCCTATGGCATGCGCGCTTAGGTCACCCTGGTCAAGCCACGCTCCAACGCATGTCCAGATCCATTGGTTTTGCATGTTCAAAGTCCACTCCGCACACCTGTGATGCATGTCGCCGCGGCAAACATGTATTGCCCTTTAGCAAGTCCAACAAAATTTCCAGTTTTCCCTTTCAGCTTTTGCATTGTGATGTATGGACCTCACCAATAATGAGCAATTCCATATTCAAATTCTATCTTGTCATCTTGGATGATTATTCTCATTATGTCTGGACCTTCCCCTTGCGTCACAAATCAGATGTTCTACCCACTCTTATTTCCTTCCATGTGTTTGTACATACACAGTTTCAGGTCCCCATAATGTGTTTCCAAACTGACAATGGCAAAGAGTTTGATAACTCGGCATCACGCGCGTTCTTCGCCACACACGGCATTGCTCTTCACCTCACTTGCCCATACACATCACAACAGAATGGACGCGCCGAACGCGTTCTCCGCACCCTCAATGACGGCGTCTGCACCTTGCTATTTCAGGCCTCCATCCCACCGAGCTTCTGGCCAGATGCGCTCGCGGCGTCCACGTACCTGCTCAATCGGTGACCGTGCTGTCCGCGTGCCAACACAACACCCTTTGAGCTCCTCTTTGGCACACCACCAGATTACGATCATCTCCGGACATTTGGGTACCTCTGTTACCCCAATCTTACATCCACTGCCCCGCATAAACTGGCACCGCGATCTGCACGATGCGTATTCCTTGGCTATCCCATTGACCACAAGGGCTACAAGTGCTACAATCCCGTGACCAAACGAGTTCTAATCTCCCGTCATGTCTACTTCGACGAGACTTGTTTTCCCTTTGCGCAGGACACCACAGGACCACAGCCGTCGGCGCCTCCATGCTCGCCGTGCCTGGCTGATGACATCTTCATTCCCACCACACCGCGTCAAACTCGAGACCGCATGCCTGCGTCCAGCTCGCGCGTCGCGGCTCCTGCCACACGCCACACGAGCACAGGCCCTCACTCGGCTGAGGTCCCTCGCCCGCAAGTGCGCGCTGTACGACGCCCTCCAGCGATGTGCCACCTGCGGCCACGTCGCCGCCGCCGAGCGCGAGCCGCCACCCGCGGAACCATCACCGGCTTCCTCCCGCAACACCGGCCACAGCACCTGTGGCGGCCCCAACTGTGCAACCTCCTCGACATCCAATGACCACACGTGCGCGCGATGGGATTCACATGCCAAATCCCAAGTACGCACATGTGGCCACTACTGCTGCACCATCACCACCACCAACATCTGTGCGTGCTACACTTCACGATCCAGAGTGGCTGGCAGCCATGCAGGTCGAATTCGATGCGCTGCAGAGCAACAACACGTGGACACTCGTGCCAAGACCTGCAGGTGCCAACATCATCACTGGAAAATAGTTGTTCAAGAACAAGCTGCACCCCGACGGCAGCCTGGAGCGCCGAAAGGCCCGATGGGTCGTGCGGGGTTTCTCACAATGCCCCGGCATCGACTTCCACCAGACATTCTCAACGGTGGTCAAGCCGGCGACTATCAGGACGGTGCTTCACCTGGCGGCAACTCAACGCTGGCCGGTTCACCAGCTCGACGTCAAAAACGCTTTCCTCCACGGCGACCTCGCCGAACGCGTCTACTGCCATCAACCAGCCGGCTTCATCAACAAGAACCACCCCGACCACGTCTGCTTACGCATCAAGTCCCTATACGGACTTAAGCAGGCGCCATGGGCGTGGTTTCTGCGCCTCTACAACCACCTTCTCACCATGGGCTTCACCGCGTCCGGCTCCGACAGCTCCCTGTTCCTCTACAAACATGGGACGCATATGGCGTATCTTCTGGTGTACGTTGACGACATCATCCTCACCGCGTCGTCCACCACACTTCTACGACACGTCGTCGATCAGCTACGACAAGCTTTCGCGCTTAAGGACCTTGGTGAGCTACATTTCTTCCTCGGTGTACAGGTCCGACGTGATGCTGCTGGTTTCCACCTCAACCAAGCCCAGTACACAGAAGACATTCTGGAACGGGCAGGCATGGCGAATTGCAAACCTGCCACCACTCCTGTTGAAGTCAAGCCCAAGCTGTCCGCAAGCGATGGTGAAGCTTCGACCGACGGCACACTCTATCGCAGCATCACCGGCGGGCTCCAGTACCTCACTCTCTCACGCCCGGATATCGCCTATGGCGTGAACCAGGCGTGTCTTCATATGCATGCACCACGCGACGTGCACTGGAACCTCGTCAAGCGCATCCTGAGATATCTCCACGGCACCATCAACCACGGTATCACCATCTCCGCCACTCCATCGACAACACTGAAAGCCTACTCAGATGCTGATTGGGCCGGCTGTCCAGACACCCGGCGGTCGACGTCCGGCTACTGCGTATTCCTTGGTGACTCGCTCGTATCATGGTCATCCAAACGACAGACCACAGTATCGCGATCAAGTGCCGAGGCTGAATACCGTGCGGTAGCCAACGCCGCTGCGGAGTGCTGCTGGCTACACAATCTACTTCGAGAGCTCCACGTCGTCGTCGACAAAGCCACTGTCATCTACTGCGACAATGTGTCTGCGGTATACCTCTCTGAGAATCCAGTACACCATCGGCGGACAAAGCATGTTGAGCTTGACATACACTTTGTGCGTGAGAAGGTGGCACTAGGGCAATTCAAGGTGCTGCACGTACCCACACGGTACCAATTTGTAGACATCATGACAAAGGGGCTACCGACGCCATTGTTCAATGAGTTCAGGGACAGTTTGTGCATTCGATCACACGAAGCTACAACTGCGGGGGGGTGTCAGCGACCGGTTCTTCAGGAGCCCGTTAGCTAGCATAGGATCCATCCTTCTCCCGTTGTAACTTAGTCTTCAGCTGATCCAAGCATGTAGGGGTTAGTTAGCATTGCTTGGCTATAGGACATCGGCACTTGTATATGTACCTGTACACCGCACAATGAATGGATTGAGCGTTTCAGTAACTTACACTCGGTGGCGCGGAGGCTTTGCCGATCACAAGGCTAACGTCTCCATCACCGTCGAGGGTACAACCAGAACCGGCAATGACGACTGCGCCGGCGTGTACACTCCAACCTCGTCGAATCAAGCTGCCGCTGCGCCATGGAAGGGCCCGTTATCGCCTCCTCGGTTCATACCGGCACCCACCTTCGGGAATTTTTGAGGCCGGCCATGCAGCGGGATCAGCGGCGCGGTCGCGATCCGTTTCAGTCGCGGTTTCAAAATATTTCAAGTCGAAAGCAGACCGGGGCGAAGTCGGTTTGGGTCAGGCGTGAACGAGTCAAACTCTCGACCTGTGTCCCGTCTGCCCTGGCCCCGCGACATCGCATCGTGGCGCGAGACCCGGCATCAATCAGAAAGATCCGACTAACCCGGCACCGCGCACGCCCGTCGACTTGGCCCCCGCATGCTCCTACCGCGACGCGGTTCGCCCGAGATCGAAACCCACCGGCAGCAAACCACGGCGCTGGGTACATCCGGTGCTGCTCGCCACCGCCACCACCCCGGAAAAATCCTACCGTTCCTCGTTGCCCGTGCACGGATCGGGAAGGGAGCCGCCACGCCCAATCCTTCTTCGGTTCCTATCGATCATCACGATCGGGAAGGGAGGGGCGCGACGCTGGGTTAATCCGCGAGTCCTCGACACCGCCACAGCCGCGGGAACCTTCAACGTCGCCACTTCTTGAGCCACACCGCCGCGGCACGAGATCCTACCGCGACGCATCGATGGCGGTGGAGACATCGGGAGAGGAGGAGGCCATGGCGCTCCGGGCCGTGGCGCCCCATTCGGCCGGGTCGTGGTCGTGGCCATGCGGGGGCGCTGGTCGCGGCGCGCCGTGGTCGGGGTGGCGATCCTCCACCGCCGGTGGTGGTCGCGCGGTGGCACCAGCGCAGGTCGTGGCGGCCACAACTCGCTTTGCTTGTTCTTGGTGGCGCCATCCCGGCTGCTGATCGGGATGATACCACCGAGGCCAAGCCTCGGACGCCGTCGACAATGCGGGCGCCGTGGAGTCCGGAGCGCGGGCGCCTCGGGGAGGTGGTCGTGGCAACGACGCCGAGCGCAACAAGGAGGATGCTGATTAGGGTAAGAAAAGAAAGCGCTTGGGAAGAGGGAGTGTGTGATTCGCATGGAAGAGCACTTCGCTAACCAATGCCCACTGCTTCGGGGACCCAAACCTTCTGTTGCTTTGTGTGGCGCTGCCGAGGATGGGATGGGGTTCTTCCACATTCAAGCTGCTTGGAACAATCATGTTGTGCAAACATTTCAGTCATCAAATGCAGCCCTCATTACAGTTGAAGAGGGAGAAGTTTCAGCACAGTTGGTACAGACTGAACTGGCAAGGATTATCTCTGTTCGTTGGAACTGGGAGGTACAACAACTTGGGTCGAAATCTTATGTCGTCCCTTTCCCTAGCAAGGAAGAACTTGATCGCATGATTGAAATCAACACCATCAAAACAAAGAACAAGGAAGGTACTATTGTTTTTGCTGAATTTGTGGATGATGTCCAGCCAATAAGATTCTTGGAACAGGTATGGGTGACTGTCACTAGAGTGCCTTGGGCTCTTCGGTCTTTTCTTCCTTTGTGGGCAGTTGGGACTATTATTGGAACTACACAAAAGGTGGATATGGTACATATGAGGGCGACTAGGCAGTACGCATTCTTGTCTTGGCGTGTATGATGTTAAGAAAATACCGAGTATGTTGATGTTTGTCTTGGCATCGGTATTTATCGTCTTTTTTTCAAGCCGATGAAGCTATTCTCGCCTCGATCTGTTGAGCCGGGGAGATGAAGACCTTTTGGGTGATAGTGATAAAGATCCCGAAGAGAGTGATCATGAGATGGAAGAGGCGGAAGATCAAAACCCGCCAAATCCTCGGGTTGATAATACCACAACCCGGGAACCCCCACTTCCTTCCCGAGATTTTCCCCTCAAAACAGAGTACGCTTTGGCGAATGAGATTGTGGATTTGGCTTGTGAGCAGCTCCTAAATGAGATCAGCCTCGAAGTTATGCTTGAGTCGGACGGTGGGTCTCCACGGAAGACAAACTCTCCACCAACAGATGAAGACGTGGTTGATTATAATACCTCTAACAAATTTTTTTGTTTTGTCAGCGGTGGAGCTCTCGGCGGGGATGTTGCTACAGATGCCGACATAGGTGACGAGGTTCTTGGGGGCTCCACATCACCATTGCCCACCACCTCGCCATCACCTATGTTGGAGGCCTTCGTCGCCCCTAATGGAGGGGGCGACTCTACTTCTTTGGAGTTGGTGGGCTTCCGGCTACTCTGGCGGTAGTGGGGACCGGCTCTCCCTTGCCGATCCTTGCTGCCCATTTTGCAGAGGATGGAGGAGCCGTGGAGGAGGGGTGACGTGCTGCCCCTGGCGGACGACGCCCAGAGGGGGGACACGCTCACCACCCGGCCGGTGCACTCGAGATGGGGATCGTTCCACCTTTGCTGGGGCCGACTCGGGAGGGGCACGATCATCGCCCGTCTGCACCGGAGGTGGGGATCGTCCTCTACCCCCTCACCCCTGTGTCCACGACGCCCCCGACGACGCGGGAGGTGGGGGCTCTTTCTCACCCCCTCGCCCCGCCACGCAGGACGTGCCCCGGCGTTGCAGGAGGTGGGGGAGCGCTCACCCCCTCACCCCTTGTCCCCGACGCCCCGACGACGGGAGGTGGGGCTCGCTCTCTACACCCTCACCCCTTGCCACCGGGACACCCCTCGCTGCCGCAGGTGGTGGGCACGCCGCCGTGCCCGGCGCCGCCGCCACCAGGGCGAGAGGCCGGACGGCTCACCGTCGGGCGCCACTACCTCCCGGTGGTGGGGCGTGCACCACACGATTCTGGAAGCACCTATTAAAGTCTTTGCGTCATAGCTCCGGGAATGCGGCAACGGGCGGACGTCCACACCCTACACAAGGTGGACCGGATGGCAGCGAAGAAGAACCTTGAATTCCTGTGTAACTCCTTCAATACCTTTCCGCATTCTGAAGTCGTTTCAAACCTTGGTAGGGTAGGCATCAACCTAGGCTCATCAGCAATAATCTCAATAAAAATTTAGAGATTGCGGCTTAGCTTTTAGTGTTAATAGAAAGAAAGGAACTGTTCGAAATCCTTCAATCTTGAAAGTGAGGATGAGCAGGATAACCAAATTGATGCGGTTCTCCCCTACTGTGGAATTCTAAATGAGAACTTGCAGAAGAGGAGAATGATCAAATTATAGATCTTTCTCCACTCCGCGAAGGAAGAAATATCATAATGCCAAAAATATAAAAAATGGCAAACTTCCTAGAAAACCAAAACCCCCTCCAAAATTAATATAAAATGAAGGGAATTTTTACGGAATAGCAGAGGTCCGGGTGACTTGGCTAAACATAGGTTTTTGGCGGAATTGGTTAAGGAAGAGCAAATTAATTTTATTTCTCTCTCCGAAACTGGCCGGGATTCCTTCCCGGATCATGTCCTTAAAATTTTGTGTAGGGCATAATTTTATTTGGCACACCAAGGCACCCCATGGAAGATCGGGGGCATTTTGCTAGGTGCGGACTTGAATGTCTTCGACATTGGAGCCATTGTTGAGGGAGACTTCTATGTAAAATTTACCCTAAGAGTCAAATGAAATGACTTCAAATTTGTGCTTTATACGGTTTACGGACCAGCACAACTACGAGAATAAGAATGCTTTCTTAGCAGAACTCGCCAACACGTGCTCCAAAGAAACTCTTCCTTATTTGATAGGTGGAGATTTTAACATAATGAGAGGGCCGAAGATAAGAGTTCGGGGATTTTGACCATAAATGGCCAAACCTCTTTATATTTGTCATTAAATCTCCGAATCGAAGGAGATTTCAATGACAGTCGTCAATACACATGGGCGGGACCAGGGGATAAGCCAACCTTTGAAAAATTGGATAGAGTACTAGTTAGCACGGAATGGGAACTCATGTTTCCATTGTCAACTGTACAACCTAGGGATAGAAATATCTCGACCACACTCCCTAGTACTTTCGGACACGTGCTCGACCACCCAACCCACAACCGTCCTTTTAAATTTGAGAGGGGATGGTTGTTACATGAGGGATTTTTTATGAAATGGTTGCAAATATTTGGCAATCTCCTCGCTCGAGCTCACCCCTCTTGAATGTTGGCAATTCAAGATTCGTATGCTCTAACAATATCTAAGGGGTTGGGCGAAACATATTGCGTGGTCTTACGAAAAAAAAAAAAAGACTTTGTAGGCTATCTTAGAGAATATAGACAAGAAAGCTGAGATCTCTCCCTTATCCGAACAAGAGATTGATATGAAGCACTATCTAAAAGAATGTTTAGTTAACCTCCTAAGAGAGGAGGAACTAAAATGGTATGAGAGAGCCAAAGTTAAAACCCTCTTTGGAAGGGGATGCTAATACTATGTTCTTTCATCTAGTTGCCAATGCAAAACACCGTAAGCAACATATTTTTAAACTTGAGAATGATCAAGGTGTGGTGATCGGCTCAAGAGTCATATTACGTCTTATTACAAAAGACCTCTTTGGCCAACCGTAAAATTTCGATTTCTCCCTTAGCGAAGACCAAAACACGGATATTCCACAGGTTTCACCGAGGAAAATGATATCCTCATCACCGGATTTATCGAATCTGAAGTGAGGGAGGCGGTCTTCCGGATGGAACATAACAAAGCCCCCGTGCCC
The DNA here is from genome assembly GCA_015847255.1 of Hyparrhenia diplandra. Classification (NCBI taxonomy): domain Eukaryota; kingdom Viridiplantae; phylum Streptophyta; class Magnoliopsida; order Poales; family Poaceae; genus Hyparrhenia; species Hyparrhenia diplandra. The sequence continues at coordinate 1,472,104 of JADLZK010006707.1, forward strand.
GGGATGGTTTTCCCCGCGGAATTCTACCGGTGTTTTGGGGTATCATCAAGGATGATCTTTTATCCTTATTTGCTGAGCTACATAGGGAGGATCTTGATCATACGGTTTGAATTTTGGTATTATCACCTTAATTCCAAAGGTGGATAATGCTATCAAAATTCAGCAATACAGGCCAATCTGTGTTCTTAATGTGAGTTTTAAGATATTCACTAAAAAAGTAGGCACAAATAGGCTTAATTTGGTAGCCAAAACGTGGTGAGGCCAACATAGACTGCCTTTATGCCCGGGCAGAATATAATAGAAAGGGTCGTTATCCTACACCTAAAACCATTCATGAACTTCACACCAAAAAGCGTGACGGTGTCATCTTCAAAATTAATTTTGAAAAGGCATACGACAAAGTGAAGTGGTCTTTCCTTCAACAAACGCTAAGAATGAAAGGTTTCTCTCCCAAATGGTGTAGGTGGGTTGAAACAATGGTCACCGGGGGAGTGTAGGGATCATCAAAGTCAATGATGACTAAGCGAGGACTTAGAGCGGGGAGATCCTATGTCACCAATCTTATTTAACATCGCCTGCAGATATGTTAGCTCTTCTAATTAATAGAGCGAAAAGCCGATGGTCAAATAAGAGGTGTCCTCCCTCCACCGCACAGATGATGGGTTGTCACGTACTTCAATATGCGAGATGACACCATTATCATTCTCGATCATGACCCCAGCAAGCACAAAATCTTAAACTTTTGCTTTGTGCTTTTGAACAATTATCGGGCTGAAGATCAACTTCCATAAGAGTGAAATCTTTTGTTATGGTGCAGCTAAGGAGATGGAATCCTTTTATACTACTCTCTTTGGTTGCAATATTGGGGAATATCCTTTTAGATATCTTGGGATCCCAATGCACCATAGACAACTCCCGAACTCGAATGGAGAAAGGTAGAAGATCGTTTCAAACGAAAACTCTCTTGCCGGAAAGCAAAATACCGTCTTATGGGGAAACTAATTCGCTTAATTCAAAGTACTAAGCGACCTACCTATTTTCATGATGTCTTTCTTTGAAATACCTAAAGGGGTGATTAAAAACCTCGATCTTTATAGATCAAGGTTCTTCCGGCAAGGCTCTTGAGAAAAACATAGATATAGACTTGCCGGATGGGATATCCTGTGTCATCCTAAAGATCAAGGGGGACTAGGTATCCTTAATTTAGAACAAACAAAATAAATGCCTTCTAGCCAAATGGTTGGTTAATTTGTTGAACACAGAGGGCATGTGGCGAGTCGCTCTTAAGGAATAAATACCTACATTCCAAATCCCTAAATCAAGTGAACGCCAAGCCCAATGACTCTCATTTTTGGAGGGGCCTCATGCATAGCAAAAAGAGGAGGTGTTGGCTAAAGGTTCCTTCGATATCAGAGATGGAACTACCACTAGATTTTGGGACGATAAATGGGTAGGAGATAAGCCTCTGAAAGATTGCTATCCATCTTTATATAATATAGTTCGAAATCCTCACGCAAACCATTTCAAAAGTGATGGATTCCAACCCTCTAAACATCTCTTTTTAGGAGAGCTCGGTGGATAACAAACTTCTGTAATGGCTTGGTAGTTGCACGAATCTCAAATGTCGAATTGGTGGAAGGGCCGGATTATTTTAGATGGAGCCTAACCAAATCGGGACTATTCTCTCGTCCGCTCAATGTACCTTGACCTCATTGATACACAAACACCTTTTTCGGCTTAGGACTATTCTCCGGTTTTTACAGAGGGGGTTATATTGACTAAAGACAATCTTGCTAAAAAAACTGGAAAGGGAGCCGGCGCGTTTTTTGTAATGGGAATGAGACTATTCAACACTTATTCCTAAACGCCCCCTTACCGGAATGATCCGGAGGATTATCTCTTTTGCTAGTGGATCGACTCAACCTAGATCAATTAGCCATATGTTCGGGAATTGGCTAAGTAATCAAAATAAAAAGATTAGAGAATTGATTTGGGTGGGGATGGCTGCCATATGCTTTGGGCTCTCTGGAGATCTTAAATGATGTGGTTTTTAATGCAAAGAAATCTAATTCTATTATGCGGGTAATTTTCAGAGGTGCGTATTGGTTACGCTCATCGGGCACAGCTGCAGCGTGTGAAGAGATAGTCAAGGAAGCGCTCTCAACAATAAGCAAGAAATTAGAATTTATTGCTTTAGAGATATCCAACAATGGATGAAAACATTTATATTGTTTGTCTTAGCTTCCTAGCCAATTTATGACCGAGGCTCTCTTTTTTGTTTCTTCGAAAGCTTGTAATAATGGGTTGTGTACATCCCTTGGATGTAGAGGCCGGATATTTGTTATCCATTATCTAAAAAAAAAGTAAATAATGGAAGGAATGATGGCGCAGGATGCCAGTAGCCTCTATCTCCATGGCAATTGCCACGTTATATGTACATCACTAGTACAAAAAAAGAATTTAGTGAGGATACTATTTTCTTAGGTGCTTAGAACATCTACCACATCTGAAATAATCAAGAGGCTTAATGGCCGCAACACACCTTTACAAAAAAATTTCGCAACACACCTTTACAAAATAATTTTTAGATCTGGACCTTCTAAGAAATCTCCTTCGGAAGTTCATTTTTAGGCAGGGCCATCATTCTAAATGCTTGTCATAAAGAAAACAGTAACTATTTGATATTTATTCAGAAGAAAGCAAAGTTTAAATTAAAATTGTAGTGCTCGATGTGACCTACAACTTTGTAGTTTCCAATATTTTTATTTATAAAGTCGTTTAGAGAGCCATTTAATCATTAAAATTTATTATATTTTAAAATTCAGGCTTTTCAATTTTTGGAGGCGAACCGTCTAGAAACATAATTGCTTCCACAGAGTACCAGTCTTACATGCTGTCATGAACCAAAAGAACACCGCCAGAGAAGGATCCAACAAAGGGGGCAGCCAAAGCGCCGACTAGGGCCCAAGGCCTTGGCGTGAGCGCCACCGGACCGGCCGCCGCCATCCCCGCCGAAAACACGCCCACGTCGGTTGCTTCGCAATTAAGTAAGGGATATTTAAGAAATAAAGATAGGAATAAAGTAGAGAATAAATAGAGTGCTTGTAAAAAAGAAATTTCAATCTATAAGGAAACCTCTAAATCTTTCTTAGCATGCAAGTCTCCCTCGGATTATAAATACAAGGAGATGTAATCAGTTGGATATTAATAAGAAAAATTAAAGGGGTAACACCCGGCTCTTGTCACTCCAGCTCTCTCTCTCTCTCTCTCCCTAACCCTAGCGCATAATGCGCCGCCACCATCGGCGCCGCCACCACCCGCCCACGATGCACGCAGCGCCCCCGGGCGCCCGCCGCCACACGCCGCCGCGTCGCCGTCCCCCGCCGCCCGGTGCGGTTGTTCGTCTTCACCATCGTCTTCTACTTCGCTGTTCGTCGTCACCCTACATCACCACGCCATTGATCGTCGTCACCATCGCCATCTTGCCGCCAATCGCCACCCCACAGCCTCTTGCCGCCGCCCCAATGCTACCGGCAGCAGCGTGTCATGATGGAATCTATCCGGTTTGTGACGGTGGTATCCCGGAGACCAAGACGATTCTCACCACCGAAAGGCTTCCGGCGACCACAACCGTCTTCGAGATCGATGGCCAGCTCAAGGACAACCGCGTTCATGGAGAAGCTCCACACCATCTTCGACGACCACGAGCGGTCGTGGCAAGACGTGGGAGAAACGACGACCTATATACACAAGCGCCATGGACAACAATGCCGCCCTTCGCCATCAACGACGTACCGATGGTAACGCCAACAAGAACCCCGCGAAAGCACGCGGCCTTGCTGCCCGACATATGCGCCTCCGACGTCACCTCAACCACCACCGACAACGCCCCCGCCATGGGCACCGCCGACGGCGACGTTTCCCTCAGCGCCGACACGCCACATCCTCCACGATCGTCCATGCTACAAGCAACGAGTACGCCTACCCCAAGGGACGCACCCTCCGTCACGGCCCGGTTTAGATCGGTCGGGAGGCTACAACCGACGTCCACAAGCTGTTCGACGAAAAGCCTACCCAACTAGGCCAACGTCGTCAGGCTCCAACGACAGTGCAGATAAGTCCTTATACGACCAAAAAATCCTTTCTCGACATGGGGAACACCGGGAGCATCCACGCGTTGTTACCAAAGCCGGAAGAACTCAACGACGCCGCCGACGTCGCCCGGTCTCAACCCCGCCGCCCTCGATATCGACACTACCTCCAAGGGTGCCTCCAACAACATCAAGAACAACCATGACGTTGCCAACCATGACGCCCCTCGGCATCAGCGACAACACCAACGTCACTATGGGTGACATAACGATGTCAACCGATGTCGACATCGACGTCGCTGACCTTGACATCCTAGACAACACCGACACCGTGAACAACAACGGCGACAACACCTTCACCGACCGGGACATCACACGCTCCAAAATCACGGGCAAGTCCATCCCAACCACCATGGAGCTTCTACCTCTACCAACCATGCCGCAACGACACCGTCCGACGTCGTCATCGACAACCATGACATCACCAATGGCAACGACGACACCTCCAAGGGAACATCCAACGGCGATGGCGCCCCTCCCAAAGGCGCCACCATCGAAGACTTTGGCCTCTTCGACGACAGTCGACAGCTCATCAAGGGAATGCACGTCAACCTTAACGTCACCAACGACGCCCCCACGGGCGACACCACCGACGTTAGCGGTGATTCACTAATTCGACGACGGCGCTACCATGGGCGCCATGAACGCCAACGACACCCTCAAGGGCGCCAACGCCCGATGACGACCCACATGACATCGACAACAACTACAAGGGCACAAACAAAGACGACTCCCCAGCTGCCAACAGCGACACTAGCAGCCATGACGTCGACCCAACGGACGCCACTATAGATGAGAACATCGACGCCCCAGCGCCCACCGACTCGACGGTTATTCACTCACCGACATACGACGATAACAACCGCTACACCGCTGGACATCCTCCCGACATCAATAATGGTGGAGAACACCATCAGACAAGCTCTAGATCTAGCAAAGATGCCATCATCAGTACCACATCAGCAAAACATCAAGTACACCGCTATACTTCTAACAAGAGCGACACTCCTCCTTTCGTTCGTCTACATGCCAACCCAAACGACACAGGAGTACTAGGATACCTCCACACGGTGTCCTCCTTGCGGCTTCAAGCTACCCAGCAACGGCGACACCAACGACTACTTCGTGCAACCTCGACGGAACGACGCCTTGATCGACTACACCTATGGCCCGACACTGGTCGGGGAATATGGGCTTACCGAGACACCTGCGGTGCCGGGGCAACAACCAATGCACCGTCGTCGGACGACTACAGAGCCAAATCCATTGGCTCCCCTGCTCGCGCGACGACATATACGCCAAGTACAACTTTGCCAACAAGCCTTGGGATGCAATGCACCGGCGCCCTACGGCATGACGATGCAACTCGCCCACCAGTTCGACGCTCTTGTCTCCTATGAGGTCTACAGCAAGCTCCAACTTGCGAGCTCCACCGGCGAGGACATGAGGTACATACCACCCAAATCAATCCCTTACCTCATCAACTTCGTCACTACACCGAAAGCTCTCATCCTTCATCAACTGGCAACTCGGATCGACGACAACATACTTCGCATCGCCGGAACCATCAAGCTCCAACCAGAGCAACAACGGGGCGCGAGCAATGGAGATCGTGTTCCTCGGTAACCATCGCTACAACGTCATGGCCTTGTTGGCATTTGTTAAGTGCTAAAAGAATATGAAGGATTACGCAGCGCCACGTAACACCTACCATTGTAGCTTTTCCCTAGGATGAGTATTCTAGAGTATCATATCCACGGGGAAGCTTTGGCTAAAGAATTCTAATAAGTCACAATCATGTATCCACTAACTTAGCAAACCACTAGACTATAGTGAGGGGGTAATTGTTAAAGGATAAGTAAATATCAAAGCTTAAAATACTAACCTACCTAAAATATCAAGGATTAACTAAACTAATCAAGAGGTCAAAGGGAGAGATCAAGGTTCCTGGGTAATTCTCTATTACTTAGGTTCTATGATAGTAATCATACCATAACACTTCGGGACATCAGAACACTAGCCACGTAAAGAGATGAGAAAGGGGGCTAGGAAGTCCGACTATGGTCCTACAAACACCAACCCGAACGTGGTGGAATACATCGACCATCGTGGCTGCCACCACAGGGCTACCACAAACTATCTCGTGGGGTTGGGTGCAATCTCGGGTAACCTCTAGTCTAGACACCATGTCTACAATATCAATTACTACTCTAGCTACCTTGCATAACTAGAGCCCTCAATACGAGCGAAGATCCCATGCAATAGTATAACAACTATACTTAACCAAATCTAAAACATATGGAAGTAAATAAAGAAGATAAATATATAAATCACAAGTCATTCAAAGATAAGATATGAAACATACCAAACTCGTAGACATCTCGAGTAACCAAAGTATAGTTCAACTCTCCTTTACTCTTGATTAGATCTAAGTTAGATCTAATCTACTTCTAATCACATGACTAATCTATTTCTAATTACATGGCTAATCCTCTTCTAATCTTCTTCTAATTCACTAATCCCAAGCGAAAGGTTATCCTTACATTGGGACACCTCTACAACTGAAAGACCAATGAATAGAATGAGAATAGAATGAATTAGGGTTTCACCCTGGGGTCAGGGGGTCTTCTTATATAGGCCTTGGCGATCAACGTGAACCCTTGGATCAAACCGACCTTAGCAACGGTGTAGATACAACCTCAATGTTGGTTGCAAACCGACCTACAAAGATGGACCTGTTTGGCTCATCAGAGCTCGGCAAACCGGCCCAAATCCCCTGGCGCCGCCCGGTCTTGTGGCCATATCGAGCCATCTTTCTCCTTGTGTCTTCTCGGTACCTTCTAGAGTGTTTTAGTCCACATTTTGGGTCGAAGTTACTTCACGGTCAAGGCCTATCATTGTATGAGATGTATATTCCGGAACTTTCTCCATTCTTCTCTGCATTTATCTGTTAAGTCCTTGGAAAGTCATAAATCACCAAAGCTCGTGGAATTATGTTAGTTAAACCCCTAGTCTATGTTGATATTCAAATTATGCCCTTTTTTCCATGTTTAGTTGACTAGTAATATTATGCTATAACAGGTGTCAACAAGTTCCCCCAAGCTTACCTCTTGCTAGTCTCTTAGCAAGACACATGATATTATATTAAACTACTTACTTGGATTAGAGTTGCTACAACGCTATCACACCTTAAAAGTACACATGCTTTCAAACAAAATTTCTCTCCATATAAAGATAAACTTTTTTTTCTTAAACTTCAACTTATTCAATTACCTCTTACCTTTTGGAGCTTATATCTTTTTTTTCTTCATTCTTGGGTAATTGAAAGATAGAATAGTCAAGTCAAGCACTAAATCTCAAACTATTTTGATCAACTGTCCTTCTGGAGTTTTTGCTGATTTTCAAAATAAAACTCAAAGTTCCTCAGTATGACTCTCTCTCTAATCTCTCATTTGTGGTATTTGTGGATCCTCTCTTAGGCAATAAAGTAGTGTTGTCTTTTTCTCATAATATGTAGTAATTTTTTACTAAGGCAATAACACACTATGCCTTCTTCTCTCTCACCCTATATCTAAGGCTTACATGTGGAGTTCATAGGTAGGAGAAAATAATTTATTTACTTACTAAGCATATATTGTAAATTCAAGCAATGGATCCAAAGATACAAGTCACACCGATCAAGTGGTGCATGTGTATGGTGGATAGAATATATATGATATGGAATAAAGTATGTAGTGAAGTGAATAGAATATATGGGAAATCTTACTTTTGCTCCTTTGAGGAATTTTCTCTCTTTTGATTTTGGAAACTTTATAGAGAACCCGGGTTGTATCATTTTTTTTCTTTTTTCTCTTTTTTTTTCTTTCTTCTTCTTTTTTTTTCTTTTACATAGAGAGGTGGGCTCTGGCTGGCCCTAGACTTTTGTCTTTTATTTCCTCTCTCTAAAGATGTGGGTTCTACTCACCCTCGGACACTTGTCTATTTTTCATCTTTTTTTAGAGATGTGGGCTCTACTAAGCCCTCGAACACTTGTTCATTTTTCATCTCTTTTAGGGAGGTAGGCTCTACTCGCCCGTAGGACTTTTGTCCATTTTTCATCTCCCTTTTTTTTTTAACTACAACCCAGATCTCTTTTGCAATAACTTTTTGAGAGGTATAAATGATGGAGCTTTTGTAAGATATTGGCTACCAATGAATGAGTGGATAGGTATAATTAGTGAGTGTATATATGGTGGATGCGTACTTCCAAAATGGAAATAGCATATGTAAATAGAGTCAAGTAGAGTGGAGTAGAGTGTAGTGGAATGAGTGGAGTGGAGTGCATATGATCAACATGACAAGTTTCTAAGGGTCGACAAAGATTGAACAAACTCAATGCAAAGCAAGCGACCTATATAATTTTCAAAAGGTTTTCTTAATCTAAATAGCATGTATATATGGCTGTGGTAGGACGTTCACACTCTTGTCACACAGGAACTTATCATGTGCATTTTCAATTTTCAAAATATAAATCTCTAGAAATCTAGTGTCACTAGGAGTAAGATCAAATAGCAGCTGGACTATCATATCCATCAATTACCTAGACTTTAGAGCAAGCATTTGCATCCCATAGGTTTCGTGTTTAGAGTAAATATCAAATCAAAGTGATTTTGCAAATGGAGCTCAAGAGAAATTAAGCTTGAAAGCTAGATACTAGAAAAGTATAGCAACGGAGCAACTATTCATCATCTCCATGTTGACAGATTTTAAGGTTCCTTTTAGTTGAGTAAAGTAAACTTTTAGTGTGCACTCTCTCTTGATTTTTTATTCACACTCTAACAAAAGACTTATTAAACTATTAGACTCTATGAAACTAGACTCTTAACAAACTTTATAGCAAACAAAATATTTAACTAATAATATAATAATATATAAATAGATGGCATACTTATTCGGATAAGCGGGGGTTGCACTCCCCAAGCTAGATTGGAGTGTAATCTTTAATGATGTAGAAGTTGAGGTAGTTGGCAAACGTAGATAGCGCCCTAACATATCTCTTCTCCTCTTGAAATCTGTTGATCTCAAAATAGACAACAAAGCTAGTGGAACTTGGTTAAGTATTAGGGGTTAGCCACATCACTTTAGATTGCCTGGGAAATATTTTTTTGGATTTTTATTTTGCAAATTTTTATTTTATTTTTATATGCAAGAAAAGACAAAATACTCGATGCATCTTTATTTTATTTTTATGCCACCACAGCTAATATCCTTGTGAGTTGTTACACACCACAAAATTACTCACATGAGGCTTAGAGTTTTTTTCAATGTATATGCAACAAACAAATATTTATTTTCTTTTCTAATGTAAGGCTAGTGCTTTAATGTAAATATGCTAAAGGAAAATAATTATGCAATGCAAGGAAATAAATATGGAAAACTACCGATCTTACCTTTTCGGTGAGGGTTCAGTGTTTTAAGTCCTCTGAACGAGACTTCTTACCTCGTTGTTTCCTTGAGCGTATTACTTGATCTTGACGGTTATGCTCCTTGAGATGGTGAAGGACAATGTCACCCATGTTCTTTGCCTTATGAGTTGGAGTGAAACGTAGCCAGCGTCTTGTTTTGTGTACATGCTTGTGGGATATTCACTTGTTAAATTCTCGGAGAGACCGGTAGGCTTCTCCACCATTTTGCTCAAAGTGTGTCCCGCTTGCAAAGTCATAGTAGAGATCAAGTGCATGGGCTCGTTGGTGGGAAAACACCAACAGAACCAAAACTTCATTTATTCTTCTCTAACCATAGGCACATCAAACAAGATAGAATGGATTTATTATACACTTTTCTTAAACCTAACTTGGGTAACAAGATCGAGAAGATTGAGCATGATTGTTTGTGATTAAAACATTCGACAGATCAAATCAAGCTCGTTTACTCTTGGAAAGGTTTTCTTATCTAAACATCACAGGCATGATTATCTTCTTCCAAAACAAGGTAAGCAATATTCTGTCTAACAAGATGAGGACTAAGAGAAAAGGTGATAGGAACAACTAAAGAAACAAAACATGTTGAGCTAATGAAGCTAGATCAAGCAAGGTTGTTACTCCAACAAGTTTGATTCTTTATTTATGAACAAGCCATAATTAAGGTAAAGCTTAATTAATGATAACTTACCTCAAGATGTTACCTTATTATTGGAGTGTGACAACAGTAACACCTTGTGGTGGTCCTTTTTCGCTTCGAAACTTTCCTTCTTTGGCCTCTTGTGTATCTTGTTCCTCATTTGTCTCCTTTATTACATCATCCTTTCTTTCTTATCTTTAAATTGTGCTTAGACCTTTTTGCTCCTCTCATGATTTTATTCCTGCAATATTAGTTGTGACAACAGATATGCAGAAGGAATACAAGTAATTTCAAACAAGGGTAGAACTGTCATGGTTTGGTTGGATATTTTAATTAGCATATGCTCACCATTACTTTCTCTCTATTGGGAAATTTTTATACCTTAAGTTTGATTTTGATGTATGACATTTATTAATTATTCAAACTTAGAGAGACAAAGTAATTGTGAGTAAAGGGATTGCAAAACAAGCATGTTGGAGTGACGGGAGCTTGAGTAGAGAAGGAGTAATGTCGGATGATCTTTAAAGGAGTCGACCTTCCTCCCCCATGCTCGAGCCTTCCTGTCACTCGACACTTTAAGTGTGAATCTTTGAACCATCTTGTGTTGCAATCACCATGTCCTTAGACGTTGTTCATCCTTTGTCCCTACAAGGTTAGTGACCAAGAATACCCGAAGGGAACTTGTCCTAGGAACATGTTTGTTTTAGCATGAGCCTTCATGTGCTCGATATATATTATTTTTTTATTTTTTCTTTTTAGATCATAAGTGTTGACGGTAACCAATGACAAATTAAATACCGTCAACACAACACCAAAAAACAACCTAGAAATAGGGATTTCAACTAACATATTCTAAAGTTTTGGTGTTTATTTGGACTTGCAGGTACAAACTCATGGATGATCACTTTGGGCCAAAAAGACAAAGAAAAAGAAATAAAATCAACAAAAAGAAAAAGGCCCAAAGGAGCAAATGGCAAGCCCAAAGTAAATCGCAACAAAGCGTCGAAACCAGGCCGGGCCAAGTCCACCTTACAACTTTTCGAGCAAAGGAAGCCCGCCGCCGGCCAGGGGCGGGCCGGCCCGCGGCGCAGGGTGGCGCACCACAGTGCGGCCGCACCTCGCCGAGGCGGGTTCGAGCCCGGCCGGGAGGAGGCGGTTTGTTACCTTCCAAAACGGGTGAAACCGGCGTGGGATGGTCGGTTTGGCGTACATGGAAGGTTTTCCTAGGTCGGTTTGGGTGTTTTTTAGCACTTAGGTCCCTCCCCTTGTGTATAAATAGACCCCCTCTCCCTCTCATGAAGCAATACAAATTAAAAGGAGAAACCAGTCCACTTGTGCAAGAGAGTAGAATTAGATCTTCTTCTTCTTCTACTTCTTCTATTCTATCTTCTAATTCTAGAGAGTGAGAGAGGGAAAGGCTAGAAAGAAGCTTGGTTCTTTCCACGGAGTTCTTGCCGGTTCGCCTCTCGTAACACCCGTGTTTTTGCATCATTTAAAAATTCACTAAAAAATTTGAACTTTTGAATTACAACTAAAACTTGACTTATTTTCCGCTAAACTGAAACCCTGTTTTTAAAAAAAAAACCCTCGCATTTCAAACCTTCACCATATAGAAAACTAGGAATCTTGTTTGTTGCTTGAAATGCTTTATGGTGACCAAGGATGCAAGGTAAGCTCTAGATTTTTAATTGTGGAAGAATATCGCATGAGAAATAATTTACAAGTTTTCTCTCGGGAATCAAATACCGAAAAACTCGTGTGTACCAAAATATACATATGAATATTTTTATGAGCACAACAAATAGTTATTCTCGATAATAAAAATCACGAGAATATAAGTGTGTGCTTGTATAAATATTTATAATGTCTACAATGCACATGAAAAATGGAACTCAAGGGAAGATATGTGTGCACAAGTATATATACATATTTATACAAATACAATTAAATAAATATTTTCATGAGTGAGAGTCATGAAGGTATATATGAGTGCTTGTATAAATGTGTACCAAATATATTTACACACATATGAGGAATAGAGAGAGGAAGAATAGAAGAGAAAGGATAAATAGGAAAAGAGAAAGGGATTAAAATTCAGAAAAGAGCTCTCGGGCTCACTTCCCCTTTCCTCCCTTCTGGCCCGCCCAGACCCTCTCCTCTTCTACTCTCCCTCTCACTCACACGGCAAGGCCGGCCCGAGGAAGCCGCACACACCTCGGCCCGTCCCCTCCTCCCACTCCGGCAGCATGTGGGGCCCGGGCGTCGGCTCCGTCTTCCTCCCCGGAGACGGTGACCACGCCACTCGCCGCCTCGACCCGCGCCTTCGCGCCCCGCCAAGGTAGCAAGACGGCGTGGACCAGCGCAGGGAAGGCTCGGAGCTCACGCCGGGCGCCACATCGATAGGCCGGCCACCCATCCTCGCCGCCACAGCAAGACACGCGACAACGCGGATCCTGCCGGCAAGTGGCCGCTACGGGACGACGAGGAGCAACCGACCGCCTCTCTCGCAGAAGCCATGTCGCGTTCGTTCGTCTCCTCGCCCCGCCAGCGACCGGTGCCCTTCAACGTGAACAGCGGGGCACACACCTAGCTCGGACAGGGGGAAAGTCATGGCGGATCGCCGCCGCTGTAGGCGACATGACCCGACGGCGGCCGCTTCCCGAGGCGAGCATGACGCGCTCAGCTCATGGGCGCCAACCCGAGGTCCACGGCCACGAAAGGGTGGTCGGAAAAGATCATCGTGCGAGAAAATATCTCGACGGCGACGCTCTCGCCGCCGCGCCTATAAATAGGCCCCCTCGGCCTCTCAATCGGACTCGCCCCTCACCCTCGAGCCCCGCCACCACCCTCGGGGCGCATGGTGCTCGCGCTCTCTCCTCCCCCTTCTCCCCTCCTCCGCTCACCAAGGGAATTTTCCCCAAGTCCAGCGCCGTCATGAATAGGTCAAGGAGCCCGGTTGGTTCGGGCCGCCGTGAGGTCAAATTGGTGAGTCCGGTGTGCCGCCGCTCTCTTTTCCCTTCGATTTCACTTCTTTCCCTCGCTCTGGTGCTTAAGAGGAGCTCCCGGTACCGCCGCCCGGACACCGCCAAACGCGCCGCCGCCGGTCATCCCTACCGGTCGCCCTAGAGCACGCCATCGTGTTCGGGGAGGGGCAGAGACCTACCGCACCACTCGCGGCGAGCAACGGGGCAACGCCGCCGAACTTCCGCGAACGCCGTGGTGCTTACCGCCGCCACGGGCTCGGGCGACAGACGGCGCCGCGACGCCGTTCGTTACCAAGACGCCGTCAAGGCGCCCACCAATGGAAGACCGCCACGCCGCCCCGCCGCCGCCCACCGTCCCCCTCCGCCGTCGCCACCGTGGCGGATCGTAACACACGGCGCCTCACGTGGCGGCCACCGTGGCGTCCAGCGGGACCCACGTGGCACACACGTGCATAGGGACCATTCATTATGTACGCTTTGTAAATTGCTACTGACTACCCAGTAATTGTACACGCGGATATTTATAAGTATACTTTCCGTGTCAGAAAAATTTTTAAAATTTGTAAATTCATTATTTGATTTATAGAATTTTATCATGTAATTAGTTCCAATATTATTACATGATAAAATTATATTATAATATTACCCTAATGACTTAATTAGGGATTAATATTATAAAACCCATATCTCATGCATACTAACTCCGCTTTTCGCGTGAAACGACTTCCATAATTCATCTAAAATCTAGCTCTATGCATCTAACCCATTGCCACCATAATGTTCTATGTTTGTTTTATGTGCTATGGTTCAAGCTAGGGTTTATCGCCCGGACGTAAAGGTAGTTTTCGACTAACCGACTAGGAGTATCCGACGTTCGACATTTGTCCGATTCGTAAGAACCTCCAAGGCAAGTCCTTACCCCTAATCATGACCTTAATAATATGATGATGATGATGATATAATAATTGGATTAGTAAATAGAGGTATGAGCCCGATAACGTAGCTAGGGAGTCAAACCCGGATGACGTAACTATCCACGTTATCTACGCTCATACATTGTATTCAAGAGAAACCTAAGAATGCCTAGTGAACCCTAACCAACAAAAAGAGGTGAGTAGTGGTAGTCTGGTAGAGCCTAAATACCACGTCGGGAATCGCCGCGAGGGGTTCCTGCGAGGGAGATACTCGCCTCCCCTAAGGACCGGTTCATAGACCTTCTACCTAGTATAATGTTACGTGTGACCACACGTCGTTTATGGGGCGGCTTGATTCACACCCGTTGGGTTGAGGTATAATTGGGATCCAAGGTGGCCGAAGGCAGTGCAAGCGACCTATTAGGAGCGAGATGTGGGGAGAGTGGCCCCATGTCCGGTTGGCGTGGATGCTAAGTGGTCTTCCACGGAAGTGTTTGGGCGCGGTGGCGCAGTGCTAGAGGCACATATTGATGATTTGAGATTGAGAGTGGTGTTGACAAAGATAGGTTGGGTAATTAGGTATTACCCAGTAAAGCCGTGGGTGATTTGGTATCACCATATTGTCTAGGGTGATGCGTCATCTTAGGGTGGCGTGTTGTCCTTCCAACCCCCGAGAAGTCGTGGTGAAGATTATACCAATATACCTAGGGTAGCACCCAAGCGGGTACGGATCTCGTTGGCCCTGTCTAAGCCAAGTCGCGGTGGTAAGGGCCGTGTCTATCGTGTGGGGAAAAGTGTACAACCTCTGCAGAGTTAATTGAATCTATTCGAATAGCCCGCCCTTGGAATGGGCAAGTGCTAGGACGAACATCTATGATTAGATATACATTTTGATGATGACTAACATGTGGTGTCACGGCGGTGATGACATGAGATAAATCGGGAACTAGCGAGAGCAGATTTTAGAGACTCTGCTAGGGCCCAAACCCTTAATAATTACAACCCCTAGTTGGGACTTCTTGAGCACGTTTGTACTCACCTCTATTTTTACGGATATCGGCACATGTGAAGGTAAGATCGGCGACAAGGTAGAAGATCGGGGCGTATCGTAGGAGTTCGTAAGATGTTTGCTTAGGAGAAGGGCGTTGAAGCCCAGATTTCATCCGTGCACAAGTCTGCCGTGGAGTAAGGGGACGGTGTCATAGTTAATCCACCGCTTCTCGGTTGGCCGACTCGATATTGTAACCCGACTTGGTGACCCTTCGCCGCCACCGTAAAGTCCCTTTCCATCCTATATCTCGATAGCTCGGTTTACTATTAATTCGCTTTACCATTAAGCGTACTAATAGCCGTGTTTGTGGCGTGATCCCGGCGCAAACACGTGTGATTAACGACCCATTAAAAGTGGGCGTGACAGTGGTATCAAAGCCGAGCTTGTCCATAGGATGAAACTTGGGTTAACGTAAATTTTAACTCCACATAAGGATAACTACTTTTAAACTTGTTGCTATGAGTACACCTTACTATGATGGTTCATATGTTACGGAATCGATGATAACATCGAAACTCTCGTAGCAATGGACTAGTAAGGATGATCTTAATCGGACTGGCTGAACAAAGGAGAGTTTCTACAACTCCCCTCGGAGATACTAATGTGCTTAGGATACTTTGGCCTTCCTCGATATTAAAAATCGAGAATTTTACGAAGACCAAGTACCAAAGCGCGTAATGAACCTGCATGTTTCAAAAGCCCCGACAGGAAGGATTCAAAAGCCATACGGTGACCGGCCTTCGGAAATGCGAAGAGTATCCGAGTACCTAAACGGGTGCTAATGCGGCATGCAAGTTCGGCTTTAAAAATCTCCATAAGGCATACAGTCCAAGCATCAAGGAGTAGCAAAATCCTTTTGCAAGCTTGTTGAGCAAGCAAATCTCTTAGCATTTGTTGCTAAGCGTTTGCTAGCAGTCATAGATGTCTAGGCTTCAGTGCCTTTAGTAGGTGTAAAGTCGCGCAATAACCATCATGGCAGTTGCTATGTGTGGTGCGACCATGTACCATCAATGGAGCTGTCCTGTGATGAGAACTATTGACGCTTGTTTGTTTAGTTTAATGCCTTGATTCTTTTCAATCCTAAAGGAAATTTCTCCATTATTACTACTCATAGTGATTAATGGAAGGAAAATTCCAATAGGATCGATGAACGTCTTGAAAATCCCCTTAAGTCACGAGTAATAAGACAAGTTCCCTACAAACTTAGTTCACCGTGACTAACTTTTCATACGATCCACACCGTAGGTAAGTTTGTGTTGTCTCCCAACACCCGTGTTACTAGGATACCCCAAAGTCTATCCCTACCTAAAATGCTTGCTTTCCCCTAATCCTTAGTTAGGTAGATCCCTATCGTACCTTGTGCTTTTCCTCCCAATCCCTTTCTAGTCAAGTAGAATAGGAACTAACCTGCAGGTACGCGACAACACACATGAGACTCCACGATCGTAGCCGTTGAACCACACCGGTGTTCTTCCTGCGGCCGTCACACGCCGCCGCCTCTCGATATGTGGATCGACGACCGTGCAACATTACCCGACATCTTTGTCACCTCAATGCCGAAAGCCGCTAATCTCGCTTTGTTACCCCGACCCCGAACCACGGACCGCCGGGCCGTCGGGCGACATGCAGCATTTCAAATGACAATCGATTACCCGATAAAGCAAGGCGAAGGCGAAGATTTGCGAGAAGATAATCGAGGACCACAGTGATTTAAGACAGTCATCAAGCCCATGAAAGATAATCATGCTCGAAAGCAAACCGATGCCCCGTGCGTACCAAAAAGTCAAAAGCGGTATGCCGATAATAGAGAAGACGCACGTTTCCACTATAGGGAATCCACCGGCCATGACTACACGGTCCCCGGGACCTCACCACTATTACAAGGTCAATGGATACGAGAGACTCACTCCCCATTCCTTCCACCACACACCATAACCATGACACTCGACCAAGCTTCTCCCGAAGCCATCACCCTCGAACCGTTATAAAAAGAGCACCACCATCGCTCTCACCATCATCCTACTCCAAACATTTCACCGCTAGCCTCCATCTTCCACCCCTACGCCATCACTCTCCTTGCCATCCACCCACGGGAATCACCACCAACCACAGCCCTTAATGGCCGGCACTTGGGTCGGCAGCCGGTGCATCAACACCCCGGATTTCCCCAACTTCTCTACCACACCACCACGTAACCTTGGCATCCGCGAACCTCCGGAATACGAGGGTAGCGAATCACGAAGAGCGGCACCCATCGCTGCGAAGTCACCGTCTACATCGCCAAGAGTCGAGATTACCCGCCCTCACCGACGACGGAGTGTGACCACCATCGGTTTTCACTTCCCCGACACCTACCAAGCGGTAGCTCGCAAGGCACTCCACCGCCTTTGCCAGATCTACAGAGAGCCCATCGCCCGTACCCCCATGAGACACCTACCACCCGAAGGAAAGAACCACCCTTTGGATTGCTCGCCCTAGAGGACGGCGAGGTCCACAAGGCAGCCCCTGTCATCACGCACCTGCTATCCCTATCTCGCTCGCTCTTGATGAGCAAGACGACCGCCAGACACCGCCATAAGGAGCCTGATTCGCTGAGCCGAACGAGCGGAGAGCTATGTTCAATGACTCCTCGCGGAGCACGCACACGCCAAGGAGCAAGTCGCCACGGCATCTCGCCGAGAGGCTACACTTGCCGAGACCCTGAAGGCCATCCAAGAGCGACACGCCCGAGAACTGAGGGACACCACCATCGCCATCCAGTCAAGACACAGAAGACACGCCACGGCCTGGCCCGAACCA
Source organism: Hyparrhenia diplandra (assembly GCA_015847255.1). Taxonomy (NCBI): domain Eukaryota; kingdom Viridiplantae; phylum Streptophyta; class Magnoliopsida; order Poales; family Poaceae; genus Hyparrhenia; species Hyparrhenia diplandra. The sequence continues at coordinate 1,490,102 of JADLZK010006707.1, forward strand.
GCAACTACCAACGGAATGCTCGCCAACCCCTTCATCAGAAGAAGAACGGACTCCACCAGGCCACCATCACCGGCAGAAGACCGACAACCGGAAGCACCCCTGCCACTCCGCCAAGCACCACCAAGAGAAGAAGCCCCCAGCGCAGAGCCAAGTACCGGGCCCACGTAAGCGAAGCCACCATGACCGACGCTAGAAAACCGTCACTCCCAAGGGAGGTGTAACCGTAGAGTAGCCTTGCCTTTTCACTCTCTACCGCTGTACCCCCTTGAAATAATCAAAATCCATGTGCGTGATCCACCATTCAAATGTGAGTGTCGATGAAGAAAAATTTGACGAGTGCCTCAACGTAAAAAGCCACGAGGGCAAGTAATAAGCAGAAAATTTTCTAAGTGGGGTAGTGCTACATGCAAAAGAAGAAAAGAAAATACCAACGGGCGAAAATAAGAAAGAGAAAGAATGAATTGGGCGAGAACAAGAAGAAATAGAGAAAAATGGAAATGGGCTACGATGAGAAAATAAAAGGGCAATGAAAACCTAGGGTTCCAAACGAGAAGTTGAATTCCAAGTACTCGATGACTGTATTCGAATAACGCAGTAAAGGTGAGATACACCGCAGATGACCAGGGAAAGGACAAGCGGGAAGACAGGCACTAGAAGACCGCCCGAGAGAAGACCCGAAGACTACGAAGACAGAGGCAAGACCAAGAAGATGGGGTAAAAGCAGCAAGAATCACCAACAATAGAAGGCATGCCCTCTATAGTGTCGTGTTGCCTCGAGACGGGATAGCACGATAATTGTAGAGGTTCGACAAAGACAAAGATTGTAAGCAATGGAAAGTTTCCCCTCTCACCCTCTCTATCTCTATCCCTTTAGGCCTCAAGTTAGGACCTTCACTCGTAGACTAGGAATCTCGGGGACGAGATTCATCTAAGTGGGGTAGATTTGTAACACCCGTGTTTTTGCATCATTTAAAAATTCACTAAAATTTTGAACTTTTGAATTACAACTAAAACTTGACTTATTTTCCGCTAAACCGAAACCCCTGTTTTCGAAAAACCCCGCATTTCAAACCTTCACCATATAGAAAACTAGGAATCTTGTTTGTTGCTTGAAATGCTTTATGGTGACCAAGGATGCAAGGTAAGCTCTAGATTTTTAATTGTGGAAGAATATCGCATGAGAAATAATTTACAAGTTTTCCGGGAATCAAATACGAAACTTCGTGTGTACCAAAATATACATATGAATATTTTTATGAGCACAACAAATAGTTATTCTCGATAATAAAAATCACGAGAATATAAGTGTGCTTGTATAAATATTTATAATGTCTACAATGCACATGAAAAAATGGAACTCAAGGGAAGATATGTGTGCACAAGTATATATACATATTTATACAAATACAATTAAATAAATATTTTCATGAGTGAGAGTCATGAAGGTATATATGAGTGCTTGTATAAATGTGTACCAAATATATTTACACACATATGAGGAATAGAGAGAGGAAGAATAGAAGAGAAAGGATAAATAGGAAAAGAGAAAGGATTAAAATTCAGAAAAGAGCTCTCGGGCTCACTTCCCTTTCCCTCCCTTCTCGGCCCGGCCCGCACCCTCTCCTCTTCTACTCTCCCTCTCACTCACGCGAGCAGCCGGCCCAGAGCCACGAGACACCTCGGCCCGTCCCCTCCTCCCACTCCTCGCAGATGTGGGGCCCGGGCGTCGGCCCGTCTTCCTCCTGGAGACGGTGACCACGCCCACGGCGCCGCCCGACCCCGCCGCCGCGCCCGGCCAAGGTAGCAAGACGGCGTGGACCAGCGCATGGGGAAGGCTCGGAGCTCCACGCCGAGGCGTCACATCGATAGGCCAGCCACCCATCCCCTCGCGCGGTCAACCAAGACAAGCGACAACGCTGATCCCGCCGCAAAGTGGCCGCTACTGACGACGAGGAGCAACCGACCGGCCTCTGCGGGGAAGCCATGTCGCGTTCGTTCGTCTCCTCTCGCCGACGCGCAAGACCGGGTGCCCTTCAACGTGAACACGGGGCACACACCTAGCTCTGACAGTGGCGTCATGGCGACGACTGCCGCCGCTGTAAAGGCGACATGACCCGACGGCCGGCTCGCTTCCCGGAGGCGAGCATGACGCGCTCCGGCCATGGGCACCAACCCGAGGTCCACGGCCACGTAAAGGGCGGTCGGAAAAGATCATCGTGTCGAGAAAATATCTCGACGGCGACGCGCGCCGCCGCCGCCGCATAAATAGGCCCCTCGGCCTCTCAATCGGACTCGCCCCTCACCCTCGAGCCCCGCCACCCCTGGGACGCATGGTGCTCGCGCTCTCTCCTCCTCCCCCCTCCTCCCGCTCACCAAGGAATTTTCCCCAAGTCCGAGCGCCGCCGCCGTCATGAATAGGTCAAGGAGCCCCGGTTGGTTCGCCGCCGGGCCGTGAGGTCAAATTGGTGAGTCCAATGTGCCGCCGCTCTCTTTCCCTTCGATTTCACTTATTTCCCTCGCTCCGGTGTCAGAAGAGGAGCTCCCGGGTACCGCCGCCGCCGGACGCCGCAAAACGCCGCCGCCGTGGGGTCATCCCTCTACCGTCGCCCTAGAGCACGCCATCGTGTTCGGGGGGGGGGCGAGACCCACCGCACCACTCGCGGCGAGCAACGGGGCAACGCCGGCGCAACTCCGCGAACGCCTTCGCGGCACCGCCCGCACGGGCTCGGGCGGACCCGAGACGCCGCGACGCCCGGCTATTAAGACGCCGCCAAGGCGCCCACCAATGGAAGACCGCCACGCCGCCGCCCGCCGCCCACCGCCCTCCGTCGCCGCCACCGTGGCGGATCAAGAACACACGTGGCGCCTACGTGGCGGCCACCTGCGGGCGCCCAGCGGGACCCACGTGGCACACACGTGCATAGGGACCATTCTGCGGTACGCTTTGTAAATTGCTACAACTACCCAAGAATTGTACACGGATATTTATAAGTATACTTTCCCGTGTCGAAAAATTCCTTAAAATTTGTAAATTCATTATTTGATTTATAGAATTTTATCATGTAATTAGTTCCAATATTATTACATGATAAAATTATATTATAATATTACCCTAATGACTTAATTAGGGATTAATATTATAAAACCCATATCTCATGCATACTAACTCCGTTTCGCGTGAAACGACTTCCATAATTCATCTAAAATCTAGCTCTATGCATCTAACCCATTGCCACCATAATGTTCTATGTTTGTTTTATGTGCTATGGTTCAAGCTAGGGTTTATCGCCGACGTAAGGTAGTTTCCGACGACCGACTAGGAGTATCCGACGTTCGATTATTTGTGCCGATTCGTAAGAACCTCCAAGGCAAGTCCTTACCCCCTAATCATGACCTTAATAATATGATGATGATGATGATATAATAATTGGATTAGTAAATGGAGGTATGAGCCTGATAACGTAGCTAGGGAGTCAAACCGGATGACGTAACTATCCACGTTATCTACGCTCATACATTGTATTCAAGAGAAACCTAAGAATGCCTAGTGAACCCTAACCAACAAAAGAGGTGAGTAGTGGTAGTCCTGTTAGAGCCTAAATACCACGCCGGGAATCGCCGCGAGGGGTTCTGGGAGAGATACTCGCCTCCCCTAAGGACCGGTTCATAGACCTTCTACCTAGTATAATGTTACGTACATACCACACGCCGTTTATGGGGCGGTTTGATTCACACCCCGTTGGGTTGAGGTATAATTGGGATCCAAGGTGGCCTGAAAGGTGCAAGCGACCTATTAGGAGCAGATGTGGGGAGAGTGGCCCCATGTCCGGTTGGCGTGGATGCCGAGTGGTCTTCCACGGAAGTGTTTGGGCTTGTGGCGCAAAGATGCTAGAGGCACATATTGATGATTTGAGATTGAGAGTGGTGTTGACAAGTATAGGTTGGGTAATTAGGTATTACCTGTAAAGCCGTGGGTGATTTGGTATCACCATATTGTCTAGGGTGATGCGTCATCTTAGGGTGGCGTGTTGTCCTTCCAACCCCGAGAAGTCATGGTGAAGATTATACCAATATACCTAGGGTAGCACCAAGCTGGTACGGATCTCGTTAGGCCTGTCTAAGCCAAGTCGCGGTGGTAAGGGCAGTGTCTATCGTGTGGGGAAAAGTGTACAACCTCTGCAGAGTTAATTGAATCTATTCGAATAGCCACGTCCTTGGAATGGGCAAGTGCTAGGACGAACATCTATGATTAGATATACATTTTGATGATGACTAACATGTGGTGTCACGACGGCCGGTGATGACATGAGATAAACCGGGGAACTAGCGAGAGCAGTTTTAGAGACTCGCTAGGGCCCAAACCCTTAATAATTACAACCCCGGTTGGGAATTGCCGAGTACGTTTGTACTCACCCCTCTATTTTTACAGATATCGGCACATGTGAAGGTAAGATCGACGACAAGGTAGAAGATCAGCGTATCGTAGGAGTTCGTAAGATGTTTGCTTAGGAGAAGGACGTTGAAGCCCAGATTTCATCCGTGCACAAGTCTGCCTGTGGAGTAAGGGACAGTGTCATAGTTAATCCACCGCTTCTCGGTTGGCCGACTCGATATTGTAACCCGACTTGGTGACCCTTCGTCGCCACTGTAAGTCCCTTTCCATCCTATATCTCGATAGCTCGGTTTACTATTAATTCGCTACCATTAACTGTTACTAATAGCTGTGTTTGTGGCGTGATCCTGGCGCAAACACGTGTGATTAACGACCCATTAAAAGTGGGGCGTGACAGCCCCTCGGTGTTCCGCGGTTCCTAGGAGGACGGAGTGCCGGACTTGTCGGTACCCGCCCGGCTTGTACCTCTACAAGCTACTTACACTTTGGTAAGGAGTCTTGTGATTATCTTGCAGCTACTTAATTTCCATCGTATATTTCTTAGCTGTTGTAGACTTGCGGGATTGGTAGATCGTTTTAACGTTAGTTCTTGGTGGAGGAACTCTTTGACCGGGGAACCTTGGCCAACATCAAGAATCGTGACCAATAGTGCAAACATGGTGTTTGGACTAGCGTTCACCTACCTTTTGCGGTGCATCCCACGGTTGAGGGGATAGGCGGCTTGGTCGTGACAAGCCTTTGTCCGTCCCTTTGAAATCCCCCCCACGCTCGGGCCGTGTCGTAGAGCTAATTGCCGGACACCGCCCTTGGGCGTGGGCCGGTGCCCGAAGTGAGTAGACAACAGACTTTAGGAATCACCGCACGGAAAACTTAGCCTATAGATACCTCGCTACTCTTAGAAAACAAACCCTTGCCTTAGGTTGACATAGACCCGAAAAGCCACCGCGCGACCGCCCCCGTGAAAAATACGATACCCCGCTTACCACCGGGTGAATTGCTACAACGGTATTTCCGTGCGCTTGCGGATTTCTCGTGGTGCGTAAGAAACACCAACAAGCATTTTCGGCGCCGTTGTTCGGGACGGTTGTCGTAGTTATATATCAAGCCGAGTCAACCCACGTGATCGGTAGTATCCTTTAAACAAAAATACCAAAAAGAGTTCCTCGTTATCCATGGAGCAACCCACTATCCAAATCCTATTCCGCTCCTAAGGGCGAGCTCGTAGAACCACGCCCAACCGCGGCCAATCACAGCCTTTCCGAGTATGAGCTCCGCCCCGGCTTTATAGCCATGATGTTCGTGCCCGAGCCTTTTTAGGCTCGAATATGAAAACCCCTATCATCACTTACGGGGAGTTTGAGCAGCTCCGTGGTCGCCTCGACATTGCGAGTGCATGACACATGACACGTTGAGGTGGAAGTTGTTTCCGTTCTCTCCTACCGAGAGGGCGACTCAATGGTACGCCCATAACGTAGGGTTGGTAAACGGAGAATGGGAAGAATCGCGGCGCATCGTGGTAGCGTTCTACCCGATATCCGTAATCGCGGCCCCGTGACAAGAGATACTCAACTTCCGACAAATAGAGGGTGAAACCTTAGGTGCAGCCCGGGACCGGTTTACCACGCTACACGATCCGGCCCGCACTGCCCATATACCAAACCACGTGCCGTTTCAAAGATTTTCGGCTAGGATTGACAGGCGACGCCCGGCCGCTTGATTTAGCCGCCGGAGGGTCATTTTCACATAAAACCACAAATGAAGGAGAAGCTCTCCTAAACCGTATTCTTGAGAATACTCCTCCGCTAGAACCCATCCGAGTAGAACCCAAGCGTAAAACCGAGGAAGTCTCTTCGGCAAAAGCCGAACCTGTTAAACCTATAAAGAGACCCTCGCCTCGAACTGTAACACAAGGAGACCGTGTGCACGGATCTCCGGTTCTTCAAGGTTGACCTTATCGATCAATTCGGTGACACCTCGAAGTACGAACAATGGAAGAAACCACCAGTCCTGGCTAGCCTTGAACACCCCATGGATAAAATTTTCCTCCAGGAGTCTATTAAGGAGCTAACGGCTATAATGAGCACGGAATGGTTGAGAGAGGAAGGACCCTCTTTCGAAGAAATTGGATAAGTGGCCCTTCTACACCAATCCATTGCAGATATCGGGGAAGTTTGGTGGAAGTCATGTATAACCCTACCGTGGGGATAAACATAATGTCCAAACCTTTGCACAAGCTTGTGTCGAGGAAGCTATTAGGACCCCCACAAAGACGGACCTTGCGCATAGCACCACGAACCACCAATGAATGCCGTGAGGTTATACATGAACAAATCTTCCCGCATAAGAATGTCAAGTTGTCTCTCGGACTTTCACGTTTTTGATATCCGAGACTTCGACATCCTAATCGGGCATCTCTTGGAGAAGATTCTTGATCTACCAACATCAGGGGGATTTAGATGTCACACTCGAAGAAAAAGCTTTCTATCCCGTTACTCGAGCTAAAAACTCGGTAACAGTAACCCTTCCTTGAGTACGACATGCCCGAGAAGGTCATGGGAGTTATGCTATATGAGAACCCGAAACGGACCTTGAAAAAGACGCCTAATTCTTCATTGAAGAAGAGGACGATTCGGGGAACTCATAGAACTTCCCAAAGAGGAAGAGCTAACTCGGCCTCCAGTTGAGCTTAAACCCCTACCCCCAGGCCTACGCTATGTCTTCCTAAACGGCGATTTACAAGCACCGGTCATCATAAGCGATAAACTTAATGACCAGGAGACTACCCAGCTAATAGCCGTTTTAGAGAAACACGATCGGTCTTCGGGTATTCCCTTCAAGATCCGAAAGGGGTAAGCCCAACACTATGCACACATCGCATCCCTATTGACCCTGACAGTACCCCATCATGTGAACCCCAGCGCAGGCTCAATAATGCAATGCGTGAAGTCATGAAGAAGGAAGTTCTCAAGCTTCTTCACGCCGGGATTATCTATCCCGTACCACACGAGTTGATTGGGTTAGCCCGGTACCCAAGTGGTCCCTAAAAGGGAGGAATGACAAAGTCGTTGAGAACGCTAAAAACGAACTCATTCCACAAAGACAAGTCACGTGGTGGAGAATGTGTATTGATTACGAGAAAACTTAACAAGGCAACAAAGAAAGATCACTTCCCGCTGCCCTTTATTGATGAAATGTTGGAGCGGTTAGCTTAAACACTCTTTCTTCTCGTTTCCTTGACGGGTATTCCCGGCTACCACCGGATCCCAATCCACCCCGATGACCGGAGCAAGACCACGTTCACATGCCCATACAGAACCTATGCCTATCGTAGAATGTCATTTGGGCGTGTAATGCGCCCGCTTCTTTTTTCACGGTGCATGATGTCTATCTTCTCGACATGATCGAAGAAATCATGGAGGTCTTCATGGACGATTTCTCCGTCTATGGTAAGACCTTCGAAAGTCTGTCCCGAAGAACCTAGACCGGTCTTGCGCGATGCCAAGAAAAGGACCCGGGTACTTAATCGGGAAAAGTGCCACTTTATGGTCCAAGAAGGCATCGTTTTGGGCACCTCGTGTCCGAGAGGGGGATAGAGGTAGACAAAGCTAAGATAGAAGTTATCAAAAAGCTACCACCCCCGGGAAAAGCTACCACCCCCGGTGAACGTCAAAGGTATCCGTAGTTTCCTAGGCCACGCAGGTTTTATAGAAGATTCATAAAAGATTTTTCGCAAATCGCTAGACCTCTTACGGCCCCTCGCTAGCCAAGGATGTACCCTTTGACTTCACGGATGAGTGCTTGCACGCTTCGAAACCCTAAAGAAAGCACTCATCTCGGCTCGATCATCCAACCCCCGGATTGGTCGCTGCCATTTGAAATCATGTGCGATGCTAGCGACTACGCCGGTGCGGTCCTAGGCCAAACCAAGGACAAAAAGCAAAGATGCCATCGCATATACTAGCAAAACTCGACAGAGCCCAGCTTAATTACGCCACGATTTAAAAGAGCTCCCCGGCAAAGTAGTCTTTGCTATCGAGAAGTTTTGATCCTACTTAGTGGGCGCAAAGATAATCGTTTATACGCACCATGCTGCCCTTAAGTACCTTCTCACCAAAAGGATGCGAAACCTCGCCCGATCCGCCGGATTCTTCTACTCCAAGAATTTGATATAGAAATAAAAGATAAAAGGGAGTAGAAAATACAGTTCGCGGATCATTTGTCGCGTATGCAGGTAACTAACATGCAGGAACCACCAATCAACGACACGCGCGACGACATGCTACTCAAGGTGTCGCACTTCAACCCATGGTACGCAAACATTGTGAATTACATGGTTGCAGGATATGTGCCACCCGGGAGAACAAGCGGAAGCTCCAAATGGAGAGCAGACGGCACCTATGGGATGACCCATATCTCGCAGGGTGTGTGCGGATGGCTTGCCGAGAAGATGCGCACCCCAGGGGAGGAAGGAATGCAGATCATCGAAAAATGTCATGCATCTCCCTACGCCGGACATCCGGGAGTATTTTCGCACACAAGCCAAAATTTGGCAAAGGCGGATTCTTCCCGGCCGACGATGTACGACGACATGAAAGAGTTCATCGAAGATGCTACAACCGCCGTAAGACGGGAACATCACAGCTCGCGGATGCAATGCCCCTACACTACAACCTTCAAATAGAAATATTTGATGTGTGGGGCATTGATTACATGGGGCCATTCCGTAAGTCCCATGATTGCGAATATATCCCGGTGGCGAGACTACGTGTCAAAGTGGGTAGAGGCAACACCGTGCGTAGCTACCGATGGCAAGCACGCATGCAAGATGTTCCATGAAATCATCTTCCCCTGTTTCTGAACACCACGCATGGTGATCAGTGACGGAGGATTGCATTTCAAGGACAAGTCATTCAGGGCATTCTTGAAAGAGCTCGGCACTCGCACAATATCGCTACCCCTTATCATCCGCTAGAAACCAGTGGGCAAGCCGAAACTTCCAACAAACAAATCAAGAACATCCCGCGTAAGATGGTCAACGAGATGGGGAAGGGCTGGAAGAATAAGCTACCCGATGCTCTCTGGGCATATCGGACAAAGATACAAAGCCCCCATCGGCATGTCACCTTACTACCGGGTCTATGGCAAAACTTGCCATTTACCGTTGAGCTGGAACATCGAGCTCATTGGGCCATCAAGAAGTGGAATATGGACGCCGACTTCATGGGAAGAACCGCCGAGACAAATCTCCGAACTAGAAGAATGGCGAGAGAAGGCGTACCACACCGCAAAGCTCTACAAAGAGCGCACAAAAAGATGGCATGATCGGCGCATCAAATTCAAAGAATTCGCCCACGGAGACAAAGTACTCCTATTCAATTCCCGGGTGAAATTATTCGGCGAAGGGAAGCTGAGAAGCAAATGGAAAGGACCGCATAACCGTCATCAATACACGCCGCCACACGGCGCAATCACAATTCAAGATGACGCAGTGAGATACAAAAGGTAAACGGTCAACGTCTTAAGCTTTTCTTCGAGCCATGCGATCTTAACCAAGAGCTCGATAGAATAGATTTATGCTTTGAGAATTAATTTGTATGATCAGCATATAAAAAAAAATATAATAATAAAAAATAATAATAATAATAATAATAATATATATAATAATAGTAAAACATAAAAAGTTATCTATATAGTTTTACTTTGTTTTTAATTAAGTATTTGCCTTTCTATTTTCTTTTTTATTCTATTAAATTTATGCTGGTCATTTGCTACACAAAGAATATTTACTTTCTAAATTAAATCAAAGCATAAACTATTTTCAAAATTCAAATTTGAGGATCAATTAGAGATCAGCAAGAAAGGAAACGTTTCTCGCAAAACCCCGATTCAAAACTTTTCGAAAAAGGAAATGGATGTGGCCGAAAAACTCCGTGGGGGGGGGACACTCGGGTGGTGCGCTGCAGCACCACCGGGTGCGCCCGCACCCTCGGCCGGCCCCCGCCGGTCCGGATTTCGCCCAACGCTTTCTTCTTTCTCACAACCTCGTCAGTAGTGTGGTGCGCTCCCGCGAGATTTCGACCTGCTAAAACAGAGGAGAATTTGTCCTATAAAATCCACCCTCATCCTCTCCATTCTTCACACCTCTCCTTCTTGCTCTTCTCCTCCTCTCAAATTCTCTTCTTCTAAGCCAAGAACCAGCAAAGATCTCTCTTCTCTCCATGGCACTAGTGCCCTTCAATAGAGAGGAAGCCATGACTTTTGCCTCCAAATACCTGGAGAAAAGAGAGACCCCAAAGAGAGACCTAGCCCTCCTACCTTCCCCCGCTTGAAACTCCATCATCAAAAAAAAAGAGGAAGGCAACCGGGAAGGAAAATATCCCCATAGATAACAGGGGAAGAAACAAGAGTATACACCAACAACCCAACGTAACATCTCTCCGGTTTCTTCCAAAGATCCAATTCTTGCTTCCCTTATACCTTAGAACAAATGCCAAATGCCAACTAGGGAATGGAAGAAGCGGGTTCCCAAACCTCAAATCCGGGGTCAACCAAAAGGATTCTTCGGGGGGGCGACATTGTGCCCCAAGAAGGTCCCTACGGCCGAGAGTGTGCGTAAGAAGATTACAGATCTCTCAAGCTATGTCCGAATCCTTAGAGGCAAGGCTAGCGTAAAAGGCATAGCGCCAATATCCGCCTTAGGAAAAAGCTAGATTTACATGTCGGTTTACATGAGGAACTTCAGCTCACCGCTAGGGAATTAGGGGTAGAACATTTCAGTGGATCTCATTGACCTTTTCGAGTAGAAGTGCTCTACCTCTTGATCAATAATTAGGCGCGCACTAGTTTAAATTTTAGTATTTCCCTTCCTATCATTTTGTAATTCCTTCAAAGTGTGCGCTCCAGTTTGAATTATTTATAAATTCAATAAAGTTTTATTATTATATTATTGTCTATGTCTCCACTTGTTTTTTGTCCTTGAGCAAAAAGAAAATAAAAATAGGTACAAAAACAAGTGTGGGGAGGATTCGCAAGTCAAAGGTACGCAATTTATTAAAATTAAATTTTGACTTATGATTTATCTTTAAATGCTAAAACCCGAACCAAGTTAGCAAAACTCCATCTCTACATCTACCAATTGATACATGGCATGCGTACATTTTATTCCTCGCCGTAATACCAAGCTTCGTTAAAACAACTACTCATCCCGAAAAAAAAACCCGATTCATGTAGGTCGCATATGCTCTATCTAGTCTAAGTTGTTGCCAAATATGATATGGTACAAAATGGATTTGCTATGACTTCGTCCGTAAGAGAAACTCAACATCCGGGAATCTATTCTTTGAAAAAGAGAAATGTCTTGGGCTATGCTAAAAAAAAAATATGAGATGAAAAATGGACAAGTGTCCGAGGGCGATAGAGCCCACATCTCTAAAAAAAAAAAGAGAAAAGAAGAAGAAATGAGATGAAAATGGGCAAGTGTCCAAGGGCGAGTAGGGCCCGCAAAAAAAAAAAAAGAGAAAAAGAAAAGAGAGGAAATAAAAGACAAAAGTCTAGGGCGAGCAGAGCCCACCTCTCCAAAAAAAAAAAAAATTATAGCAATAAAGCCCATGCTTTTCGAAAAATAAAATTTTATCTAAATAAAACCCCGGATAAAAAGTTGATCAAAAAAGGATGAATGATAAGCACCTCTGTTATAACCATTCTATCCGGCAACCACCCAAGGCTTGGAGAAAAGCTAGAAAGCCCCACTACGATGAAAGGTAATAAAGGGTGGGAAAATGCTCACAAGGCAGGTAAGGCTTGGAATAACCCTGTATGCAAGCTTACATCTTGGAGATTGAACCACTTTAGTCCTCGTGCCTTCACTTTCGAGGACGAGTAAAGGGCTAAGTGTGGGGAGTTTGTTGACGGTAACCAATGACAAATTAAATACCATCAACACAACACCAAAACAACCTAGAAATAGGGATTTCAACTAACATATTCCAAAGTTTTGGTGTTTATTTGGACTTGCAGGTACAAACTCATGGATGATCACTTTGGGCCAAAAAGACAAAGAAAAAGAAATAAAATCAACAAAAGAAAAAGGCCCAAAGGAGCAAATGCAAGCCCAAACGTAAAATCACAACAAAACGTCGAAACCAGGCCGAGCCAAGTCCACCTTATAACTTTTTCGAGCAAGGAAGCCCTGCCGGCTCCGGCCAGGCCGGCCCGTGGTGCGGTGCGCGCGCACCACCCACAGTGCGGCCGCACCCCGGCCGAGGCGGCCCGAGCCCAGCTTCGGGGAGGCGGTTTGTTACCTTCCAAAACAGGTGAAACCGACGTGGGATGGTCGGTTTGGCGTACATGGAAGGTTTTCCTAGGTCGGTTTGGGTGTTTTTTAGCACTTAGGTCCCTCCCCTTGTGTATAAATAGACCCCCTCTCTCCCTCTCATGAAGCAATACAAATTAAAAGGAGAAACCAGTCCACTTGTGCAAGAGAGTAGAATTAGATCTTCTTCTTCTTCTACTTCTTCTATTCTATCTTCTAATTCTAGAGAGTGAGAGAGGGAAAGGCTAGAAAGAAGCTTGGTTCTTTCTACCCGGAGTTGCCGGTTCGCCCTCGGTGTTCCGTGGTTCCTAGGAGGACGGAGTCTTGGGACTTGTCGGTACTGCCCCGGCTTGTACCTCTGCAAGCTACTTACACTTTGGTAAGGAGTCTTGTGATTATCTTGCCTACTTAATTTCCATCGTATATTTCTTAGCCGTTGTAGACTTGCGGGATTGGTAGATCGTTTTAACGTTAGTTCTTGGTGGAGGAACTCTTTTGACCGGGGAACCTTGGCCAACATCAAGAAGCGTGACCAATAGTGCAAACGTGGTGTTTGGACTAGCGTTCACCTACCTTTTTGCGGTGCATCCCACGGTTGAGGGGTAGGCGGCTTGGTCGTGACAAGCCTTGTCCGTCCTTTGAATCCCCCCCACGTTCGGGCCGTGTCATAGAGCTAATTGCCGGACATCGTCCCTTGGGCGTGGGCGGTGCCCGAAGTGAGTAGACAAAGACTTTAGGAATCACCGCTGGAAAACTTAGCCTATAGATACCTCGCTACTCTTAGAAAACAAACCCTTGCCTTAGGTTGACATAGACCCGAAAAGCCCCAGCGCGGCCGGCCCCCTCGTGAAAATACGATACCCCGCTACCACGGGTGAAGTGCTACAACGGTATTTCCGTGCGCTGCGGATTTCTCTCGTGTGCGTAAGAAACACCAACAATAAGACAAAAGTTGTATATAAATATGTGATTTATATTCACTTACCCGTCTTTGATGTTCTTATGGCCTGTAGCTTTGTCCATCCACTTCTTTAGAGTGTTTACTTTTTGTGATCGTGTTGTATGACACTCTTCTTCATCAAATAGACATAGCATACACCTTTCCCCGCAAAATGTTAGTGGACACATACCCGAAGGAAAATACAACATGGTTGAAGCAGGGGTTGTTGTCCAAAGTTCATAAGATCTCATCTATGCTAATAAGAAAGTGGTTCTTTGATTACCTTAGCACATATTTTATTTATTCATGTCTTAAAACATTTTTTTTATTTTGTGGCTGCACTCGTATGTGGATCAAGGCAAAGGTAACTTGTAGCAAAAGAGAGCGTGAATGATTTTTGACACTTACAATTCTTCCATGAATGAGCCGTGTCTTTTGCACAAGGTTGGAGTTCATCATATGCCTTGCCTCATCTCCGATCTAAGTTCATCTCTTGACTTACCCGAATTGAATTGAGAGTTTTCACAGGGGTTAGTCCAACAAAATATCCAATGTCCACGCAAGCAATTCTCGAGTTCAATAACCAAACTAGACTCCATGTCTAATTTAATTAAGGAAGGCTATTTAACCTAAGCACCACGCTTAATTTAAAAGCCTTTGGAAATACTCTTTAGCGTATTTCCAAACCAAAGCATACTATAGCAAACAAAGGTAACATGAAAGCATTTATAGAGATTTACTCAAATAGAGAAGAAAGAGCATAATCATGGTGAGGATTTTTTTTTTAATAGATGCAAACAACATGGATGTATGCAAGGAAATAAACATGCGGTGGGATTAACATGAGAAAGCTTAAACTAGATGGAGCGAATGTATGGATTAATCAAGTTAACATGCAATGCAATGCAAGAAATTAAATGATAACTACTCAATCAATTTATAGTCCATGAGCAAGACTTTCTCACCTTTTAATCATACTTACCACGGTGTGCAGCTTCTATGTACGTCACTTGAGATGAGTGCATTAAATTCTTGTGATGGTGACTTCTTCTTTAATCTACATATGGTTAGAATAATATTTAAATACATACCTTTGAGATGGCAGGGTTCCAATGGTGATGAATCTTGAATGATCGACACCCTAGGTTCTTCGATCTTCTTTTCTTTTCCTTTCTTGTGGAATCTTGTCGGAAGGTCGCTAACGACATCTTTTGTCCTGTCTATTCCACAACTCAACAGTAACAAGGATAATCCTACTAAAGCTAGTGATACACTAAATTAGCGAGACATCATGATCATTACTAAAATCTTTAGGCCAATTGCTTCCCAAGAACGGCGCCAAAAAAGCTTGTTGGCATTTGTTAAGTGCTAAAAGAATATGAAGGATTCTCGCAAGCGCCAGTAACACCTACCATTGTAGCTTTTCCTTAGGATGAGTATTCTAGAGTATCGTATCCACATGGAAGCTTTGGCTAAAGAATTCTAATAAGTCACAATCATGTATCCACTAACTTAGCAAACCACTAGACTATAGTGAGGGGGTAACTGTTAGAGGATAAGTAAATATCAAAGCTTAAAATACTAACCTACCTAAAATATCAAGGATTAACTAAACTAATCAAGAGGTCAAAGGGAGAGATCAAGGTTCTGGGTAATTCTCTATTACTTAGGTTCTATGATAGTAATCATACCATAGCACTTCGGGACACGTAACACTAGCCACGTAAAGAGATGAGAAGGGGGCTAGGAAGCTCCGACTACGGTCCTACAAACACCAACCCGAACGTGGTGGAATACATCGCCATCGTGGCTGTCACCACCAGGGCTACCACAAACTATCCGTGGGGTTGGGTGCAATCCGGGTAACCTCTAGTCTAGACACCATGTCTACAATATCAATTACTACTCTAGCTACCTTGCATAACTAGAGCCCTCAATACGAGCGAAGATCCCATGCAATAGTATAACAACTATACTTAACCAAATCTAAAACATATGGAAGTAAATAAAGAAGATAAATATATAAATCACAAGTCATTCAAAGATAAGATATGAAACATACCAAACTCTGTAGACATCTCCAGAACCAAAGTATAGTTCAACTCTCCTTTACTCTTGATTAGATCTAAGTTAGATCTAATCTACTTCTAATCACATGACTAATCTATTTCTAATTACATGGCTAATCCTCTTCTAATCTTCTTCTAATTCACTAATCCCAGAGAGAGGTTATCCTTACATTGGGACACCTCTACAACTGAAAGACAAATGAATAGAATGAGAATAGAATGAATTAGGGTTTCACCCCGGGTCGGTGGTCTTCTTATATAGGCCTTGGCGATGAACGTGAACCCTTGGATCAAACCGACCTTGGCAACGGTGTAGATACAACCTCAATGTCGGTTGCAAACCGACCTACGAAGATGGACCTGTTTGGCTATATCAGAGCCCGGCGGCCGCCCAAATCCCTCCGGCGGCCGCCAGTGGTCTTGTGGCCCAATCGAGCCATCTTTCTCCCCGGTGTCTTCCGGTACCTTCTAGAGTGTTTTAGTCCACATTTTGGGTCGAGGTTACTTCACGGTCAAGGCCTATCATTGTATGAGATGTATATTCGGAACTTTCTCCATTCTTCTCGCGCATTTATCCGTTAAGTCCCCCGGAAAGTCATAAACCACCAAAGCTCATGGAATTATGTTAGTTAAACCCCCTAGTCTATGTTGATATTCAAATTATGTCCTTTTTTTCATGTTTAGTTGACTAGTAATATTATGCTATAACCCGGTGTCAACAGGCCTTATCAAAGGTACAACGGGATGTTCTCCAACCAAAGAAAGGTCGGCATCTCCATCTTCACCCAAAGACATCAACAACGACATTAACAGAATGACGGCGCGCGAGGACGCTGTCAATAAAGGGGGAAGAAATATCATGAACCAAAAGAGCACCGCCGGAGAAGGGTCCAACAAGGGGCAGCCCAAGCGCCGACTAGGGCCAAAGGCCTTGGCGTGCGCGCGCCTTCGGGCCGGTCGCCGCCATCATCCACCGTAAAACACGCCACGTCGGTTGCTTTCGCAATTAAGTAAGGGGTATTTAAGGAATAAAGATAGGAATAAAATAGAGAATAAATAGATTGCTTGTAAAAGAGGAATTCAGTCTATAAGAAACCTCTAAATCTTTCTTAGCATGCAAGTCTCCCTCGGACTATAAATACAAGGGGTGTAATCAGTTGGATCTTAATCAGAAAAATTAAAGGGGTAACACCCAACAACTCTTGTCTCTCCGGCTCTCTCCCTCCCTAACCCTAGCGCACGTGCGCCGCCACCATTAGCGCCGCCGGCCGCCTGCCCACGACGCACGTGTGCCCTCGGCGCCCTGCCGTCGCCCCGCCGCCGCCCGTCACCGTCCCCATCGCCGCCGGTGCAGCTGTTCGCCCTCACCATCGTCTTCTACTTCGCCGTTCGTCGTCAGCTTACGCCACCACGCCATTGATCGTCGTCACCATCGCCACCCCCTCCCTCCCCGAGCCTGCTGCGCGGCAGCAGCCGTGTCACGCCGGAATCGATCCGGTTTGTGACACATGCCTGTATCATGATGGTAACGAAGATTGTCTAAGCTACAGTCTATTATTAATGCTCTTATGCGCATCCAATAAATCAGTCCTTTGTGAGTATCAGTCTTAAAAAGTACGCTAGATCATATATTAAGAAATCTATTGAGATTATGATGAAGGAAATGATTTATTTAGTGAAAAAAGAAAAAGGTTACATGGGAGTTGCCCAAAGCAACGGATGGAATTGTGGGTGAAAACAATCTAGAGAACCTTGCGCGCTGCTGCTTCTGTTGCTCTCGCTTGGTTGCTGCTGCTAGACAGAGAGAGAGAGAGATGGCGAGAAACACTGTGCAAAAGGAACAGTCTTGTTCAACCATTTTCGTGATAAGAAGTGTGTGACTATTCTTTTTCTAAGGATACACCGTCTCGTAGGCCCTTGAAACAAACAAGTACTAGGAAAAGTAAGATGAAATGGTTC
Organism: Hyparrhenia diplandra; assembly: GCA_015847255.1. Taxonomy (NCBI): domain Eukaryota; kingdom Viridiplantae; phylum Streptophyta; class Magnoliopsida; order Poales; family Poaceae; genus Hyparrhenia; species Hyparrhenia diplandra. The sequence goes on from JADLZK010006707.1 coordinate 1,507,774, forward strand.
CATACTGCCTATCTCCTGAACCAAAAGCGTCTACATATGCACAAGACCATCCTCTGTGATTGGTTTCATTAAATACTTGTTACAGAAGAAGGTAGACATACAAAACAAGTGTGGGACGGTGATTAAACTCAGTGCACTAGTCTGATATTTATTTATAAGTAAATAATTCAGTTTACTACCATATGTTGTGTGTCAGTGACACCACAAACAATGTCGGCGCCACCATCAACAACATCTCTAGTAGGGTCAAACTCTCCGAGTTGGTCATGAACTAATCTAAAGCATGAGGAGGCATAGAGATGGTGACCAAGGGTGGATCGGCAAAGGCATCCATGACTGGTTGTCTAGATGGACACAATTGCATTTTATTGTGTTTGGCCTCCAGGTCATACAGTATGGTTCTACAACTCAGCTCCAGGCACGCGTGAGAAGTTCTGCAGTATAGATTTTGTCATAGAGTCACTTGAAAACTACTTGTGTTGTTGTTCCAGATGCCTCCAAATCAAAAAACATTGTGTCCCAGTGAGGTCGTGACTCCTTGTACCATCTCCATCTCTCAGGAAGCTAATTTCCCAATAATAAATGTCCCCACCCTATGTCCAACAAAACTTTCCAAGGTAACTAGACTTTCCAAGGTAAGAGTAGAGACAGCCTTTGGAGAAAGAGACCAGTCATTTCCATGCCTAGTAATAGGGAAGGATGGTAATTGGCTGGTGCCTTATTTTTCTCCACATATATATACCCACGAATGCATTGAAGTCACTTTTTTTTTTTTTTCATGTAATTCATATTTTTTTAAAAATGAAATGTGCATCGTGCCTTGTTGCAGGAATCGCAGATCATTTGGAATCAAACTAAACAACATGTAGTTACTTATATGAAGGGATCAACTATCATAAATTAATGTCAAAGTGACATAGTAGCCACATAAAAATCCACATTTTCATCAAAAAACATAAAAATCCACATTTATGAGGAATGACAGCATCACACCTTTTCAAGTCATATTTCATAATTACATTTCACTTTACTCAATTGTGAGCAAAGAGCTAATGTCGGGGAGCACCAATTGTGGCCATCAACATTGCGCCAGAAGTGAAAGAATAATCAACATCGTAGTGGTATTTTGTTTTCAAATTAATATGTTTCCACTTGGACTTGGAGATCTTTGCTTGTGATCCACGAAAACAGATAGAAATACAAATATTAGAATTGAAGCACATGGGACCACCTCACCAATCACCCTCAAGGAAACAAAACACCCTCAAGCTCATCCCACCATTGGTCATACCTCAGTTATTAATTCAAGCAATATATATTGTCCAGGGCATGATTACAGGCAAGACATCTCACAGTTCTCTCGTCTTTGTGACACGAGAGAGGGGCCATATATGTCACAATACATCCATATCCATAGCAAAGCACACTCTGCATTATATAAGTACACATTTTCAGTCCAAAATGGTACTTAGCTTCTTGCATATCACATTTTCATTACAAAATTGCTGGTGATTTACTGTTCAAGAACAAGTTAGTGGTTCAATGGGTAGGTGAACTAGGTGTACATAACGGCATCTATATTTTCCTAGTGGCCACATCATCTGTTCATTCCGCAAATAATGATAGTAATTTTGCACTAAGACAGCGAAACTGTGTTCACCGCACCGTCCAGCCGGATAAAATTGCACATGACACGTGGTCCCAGCATACAGTGGGACACAAAAAATAAAAGAGAGGACCAGGTGTTTTCCATCTACTATAAAGGACATTGCTGGTGCCTCATATTTCCAGATAACACTCGTGGGTCTCATATTTGCGAGAACCTCTCTTTGAACTGTTATGCATCTTTTTGTTCATTTGGAAGCTATATATTATGCTACAAAGCTGGAAGATATCGAACTAATGACTAGTCATGGGAAATCCTTGGTACATGTATATATAGGTGTTGAACTGACCCTTTTATAGATCAAGTGAAATGTCAAGAGGAAATTCTAGAGAAATGCTGTCCATGTTGGATGCTCCTCCAAGACTTCTACAGAGGACACATAAATGCACTGCAGCAATGGTTACCCATGTGTAACTGTGCAATGCGAGTTATGACTTGAGAAGTTAATTAGTTAATTATCCACAAAATTTGAGCTGCATAATCATTTGCACTGACATTTATGATATTGGTGTAAGTACAAGCCAAACTGCTTGCACATATGTCAAGTTCAAGGAGCTCGTCCTTAACTTCATACACTATTTCAAAATGATGCTGTGTTTTATATATTAATTAATTATTAATTATATTAGTATACAATATTTATTTCTTGCTGTAAGGAATGGTGTGATGAGGCCTTTTTTTACATGAAAACCGAGAGGCGATGTTGCAACACACATATACCATGTTGAAGAAGGTTAGAAGGATAATATCGGAATAGCCACACAGTGGACACAAGCTGTTAAGGCGCCCATATACAACTTAAGATATGTTGTTGGACAAATTTGAACTTCATAATACCTTGAAAGTACCTTGTTATAAAATAACAAATAGACATACTACACAGCTCCAATGCATATTAAGTTGCTTTTTATTTTTCTTGCAGAAAATGAAATGGAGAACATGGAAAACCTGAAGATCTGTACTACCATCAAGATATGGATTGCGTGAAAATTCTGTTGCGATAATTAATGAATTCATTATCCACAGTGCCATTGTTAAGCACCAGTATTGAACTACTAGTACAATACTGAAGGCCGCTAAATACATGATCAAGCTAAGTAGGTGCATCTTTTTTACAATACGGTCATGGAACCATGAATATTCTCCGCTGGACTCTGCCTTTTCCAAGTTCAAACATTGTTAGCTAGCAGCTTGATCTCGTGACTCCCAGTCTAACTCCCTCTCTCCGTTTGCATTTCCCTTGCATGTGCACTGGGGCACTACGACAGTGGCATCGGACCTTCCCCCAAGGGTACTGGGGCACTACGAAGACCTTGGCTTGTACCGTGGGGCTCGCCAACTTTTATCCATCTCGCTGTCTGCACTTTGTCCATTGGTGGTGTGGTAGCCTGGAGCTTGTCGCGTGGTTGGCAGGGACAATGGTTACGCCACTTGGCTTGGGTGCAGGCACATGGACATAGACGAAGGTTGGGAAAACATCGTAACATTTTCGGAAGCACCATAGATGTCCTAGCTCCTGATGCCTCCAAATACTAATGAATACGCCTAGTTGTGCTCAGTTTGTTCTCGGACAAGGCTATGTGCAATGCGCTCTCTCTCTCTCTCTCAGAGCTTTGCTAGGCTATGAAACTGATGACTATAGGAGAAACTTGGTACATGTATAGGTGATGATCTAATCCTTTTATAGATCGAGTGAAACGTCGAGGGAAAATGCTACAAAAATACGGTCCATGTTGGATGTTGTTTCAAGACTTCTACTATACAGAGGACACATTGATGTGTTGTAAATGGTGACCAGAAACAGTGCAGAAATTAGAAAAGCACTAATGCATATGGTTGACCATGAGTAACTGTGCAATGCGAGTTATGACTTTTTTAGAAGCAAAATGCATTGATCTTAACACATTACACCGTCCCTTTTACAAAAAGGATCCTCAAGAAAAGTAAAATTACAAAGAAGTATACCACTCCTGTTCATCTTCCTCCAAACCTTGAGAGATCCGTTTCGTCACCGCTGCCGAAGCTGCTTCCCAATCGTTGTCGGACACCAGAGCCACACTCCACATTATGGAGGCCGTGGGAGGGGGCGTACTTAGGCGAATCATCGAGTACACCGCCTCCCGCGATCGGCCAACTCCCGCACCCACGACGCATCCGCCGATTCCACGGCCGGCAACCCGAGCAAAGCTCGATGTTCACCAAAGATCGTCTTCCTCGAGATTAACACGGTCAACAACATCATCACCTGAATAAGACGACGATGCGCTGGCCCTCGACTCTGCCCGCAGACGGTCTCCCCAGCCTCTCCGTTGACGCCGAGAAGATCGCCATCGGAGAACGGAAGAAGCAGTGGAGAATATATTACGCTGCGCCCGCCGTCGCTTCCGCATCACCGACGTCGCCAGGAAAAGAAAACCGCAGAGGAGCCACACTTCTCCGGCAAAACCTACGAAAATCGACGGCGAGCAAACCCTAGACCTAGATGGACTCGATCAAAACTCTACGAAGATTGTTGAAGAGGCAGACCCCCGCTCCTTGTCACCACCGGCAGCGAGGCTAGAGGCGAGGGAACGGGGGCCGCACACGATGGTGGCGGCGGCGGCGCCCACTTTTTCTTTTTGCAGAGAAGCCCTAGGCGGTGGCTCTAATCTTCGCTGGCTTGAGCATATAGTGGTTGAGAGCTTGATCAAAATGCGAGTTATGACTTGGGAAGCTAGCTATCCACTAAATTTGAGTTGCATGATCATTTTCACTGACATTATTTAGGATATAAGAGTAACTACAAGCCAACTGCATGCACATATGTCAAGTTCAAGAAGCTCGTCCTCGACTCCATACATTATTTCAAAATGACACCGTGTTTTTCTCTGCTCCTAAAACATAGCAAAAGTAATCGTCCCCGGTAACTCATTCGATTCACCCCGACAAAAGCTCCCCAGGGCTCTCTTCCCTTCCCCGCGACAAAAGCGTCGCCCGGCCTCTCGTATCCGAATCAAAAAAACATCTCCTTCGCACCTCCTACCTCGTCGCAAATCCTCCGCGCCGCCCGACCACTGCCTTTCCCAATCACGCCACCCCGTAATTCCCTCCGTCGCCGCTCGGCTGCTGCGATGCGACGCGCGCAGCGGCCCGGCAACAGCAGGTGGATCGCCGTCGCCAGGTTCTACAGATCCGCCAGCCACCGCGACTCCACCACCGCCCGCCGAATTTCCGACGCCACCGTCGGCCCGCGCCTGCTGCTGCTGCTGGGTGTCGGAGAGCAGCACGGCGCCGGCGCAGACAACCAGGCGGTTGACGATTTGCCATGCGGACCACTGCCCCCGTCCTGGTCATCTGGCGCAGCGGCAGCTGGCGCTGGCGGCGCCAAAAATACGACGACGGGGCCGAGAGATCCGACGGCGAATTTGGGGAGGCTGTTGATTTCGGGAGGCAGTCAAATCCAGTTGTGCCTGAAGATTGGGGAGGCGCACACGCCGGGCTCATGGTGGAGGAGGAGGTGGTTCGCGAATCTGTGAAGCGTCCAGTGGCTGGTTGATCTCGGCATCCTTCCGGCGTCGCTTGGGGCCTCCGTCGATGAGCTCCGCTGCACCGCCGTGGATTCGCAGAGGAGGTGAGGCTGCTCTTCTTAGGTAAGGATCTTCTCCTTCAGATATTGATTCCATGGCAGTGTCTTAGCCTTATTGAGTGGCAACGGTCATGTTGATGTGATGCTCTTAGGCCGAGGACAACAAGAAAAATGTCTACCAGCTGCTACGATGGTGTCTTGGGTCGATTGAGTGTTGTCTGCTCCAGTCCATTGATACCGCCGCTTTTCTAGGTATGGATTCTACTGTTTCAATACGACCGCAATTTTCGTTGTTGTTTATTCCATATCCCTTGGAGCTTAGATTGCGTTCTTGTTGTTTTTTGAACAATAGTAGTTGTGTCTGAATTTAGCCAAGCTATTATGATCGATAGTGTTCTTTGCTCCGTTCCTGTAATCTGTTGGAAGCTAATAGATTCTTATTGTCATGGTAGGTTCCTAAGAAATCATACAATGTGTATTTTCAGAGCAATAATCATGGCTATTCTTACTGAGATTTTGTATCGCACAAAATAGACTTTGCCTTTAAATATTTAAGTCTATCTCTATATGCCATTTACATTTTATGATATTGCCTGGTGGCTGCCAAAAAAAGATCATGTAAAATTGTATTTTAATGAATGAAGTACTATAGTTTTTACTACCTTGATGTTGAAAACATAACTCTGATTACGGCATGTTTACTCATATTACTGCATTTTCATTTTGACAAAATTATCATTCTAAACACATATAACAAAGGGTATAAACGAATAAAACCAGGGGCGTTAGCTTCTAACCATTTCTCAGCTTGTACTATCTGGAACTGAAGTTGGACAATATTATGCTGGAAAGTAAATTCTTTTTAGGGAATAACAGTTTGGTTTGTATCTCCAGTTTCCATTGTTTTGGTGTAGCACAAAGCTTATATTTGTCTTAATATAGGTATGCAATTAGTGAAAATCAGATTTCAGTTGTTGGACATTAATACAGTTTTTTGGGGTTCTGAATATTTCAGCACATTCGGCAATGTGGACGGCTGTCCTGCATTCGTGGCAAAAGTATTGTAAAGTTCAATTCGTGGCAAATATATTTCTGGTGAATGGCAGTGCAACTACTCCTGTTGAGTTATTCACTGAATATGTGCAAGTAGGTCCTGATCATATCCCTGCTGCTGTATAGATCTTGCTGGGAATGAATGGCAGTGCAACTACTACTGTTTTGACTGATAGTGTGCAATCTGCATCTATTCAAACTTGTGGCAAACCTAAGTCTTCAGAATTCCAATTTCCAACCATCATGCTTTCTGACGGGTTACCAAGGGATTGTTTCCTGTTCATTTTCCCAGGTTCATTGTAGAAGTTGTGTCACTATGAATATGAAGAAGGATTTAATGTGAAAAAAATAAATGACATCTTGGTTGCCTAGGTTATCGGTGTTTATTACTTATAATTTGGACCTGAGGGAGTACTTTTAAAGATGTATTTATATCTATTTTTATTATTAGTACTTTTTTCAGAGAATTTCGTTTTTGAACAAATTTGTCTCTGCAGTTCTCGACATCGACACTTTGGATACATACACAATGTTTTATGAAGCCCTCAAATATCTGAAAAGGGGTTGGCCAGGTAAGGCGTGTCCACTGGTGACCTCGGTCTGCTGCTATGGTTCTTCTTAGAACACCTCCTTAAAAAAAAAAAAAATAGTTGGAATAACCAGATTGTTTCTGATGGATTTGTTTGTGTAGGGTGTGCTTCATAACATCACAAGATCGCTGGCTTTGGAATGTGGAACAAACTATGACATTAGAGTCATCAAGATTGCACCCAGACCAATTCAGTGAGGAAGCTTTTGCACCCAAAGAAATGAACAAGGAGCCTGGAGAAATGATGCCATTATTTAAAGTTTGGGATAAGCGGTACATAGATTGTGCATATGAAAACTTTGATTAGTTTCACGTAGGTTCTTACAATATAAACTTTGATTGTTTTAGTTTTGCATCGAACCATGGAGTTGTATTTTATCATGGTATTATTTTTTACCTGTTTGCAACGCACGGGCATTTACCTAGTTATATATTAATTATATTAGTATAAAATATTTATTTCTTGCTGTAAGGAATCTAGGTGTGATGAGGATTTCTTACATAAAAATCGAGATGTTGCAACACACATGTCAAGTTCGAAAAGCTTAGAAGGAAAATAATGGAATAACCACACACTGGCACGTACAATCTGTTAAAGGGCCCATATACAAATTATAGTAAGGTTGTTGTACAAATTGCAAATTCATAATACCTTGAAAATACCTTATAATTAAATAACAAATAGGCATACTCCACACATCCATGCATATTAAGATGCTATTGTTTTTTCTTGCAGAAAAAAAAAATGAGAACATGGAAAACCTGACATTTGTACTACCATTGAGACATGCATGGACTGCATGAAAATTCAGTTGTTAACATTAATTCATTATTCCCATTGCCATTGTTAAATTCTAGTGTTAGACGACTATTATCAGTACAATATGCTTGAAGGTGGCTAATACATGATTAAACTCTCCAAGAGAGTCGAGCCAGAGAAGTGGCGCCAGTGGGATTGAGAGCCCTGCAAAGGGCACTGTGGCACTGCGGCAACCCTTGGCCTGTTATCCATCTCACCCACTGCACTTGGTGCTTGTTGTGTTGTGGTCGCCTCGAGGTTGTTGCGCGGTAGGCATGGACAATGGTAATGCGAGATGCCCCGGATGGAGGCACATGAACAATAAAGGCATCAACGAGCAAAAGTGGAAATCCTCGTACCATTTTGGGCACCTCCATAGCTGACCTAGCTCCACCATTGTTTGTCTATATATGGTGAACATGTACAACAGAAAAAAATCTTCTGGACTATGTGTAGTGGAGTTAAGCAGATTTTTTTTAAGATAATGAATACTATTTCATACCTGGCTTCATCTACTAATAGATATAATCAGGCCAATTATTTCAAAGTTGTGGCCACAGGCGAAAAAAACGAAGGAAATACAACGATACAAGCTCGACAAAGCCATCCACAGTCAATTAGAAACCAAAATTTACACAGTCATTTTTATGCTAAGAATAAATTCACAATATGCTACCAACATCTGCATCCCTTGAATGACCAGTTACTGGTGCGGCTGAGCTTTTCTGGACACAAGATACATATTCAAACTTGTTCAACGTATTGACCACAGGACCAGATCCAAGCACAGCAGATGAGAGGATCGGATCACTTGAATTGCCTTTTCGATCTGGATTTCTACGAGTTGGTGGTACGTATATACAGACTGTAGGAGATGTTTTCCAAGATGCCTCATATTCCTGTCATCATGCACTGTGCTCCAGCTCCGCTATCTTCTAGTTTTTGTGTTACATATATCTTGTTGGGCCAGTTAGCTAGCTAGGCATGCCTAATGAATCAGTATAGCTACTATTGAAGGAGTATTTATAGGATAAAACTGTAGGCAGAAACCTAGTACACACATCAAGAGATATGCATGCAAGACCTAGCTGGTAGCAGGGCTCACACACACATTCTTTAATATGTGGCAGAAAAAAAGATACTGGTCAGAGTTAATATAGTAATGCAGACTCTATTGACACAATCGGGATTGTACGTATCGAACAACTTTCCTACGGATGTGATTACTGACAAGATATGAGTGTGATTACCAACAAGATAGTTATGCAAAATTTTCCTATTGACACAATCGGGATTGTACATTAGAACAAAAATAATTTATGCAAAATTTTGGAAGCAACCAAGTTATTTTATTGTCAAGAGATATGAGTGTGATTACCAAGATATGAGTGTGATTACCAACAACATAGTTATCTTGCCGGTTGTACTCACCAAAAAGTTAATGCAGAATTTTTTCTGTGTGTTTTTCGGAAGACTGTTATTTAATTTTCCTATGTGTTTTGAAGACTATCAAGATAATTGTAGTTATATATCATGTCGATATAAGCAAACCATCAAAAAAATTCGAAGCCTTCAGTGAAATTCTGGTTTCCAGTAGTGTGACGTTTGATCGATATTTAAGCAAGAATAATACATTGATTCTTATCATGACTTACCACTTGTCGAACACTACTATCTTCACATTAACCACAACTGTTGTTAACAAATCATTTTTCCAAATCTCGAAGAATAAATAATCTTCGAGCATAATATGTGGGTTGGAACATACACAGCAACATGGCCTTTCAGTTGACATATTGTACTGGGGCCTAACTTGGGGTTTCATTCGAGACTATATCCAATCCTTCCGGCATTTTCATCCAAATAGGAGCTACTTTTTAACACTGTCAGCTAGATGAGCCGAGTTCATGCAGCTTGACACATGTAAATGGAGAAGGATGATTCAACAAGCGATTTTTGCAAGATGATTCAAAAAGTGATACTTCCTATCCCCCTACTATATATTCTGAATCTGCATGCTCCAATCGACTCCAAGCTACCTCAGTAGCTCCTCATTGTTATTGCTTTGCCTTTTCTTTTTGTGACTTACACACTGGTCAGTTTGGGGGTTATATCACTACGGAATCCGAGGCTTTGCCGAGTGCCTAATACACACTCGGCAAACGCCCGAATACACTCTACAAAGAGGCAAAGAGGCTCTTTGCCGAGCGCCCAAAAAAAAAAACACTTGGCAAAGAGGTGAGCACTAGGCAAAGCCTTGGATTCTGGTAGTGTATGTGTGCTTGTAACATCATGGCTTTTGATTCTGAGGATTACAATTGTGCAAGCACATGCATCGATATATATCCAATAACGAAGCAAAAGTGGAGAGGAGATTAATTCTGAAACTTCCTATCCCTAAAAATTCTTGTTTAGAATGTTTCAGATCGACACCATGCTATTACAAGAAGTTATTTGAAGTTACTAGTGCCCTCTGGTTTATGTGCATTGTAGTTAGTTTACGGCTACTCCTATATAGTAACACCTATGATCAGAGTACCTAAGACATATATGGGATATTATGGGAAGGAGGCTACAAAATTGTAGGTCTCTGTTAACCATCCATTTCAAGAGCTGTAACAAGTGACACTCTGTGAGACTATAGATTGCCAGAGATCGGCATACGACTTCCGCCTCTTGAAATGGACAAAAAGTTTTTAAAAAAGCACCAGTAGCATGCGTACCATTACTGACATCAGCGAGGGGATCGCTCGATGTGGATCTAGCCTAGCCGCCACCGGGCCTGGATCGAACTCCTTAGTTTGCTTAGTCTTTCCCCATTGTTTGCAAAGACATTACATCAAGTGCTCTCTATTGAAAGATATAAGCAAAAGTTGTTTATACTAGTTTTTTCTTGCTATACGTAGCTACCAGCGGCTTGCGAAGGGTCCTCATCCATGTGGCAGAAGAGAATGAAAAGTACATGCTTAACTTTTCCCTCATCATCCCTAATCTGAAACGATGGATCGTCATCTTTGTTGAATGCTTGACACCCAATTCTCCTGAGCATCAGCTAGCTCAACTTGGTTGGCTGCAGGACAACCAGAATTGTTGAGCATCCGATCAAGGCTATGTATTCTTGATGTGATCATACAACTGTAGCACAACCACAACTAAACACTTTGTAACAAGGGCGTGTAGCATGGTAAGGTTGATGGGCGCAATGTTCTCCCGAGATAGTACCAAGAATTTCCACCCCACAGGCGATGTTGTTCCAGATGCCTCCTATTCTCAATGCACTATGTTGTTCTGCCATCTTCCAAACATTTACTCTCTCTCTCTCTCTCTCTCTCTCTCTCTCTCTCTCTCTCTCTCCCTCCCTCCCTCCCTCCCTCCCTCTCTCTCTCTCTCTCCCTCCTCTCTCTCTCTCTCTCTCTCTCACCATTGGCTTGGCTTTTGTGCACTTCACACTGAGTATAGATACTTATGGAAAAGTAGGGGTCCATGAAGCTAAGATTACAATACTGTGTCAGTCCATGAACAATGAAGGGTTAGTATGATTTAGCACTAATTTGTGATGTTCTTTTTCGTCACTATTGTTTGGATCTGGGCTTGGATATGGGCTGGTTATAGGAGATGGACACGATAGAAACAAATTCCAATCCGTGACAGCTCAATTTGGTCCAGCAAATGTATGACGTGAGATACATGACGGTTTTCTTGATCGTCATGGCAAGATAACTGTGATGTATTTCTGACCGTTTATGACCAAAGTGATTGTCATGTAAAGCACCATTTCTTGTAGTGAATTTGTGCACTTATTTTCCTTATATTAATCCATAGATGCATGATCTGCGGGTCTTCTACTACAAATATTTTCAATATTCAGGCACTTGAGTAATTCAGTGGCCATAATCATGTCATGAAATTGTAAAGTATCTTTGTATGGTTTGTTGCTAGAGTGTCTAAAGGAATCCAGTCCTGGTTTGAGACATTATCCAGGAATCTCTAGCCACTGCTGTCGCTTCCATCAACCCATTGCCGCCATCCTTGTGCAACTCACACGTGCTAGCCACGACCATGCACCACTTCACGTCGTATCTGCTTCTCATCACCATACAATGCACGGCGCCTTGTTGATGCATAATTCTCAAACCTCGGAGTGATCTTATACCTAACCTCAAGATTAAATTCAACAATAGCTTTGATAAAAATTGATAGAAATTAGCCCCTCACAACGACGAGCTGTCTATTAATCTCCAAGTATGGAAGTTTATATGGCAGAGTTAGAGTAGGACTTCGTAACCCGGTCTCCTCATAAATATGAGAGGAGGGATGCTTTTGTAACCATGACGACACATTGACAAGTTTACGGGAGGGAGGCAGCATGTTGCCAGGACCCTAGAACGGCGGTATTGCTGGTATTGGCGTGGAGCGCCCGTAATCGTGCCCTAGGGACTAGGCTTCGGCTGAACCTCATTAACAAATATTGTGCTTCTAGTGTCGTTTGTGATCTTGCATGTTCATCTTGGTTGATTCCATGGACGCTTCCATGTGTGTAGCTATATTAGTAGACAGCTCGTCACTATGAGGGGCTAATTTCTAACATGGTTGAGACTTTAGACTCAGGAACGAGAGCATCCTTAGCCACACCGAGGCCATGCTCGTTCTTGTTAAGCGTGGCGATGTGACAGGTTGTGCATGTGAGAGCTCTTGGTGGTGTGTTTCCCTTGTTAAGAGTTCTTGTGCATGCATGTGTAGCATACAGTGTCCGATCTTCAGCCCCGTGTAGGGTGTTTAATGCAATAGGCATGGCTTGTGACTTGTCGAAGATTCTGTAGTAATTAGAGTTACATGGCCTTATATATTTAAGAGATAAATCATAACCACAATAAAATGTGCCTTACACACTTTTAGATTTATTTTCAAAAGAAAATGCTTTACCTGCTTTTATTTTCTAGGTGTCGCCCCTCTAGATATTTCTCCCGGAGAGGCTACTGAAGAAATTTTTTCCTAATGGAACCAGTAAAATGCTCGTATTGGGATTTTAAGGAGGACAGTCTTAGCTATGCTATTGTCTCTATTATTAATGCTCATATGTGCATCCAGTACATAAATCTTATTTTAGCGCCAAACAAACACATGAGACATGAGTAGCAGTAGTGTTGATAACGAAATAAAATTTTAATTCATTCCAAGATCTGCAAATCGAGTTAATACAGTCAATAAGAACAGGAGTTGGATGCAAAAGAAATCATGTGCTGCTCCAACATCAAGGAGAGGAGAACGATATGGAAGATAGGAAAATGAAGAGAAACACCATGCAAAAGGAACAAGTGTTAAATATTCTTTTTCTAGCATGCGCTAAAATATGATGGATGGAATGGTTTCATCCTACCTCATCCCAAATGCGCCAAACACATCCTAGATACACAAGAGACCGTCGTGCTCGGTTTTGTTAGACCAAAAGATCGAGAAAACTGCATCGCAGCTGTTGGCGCTGGACTGCGGAGTAGCAGCCCAACGATGATCGGCGACCGCGCGACACGGTTCACACCGAGAACTCACGCGAACTCACGGTGTACACAGAAAATTAGCGCCGCCCGGCAAATAGCGGCTTGATCTGGGCCGTTTCTATCTTTATTAACACTCGTTGTACATCGTGGAGTCCGAGATGCCCGCGCCGCACCCCGCCACGCGGCGCGTCGTGCCCGCCTTATGCGCGAACGTTTCATGCGGGTGCGGCGGCGACCACTTCCACCGCGCCGAGAACGCAGCTCGGGTCCGGTGGTTACAACGGTGTTCACCCATATGCGATTGGCTAAATTTAGCAAAGGAAACATGCACTACACCTATTACAAAGTTGTGAATGCGGAACATGCAAAGAATTAAAGTCTAACAATCACCCCTAATTCTTTACGCACTTCAATTACTCCCAGCTGCTCCCTGAGCTCAACAAACCTGACCTTGCCAAGTGCCTTCGTCGGAATGTCAGCCAACCGACTCGTGTACTCACATGATCAATGTCAATGCTTCCTTTCTCCACACACTCTCTCACGAAATGATACTTCGTGTCAATGTGCTTGCCGCGGTCATGATGAACCGGATTTTTGCTTAGCGCAATGGCGGACTTATTATCAACTAGGAGGCTCATCTTTGAGCATCAACACCAAGTAGTTCTCCCATCAATCGCTTAGCGGATACCCTGACAAGCTGCATTTGCACTTGCTATGTACTCGGCCTCACACGACGACAAAGCTACCACCCTTTGTTTACGAGATATCCAAGTCACCAGATTCATACCCACGAAAAACACCGAGCCACTTGTACTCTTTCTATCATCAATGTCACGCGAGGTCACCGTCACTAAACCCCAGCAATTTTGGTTCGTGAGGTGCATGATCTCATGTATCTCGCACCCATAGCCCACGGTTCCAAAGAATGTATCTCGGGATGCGCTTCACCGCTGCCCGGTGACTTGCTCTTGGTGACTCCATATGCCCGCTCCACGATGCCCACCGAATATGCAAGGTCGGCCTTGAGTTTACTAAGTACCTCGATCGCCAATGATGCTCCCGTACATTGTTGCATCCACCAGAGGTGACTTGTCGTTCTTGCTCAGCTTCAGCTTATTCTCCATAGGCACATTGCACGGGTTACAGCCACTCATGCCTGCCTTCTCAAGAATTTTCAAAGCATAAGAACTCTGACAAATGGTTGTCATCTGTTCACTCTGATCAACCTGCAAACCCAGGTAGTAGGACAGTAGACCGAGGTCACTCATGCTAAAGCTTTCCATCATCCGCTTCTTGAATGCGAATCTGCTTTTGGTTAGTCCCATGAATGATCAAATCATCTACATAAACACCCACCAGCAGGAAGCCATTTACTTCCTTGCGTCTGTAAACCGCATGCTCTAGTGGATTTCTGACAAAACCAAGTTTTAACAGCTCTTTATCAAGTCTTGCATTCCAAGCCCGGGGTGCCTGACGCAGCCCATACAGTGCTTTCTTCAGCTTAAGCACCTTTCCACTTCCATTTGCAACAACAAATCCAGGTGGTTGTTGAACATATACCTCCTCCTCTAAATCTCCATTGAGGAACGCTGATTTGACATCCATGTGATGTACCTTCCATCCACACCTTGCTGCCAATGCTAGAATCAATCTGACTGTTTCAATTCTAGCCACTGGAGCAAAGACCTCATCAAAATCCAACCCCTCACGTTGAGCATACCCCTTTGCCACCAGTCGTGCTTTGTACTTCACCACATTCCCACCGGGATCCTTTTTCACCTTAAATACCCACTTGAGACCTATGGCTCGATGACCGGGTGTGGTAAAGTTGCGGTACCGGGTTTTGTTGGACTGAATCGACTCCATCTCAGTCAGCATTGCATCTCTCCAGTACTTCTCTTTCAAAGCCTCACCCACACCATTTGGTTCTTCTATCGCCAACAAACACAGCCCACTATACTCAAAATCATGCATCTCATCGAGGTGTCAATTATATTCTCGCATGCGATTCTGAATTTATTTCAACCCCTTCGAAGTTCACGCATTCTCCTCGTAGGTGGAGTTGCATATTCAACGGCTTGTCCTCCCCGGACTCCCCGGAGGTGTGTGATCTTGGTTGACAGCACTGTGATCAATGGACCACTGCCCTGGAGACAGTGGATCTTGCACTGGATCGGTTTCGATCCTCGAATGTTCAGCTCCAATCGAACCCCGCATCTTCGATCCACGTTTCTCGTCCGACAACAAGTGTAATACTCAACATCGGCTCGTAGCTCCCGCATGTGATGGATCTTTCTCTTCCCACTTCCACGCTTCGATCTTCCTCGAATATGACATCACGAGCCGTGTGAAGTTTCTTGACTGTAGGATCATACAGCCTGTAACCCTTTGTTCCCTTCTCATACCCAATAAACACCATGGGCGTGGATCTATCTGACAACTTGTTGATCCCAGGGCCCAACCTCTTTACATGAGCCACACAACCGAAGGTACGCAAGTGATGCACTTTAGGCTTCTTGTTGTGCCATGCTTCATAAGGGGTTTTTCCCATCTAGGCTCCTGGTTGGTGCCCGATTCGTGAGTAAACCGTAGTTGACACCGCCTCAGCCCAAAACTCTCCTGGCATGCCTTTACTCTTCAGCAGACATCTTGCCATCTCTACCACGGTGCGGTTACGGCGCTCAACAACTCCATTTTGCTGAGGAGTGTATGGCACAGTGGTAAAGTGCTTCAGGCCGTGTTCATCACAGTACTCCTTGAACTCCGGTGAGTTGAACTCCCCACCTCGATCACCGCGAAAAGCCCCCGAGCTTTACTCTTTTTTCGCTTTCTCGCAAAAGTCTTGACGCGCTTGAAACATTTGAAGGCTTCATCTTTAGTTGCCAAGAACTCCACCCACATGTACCGACTATAATCGTCGACAATGAGAAGGAAATAGTTCTTTCCACCTGGTGTCTGTGGCCTTATTTGTCCACAGAGATCAGCATGGAACAAATCTAGGGGCTTCTCACCTCTACCACTCACCACCGGAGGAAAGGCTTGTCGTATTTGCTTCCCCAAAGCACGGCCGTCACAAAACTCTTCCACCACCGTCGGGCCGGTGGCATGCCTTCCACCATTCCCTTCGACCGAGCTCCCTCAATGCTCAAATTCAGATGTCCATATCGAGCATGCGAGCCGGAGCCGCCGGCTTGCTTTTGCCATCCAAGATACGGGAGCGCCGGTTTGCACTTTCAACAGATACAAACGGTTCTTGACCCGTGGTGCACGAGCCATCAAAGATCTTTGCACATCAAAAATGTTACGAGAACCCATCTTCTATCACTATTTTGCAGCCACCCTCTTCCAACTCGACCCGGGCTCACAATATTGCTCTTTAACTTAGGAATGAAATAAACCCGGTGAGTACCTTTTGCCCCTTGAGTTTTGTTTGGAGCATCACCGAGCCGATGCCCGCGATCTCGACGAGACCCATCGCCGGCGCCTGAGCCGCGCCCCGGCGTGTCGAGGGAGACGAGCGCTTCATGTAGCCCCGTCATGTGATTGCTTGCCCCCGTGTCGAGCACCCACGTTGTCTTGTCATCGTCGAGGTCTTCCCGGAACACCTTCTTCTCATGCGGGTGTACCCTTGATCAACCCTCTCGGCGTCGCGATCTCGATTCGCGGTGTGTACGGCATTCCACGATTGCCGAGAACGATCCCCGACTCCTCGTGATCAGCCCGCACATGATGCGCCTCCTCCCAGCGCTCCTTCTTAGGCTTCTTGCAATCTTGCCGCCCGGTGGCCCATCGCGTACGATTCGCGACGCCTTCCCTTCCTCCTTGGCGTCCCTTCCATTGTCGGTTTCACGTGGTTCTCCTTCTTGTCGCCCTGTGCACCGCCCTTCTGCTTGGCCGGACTAGATCCGCCGCGCTTCTCGCCACCACCTGATGATGATGACGACTCAGGACCCAGGCGGTGGCGGTACTTGGAGAGCCACTCCTCCTCGGTCAGCAGGAGCCGACCGGTCTTCTCCGTCACGGACTCAACCTCGAACCGATCCTCGGCGAGGTGGAGTCGGCCCACAGATCCTCTATCGACATCTCCTTGATGTCGAGACACATCTCGATCGACACGCCACTTGAGAGTAGCGTTTTGGGAGGCGCGCAACATCTTCTTGACCACACGATTGTCGCCGATGGTTTCCCCAAGCCCGCGCAGTTCTTCCACCAGGTTGGTGATGCGCATGGCGAAGTCATCCACCTTTCGCCATCCTTGAACGAGATATTCTCGAAATCTTGCATCGGCGTTGGGCATGGACCTCTTTGACGCGATCCGCCCCAACCCTCATACTCTTCACTGCCGCCCACGCCTCCTTGCGATCTTCTTCCTCCCTAGCGCCGCCCACATCTCCTTTGGCACGCACCGGCGGTGCGCTCATGGCATGCCGATCATGGGGCGCTTGACGCCGGGCGCCACGGGCCCACGGCCTCCCGGATCTCCGGGCTTCAAGATTGCATTGGACCAGCATAGCCCAGCCCACTCGAGTAGTTTGAGCGGGTCAGCATGGGCCACACCGGTGAGCTCGCGAACACCGCCCGCCGACGAACTCCCCGATGCGCGCCGTCCCGGTCATCTTCTCCGCCGCCGGTTCTCTTGGGGGAATGACAAACTTCTGCGCGAAGGTTGGCGCGGTGGACTCACCGAGCCGTCGTAGAACATATACACGTCTCGCCCGATACCAGATTGTTGGCGCTCGACTGCCGGAGTAGCAGCCCAACGATGATCGGCGACCGCCGCGGCACGGTTCACACCGAGAACTCACGCGAACTCACGGTGTACACAGAAAATTAGCGCCGCCGGCAAATAGCGGCTTGATCGGGGCGTTTCTATCTTTATTAACACTCGTTGTACATCGTGGAGTCCGAGATGCCCGCGCCGCACCCGCTCACGCTGCGCCGTGCCCGCCTTATGCGCGAGAACGTTTCATGCGGAGTGCGGCGGCGACCACTTCCACCGCGCCGAGAACGCAGCTCGGGTCTGGTGGTTACAACGGGTGTTCACCCATATGCAGTTGGCTAAATTTAGCAAAGGAAACATGCACTACACCTATTACAAAGTTGTGAATGCGGAACATGCAAAGAATTAAAGTCTAACAGCAGCGCTAAAATATTATACCCACGAGTGCAGGACAGTGAATAATCTCAGCATGTGTCGATCGAAGTCCACGGGACGATGTGCTTGTGCAAAGCCGAATCAGCGTCCAGGTTCTCTCATTTATATGCATCGGGTGTTCTCTATTGAAGTCTTTATAAAAAATGTAATTATAGTCCAGTTTACTCTCATTTATAGTGCATCAGTGATGACACTAACAACGTTAACGCCGGCAGCATCTCTAGTAGGCTCAAGCTTTCCAAGTTGGTCACGGACTAATCTATAGAGAACACCCGAGATCAAGTCACGAACACCTGAGAGCTAACTGGTTTGACATCATGTGGCTGGAGAGAGTCCAGGTTCTCTGTCAGAAGCATGAACTAGAATATTGGTTTATTGATATCGACGGCTGGTGATTATATTCGGCGTGACACTCATGTTCCTCGGATCATATTATCCCCCAGGTCCTACAGTATATGCTTGTGCCAATGCACGCTCCAGACATGTATGAACAGGCTTATATACACTCCAGATGCCTCCTAATCCTGGCCACAGACGAAGCAAATGCAGGGCACACCACTGGTAGGGACGCGACAGCTTTCCACGTTCTGGGTGTCGAGGCAGGACGAGCCTGAGCAGGACGGTGGTAATT
Source organism: Hyparrhenia diplandra (assembly GCA_015847255.1). NCBI lineage: Eukaryota > Viridiplantae > Streptophyta > Magnoliopsida > Poales > Poaceae > Hyparrhenia > Hyparrhenia diplandra. The sequence continues at coordinate 1,526,727 of JADLZK010006707.1, forward strand.
GGCGGTGTAAGGTACCACAATCACGGCTTGAACCCTGAGAAGTCTTCTGCGCGAAGCAGGGACTGGCCTGCGGAGGTGCTCCCGTGCGCAGCCTGTGAGCATGAGGGGCGTGAGAGGTATCCTCCGAGCGGCCTTTTTTTCTGCTGACACAGTCCCATGCAGCAGATTTTTCAACAGTAACTTATACACTACTTTTGCTGTTGTTGCAGATGCCTCCTAATCCTAAGTACACTCCATGTCTATGTCCTGTCTCCGTCTCTCCTGATGCTAGTTTCCCCAACACACTCTATGTATGCTGTCTCTCCAAATGCTAGTTTTGCCAACAATTCTGACTAGAGACATGCTTGTCAAAGACGACTACCAATAAGAGATGAGTCATTCCCAACCTCCTTAAATAATGAGAGGTTGGTTGTACATGGGTACGGTGCAATATTTCTCCATTATATTACCCTTACAGTACATTAGAGGACATTCACCCACATATGCTTTAAGGTTTTTTATGCACTGTAGAATTAGAAAAAATGGGAGATCCATCGTTGGGTGGGCACCTTGTCATCGGTCAGATTATACTACATAAACGTGATTCCGGACAATAATAATTTTTTAGGGGCAATTAAAGTGTCGATCATATCCGGAAGTCATATTGGGCGCCATGTCATCCCTGAAAATGATTTTTAGTTGTACGCCTCCTAAGAAGCCAGTTTGAAAAATGTCACAAACCGGTTAGATTGGGCGGTTGCGACACGTTACCAACGAGATTCGGGCGAGGGCGGCAGCGTCGGTCTTTGGGCGGCGAAGCGGCGACATGGCGGCGGCGGGCGGGGCTGGCAGCGGCGGCGGCGGTAAAGGCACAAACTATTTTTTTATTGCTTGCCCCCAAAGAGATTACATACCCCTGTTTATATAGCCCGGCTAGTGAGACTTGTAATCTAAGCAATCTCTATAAGGTTTCCTTATATGATTGGAATAACTTTTACGAGCAATATTTATTTATTTCCTAATAAGGGTCTTCCTTATATGATTGGAATATCCCCTTTTACACACCAAAAGTCCTAAGATAATCCTAACTTGATGACAAAGCAGAGTTGGAGGCGGAGAAGGCAGAGGCTTTGTCTTGTTTTCATGTTCGTGTATCTCTTGCCTGAAAATAGGGGCATATGCCGACACCTGAAATTGGCTTGGGCTGCTGCAAGGTGCCCGACATCCCCGCATTTAGCACAGGTGGCGTGACCCCCTCCTCCCCGCGGGTCTTTGTGACGCCACCTCCCGCCGTGGAACCTCTGCGAAAGGAGCCCGTCTTTGGCGAGCTCACTCCACCAATCATTTGGTGCATCCACAGGATGTGGGGGCGGAACACCGATGAGCTCCACCCGCACTAGATCCCGCCACCAATCCGTGGGGGCGCTGAACAAGCCGTGAACCGCGCCCATCCCGAAGCAAGTGTGGGGGGCGGCGTTGATGAAAGCCCCGACGGCCGCAGCTCATCGGGCGATCAGGCCTGTACATGGACATGGGCGGCATGCACAAAGATCTGGTGGAAGAGGGAGAGGACTCTAGTGGCGGCGCCTTGAGTGCGGCTTGACCGGACGGCATCCCCGCCCCGTCGGAAGTAGAGCAACCGGCATCCCAAGGAAGGCTCCACGGGCGAGCCGGGAACCCTCGACTTGGGTGTGTGCGGTGGCGAGGAAGGTGTCCACCGGTCCTCAGGCGGAACGCACACTGACTCCGGCGTAATCCCACGTTGACGGCGCCACTGTAGGGTGGCTGGTGCCTGTCATCTCTTTCGTCCGGGGCGCCATTGTCATGCCTAGAATTTGGGGAGTACCCACGGTGATCACGGCGGTCAGCGTGAGGGTCCGCAGCGTCGTCGTCGTGCTCCCGGTCGCCCAGCGGCCTGTGTAGCCCCATGACCAGGACCGGGCGAGGTCCCGGCATTCCGTAACTCGCCGTAGAAGGTAGAGCTGACTTGACACCTCCGTCTGTGCCCCAAATGTCGCTCGGGATGTTGATAAGTTGCTCGTCGGGATGTACGGGTGCCAACACCACCAGGCGGTGACGAACAGCTCCCTATCATCGTCCCGTAGGCACCTCGAGGGGCCTAGCAAGCTGGATTTCGTGCATGACGGACCTGGCACGGCAGACGGACACCGCGTTCGGCGTCTTGGCGGGCATCCCGCGAATGCCCACCAACACCGAAACCGAAGGCTACGTGAGGCGGACTACGACGGGCGCAGCCGTGGCGCCAGGATAGCGGGGTCAGGGCGCCAGGGGAGCATGTCGAACCCGCTAGCGATCAGCCATGTTCCCCGGCGCACCAGGAAATCCTCCGGTTCGTCGGCTGAGAACGCCGATGTCATCGGCCCCGATGTCGAAACGAGTCCGCAGGTTGTCATATACCATGGTGGTGGACATGGGGACGGAAGATCGAGGACCGCCCACCATCCCAAACCAGCCGCTTGACCCGGGATGTCTTCCTCATTTTGCGGCTCGGGCAATCGTGGAACCACAATAATGGGCGGCTCCCGGCTCGCCGCACGCTGAAGAGTGTTGGCACGGTCAAACTCCGGTGGGGGGTGCCAACACCCCGATCACCCGCCTCCTCCGGTTGAGGTGGTGGTCGTCCGGTTGACGCTCCCATCTGTCTGGTGAGGGGGTGGTTGCGGCGGGCGACGCTCCTAACCCCGGGTCGCGCCCCCATCCGTCTGGGGGCGGCACCTCCGTCGAGCGACGCGACAAGACGTCTCCCATCCGCCGGAGGGGTGGCGGTGGAGGCGGCGGCGGAGGGGAGTGGTGTGCACGCCGCCGGTGCTCCCGTCCCTGGTCGCGCCCCGAAAATCTGGGCGAGGCCCACCGTCGAACGACGCGACAGTTCATCATCCGACCGCGGAGGGTAGCGGTGGAGGGGGGCGGGCGGGGCGTGCACGCCCTCCCGAGGTGGACGCCGGGCGCTCCCCGCCGTCATAGCCACGGCCCACATATGTCGTCGACGCGCACGCGGGTCGGGCGACAATCCCGGTGCGGCGGTGGAGGAGGTGGCGGAGGTGGTACCGCAATGGAGCCGATCTTTGGTCGCCGCGGGCGGGACCGGAGGCGCGTTTGGGATCGCCGAGGGGCCGACGTGGTGGCCCGAGGCGGTGAAGACCGGGCGCCGCGCGGCCGCTGCCCGCCGCCGTCCACGGGGCAGGCATCGCGGTGTCCTTCCCGCCGACATGAAAGGCACCTTGGCGGAAAGGTGCATTGCGCCCGCACATGGTTGTCACGGAGGCGCTTGAAGCACAATCCCACCAACTCCGGAGGCATGTGCCTAGGTGATTTTGGCGGCGGCGCACCGTCGTCACGTCGTCGACTCTCCACATGAAAGAAGCCCCGGAGTCGGGGGTGCCGCGGGCCTTGGCAGGTGGGATGGGGGCGAGCGACCCGGGCGTGGGGTTTCTGGACGCGGATCGCTGTGGTGACCAGCGCCCGTTACGACGCGCTTCGTCTCTTGCGGTGGCGCGGGAGCGACGACGCCGAGGGTGCGCGGCGGGCGGCGGGGCCGCGGCCGACAAGACTCCGATGGCGATGGCGGGCACTCCAAGCGGAGTCGGAGAATCCCTCCGACTCACCGAGCCTCAACTCAGGGACCACGGCCAAGGCATTCCCCGGCGAACGCGCCGGCCACCAACGGAGGAGTGTCCTCATCTTCCTCGACGGCGCAAGGCGGAGGCGAGCAGGGACTCATCGACGGGCCCATCACCTAGGGGGCCGGGCGATCCGGATTGCTTTGCCAGACCCTCTCCTCCTCCTCCTCCTCGTCGCCCATATGCGCCAAGAACGGCTCCCGAGCTGGTGGTGTTGACGATAAAATCGGTAACACACCAAAACAAGAGTTAGATCGCTCTAACGAGGGCAAGCCGAAATCGAGGGATCGGCAAAGCGCCTAGGGATGTCCACACCTGGACCGTGTGCCTCCAGCGATGAGCGCGACACGCAAGACACGCCGCCGGAGGAGCCTCGTCGAGGAGTGCGACACGCAAGACACGCCGGCGAAGTCTCTTGAAATCCGAAACCCCACACGCCCGGGACGGACCCCGTGAGGGCGTGCAAACAGCTATGGGCTGCCCTAGCCGGCCTGGCCGCCTAGGGCGTTGTTGTCGCCGATCTTCCGTTCATGGCATCGGGGCGAAGAAGAAAAAGAGGGAGTTGACCTACAAGCAAGACTTGGTAGATGTGTTTTTGTCGAATGGATGTAGATGGGATCAAATCGGCCATGAACCTCTTATTATATAGAGGAGGGTGGTCTTATCCTTTTAGGAAACCGGCCTTGGACGTTTCCAATCATCAAAAACCGATCCGAACACAATTTACATCGAAGTTCGGGTTCAGTTTCCGTTAGAACCGTCTTAGCCGGCCCTCAATCCGGCTAAGCCGGATTTTTTGGGCACGTCGGGTTGGTGCAGCTGGCGATCCGACTTAGCTGCCTCGGCTGCCGGCTAAGCCATCATGGGGGTAATCAACCGGCCTTCCTGACAGCTAAGCCGGGTGGAGGTGAGGGGCCGGCCTAGGACAGCCGGCTGAGCTGCCTCGATGCACATGGCCGGCTAAGCCGGATTTGCTGGCAGCTAAGCTGTTTGTACAACTTACTTTGGCTCTTTATATTTTTCTTTATGTGAATCTTGATCTTCCGGTGCTTTTGCTTGGTCTTAAATCATATCCATGGTCTTCTTGGCATCCTCAAGTTTCCAAGATTATACTCGGACAGTTTTGGGTGTCAACATATGCCCCCTGTTTTCAGGCGAGATGCACGAACCTGAAAACAAGACAATAGACAACCAAACAACACGAATTCCCATCAAATCGGTTGTCCGTGATTAAGGGCGATATTATACCTGTACCAGCTTGGTTGCTTGGCCACAAATCAGTTTCAGTGCACGGGAAGCAACATGAAGGAGCCCAACCGTCCTTGATAGCCCTGTAGGCCGTACGACAAATTGGAGATGACCGGCCTAGCTGGGTTGATGATCAGCTAGGCTGCTTTGGCAGAATAATACTGATTTTTCTTTCCTTCCAGTTATAAGCCTCCGAATAATCTTCCAAATATATTTTGCCCTCATACAATGACCAGAATCATACGCCAAAAATAGTCTTGTGCCTTTGGACATATTTGGTCATATGAAACTTTTATGTGAATCTTTAGATGAACCTAAAAATAAAAAGTAGATAGCAACGATGCTCAGCCCATCGGCTATCTTGCGTCCCCATTATCTTTTTTTTTAATTAATCCTCATCTCTTGCATGCGCCATCCTTGCTCAATCATCAGACTTGCAACAGAGCACGAGCATAGGGAGCAGGGGTGCAGCAGAGAAGGTTATAGAGGGATCAACCAGCTTTGCTGTCTTGCCCGGCGACCAAGCATTTTTATTCTTTTCTTAAGCCTTCACAGATCAAACTGTCATCACCAGGTTCAACAAGCCTTGGACCTTCACGTACGTATTTTGAAAAAAATAGGCTGCATAATAATAGCACTTGGAAGCTAATGAGCCACATGTCAAATCAGCCCAAAGATAAAACTGGACCCTTTGCCGACCATCAGCATGCAGCTAAAATAGGAGCACGATTAACACGTTTAATCGGCCAAATCTGATTAGCGAAAAGGCCATGATTAAAGCATGCACAAATAATCGGCTAATTTTAATTTGCATATATATCATGCCCCTGGGTCTTAAAGTCATCAAATTAAAATTCCATAGGGGCTTTTCCAATAGCACGATGGTTATAATCATTCATCGGCTACGTTGCTGTGAATCGGCTTGGCCGACAGGTTCAATCGGCTGAGTCGATTTTGCACGTCCCGCATAGAAAAATTAATATTTTTACGGAAGTCTTTCAAATAGCACGATGCATGCATCGGCTATTTTTACTCATGGCGATAACAAAGTATCGGCCATTCGAATTCACACAAGGAGCATGCATGACCGAAATAAAATATTTCGCTCTTGATCATTGATAAGCGTAATAATCTGGCAACCCTCCATAATATAAAGACCCATACCAAGGATCAACATAAGAATATGAGGGATAACCATGCATACCTTGAGGTGAATTCCACATATGCACAGGCAGATAAAATGGATGATGCCATGACCAATGGTTCTCGATGATTTGGTGCAAACCTCCAACTTGGCAATTGTGTCTTGCATCTTTTCCTTCTATTATTTGTTTGTGATGCACCACTTGCCCGATCATCATCCCTTTTAACTTCAATGCTTCTTTTTGGAACCCATGCTAGGCCCCTTTCTTTTTAGCTTTCTGCACCGAGCTTCGCAATTCCTTTTTTCGCCATCTTGGTAAACCGATTGAGCATATCGGGTTTAGTCTCTGTTGTGGACAGCAGCAATTCTCTTTTATTTTTAGGCACTTGCACCTTCTTTTGTTCAGATTTGACACCTACAACATCAAATGATGGTTTCCCCACTTCTTTTGCTATTGATAGCCGGATTTTTCAACAAAGTAATCGGCTTTTCAATAGTTGAATTCAGATCTGAACATTTCTTTTTTCCGTCCATCATACTTCACGCGGTAAACTTGCTTTTACCACCTTCCCTTTGGTACAGCTCAGACCGATTTTGATCAAATCGGTCTTTGTAAGATGATGACTCTTTCAAGCGTTTTGGAGCTGCATACTCCACATGTTGTGGCTCGAAATATGACGGAACATAAACCTTCCTTTGCCAATGTTGTTTTTGAGGATTATGCTTTGGAGGCAACTTTGATGCTTGGGTTTTCTTTAATCGATTCGCTTCCCCTATCTTTGTATATTTTGCTAGAAGCTCTTCGAAGCTAAGCTTCGGTCTTCTATTGCCCTTTTCTTTATCATGCTCCTTGCCTCCATTAGCTTTATGAGCATCCTCCTTTCCTTCATCTTGATGGACACGCTCCAAAGAAGGACCTCCAGCCGATTCCCTTGCTCAATGGAATTAATCGGCTTTTGGTAGAGATGGAGAGATTTTATTTGCCCCCCAGTGTCTTCTAATATTGGAGGAACATTGCTATCCCTTGAAATGCCTTCAACTTGAAATTTGTGGATAACAACTTTGTCTTTGCTTGAGGGTTCTCCATCTCTCTTGGGCATTAGAGCCTTGCGCTTCAAGTGAATCTGTCACACCCCAAAATTTCTGATTTTGGGTTGTGAATAGAAACATTAAATTAAATAAATGATTTCAATATTTATATAAAATTTCCCAAGTTTAGTTTACGTTACTGCAAACTTAGTTATAGGAAACATGTGAATTTTCAAACTTTTATAAACTAATAAAACGATGGGTTGTTGCTTGATGTGATCTTTGCTTGTTGTTTCTTTTGTGTGTTGTGAGTGAGAAAAGTTTTCAAACCGCGTTTGTAAGACCTTTATCTCTATGGCGTGTCTCTATCTTTTTCGAAAAACAAACATATTCCTCGTTTCACTCGTAACTTTATTCTTTCACTTTAAATCTTTCCTTTGAGTTCACCATTCGCCAAGATGTCTCAAAAAGCCATCCCGGAAATTATTCAGGCTTTTTCCAGAATTTTCCCACTTTTCTAGGAGCATAATCTAACTTTTAGATGTTCCAAATTATCATTTCATGAGCTCCAAATAATTTATTTGGATAACTCCTATTTCAAAATGTCTCTGAGAATTTTTATGGCTTAAAATATTCTGGACTTTTCTAGAATTATTTTATTAGTCATGCAATTCAATATCCAAAAATATGCGGTCTTAATCCTATTCAGGCTCAGCTAAAGGAAAAGTCTTTCTTTTTCTTTTTATATCCTTTCTTCTTTTTAGCCTAGAACGGCCGAGAGTGGCTTGTTCCTTTGAAATCTGGCCGAGTGGTCATTTTATTTTATTCTTTTTCTTCTTTTTCTCCGTGGCAGGCCGATCCTCCCTCCGCGAGAACATGCAGCAACTCAGGACCTGCACAGCATCGTCATCTATCCTCGTAGTCGAGCTCGGACTCAACACCGACCCGGCCTCGCAACTCACGCGCCGATAAAATCCGTCCCGTAATCTCGTGCCTTGGCATGATCTCTTTATCCCCTGCTATAAAACCCGAACCGCTGCCTCCTAACAACTCTTCCGCAAGTCATTGCCTGCAATCCCGAGCTGCAGCACGGTCAAACCCTAGCCGCCGCCGATGCCGCTAGCCCCACCTCAAAGCGCCATTCGGATCTCGCCGAAGGACGGAGCCGCTGGTCGTCGCCACGGTTCTGGGATTCGACCGAAAGAATCCGAATTTCGGTGAAATTCGTCCATTTCGGTGAGCTCCGAAACGAAATATATGCATCATATTCCAAAAAATTCACCGGATTGAGTCCGAATTTCATCCGAATTTTCCCGAATTTCGTCCATTTCGGTTGGGACCGAATTTTTTTCCAAAACGGATCCCAAAACCTTGGTCGCCGCTTTTTGAAGCCGGGCGCTGCCTTCGACGCCGAGTTCGCCATCTGTCAATGCCGTGGCGGTCAACATAGTTTCATGATGAAACTTTCATCTGCTGCAGCTACCTCGCCGCTGTCGCCTGCAAGCCGTTGACGAGCTTCACGTCAAGGAAGGCTCGCTGCCGCCCGTCAATAATCGCTGGAGCTCTTTTGTCCATGAAGACACGCTGCCGCATCGATCTTTGTTTTGCATGATGATCCATCAACGAGAAGACCGTCATCCATAGCTGACGACCTCTGTCTGTTGCCGTTCATGTGCATGGCGTCGCTTGACCTGCCTTGGCCTTTCCTGGTCGCAATTGCCATGTTGCCACCTGCCTGAGGCAGTGAAGAAGCCAGCTACATGGTACGATACCCCTCAAAACCCTTTTGTCCACACATCTGTGCATGTTAATCTGATCATCATCAGTGTTTGTCTGTCATGCCCCAGTCAAGTTGCCAGCCGAGTTAGCCATGTAACAATCTATCTGTTTCGAGACTTGAAGTTCAACAAGCAAAGCTCGTGATTCATCTACAACTCTGAAGGCAATTGGCCAGCGAGAGAATATCTGTCCACACTTAATTTTCCTGTAAGTATCTCTATCATGTCTTGGTCCCTATCTCATCTACCGCCAACACCAAGCCACAAGCCATGTATGCTATTTGTTTCCCTACGTGACTCATCCTGCCCTTCTGCAGTTGCCTTCCTGGTCACTATGGCCAAGCTGCCCTGCCTGAGACGCTTCGCTCTCGATGTCGCAAATTTTGCAGCCTGGCCAAATGGTATAATACCCATCTCTCTCGTGAAGAATAGCAGCAGCCATGGCCAGGTTGGTTCTTTTCTACGTACAACAAGCCAAGGTAAAACATGAAGGTATTAACAAGTTTGCCGTTCGGAAGTAATTACAGTTTTACCATCCATCGTATAATCTCCGTCGTTTCAAGTCCAAATTGAGTCATTCGAGTTGCGCTAATTTTGTAGCGTCGTGCTCTTCGCAGTAGTGCTGAAGTTCATTGTGTCACATACTTATGATTTTGTTAAGTTAAATAAATATTTGATTAATGCTTATGTAATGTGTTTACTAATTAAAAATAATATAGGTTTTATACTCGGTGATTTTAGAATAAAATATCAATGTGATTAATGTTACTATAAATGTGTTTACAAATAATAACTTGCTTAGTTCAAACACGTTGCATATGCCACACATCTATTAGTTGCCTTCACGTATATTATTATTTTGCAAAGTTAAAAGTTTAACTTGATTAATTTATATGACATGTTCACAAATAAAAATATGTCTACATCTAACTTCGATTTTGAATTCAAATTTGATGTGACCAATCTGAATTAATTCTATTCACATGGTTTTCTTAATTAAAATAAATAAAGCATGTAGACTTTTATTTCCTTCCATAATATAAAACGTCGGTAGTCGTCTCTTTTTAACGACAGCCCCGTTATCGGCGTTTCTTATGCGTTCTCTCTACCGTAGCAACAAGTTATCTCTTAGTTGTTGTTTTAAAAGCTTTTTTGCGATGATTGGTGTATTGTTCTTAGTTTATTCTTTTTGGTCGGCTTGTATGTGTGGTGTTTGCTACTTAATAGAACGCGACCGCTTAGAGTGTTGAAGATCAAGATGATGACCGGAAGCAACATATGAGAAAGTTGGAGCAACTATAAAAGGCAAGTATGGTTTTGGGATATGCTAGCTTTAAACCATGATCTTATAATTTGCTTAATGTTTATGCACTAAACTTTTAAATGTGAATTGTTTGGCAACATGGGGATTTGTGCGTGACAGAGATCCGGGTATTACAAAGACAGCTATGGGGGTTATATGGCTCGACATTAGTTCCCTAGAGATCATTTTTCTAGCAACTTGGAGGAATTGCCGAATTGGATATAGGATGCTCTCTATCGAAGATATGTGTATAGGCTGCGTAATGTGCCATATTGGAAGGGGGTTCTATGTTTGACGACTTAGCTGCCCCAACTTGTTAGAGCTAACCTTTAGGGGGCTTCTTAGTGGTTCTTGATGCCTGGGTTTGATCCGCCCTTGCATTTGGGAATCGCGACTCATAGTGAAAGTGTACACCTCTCGCGCGAGTTTGAGAAATCGGTATACTAGCCTTGCCCAAGGTCACGGGCGGCCCCGAACCTTTACATTAAGGATGATGACTTATGTTTGTTAAATTGTTCATAGTTATTGTTTTATGCTATTCATTATTTATGTTATAATGATCATGGTTTTAGGATAAGATATTGCCTTGCTATTCTTGCGGAGTTCGACATGGACTCACTCTTGCTATTTCTCCCACACCTCGAGGCGAAGTTTAGGCTTGTGGTCAACCCGGTCGGTCGGTCCCTCGTGGAGTCTACCCGTAAGATCGAAGTGTTTTCCGCGTTCGCTAGCCGAGGTTATATTGTTTTATATTGTGTACGTTATTTTTTTTAAGCATTGTGAATTGATACTACCCTTTACTTATGGCTATATGTGAGATTTGACTTCGGGGCTCACATATGGTGTATACTTGGTTTTGTTCTTAAAACGGGTGTTTCTGAGAAATCGGTTAATGCGAGCCGATTCAAAACATGTTTGCCAACAAGACCGATTGAATCTAATCGGTCCACTTGTTGAGCCTTATAAAACCTCAATCGGTCATTATCAATGTCCGATTGGATATCATGATGAAACATATTGCAATGACAAGTATTATGATCAAATGAATTACACCACTTGCAATATGTAAACTCTTCCAAGCTATAAGTTGATGGCAAAGCATTGTGATCAATAATTCTAATAAATTTATTTTTCTCGCAATATGTCAAAGACATGATCACAACGGATATAATCAAAGGTGAGCATTAAATTTGTAAGCCGATCTTCTTGTAGAATCGGCTTAAATGCTTGGCAAACGAAAAGATTAAACTTGACATCAATCCATTCGGCCACACCCTTACAATTATCTTTGATGCCGAATTAAATGTAGAACAAACATCGGCATGAGCAATATTCTTCAATCTTAGCCCGAATCATAAAATTCAAAGTAATTATAAAACTTATATCTCATTCGGGACCAAGTATGAATTGAATTTAAACAAAGTAAAGCTACCCACATAGATGTATAATTCACATTAAGCATTGGGAAAAGCTTTAACTTCAACAACACATTATCATCGGCCTTCCAATTGAAGACAACATGTAGGCCGATGTAATTTTTGTACCTTAGTGACGAAAGATGTAGCAACCAAGGTTCTCGCTCTTGATGGTCTCGTCGTTAGCAATACCTTTGGAAAGAGTTTGTGTGCTCTCTCTAACGTCACTGATTTCCTCAGACTCTTCCCGGACCTCGACACTTACCATAGTAGTAATGGCGGCGATGAAGTTCTCTGAAATACCTGCGGACACATCGAAACAACGAGGAACCGGCTTAGCCGACTTCGAAGTCGGCATGACCGATTTGGGTTGTCCAATTTCTCCACCCGGCTTAGCCGCTTCTTTATCCGGCTTAGCCGCCGCTCATCTTTCAATTTTGCATGCTCACCCGGCTCAATTGTCTGTTCATTCGCCTTAGTAGAGGGAACCGGCTTAGCTGCCCTGCATAGGCGGTTTAGTCACAACCGATTCATCTAGCATAAGTACATCCGGCCGAGCTGCCTCCTTGGCCACCGAGCTGCCTCGTTTTTGACCGCAGCAAAGGGAAATCGACCGAGTCGGCTTGGTACTCAGCTTGGCGAATCTAGTACACCCGGCCCGGCCTAGCCGACCGCTTATGCTTAGTCGGGCAGAGCTGGCCGCTTTGTTATAGCAACAATTTTTTATTCGCCTTCTTGTATTGTTTGGGACGATCTTTGACATATCCGGACTTTCTTTTGTCTTCATAGTTCTAAAATTGTTTTGGCCAACTTTCATAATCGACTTCAGCAATCCTTTTTGTACCATGACACTAGTGGTTGACCTCTCGCTTATGAATGGGACCTTGAGCTTGCCCCGATCCTAGAAGACTTGATGGTGATCTTGAGGCTTTCCCGATTATCATTAGATTTTTGTAGCACCACCTCGCGATCCGAGATTTGCTTTCTCTTCTTAGGCTCTCTAGGCTCGCCGATTATGACATTTTTTCCAACAAATGAATCGGCTTGCCCCGGGTCGAATTAAGATGGCCGGATTATTTTTCTCTAGAATTTCAGCCATCGAAGGTGTCTTCTTGCAAGTTGGCCGGATGGGTTTTTGCACCATAGAACCGGCCCTCTCTAGCACTTTTTGATTCTTTTCTATCATTGCAATCTCAACCGCGCGAAGTGCCTTCCCGCACATTATAGAAAATGAATCTTCTAAATTGGTTGTATCGGCTCGAAAAGGTGCCGAAGAGACCAATTTGGTTTGATTATGAGAGGCAATCGGTTTATCCGGACCGACAAGTCGGTTTGACCGATTCAACGTGGGTGTCGAGTAGTATGCTTCGATTTTTTCTCACACTTTTCTCGTAGTGAGGTATGCCTTTTGATAATCGATTAGCCATCCCGCCTCAACCATTGTCCTAATTTTGATTGGCCTTTTCTCGTTGTTTCTCCCAAAGAATTCATAGAACAACTTCTCTAGAATAGACCATGACCAAATAGAATTTTCGGGTAAAGACGTGAACCATGCAAAGGCAATACGATTGAGAGATAACGGAAAATTCCGTATTTTCATGTAGTCTTCTTTTCTCGGGCAAGTAACCCAATTGTGAGAGATATGCATCAATATGCTCCTTGGCAGTCATACCACTTTCTCCACAAAACATATGAAATTTAGGCACCCGCCAACCATTAGGATATTCCAAGTAATCATAATATAGCATATAAGGTCTACGATATATGCGGGCACTCTCCATTTAGAAGATCCGGTGGATTTACGGCATGACTCGACCGTTGATTAGCAAAGTTTGCTATGAGGAAGTCAAATACGGCTGAATGATAATCAACATCTTCCCCTCGTATCTTGTTGGATTTTCATTAATTCGGCTAGAATTAAATGAAGCCGAATTATGAGAATAATCACTATCATAGGGCGCTGAATTTTCATTGATTCGCTATGGTTATTATTGATAATACGCATAGCCGAATCATGAGCATTAATACCTCCGCATAAGATGCTGATTTTGTAGAGCAATTTATTTTGTCATGCATCTCGCATGTCACGTTGTGAACTTATAGCCGATGAACGCGCATGTGGCATATTGCTAGAGGAACTAAAACTTTTTTTTTGAAAAGAGTTTTATAACTTCGGCTTTAGGAAAGCGTAACGTAGTAAACAATTGTAACACCCGGTTTTAAGAACAAAACCGGATGAAACCATATGTGAGCCCCGAAGTCAAATCTCACATATAGATTACAAATGAATGGTAATCAATTCACAATGCTTAAAATATAACGAACATAATATAAAAGACATAACCTCGGCTAGCATGACGGCGGAAAGACACTCCGATCTTCTAGTGTGGACTCCACGAGGGAACGACCGACCGGGTTGATCACAAGCCTAAACTTCACCCGAGGTGTGGGGAATAGCAAGAATGAGTCCATGTCGAACTCCGCAAATATAGCTAGGAATTATCTACCCAAAACCCATGATCATTATAACATAAATAATGAATAGCATGAAAATATAAATCATGAACAATTTAATAAGCATGTATAGACAACAATTATATCATAAACATCATCAATGTAAAGTAAATCCTTCCCTCGGTTTTCGGGCCGTTCATAACCGCGAACACGGCCGACATGTCGGTTTAGTTAACTCTTGCAGAGGTGTACACTTTACCTACGGGTCATGGTTTCCATCGAGTAGGTTCATGACTCCTAACCAAATGAAGACCATATAAGGCCGTTCAAAAACCCTCCTAACAACATTGAATGGCCAACAGAGATTCCACCCCGTTTCTCCCACGGCAAACCACCAACAAAGTTAGGTAGACCCCTTGAACAACCAAAGTCAGAGCCACGTGACCCCCATAGCTGTACTGTATATCCCAGATTTTGCCAAAGGATAAGTCCTTATGGAGAGCTAAGAGCATCATAAACAAAACATAAGCTCCTTCGCCCTATGAACCATGTTATCAACAATTCATATTTAACGTTCATGGCATAAACATTAAGCAAGTCATAAGATCATGGTTTAAAGCTAGCAAATCCCAAAACTATACTTGCCTTAAATAGACATCCTTCTTCAAGTCCAAAGCTTTCCCAAAAACACATTCTTGATCAACAACTTCTTTCGGAACACCACGTAAAAGTCACCGTCTACTTGGTTCCAACTAGCAACACACAACCACATATGGCCAATCATGCATAACAAACAAGGCTATAATTAGAACATTACACCAAGCAATGAAAGAGGTTTGAAAACTGATTTACGCATCACTGCAAACACATAATGCTTAAAGCACACTAATCGAGCTACGATGATCAAGGGATGGCTACGAAAGATTTTTTTTCAAAAGAAAACTATAGTCTTTATTTATTTTAATTATATAAAGGCATGTGCAGATTATCTAGAGAAATATCTAAATCATTTAAGTTAGCTTGTAATTTGAATTAGAAAACTAGGATAAAATAATTATATTTTAATAAAGCACCATGCACCCCGGACTTGATATTTGGCTTGAGAAAAAGATAGAGAAACCACTGCATGAACTGTTATTTATACAGAATTAAATCAATGTGGAACTACACGTAAGGATGATGTATGCATCACATCAACATGGTGTTTAGCCGATTAAATAATGTGGCATACCATTTATCATTGCAAGATCCAGAGACTTGATCACGTACATGCTTTCTTGGTCCTGCATGTGCTGACGTGAATAGCAGCAGCACGAGCATATGGCCTTGGCAAGCTGTGAAGACCGGCAGAGCTGGGGCATGTTGACAGGCGCCGCACATGGTCAGCAACTACAGATCGATAGGATGCAGGGCAAGTTAGGGAAATAGATAGCATCCATGGCTTGTGGTGTGATGCAGATGATAGATGAATTAGGGACGAAGACATGATGGACGTGCTCACCAATGGTCAGCTGCAGATGGCGCTGATAGGGCCTGCTAAACCAGATGAGAAGAACTCGATCTTCCAGTCATACATGAACAGATCACGACCATAGAGGAGCTACGGAAACGGTGTTGTAGCAGCAAGGTTGGTGACAACCTTGGATGATGGAACAGCCTCGTAGGAAGGTACATATTTATAGGAAGAAAAACTCTCCACGTTACATCAACTAGCAATATGGTGCTAATTGATGTTGTAGGCTTCACCTTACTAACGGGCCTAAATAATCATTAAGCCCATTGATAAATAAATCCATAGGCTTAGTGAAAGAATGAAATATTTTATTATTTTCGAAATTAATTAATTTCAGGATTAAAATAATTCTAGAAAAGTCCAAAACACTTTAAACTATGAGAAAGTTCTCTGAATGCTCGGATATTTGGGGAAAAAATTCCCAGACATTGAAATGTGAGGAATCCAAATTATTTGGAGCTCACGAAAAGATATTTGAGGGATTATAGAAAAGAAAATTCTCATAGAGAAAAGCAAGAAAAAACTCCGAGAATGCTGAAATAATTTTCGGGAGGATTTTACATAGATATTGATGAATTATGAGCTCAAAGAAATGATTTAGAGTGGAAGAATAATGTTATGAGAAACTCCGCTTTAAAGGAATGAGCGGTGAAGCAAGGATCTGATCGTTAAGATAAAGACAGAGATACACCAGAGCAATAAACGACTTACTAGTAATTTCAAAATTAGCAAAACCAGACATCACAAAAATAATGCACCAAAGCATGAATGCTCAAATACGTTGCTACCTTACGATAAATTTTAAGTTTGAAATATTTATTTATTTTCCTATATTTAATGAGCACAAAAATTACATAATTAAAATCATTTTATTCTATTTTCAAAAGAGACAAAATTTGGGGTGTTACAAATCTACCCCCCTTAAGATGAATCTCGTCCCGAGATTCGGAAGATAAAGATCGAAGAGATTGAGATACTCCGTCTGCGAATCTTTGTCATTCCTCGAGTAGTTCCATTTTCTCTATAAAGATTCCACTTTACTTTGCATGGCCATTAACCTTTCTCCAACCAACATGCTCACTATTTCCAAAAATGTGAAGGATACTTGAAAAAAAAATATATCCTAAGGTAACTCGAAATCTATTCTCAAGGTAACTTCCAACTATTAGGCTACTCCTTCAAAATGTCAAGGTCTATATATCAAAACTCATTGTAGACTTCATAGGGGTGACCTTGGGAGATGAAACCTCTTACTTCCCATATGTGAATTCAATCGCTCCCAACATGTTCTGCTATATGATCCAATTTCCTACTTCATATATTCACCTCAAGTTCCACCCTCAAATTGATCTTAGTGTCCTTCAAACCTTCTCCACATGAATACTTTTATCCAATGTAGAATATTCACCCGACTTCAAACATTAGTGACCTTTGCTCAAGTTAAGTCGCTCAAACTTTGGATCCAAAATTGTTTTACTTGTGGTGTCGTCCGAATCTTCTTAGCATAACTCCTTTTCGCTAAGGGCATTGGCAACGACTTCTGCAACTCTAGAACCTTTTCCACGTTATCACTCTTGATTAGCCCAATCCATCTAGAACATGGAATTCAAGTCCATATCAGTGATCCTATATATTCCTTACAATCCATGTAGACACACTCTTCAAAACCATGTGACTGCTACACTGGTAACCAATACAAATATACCGCCAAATCCATATGCTTCACAGTTAACTTGACATCCAAACACAGTTAATATCTTCTCTTGTAGTAACATCTTGAGAGACATGGGTAAACCTTCCACCATCCAATAGAATCCAATGAACATTCTGGCATACTTAGACGGCTTCAACTCAACACATCACTCTTGAGTTCTCCATGCAAAACCACCAAAGAAGAGAGCTTCCTCCAAACAAATCTCACTCAGGTTTGTTTAAGTTCTATCATAGAACTAATTATAGAGAAGTCCAACATGCAACACATTCCTATATCATTATTGCTAACCTATCTTGCATTGTAAGTTGAACTCCAAAGTGTTGTGATAACTGGAGACATAATCCAACCATGTCAAGCACACAAGCTCCTTGTAAGCGATCCATCCGTCATCAACCTTGAGTGAAAAATGCATCTGCTCAATGTTGACATCTCAACCGAGAAGATAGCATATGCTTCGAAAGTGAGGAACTAGAACATATCAATCTTCATCTTGCAACTCCTTCAGCGTGGCTACCCCCTTAAGAAAGGATTACTAGGGGACCAGCAAAGGTAGCTTAAACATTCTCCTTAGTGAGTCATCCATCTTAATGGTCTAATGACTTCCAAAAGAAATTCAGATGCATAAACAATGATAAGAAATCTGAAACTCCTCGCGAGTAGAAAAAACAGCAGCTCAGTAAAACATCAATAATTTGAGTTCTATTAGTCCAATAAGGTCATGCTTTACACCGCTGGAAAGCTTATGAAATTCTCTACAACTTCCTTATATAACTCTTGTCCAGATTCGACACTTAAGTTGGTCGAAAACAGTGCACAACAGAAACCAGTCTAGATTCCTGACAGCACAGTTGCATCATCTTGTGATTTTTGTAGCTCTCAACCCATAATAGCTATCTTGGTGATTCTTGCGCTCAGAGAAAAGTATGGAAGTCTACTTTTGTCCAGAATTTTTCTATGATTTTTGGTCATCCAAGGATAGAGGTATAAGCCAAGGAAGACATGATGCTCCAAAAAGACAGGACATGGCAGAAACAAGAAAACCAACCCGACTATTTATTACACTAAACCTTATACCTTAGGCCTATGAACTATATGAACTTGTGGGCAAACCAACAAGATCATTGCACTCAATACAAAGATCCAAGACAAGCATATGTATAATAACAATTCAACAAAGCAATAGAGATGCACAAATCAAACAATGACTCAACTTTCGCTACTAACGTTTTGTTGCATAAGGGGGCATAAATTCCTACTTAAACAAAGTGTGATTGTAGCTACATCCAGGATAACATCTTTTGCATGCGAATGGTCGGAACACCTCCTCTACTCCGTTGATCCTTGGTAGTCCAGCATGACTTCTCCACTCATTAGTCTCCTCAAGAACTTCCTCATGATATTCCTTAATTCCGCCAAGCTCTAGTTGACTCTTATACTTAGGATGTGTCCAATTCTAACTAGGTTTGCGTCCTACGATCAAGACGAGCCGATACCAATTTGTAACACCGGTTTTAAGAACAAAACCAGATGAAACCATATGTGAGCCCCGGAAGTCAAATCTCACATATAGATTACAAATGAATGGTAATCAATTCACAATGCTTAAAATATAACGAACATAATATAAAAGACATAACCTCAGCTAGCGGGCAGTACGGAAAGACACTCGATCTTCTAGTGTGGACTCCACGGGGAACGACCGACTGGTTGATCACAAGCCTAAACTTCACCCGAGGTGTGGGGAATAGCAAGAATGAGTCCATGTCGAACTCCGCAAATATAGCTAGGAATTATCTACCCAAAACCCATGATCATTATAACATAAATAATGAATAGCATGAAAATATAAATCATGAACAATTTAATAAGCATGTATAGACAACAATTATATCATAAACATCATCAACAGAAAGTAAATCCTTCCCTCGGTTTTCCGGGCCGTTCATAATCGAACACGGCCGACATGTCGGGTTTAGTTAACTCTGCAAGAGAGGTGTACACTTTACCTACGGGTCATGGTTTCCATCGAGTAGGTTCATGACTCCCTAACCAAATGAAGACCATATAAGGCCGTTCAAAACCCTCCTAACAACATTGAATGGCCAATGAGATTCCACCCCGTTTCTCCCAACTCGCAAACCACCAACAAAGTTAGGTAGA
Organism: Hyparrhenia diplandra; assembly: GCA_015847255.1. NCBI lineage: Eukaryota > Viridiplantae > Streptophyta > Magnoliopsida > Poales > Poaceae > Hyparrhenia > Hyparrhenia diplandra. The sequence goes on from JADLZK010006707.1 coordinate 1,546,105, forward strand.
CCCCTTGAATAACCAAAGTCGAGCCACGTGACCCCCATAGCTGTATCAGTATATCCCAGATTTTGCCAAAGGATAAGTCCTTATGGAGAGCTAAGAGCATCATAAACAAAACATAAGCTCCTTTCGCCCTATGAACCATGTTATCAACAATTCATATTTAACGTTCATGGCATAAACATTAAGCAAGTCATAAGATCATGGTTTAAAGCTAGCAAATCCCAAAACTATACTTGCCTTAAATAGACATCCTTCTTCAAGTCCAAAGCTTTCCCAAAAACACATTCTTGATCAACAACTTCTTCGAACACCACGTAAAAGTCACCGTCTACTTGGTTCCAACTAGCAACACACAACCACATATGGCCAATCATGCATAACAAACAAGGCTATAATTAGAACATTACACCAAGCAATGAAAGAGGTTTGAAAACTGATTTACGCATCACTGCAAACACATAATGCTTAAAGCACACTAATCGAGCTACGATGATCAAGGGATGGCTACCGAAAGATTTTCTTTCAAAAGAAAACTATAGTCTTTATTTATTTTAATTATATAAAGGCATGTGCAGATTATCTAGAGAAATATCTAAATCATTTAAGTTAGCTTGTAATTTGAATTAGAAAACTAGGATAAAATAATTATATTTTAATAAAGCACCATGCACCCCGGACTTGATATTTGGCTTGAGAAAAGATAGAGAAACCACTGCATGAACTGTTATTTATACAGAATTAAATCAATGTGGAACTACACGTAAGGATGATGTATGCATCACATCAACATGGTGTTTAGCCGATTAAATAATGTGGCATACCATTTATCATTGCAAGATCCAGAGACTTGATCACGTACATGCTTTCTTGGTCCTGCATGTGCTGACGTGAATAGCAGCAGCACGAGCATATGGCCTTGGCAAGCTGTGAAGACCGGCAGAGCTGGGGCATGTTGACAGGCGCCGCACATGGTCAGCAACTACAGATCGATAGGATGCAGGGCAAGTTAGGGGAAATAGATAGCATCCATGGCTTGTGGTGTGATGCAGATGATAGATGAATTAGGGACGAAGACATGATGGACGTGCTCACCAATGGTCAGCTGCAGATGGCGCTGATAGGGCCTGCTAAACCAGATGAGAAGAACTCGATCTTCCAGTCATACATGAACAGATCACGACCATAGAGGAGCTACGGAAACGGTGCTGTAGCAGCAAGGTTGGTGACAACCTTGGATGATGGAACAGCCTCGTAGGAAGGTACATATTTATAGGAAGAAAAACTTTCCACGTTACATCAACTAGCAATATGGTGCTAATTGATGTTGTAGGCTTCACCTTACTAACGGGCCTAAATAATCATTAAGCCCATTGATAAATAAATCCATAGGCTTAGTGAAAGAATGAAATATTTTATTATTTTCGAAATTAATTAATTTCAGGATTAAAATAATTCTAGAAAAGTCCAAAACACTTTAAACTATGAGAAAGTTCTCTGAATGCTCCGGATATTTGGGAAAAATTCCCAGACATTGAAATGTGAGGAATCCAAATTATTTGGAGCTCACGAAAAGATATTTGAGGGATTATAGAAAAGAAAATTCTCATAGAGAAAAGCAAGAAAAACTCCAGAGAATGCTGAAATAATTTTCGGGAGGATTTTACATAGATATTGATGAATTATGAGCTCAAAGAAATGATTTAGAGTGGAAGAATAATGTTATGAGAAACTCCGCTTAAAGGAATGAGCGGTGAAGCAAGGATCTGATCGTTAAGATAAAGACAGAGATATACACGAGCAATAAACGACTTACTAGTAATTTCAAAATTAGCAAAACCAGACATCACAAAAAATAATGCACCAGCATGAATGCTCAAATACGTTGCTACCTTACGATAAATTTTAAGTTGACGAAATATTTATTTATTTTCCTATATTTAATGAGCACAAAAATTACATAATTAAAATCATTTTATTCTATTTTCAAAAGAGACAAAATTTGGGGTGTTACAACAACGTAACTGCTGGGAACACCAGCTTACAATGAAGACAGATAACAAGCAAAAAGTAAAGCAACACTCTAGTCTATGCTAGATCTCAATTACATCCGTTGACACCAGATTGCTTGACGAAAACTTCTTGATCCAATCCCATAAGCAGTCCTTCATGTCTTCAATGTGTTTCCTGTCCTTCTCTTTAAGGAGAATCTTCCATTTCTGCATGAAGGAGATGGCCATGTATAACACATCAGATGGTGAAGCAGGAAAGGTCTTCTCAATTGCCATTTTATTCCTTGTATTCCACAGAGCCCAAGCAAAGCAAGCAAAAACAAATAAAGTCAATCTTGGTGGTAAAGGCCCCTTGCCAATCACCCAGTTTGTTGACAGCTCTAAAAGAGACTGTGGAACCGAATGCAAATTCCAGATGTCTTTGAATACATGCCAAACAAACTTAGCTAAATGACACTTGAAGAAAATGTGATCTACTGTCTCGACCCCATCTCCAAGGCAACAAGCTTCAGAACCTTTCCAACCCCTTTTTTTGAGAGATGTGCCCACCTGAAGTTTATTATTGAAGGTTTGCCATAGAAAGAATTTAATTTTCAGGGGCACTTTACTCTTCCAAATGTATTTGGCCATTCTACTAGCAACCCCCCTATCTCGTAATAAATCTATATAAAGATTTGGTGGAAAAAATCTTAGATTTCTCCAGTTCCCAAATCGATTGATCTCTAATATCATTCAGAGTATACTCCTCTAGTTCATTTTTAAACAGATCCATCTGTCAAACTCCATGTTAGACAGAGGTCTCTTCAAATCAATTACCCATTCTCCATTATCATGGCAATCCAGCACCAAACAATTAGGATTCTTTACCAACTTGTAAAGATCCTGATAAGCAATACACAGAGGTACTGTAATAGCCAACAATCCCGCCAAAACCCGCATAAATCCCTCCGCCCACTTTATATGACACACCCCAATTATACAGATGTTTAACTCTCTGCAGACCCTTCAGAATTGTGAACAGCCTGCAGGCTTTAGCCCCAAAAAAATTGTTTTCTTTCATGTATTTTGCCTTAAGAATTTTAAACCATAGAGCATCAGGCTCTTGGTGAATCTTCCAAATCCACTTAACTAGTAAGCACTCATTCATGATTCTAGATTTGATAATGCCCAATCCCCTTGATCTTTGGGTCTACTAACCATATCAAATTTAGCCATATGGTATTTGAAATTTTTAAACGCCCCTTGCCAAAGGAAATTAGACCTAATCCCATCCATCTTAACATGCACCCCTTCCTTTAGGTCATAGAACCCCATAGTGTATATAGGGATATTACTTAAGCATGTATTGGACAAAATTTGCCTTCCACCAGAGTCAATATACTTCCCTTTCGGGGATCTAGTCTCTTCCCCAACTTACTCACAAGATACTCAAATTTTTCCATGTTTAAATGTTTGTCACTTACAGGAATACCTAAATATTTCATGGGTAACTCCCCTAGCACACAATTGAGCTTGTTAGCCATACTATGTTTTTCAACTTCAGATACCCCAAAGACATAGACTTCACTTTTGTGATAATTGATTTTCAAAACCGCATGACCATTCAAAATAGTACGTAACAAGTTTCAGATTTCTAATAGATTCATCAGATCCATCAATCATTAGAACTCAGTATCATCAGATATACCGTATGTGAGAAACACCCCCGGAATCAGATGATCTACTACTCCTTTGATGTGCCCTTTTTTAACTGCCTTTTCAACCATAATTGACAAAGCATCAGCCACCAAATCAAATAGAAGAGGTGATAGTGGATCACCCTGTCTTAGTCCCCTAAAAGTTTTAAAATAATCACTCCTTTCCCCATTAACATTGACACAAACTTTACCCCCTTGTACAGTTTGCATCACCCACTTGATCCATCTCTCTGGAAAGCCTCTTCCTACTAACACTTGTTCTAAGAAGGACCAATTTACCCTGTCGTATGCCTTCTCAAAATCAATTTTCAGGATTAAGCCTTTCCTTTTGGTCTTTCTTAACTCATGTAAAATTTCATGTAATATGACCACGCCTTCTAAGATATTCCTACCTCTCACAAAACCAGTTTGATTTGGACCAATAACTTTCCCAGCCACCTGGACAAGTCTATTGGTTAAGACCTTGGTAAACCACTTGAAATCAACATTTAACAGGCAAATGGGTCTAAACATCCTGATACTATTAGCATCCTTAACTTTTGGTACTAGAGTAATCACCCCATAGTTTAGCCTTTTTGATGTCCGGGCCCCCTTCCTTAAATCATCAAATAAGGCTTTAACATCTCCTTTAATGTGATCCCTTAACTTTTTGAAGAAAATTACACTAAAACCATTGGGACCAGGGAGCAGAGTTATTCCTCATTTCCATAATAGCTAATTTAATCTCCTCCTCTTCAAAATGTTCTACCATCAATTCTTTATCTTCTTGGGATAGTTTAAAGGATTGTGGCCAAAAGTCAGTCCCAAGAGAAAAGCTAGCATTTTCACTATGTCCAAACAGTTCCTTATAAAAACCAACTATGTGTTGGGTAACCCTTTTTGTCCCCTGAATTCCTCCCCTTATCTTCCAGAGAAAAAATAATACTTTTCCTTCTTCTCCCATTAGCAAATTGGTGAAAAAAATTTAGTATTAGCATCTCCCCCAGAAGCAAAGTGACGATTTTTGCACCCTTTGTTTCCAAAGTGCAGCTCTTCTAGCAAATAAATTTTGTCTAATTCCTTCTCTAATTCAATTCTCTCCTCCCATTCTTGGTTGGTCAATAACCTTTTATCGGCAGCAATATCTATCTTCTCAATACTACTAACCAATTTTTGTTTTCTCTTTTACGGTCACCTATCGGTTTCAAATTCCAACCTCTTAGAAATTTTCTTAGAGCCTGTAAACACCCATTCCATCTAGTTAGAGAGTACACTTGTAAACCTTTTCTGTCCTATCATGATCCCATTTATCACACACCATTTTAACAAAATTGTCCTCTTGGAACCACTGTTTCACGGAAGTAGAAATATTTGCTCCTAGAGTTTCCTCTATCTCCAAGATCTAGAATAATTGGACAAGTGATCGAGCCAATTCTAGCCTTGCTCCATGCAAGACTTTTTGGAAATTGAGCATCCCATTCACTAGTCACAAGTATCCTGTCAAGTTTGACAAGGGTTGGATCTTGTTGGTTATTAGACCAGGTAAATTTAAGACCACTAACAAAAATCTCCCTTGAAAAATTGCTACCTATGAAATCATTGAAACCATTCATCAATCTAGGGTCACCTTGACCTTTATTTCTTTTCATCGTTATCCCCGATCAAATTAAAGTCCCTCCTAGTAGAATTGGTAAAGGTTCATCTTTGCAGAAAGAAGCTAGCTCTTGAAGAAAATCTCCAGAGTAATCATGATCCGCTGGTCCATAAATGTTAACTATCCAAAATCTAAAATTAGAGCTCTTTACCCTCACAAGAATACCCAAATAATAGGAACCCATACTAGTCTCTTCTAAATCCATAATATCATTATCAAAACCTATTAACAAACCCCCGGAATGACCCCTTGAAGGTATCCAGATCCATTGGAGCTCCTTGCCCCCTTCCATCTCTCTTAATTCCCCAGGTTTGAAATCTTGTTTGATTGTCTCCTGAGTTGCCACTACATCTAGGTTCTCCTGTAAAATGTGATTTTTGATGAATTTTCTCCCCGTGAGCGCATTACCTAATCCCCTAACATTCCAAAATAATATCTCATTTAAACTACTTTTAATTTTTTGAACTACCTTTGCTCCCTTGAGATGCAGTTGGCTCACCACCCCTGGTACCAGCCCCTACATCTCTTTTCAGGTTATCAATGACCTCCATGGTCAGCTCCTGAATCTGATCACCATCCTCACTAAAGTTGCTAAGGTTTCTTTTTTCAACATATGCTTTATAATTGGCTTCAGCTATAGCAGCTCTAGCCCTCTCCTTAGCTTTAAACACATCTAATTGTTCTTGCATATGATCGGATACTAGCCCAATGTCCCCATGACATTTAACAACAATTCATCTAGAGTATTATTTAGTATGGTAAAAGGATTGCTATGAGTAGTACCTTTCCCTGCATTTATTGTTGCCCTCCTATTCATAGCCTTCTCGAGATTGAGATGCCATCCCTTGGCACTCTTGAGCTTGTTCTAGTAGCCATCACCACTTGTTTTCTTTTCTTAGACTTAACCTTCTTACTTTTAGACATCTGCCACCCCTGTTCATCATCGACACAAAATTCAGAACTTTGTACGGACAAATTGTCAAAAATATCTTCCTCGATAATACAAGTATTAAATGGCACCTTGCCATCTTTTGAAAATACCTTATCACCTGAGGTTTTACCCCCGATTTGACTTCCGCATTTTTGTCGGTATGTGTCATTGTTTATTCCTGAGTGAGACCCTCCATAGGATCCTAACCTTCTGTATTCCCTTCTTGTGAAAGCTTGAGTGAAGGCCATTTAGATTTTTCTATCAGATAATTCCCATCCCTTCCAGACACCAAATATTGATCCTCATTAGGCACCAATTCCACCTCCTTGTCCTGATCTTTAGCTTTTTCATCCCCTGTCAACTCAAATTCCTTGGTCTTTGACTGAGATTTGGAAGGATTTCCCTGTTGCATTTCTTCCTTGTTGTCAAAGAATAGCCCTCCTCCCATTTCTTTATTTATTTCTCTTTCCCAATCAGATTCATGTTTATAGCTCCCGGTATTGGATGGATAGCAGCAATTGGTGTAGCATGATAAGAATGTGAATTGGCATCAACAGCCTCTTCCATGTTATCATATGCAGATTCTGTCTCTCTGTCCATCCTACCCATCCTTTCAAATTTACCATTGCTCTTCTTGCTTCCTTCTCCTTTCTGAAAGTTTCCTTTGTCATTACTCTTAGATTTGTCATTGTCTTCAGGTCTTCTTGGGCCTTGTCCTGGAGGTGGTCCGATTTACCACCCTTGTCCACTTGTTCAATCTCAAATCTGAAGAATGTTCCTTTACCATTGATGAAGAACTCAATCTCTCCATTTACAGCACTGGGGTTTCTGCACCTTGCATGCACTCTAACTGGCTCTTCTTCAGATCTTATAAGGCTAAGCTCATCTACTGCAATTGGTTCAGCCACCAATGCAGTAATTTCCTTAATCCACTCCACTTCTCCGGCTATTCGGCACATTGAATATCTTGATCCATACAGGTTTGGAGGATAGAAGATGTCTTCGGATCTCTCTCAGATTTTTCTAGCACCCCCTGTTAGCTTGAATAAGGACATTTTGAATTCTCCCAATTTTGTAAAAGTATCAATGGAACCCTTATCAGGGAAAACCACCAGAAATTCCTGCATATCCATTCTTTTGACCTGAAAATCCCAATCCTCCTTTACTAAGTTTTGTAGCTCCTTGTTGATTCTTTCCTCATTAGCTTCTCCCTTGATAATAGTCAGGCAACCAGTATTCTGTCTCTTCTTGATGTTGGGTTCAGGGATATCTAGCACATAAAAACCTTGACCTGGCCTCCCAAATCCATACATCTGAAGTTTCTTGGCTTTACAGTCTACTGCCATATGCCCTGTCATCTTGCACTTGTAACACACAGGTTCATTGGTGCAATCAGCTTGATGATGCCCATAATCTAGGCATCTATAGCATCAGCATTAGGCTGGAAACCCTCTTGCCAACCTCCTTTACCATTCCTCTTCCACTCTTCCTGTTTACGGTTCCCACTTTGCCAATTGCTTTGATTTCCCCCATTACCAAACTTTTGATTTGAATTTGCAGCCCCTTGCCAGTTGATTTGGTTCCCAGGATTTCGTGCCTCGACTCCCATAGTTAACAGGCCCCTGTCGATTGTACCCAGTACCCTCCTTTGGTGATTGTAGTTTCTAAACCTATCTGCCCCCTTCTCACCCATTGGTGACTTCCCCTTGCATCAATCCTTTCTACTTTCCTCCCCTTGTACCCATTTCTGTCTCCCTCCCCCTGCAGTCTAGGACCACATTGGATTTGGTACCTTAAATCTTGGTCTTGTTGTAGCTCCAATCCCAGCAAGTCGTCCTCCTCCATCCAGTCCTCCTGCCGACGCTTCCCTGTAGGTCGGAGTGCCATGGCTCGAGTTGCGGTGGCGAAGGATGCTTTGGATCGGGCGGTGGACGGGAAGTAGGTCTAACTTTCCTAGCAAGATGACCAAATCTGCGTATTTCTTGGACCCGGGCTGGGTAGGCTATGTCCATTGTCAATCTTCCTTTGGGAATCCAGAAGAAACCAGGCCCAATAGCCTTTGGCCCAGCACGCTTCCAAGAATGTTTGAAACGGTCATCATCCCCTGCCCCCCAGTCAACCTCCTTATCCTCTGCCTGACTAACCTCTCCTGTCTCCAATTTCTTGGCCCCTCGCCATTGTTTTTCTAAATCTATTTCCGAAGATCCCTGTTTCGTGATCTCCAACTCCAAATTCTTGTTTAACAAATTCTTCCCCTCCTTAATATTCATCATTCTGTTCATTGCCAACTCCAACTGTTCGCAGGAATGAGCAAGTTCAGACATCTGAATATCTTCACAAGGTGATTGGAATAATTTTTCCTTTATTTCCTGTGAAATCATCTTGTTGGCTCTCTCAATTCCCCCTGCAGTGGTAGGCTTGTAAGCTGAACTAGTGTCCATGGCTCCCGAAGCATTATGAAACACCAGTTCATTTGGGGCAAGAGTAAATCTCCTTTTTCTCTGAATCTCCTTTGCCTCTTGAATCGATGGCCATGACTCTCCTGGTAACTTCTGCCCATTCAGTTCCGGAGTCGGAGTTCCATGCCCCAAACAACCATCCTCAGAATCTAGGGCTCCATGCCCAGTTCTAGGATTATTTTGCCCTTCAGAAAGCTTCGACGAATTGTGTCCCACATTACCCTTTGCTGGTATCATCGGATCATGGGGTGGAAAACCATCAACTCCCTGCCAATAGAATCCCTCCCCCATCCTCTGATGCAACTCGAAGAATTCTACTCCCTTGTAGAAATCTCAACGCAGACCAAATTGCAGGAACAGAACAGCGCACCCCTAGCTCTCGACTAGATGAGCAAAACGAGAAGAGGAAGGAGAAAGAGCATGGATGGCAGAAAATACCACGGTCAATCGACGCAGCTTCTCGCCCCGAAGCTTTTCTCCTACTTTTGAGCCGCTGGGATGCCCTAGTTCGCCGGCGGCGGTCGCCGGAGTGCTACGCTTTTCGTCCGCCCCTGTTCACCCCTGTTTCCCCGACTCATTTGTCTATTAATTCCTAGAGGAACTAAAACTCAATAAATTCTTAGCATACATCGGCTTAATAGAAATTGCCGATGGAGTACATCTATCATCTTTATAACTAGCAATGCCATCATAGGAATATATGTTACTTGCAACATAATTACTAAAATTATCATATGAATTTGCAAGTTGTACCTTGGTTGTGCCGTAGCAATATTGTGGCGCTGTGCTATCCATTTATCAGTAGAGACTTTCAGTGTTCTTGAAGTTCAGAACCACACCACTTCGTGCGGGAGCAGCAAGATCGATGCAACTCTGATTTTCAGTACTAGCAGACAGCAGCTTGAATTGTCCACGTGATGACAAGCCGGTTAAACGTGTATGCGTATGTATATATAAAATATGATAAACCGATGGTCTAGACGAGCTTCCCAATTCACGTTAGCTTGCTCCGTATCAGACTGTGGTGACCTGCCAAGATGAATACGCAGCGGCCTGACAAACACGATCGACTTTAGGTCTGATCGGTTGTCCGGAAAAGATACGATCGGCCGTGAGATAAGATGTCACACCGATCACGTAAAGGAGGTAACAGATCAAATATGAATAATGACTAGGGCAGATAAGATTCGATCGGCTGCAGAGTAAAGCCGAAGCAATCGTTCCCCAGCGGAGTCGCCAAAAAGTCTGTTGACGATAAAATCGGTAACACACCAAAACAAGAGCTAGATCGCTCTACGTAGGGCAAGCCGAAATTGAGGGATCGGCAAGCGCCTAGGGATGTCCACACCTGGACCGTGTGCCTCCAACGATGAGCGTGATACGCAAGACACGTCGTCGGAGGAGCCTCGTCGGGAGCGCGATACGCAAGACACGCCGGCGAAGTCTCTTGAAACCCGAAACCCCACACGCCCGGGACGGACCCCGTGAGGGCGTGCAGCAGCTATGGGCTGCCCTAGCCGGCCTGGCCGCTCTAGGGCATTGTTGTCGTCAAAGTTCCGTTCATGGCATCGGCGGCGAAGAAGAAGAGAGGGAGTTGACCTACAAGCAAGACTTGGTAGATGTGTTTTTGTCGATTGGATGTAGATGGGATCAAATCGGCCATGAACCTCTTATTATATAGAGGAGGGTGGTCTTATCCTTTTAGGAAACCGTCCTTGGACGTTTCCAATCATCAAAACCGATCCGAACACAATTTACATCGAGTTCGGTTCAGTTTCCAGTTAGAACCGGCTTAGACGGCCCTCAATCCGGCTAAGCGGATTTCTTGGGCACGTCGGGTTGGTGCAGCTGGCGATCCGACTTAGCTGCCTCGGCTGCCGGCTAAGCCATCATGGGGGTAATCAACCGGCCTTCCTGACAGCTAAGCCGGGTGGAGGTGAGGGGCCGGCCTAGGACAGCCGGCTGAGCTGCCTCGATGCACATGGCCGGCTAAGCCGGATTTGCTGGCAGCTAAGCTGTTTGTACAACTTACTTTGGCTCTTTATCTTTTCTTTACGTGAATCTTGATCTTCCGGTGCTTTTGCTTGGTCTTAAATCATATCCATGGTCTTCTTGGCATCCTCAAGTTTCCAAGATTATACTCGAACAATTTTGGGTGTCAACACAGGGGTCATGGCGGCGCGATCGTGGACCGTCGCGAGGACCGGAGACGGCGCGATCGCGGCGGCAACCTCGCGATGGCAGGACTGGAGGAGCTTCTGCAATTAGGGGGTGGAGAGGAGGAGGGCTGTGGTGGCGGTGGTCATGGCTGGAGGATGTGGGCGGCCGGTCGCCGGCGGCGGCGCGGGATCGCCAGGATGCGATCCGCTATTCACGGTCCCGAGTGAGTCACGGACTAAACAGCGTGTTGGTTAACCACAAATATCTTCTTGCTTGTCTTATGTTGATTACAGAACGTGTCTAGCTGGTTCATATTTGTTTCCTCTTTCTAGTTCTTAAATTTTGTTAATAGAAGGAGCAAGATAAATAATGAAAATTAATACAAAAATATTTATAGCCCAAGTTATGTCTTTCATGTAGTTTAGTCTTCCTAATTTTGTATATATATTTTATCTCTTATTTGTTTCTTTACTCTTTTTAGGCTTAATCTAGATAGATTCTGGACTCATAGAGTGGTGTAATGGTTAGCACCGATATGACATATATAAATGTTTCTTTTACTCATTTTCCGAATAGATATTTTTTACCGACGATATTTGAATCTAATTCATACCGTATTTGAAAATCATTATTCGTATCCATAGCCGAGACGATCCGTATCGCACATGTATCTGATAGCTATCCGTGTCCAAATCAGAATTCGGACAGAAAATGAAAACAAATGTCGTATCAGTGATATCCGTTCGTACATTTTCATCCATATTAGCTAGCATCCAAAAACCTGGCCTAACTGGGGTCAGTTTTTTCATATGACCAACAGCAAAGCCAGCCTATACTATCTGCAAACCCAGTCTGGTACGGTCATTTCTTGATGTGTGCGACCATATACCCAGTTCCACAGTCCAGATTTTCTTGCAATAACATCAAGAAATGCTTGTGATGTTGTTCCAGATGCCTCCTAATCGAAAAAACACTGATGTGTCTGTTGTGCCATCTCCATCTCTCTGGATATTTGATTCTCAAGCATTCCCTCTATCTGTACATCTCTCTGTATAAGTCCACCAAGGACTTATTTTTCTTCGGGTTTGAGATGCTGACAACTAGCTGTTCAAAGGTACGAGTAGAGAATTGCTTGTAAGATTACCTAGAGGATACAGGAAGAACACTGCAAATGATATGTGAGTCATTTTCATTTCCTCAACAATAGGATGTTAGTCATCATAGGTCGGCTGCACTACTTCTGCACTTATATAATGGAAGATAGATTGGAATTCGCCGCCAGTAGCAGCCTCATCCACCACAGGTTATATGTAGTAGGTCGCTAGTACAAAATAAGTTTTTAAGGCTGTTAAAAAGAGATTCCGTATCTTGAAATAATAAAATGGCTTAACGGCCGTGACCTGATTTTGGAAATGATTTTCTTCAGATATGGGCCTAAATAAGTCAGCATCTTTATAAAATTTAGTCGTACAACAAATTTCAACATGTACATATTATTTAGTTGGATGAAGATAAATGTTATATAGTTGTCTCAAGTCAATTTTTTTTCATGTGTTTGAGAATTCTTAGATAAACTTTTTTTGCTTGTTCTTGTGTTCTTGTTGTTTCTATTCCTGTTTGGGCAATTTGCCTCAATCAACTTGTTCATGTATTTTTTGTTGTAGGTTTTCGGTGGAATCTATTCACTACTTGTCTAGCAACCCTTCGTTTCAAGTAGAAATCATTCAAATAGATGTAATCTTTCGTTGAGCCGTGATTTTGGATTAACCTATGCGGAATTTCTGGTCCAGACAAAAACTTCCTAACCTTACATCTGAGACAAGTTCCACACCTCTAGGTGACATCTCGATCCTTTCGATACAACTATTAACATAGATGGACACCTTAAGATGCCCGCATCTAAAAATCGATTTGGAAAGATGCACACTTAGAATGGCCGTCAGATGGGCATCCTAAGGTGACCCCCTCTATTAATCCAAGAATTGCAGAAGTTATCGCCTTAGGACGCCCACTTGTGTACATGATTTTTAGAGGTGGGCATTTGGGTAGAGGTTGAATGACTGAGGCATTTGTGTAGAGCTTTGTTCATCAGAGATAATGCCTCCTAAAATTGTTTTTGGTAGTGATAATTCAGTGGCTCATACTTATGCCTTGGAATGTCAGTGTTGCTCATACTAGTATTTAATTTATACATGGGGATCAAGCACAAATCCAACTCTGTACATATGCCATTTTGTTGCTAGTTTGAGTGAAACCACCATGGTGATTTCAAACAAGTGGATGAATTTATCCCATGGCTTTTCTCTTACTCACTTGTTGGGCCCCTATAGTACTAATCAATTTGTTCACACATAATTATCTGTGAATGAGGACCCAATTTTACTTATGATGCACCAATGAAGGATGGTATTGCAGAATTGAGCACTCTTCCAAAGACATCAAAATCAGTAGTCATCGTTGACCCATCTGAACACACACAGATTTGAAAACTTCCTCTCGCACCAGTCAAGGCAAAAAAAATTATGTCACCTGAGTATCTCAAGAGATCTCACTGAAAAAGAGATCAACTTGTTGAGAGTTTGCTCCAATGCCACGGTAGAAGGATGAGGCCACATGCCACAGGGTAAGCCAGCTCCTCAGGGACGCCAAGAGCTTTCTGGATAGACCTTGTAGTACAACATGTTCCAGATTCCTCCTAATCCTAGAACATAGTTTACTCTCTTTATCGCCAATATGTGGCTCCGGCATGGTATACCTCCGTGCTGGACTCCCTCTATCCAGAATGTCGTGTCTTGCATTTCCCTTGCATCTCCACCATGGGACTCACCACCATTTATCCATCTAGCCGTCTGCACTTGGTGCTTTTGGTGGTGTGGTGGCCTCGAGCTTGTCGCGCGGTAGGTTGGGTTAATAGTAACGCCAATTGGCTCGGGTTGATGCACATGAACACAGAAGGCATCAGCGATGCTCGAAATCCTCGTACCATTTTAAGCACCTCCACAGCTGTCCTAGTTCCTGGTGCGTCCTAATCCTGATGAATACGCATAATTGTGCTCTGTTTGTTCTTGACACGTACAGTTGCTACCTGCAATGCTCTCTCTCTCCCTCCCTCTCTCTCTCTCTCTCTCTCTCTCTCTCTCTCTCTCTCCCTCTCTCTCTCTCTCAGCTTGCGACTCCACTAAAATTTTGGCTGGTGTTCATATGATACATAAATCAGAGCAAGCTGCGGGATTTTCCCCTCTTTTATTCACACATATAGTGTGCGATCAACTGGCTCAATCAAGGCCAAGTGACCACGTGCAGCTAGCCACCTTTTGCCCCATAACTAAGGCCGTGTCTGTATTTATATGAGCATAGTAGATGTGAATTATTTGTTTTTCTATGTGTTTTCCCAGGCTCAAAAGTGTTTGTAGCTCCACGATTGTGAACAGGTACAGTAGGAAAATTTCTCTTGCACTAGGAGTAGTGGAGTTAAGTGGAAGATGTCAATAAGAAAACATAATTTACACGATCATTTTTACGCTAAGAATCAATTCACATTATGCTACTGGTGCCGCCGAGCATTTCTGGACACAAGCTATAGACTCAAACTTGTTCAAGGTAGCAAAGCAGAGCAGAGGACCGGATCAGAAGACATGTAGCAGAACTCTGCCACCAGCTTTGATTGGATCTTAAAGTTCTCTCATCCTTGTGGCACGAGGTAGGGTCACAGATACCTTCCCGATCCATTTGAAATGCACACACTGCACCATATAAAACAAATTCAGTTCAAATCGTAGCTTCTTGCATATCATGTTTTATTCATTACAGAATGGGTCTTGCTTCACTAGCCAAGAACAAGTTAGTGGTTCAATGGATAGTGCGTCACTGAATCGACATTTGGTTACTTTAATCGTTCATGGTTCATAAGGAGACTACGACACATAACATGACATGTAGTGTTGTGGGGAAAACGATCACCACAGTAGTAACTGAACGCTGTTCTCTTCCTCTTTACATAATGAATCTAGGAAATAAATTGTGTTAGCCTAATGATACTTTGGTCCCAAAAAGACTGGTAACCCTCTTCAAGACTAGCCCAAAACTAACCCTCTTCAACAAAGCCCATAGGGATCAATACTATCACTAAGTAGAGAATAGATTTTTGGTTTGTCTTTAGCCTCGGCATTTTTTGGATTCAGGACTAAAGAAATCTCTAGTCCGAGTTATGAATTGGGACAAAGTCCTCTGCCAAACGGATAGAATCACAGGAATTTGCAGCTAGGCACTTTTAATTCTAGTTTTGAACTCCAACTAGGACTAAAAGTGAACCTTTAATCCTGGTTGGCTCTACGAACTGGGACTAAGATTCTGCTACCGATTTGTGTACCCAACTGGGACTAAAAAGCCCAGTAGGGGGAAATCCCTCGTGTTTCACTCAAAAAAAACAATATATGATGACCACGTCCATGCAATCTGACCTGGTCATTTTCAAATTAGTTGAGCGCTCATGTCTGTCTTTGCTTGGGGGAGCAAAGTTCTTCGTTCTTGTCCCTCTCTTTCTCTATTTTCTCATCTTTCACTCTCATTTCTCACTCTTTTCACTCTTCTCCACGTGTTTTTGTCATGGCTCCTCGATATCTTTGTGGTATACATATAATTTCCTATAAGGTCTTTTGATGTACTGATGAGTTGTTTTACGATGGTTGGGACTATTTGTTGGTTACTGTCGGTTCCTAAGCAATTAATTTTTTTAGATGAAGGTTATTATGGTAATTGTGTCACCCACCACCATGGGACTTGGGTCTCGAAGCCAGGTCCCTTGACCTCGTCATCCTCCTAGTCGCACAGGAGCACGAAGCCAGGTCATGTGGGCGCAAGCCCTAGGCGCGCAACTCGCCCTCTCCCCGAAGGACGCGAGTCTGCGCACAAGACCTAGCTGCCGCCGCCCGCCCTCACCATCACCACTGCGTGCGGCGCGCCGCCGCCGCCATCGCGCTTTGCCGCCGGCAGTGGCCTGCTCTCGAGTCCATCGCTCCGTGCTCCTTGCCGGCGCCCCGGTTGCTCTCGAGTCCATCGCTCCGTGCTCCTTGCCGGCGCCCCGGTTGACGCTAGTGGACGCGGCTGCCTTGCCATAACTGCCTCCGTCGGTGTGGATGGCGCGCCGCCGCTGCCACAATCGCCGGTGGTGACTTCTAGTTGGTGAGTTATGATTTTTTTTGTCTGGTTCAACGCGTGCTTGCGCTAGCGGAGCAGGTTGCGTATAGATGATTATTTGGGAATATCAAGTAATAATTTTCAAGGTAACGCACTTGATGCCATGAAAAGTGGGAGGTTGATTAGTGGTGAACTATTTCTGCACTTTATTTGCTCCCCATTAATTGATAGATGCATTGATCTAATCTTCTACCGAGAAAACAAAAAAAAAAAAACAAACCTTGGTGTTGGCTATATTTCTATTACCCAGAATGAAATAAGCGCATATATATATACATATATATAGCACCAATATTTCTAGTAAATCAGGTGTCTGAATGACTTCAATTTTTTTCTCAACAAGAAAGTAAACCCATTTTATATTTTGCATTCTACTCATTCTAATTTTTTTTTTGAAAAGGTAATATAGAACTATTTTCACTTTCCAACAGGTTCACGCTAGCACAGTTGGATGACATGGCTACGAAGAAGGGCACAGTTAGTTGACCAGGGTATCCAGTACTGTCTACCTTTTCTAAGGGAACAGCTTCAAGCAGCGCGTGATGGCCTGAGCAAACTTTTACGCGAAGAAGATATCAAATTCTACCAGCGGGCGAAAGTTACTGATGTCCTCCTAGGGGATTCCAACACCCGATACTTTCAGATGGTTGCAAATGGCAAACATCGCAAGAAACGTATCTTCTCCCTGGAACATGAAGGAGGCAAAGTAGAAGGGCAAAATAACCTAAAAACCTATATAACCCAATTCTACAAAGAACTCTTCGGCCCCTCGGAGGAGAATGCTTTCTTCTTTGATGAGTCTAGAACTGATGACATCCCTCAAGTCAGCAATCTAGAAAATGAACTTCTCACGGCACCGTTTACTGAAAACGAGGTTCGAGAAGCTATCTTTGACATGGAACATAATAAAGCACCTGGCCCAGATGGTTTCCCGGCTGAATTTTATCAGCACTTCTGGGATGTCATTAAAGGGGACATAATGCAAATGTTTCATGAGTTGCACACTGGTGACCTCCCCGTGTTCAGTTTGAACTTCGGAGTAATCACCCTATTACCTAAGACCCAAGATGCGAACAAAATTCAACAATATAGACCCATCTGCTTACTGAATGTGAGCTTCAAAATTTTCATAAAGGTAGCGACCATACGCATAAACTCGGTCGCGGAACAATTGATCAGCCCTACACAAACAACATTTCTGAGAGGACGTAACATCCTGGAAGGAGTTGTTATCCTCCATGAAACGGTTCATGAATTGCATCGCAAAAACCAGAGCGGAGTAATTTTTAAGATAGATTTTGAAAAGGCATATGAGGACTTCCTAAAGCAAACGCTTAGGATGAAGGGCTTTTCACCAAAGTGGATTGGGTGGATATAGTCCTTCATATCAGGAGGGAGCATAGCGATTAATATAAACGCTGAGGTCGGACCTTATTTCCAAACAAAAAAAGGGCTTCGACAAGGAGACCCATTGTCGCCCATTCTTTTTAATTTAGTTGCTGACATGCTCGCACTATTTATAAGAAGAGCAAAAGCTGAGAATCAGCTAAGTGGGGTTGTGCCACACCTAGTTGAGGATGGCCTTTCAATCCTACAATATGTAGATGACACAATCTTATTTTTGGAACACAACCTGGAGCATGCTCATAATATGAAGTTAATTCTATGTGCGTTTGAGCAGCTATCAGGGCTCAAAATTAACTTCCATAAAAGTGAGATCTTCTATTTTGGAGAGGCAAAGGATTTCGAGAATCGAGCAGGGGAGCTGTTTGGTTGCAACACTGGTAACTTCCCAATCTGATAGTTAGGTATTCCGATACATTATCGGAGATTGTCCAACTCGGATTGGCTGAAGATACAAGAACAGTTTGAAAAATGCCTTAGTAGCTGGAAAGGTAAAAACCTCTCCACTGGGGGCGGTTAACTCTGATCAATTCCGTTCTCAACAGCTTACCACTGTACATGATGTCCTTCTTTGAGATTCCAAAAGGTATTCGAAAAAAGTTGGATTACTTTTGATCACGCTTCTTCTGGCAGAGCAACGAACAAAAAAGGAAATACCGTCTAGCAAAATGGGATATCCTGTGCCAACCTAAAGAACAGGGGGGTTTAGGGATACAAAACCTAGAACTCAAAAATATCGCCTTGCTCAGCAAATGGTTGTATCGCTTTGTTGAAATGACGGAACATGGCAACAAATCATACGCAACAAGTATCTAGGGACTAAACCTCTAGTGCAAGTCCATTGGAAAAGCGGGGATTCTCATTTTTGGGCAAGCCTGATGAAAGTTAAAAGGGATTTCCTCAAATTCGGAACGTTCGTCATAAAAAATGGGTCACAAATAAGATTTTGGGAAGACACGTGGCTAGGCAACAGGCCTCTACGACAACAATACCCGCAACTATATACCATCGCTAGGAAAAAAACAGGATACGGTGGCTGAGGTGCTTGCTTCACCAACGCCTAATCTATCTTGGCGTAGAGATCTAATTGGGAATAAATTAGCAATGTGGAATAATTTGGTCAATCGCCTTGCACAAATCAATCTTAGTCAGGAGAATGATGAGTTCAAGTGGGACCTTGACCACAAAGGTGTCTTCTCGGTCAAATCACATTATTAGGTGCTGATCAATCAAAACATACCTAATGTCAACAAGCGGTTATGGAAATTAAAAATACCCCTCAAAATTAAAATATTCCTTTGGTATCTTAGGCGAGGCGTTGTCCTCACTAAAGATAATGGCAAAAACAAAACTGGCAAGGATCTCTAAAATGTTGTTTCTGTCAAGAAAACGAGTCGATACAACATTTGTTCCTTGATTGTCGTTTTACGAGGATGGTATGGGGCACGGTCCACGCAGTTTGGGATCTAAGGAAGCCAACTAGTATAAATAACCTTTTTGGGGGATGGTTGAATGGAATACCAAAAGAATTTAAATCACTTGTTCTTGTTGGCGCAGCGGCCTTGTGTTGGTCCATCTGGCTCTGCAGAAATGCAGTGGTTTTTGAAAACAAACATTCTTCTTTTTTGCAGGTACTCTACTCGATCATGCACAGGCTCCGCACATGGGCTATCCTACAACGACCTTCTTCCCAGGAGATGCTTGTAGCGGCCTCTCGGTTCTTGGAGCGGGTGGCCAAGGACTTTTTTCCCAGGCACATGGGTGGCGGTCTAGTCTTAGAATTGACAGTCATTAGTGTGTATGGTTATTTGAAACAATCAAAGGCTGTGTGCCTAGGGGCAGAGGCTTGGAATGTTTCAAGACATTGTATCACCTTGATGTAATTTCTTGAAATTAATAAAAATTTCTATTTCCAAAAAAAAAATGAATCTAGTAGAGTCTACCTTGTCTTTAAATCCAGGAGAGAGGTGGAAGGGCACAGATAGCACAGTCCTTTGAATTCCACCTCTCTCCTCCTATACGTGTCTTTGAATCCTTGTGAGGAGTGTGAGGAATGGAAAGGCATCCACAACCCATGGTCCGGTGGGACTAGGCCGCTTCATGATTGGTTCAACCTCCTAGCTGATCAGAAGCTGCCCTTCGGATGTTCAGCTACAGGAAACCTTATGGTTGTGTCGTCTGGATTTTCTTACAGGAATTTTAAAGCAGTGCTTGTAATGTTGCTCCAGATGCCTCCTAATCCCAAAACGCTACTCCCGTTCCAAATTGTAGTTCATTTTGGCTTTTCTA
Source organism: Hyparrhenia diplandra (assembly GCA_015847255.1). Classification (NCBI taxonomy): domain Eukaryota; kingdom Viridiplantae; phylum Streptophyta; class Magnoliopsida; order Poales; family Poaceae; genus Hyparrhenia; species Hyparrhenia diplandra. The sequence goes on from JADLZK010006707.1 coordinate 1,565,880, forward strand.
GATACATTGATTTTGCTACGCACCTAGTTATACACTATGTCTAGATACATACTAAAACAAATGGATCTAGAAAAGCCAAAGTGAACTACAATTTGGAACGGAGGGAGTATGTCTTATTTGTCTGGTCTCCATATCTCAATGTGGTGCTAGTTTCCCAACCATTGCCCTCTCCCTGCCCACCATTGACTACTGAATATATGTTGACACCGAGTGACAAGGCACTTTCAATCCCAAAACAATGGGAGGTTGGTCACACACGAGTGCTCTTCTTCTGTATTTATATGACCAGGAACTTTTAACCCAAGAGGACCTTTCATGTGCTCCCATAAATTTAACCTCAATTGCCCTTCCATCTGCTATGAGCATCTCCAACAGTGTTGCATGTGGGTTTGGCATTTGCTTTTTTTGCCAAAAGTCTAGAAAACAATGCTCCAACAGTTTTGCAAATCCCTTTTGCATTTTAGTGAGTTTGGCAAAATCAAGTCCTCCTTTGGCATTTTTGCCAAACTTGGGAGCTTTGACATTTCTTGCGTGCGTCTGTTGCATGCCCGACGCATGGCAACTTGCGAAACAGGATCCGATGAGGAACCAACAACCGCTCCCTCTTGGCTCCACTTTTCCTATATGCCAAACCAAAAATAGCAAACTATTGGAGGAAGCATTTTTTTTCTTGGCATTTGGAATGGGAGTTGGCAAACAAGTCAAATGCCAAATCAAAAATACCAAAACTGTTGGAGATGCTCAGAATCGACTATAAAAAAAACAATTTGACAGGACACTAAAATTTATTTTTGATGATGGTTAGCAAAAGGGTCTGCTAAGAAACTGTATCTAGAAATCAATTTACAGAAACCATCTTTCTATGTTGTTGTCACACAGAAAAATTTTGCAACTTCTGCATAGTTAGACAAAGACAAATTATATTGAAATTGTTGGCCTCAACTAGACCTAAAATTTTGTAGTTGCAACTTTTCTATTGTAAATTGTTTAAATATTTGTTTTAAGTGTGTTCTGATATTTAGAATTTGAATTTTCTAATTTGTCCAAGGACCTTGGATGTTGACATGTTATGTACCGAAGTTGTAGATCTCGACACATGCTATCCTTATAGATGCCAACTTTTTTTTTTGATTTGGGATTTTTGGATCATTAGATGTCCATATATTTTTTAGGAGTTTTCAGATACTAGAACTCGAAATTGTTACCCAATGGTCTACTAAAGAAAAACTTCTCCAACTGCGAGCATGCACTTGCATGGGGACATGCATATTGCATAAGCCATTGGGGATGGTCTAACTGCGGTAGGGGTGGTTTATGATGGAACCAAACGCATTTCGAAATCGTATTTTTATTTTCTTTTAATCGGGGGCACCCGATTAGCCACCCACCCATCGGGCAATTTTTCATTGTAAGCGGGGCGGAATCTTTCGTGGCGTAGGGCCTTCCTCCCCTAACTCTCACGTCCATATCCCTACGTGTCCCCACATATTATACAAATTCACTGTATGAGGGGTGGTTCATGGTCAATTATGTTTCATAACTTTTCAAGATCTACAAGTTTCATTCATGGTGTTTCTCCATCTGAGGTCGTATACAAAATTTGAATTTCTAATTCGAGACTTTTGAACGGAAAAAAATGGTTAACCAAAAGTTTCATAAAAAAAAGATTTTTTTTTCCATCCGAGGGTTTGAAAAATTCAAATTTCAAAATTTAGACATTCCATTTGAGGCATCAAATAAAGTCAATTCACAAAGTGGTCAACAACAAAGATTCCCAAGATCTACAATTCTTATTTAGGAAGTTTTTCCATCCAAGGGTCTCATTTTTCATGCATGGAAAGCCCGGGCCGCGGCTAGGGCGGCAGCGACGGCTGGCAGGTTCCTCCAAGTCGGGTTCCCGTGGGCGCCCGGGGTGGTCGGGCACCCATCTGAGCTAATGGGTTGCCGACTCCGGCAGATCCTCCAGCGGTGGCCACGGCGCTCCACTCAGCTTTGGAGGAGGGGCGGGGGGAGAGAACCGGCAGGAGTGGGCGGGGGCAGGAGTGGTGGGGGTGGGGGGAGGGACCGAGGTGGGTGTGGGGAGGGACCAACGGTCACAAGCGTGTCAAGCAAAGCATGTTAAAAATTCAGAGGCTCACAGCTGAGCGACAATACATGCCTTGATATAGGATATCATCAGTGGATATTGATGGAACTTGAAAAGTACTGGTGGTCTGCAGTAGGGCGTACCTCATGTCCACTGTTCTGTCATTCACTTTTAGTACAGAATTATTATTTTTTACGACAATAGTACAGAATTATTAGGGCATGTTGAACCCACGAACACAAATAGGGATCGTACTTTGAATAAGTATGCTGGCTTGTCTGTGGGGTCATCTGTACATATAGAATTTAATTTATACACATAAATCACAGGGATCAGTACAAATTTGAACTCTTCATATATGTCATTTTATTCCTTGTTGAAAACATGGTTATTTCAAAGTCAGATGAATTTGTCCTGTGGCTTCACTCCTGTTAGTGTTACAATCACTGCTGTGCTCATCCTCTTTAATATCAGTTCTCTTGTCTCTCTCGCCGTGTGTTGACACAAAAAGATACATGTGCTGTAACACTGATGGAACATCGATCATAATTGTCCCATTAACTCCCGAACAAGGAACCTTAGCCATCATGACGAGCCTGGTCACGAACTAATCTGAAGAGAATGAGGTGGTTCAGAGACACCCATCCAGGCATAACATTATGTGACAGGCATCCAATATCTCACTGGACTGACACATCTGTCCGTGGATCGAAGAGAGGCCTGTTAGTTTGTGGAGCACTGCTTGTGTTGTTCCTCCTGTTGGAATGTAAATTGGGCTCGTGGGCCTGTCTATGATGACTCCCAACCTAGCCTATATATGTACAATACAATGAGTGTTCCCCATTCATACACTTTCATGGTATCATGAGACGGTTCGCTCCCACGACGTCTCGCTTCCGCCAACCCTAGCCGCCGCTGAACACCATGATCGCAGTTTCCGCGCCGTCGCTGAGCACCCGCTCGCCGTCCCGCCCCTCCCCCGCCTCGCCGAGCTCCCTCGCAGGCCACGTCGCGATCCATCCTTGCCACCCGCCTCCGATCTGCTCTCCCGATAGCCATACCCCAGCATGCCTTGAAATAGGAGATATTAAGTGGATATGTATGAAACTTGAAAAGTGTGTGTGGTCTGCAGTAGGGGCGTACCTCGTGTCCACTGTTCTGTCATTTATATTTACTACATAATTATTAGGGCATGTTGAACCTGTTACAAACGGTGACGACGGGAAACGATGAATAACAAGATTAAACCACAGAGAGACACAAGATTTAACGTGGATAACCCTCCCAATGCGGGAGAGTAAAAAACCACGGGCGCTAGCTAGCAAACACTCCTCACTATTATCAAGAGTCGGTTACACTTACAACGCCGATGCGACGGCTTACAAGAGAATGAGACGATGTGCATATGGAAACCTTAGACAGGGTATATGTACCGTATGGGCCTCCGCTTCGCTATGGCAGAAGCCCGGCCTTCCTTATGGGCCTGAATTTGGAACATACTCAACCGAACCCACAGACACAGTTGAGCTCCGTCATTTAAGTCGGCGCCATTCGTCAAGTGTTGTCCCTAAACCGTCTTTGGCACCTCGCCATTGACCGGTAGGTGATGTATTTCAAACATTCCCACTTCCCTTAATACATAAGGTGCAAGTGTACGCTTTTGAAAAAAAGGTCGTGTGTACATATAGTACTTAATTTATACACGTACATAAATCGCAGGGATCAGTACAATTTTGAACTCTGTATATATATGTCACTTTATTGCTTGTTTGGGTGAAAACATGGTTATTTCAAAGTCAGATGAATTTCTCCTGTGGCTTCTCTCTAGTCTCTTACATAAGGGACCCATGCATCATCCATGATTTCAGTCCTGTTAGTGTTACAATATCACTGCGCGCTGTGCTCATCCTCTTTAATATCAGTTCTCTTGTGGTCTCTCTCTGCGTGTGCTGTAATAGTGACGGAACATCGATCATAATTGTCCCATTTAGTACTGTCTAGAAATTCTGGTTTTTGTTCACAGTTCACTGTTCCCGAGCAAGGAACCTTAGCCCTCATGACCGAAGGCTCCAAACCTGGTCACGAACTAATCTGAAGAGAACACGGTTGTGCAGAGACACTCATCCAGGCATAACATTATGTGACACAGCATCCGAGATCTCACTAGATTGATATCCTGTCCCTGGAGGAGTCCTGTTAGTATGTCGTTCATTGGCTCCGTCCATCAATCAACACTAGGCAGAAGCACACGGGTGGATCTCCGAGCTTGATACACTTTTGTGAAGCGCTGCTTGTGTTGTTCCTCCAAATGCCTGTGACGTTGCTTGTGATGCATGTGCTGCTTCAGCTAAAAAAATAATTACTTGTGATGTTGCTCCAGATGCCTCCTAGTCGCAAAACACTGATGTATCTGTTGTGCCATCACCGTCTCTCTGGATATTAGTTTCCCAATCATTCCCCTCTTCCTATACATCTCTCTATATATGTCCACCAACGACCTCTTTTTCTTCGGTTTCGAGCTGCTGACAACTAGCTTTTCAAAGGTATGAGTAGAGAATTGCTTGTAAGATTACCTAGAGGAGGCTACATGAAGAAGACTCCAAATGAGATGTGAGTCATTTTCATTCCCTAAACAATGAGATGTGAGTCATCCTATATAGGTCGGCTGCACTACTTCTGCACTTATATGATGGAAGATTGATGGGTAGGGCAAAAGAATTCTCTGAGAAGCCTCATCCAACCACAGGTTTTTAAGGCTGTTAAATAGATCTTCCATATCTTGAAATATTCAAATGGCTTAATGGCCGTGACCCGACTTTGGAAATGATTTTTTTTAGATGTGGCCTTAAATAGGGAAAATATGTAGTGCAAACCACAACTACCATGAAAATCTATGTAGAGCACAACGAAAAAGTAGTGCAAACCACAACTACCATGAAAACCCGTGTAAAGCACAACAAAAAACCCGTCTATACCTTAACAGCTGGAAGCACCACAACGCGGCAGGGAACCGGATCTCTACAGGAGCGGACTTGGTGGTCGGCAGCGAGGCAGCGGAAGCAGCCGTTGGAAGGAGGGATGAAACGCTTGGGTTGTGTGCGAAGAGGAGGGGCGTTACTGTTACATAAAGCTGCGACGGGGTAGCAGCGGGGTAGCGTCAGAGTGGACGGCCATCAGAGCAGGGGGGTAGGGAGCAGGGGAGAGCAGGCGTGCTTGAGTCCGTGGGTCAGGGCAGCTGCAAGAGATACGCAATCTCCGCGCGGCGCACGACAGACAAGACGAGTCAGGGGCAACAGGGCTCTGTAAGGCTCATTATACGCATGTCGCGTATGGGGGGGGGAGCTGTCTCCCAACGGGAGGGTGGCTGCTGCAGAGCTGCATTGAAGTGGGTTGCCTAACTGGGCTGCAGCATTCAAGGCGGCAGCTTCGTCGGTGTGGAGGGCGAGCTCTACACACCGCTGAGCCGAAGCCGGCGATGAGCAAGAAAAAATAAATACATCAACCGCCGTGGAGGTGTCACTGACATTGAACATGTTAGCCTGGGTGGCCGGACAGGATCAAAAATGGGAGTAGCGGTGAGATGGGAATTTAGGAGGTTAGACATGGAGGAGATTTGGCAAGGGGCTGGAGGTAGGTGTGAGCCATAGTGTACCTAGATTGGGAAGGGGAAGGTCCAGGAAAACCGGCGAGGCGGTGCAGTGGAAGTCTATCCTAGAAGGCTGGAACGCGACCCCGGGTCTTAGCGATGATCCATGCTACTCCTAGACGTGATCGAGCCAAGGCTGTGGCGTCGTCCCTGGGTGGCACAGCAAGCTCGGTGAACGGTGTGGCTAGCAGTCGGCTGCAGCGCTGGGCACCAGGGTTGGGATTCGGGAAGAGGAGCGGTGGGCACTACTGCGAAGGTTGGGTTTTCTTGGGGCGTGGGCTGCGGGGGGGTGGGGGCGGGGCGGGGATGGCGGTGGCGAAAAGGGGGCGGGCGGAGCAATAATCCATTCTATTAAACAAAAAGATTTAATGTAGTAGTGACTTTGGGTGTTTTGAACCATTTTCATGTTTTCCATTAATTATTTTGTAGAATGAAGTATGGAATGTAGATTTCATCTAAACGTACTATGGGCTAATTTTATTGTTTGTTGGTACTGTATTGTATTAGATCAACTTCGATGCTTGCGCAAAAAAAAGATTAAATCCGCCTAAATGGTATTTGGACACACCACGCACTAGTACCTAATTTGTTTTTCTCGTGACGGGCCAAAACCATTTTGAGTGGCGGCAAATCAGCCCGTCACTAAGCAAAGGTCACAGTAAATCACAGGAACTTGCGTGGCCGGCACACGGTGCCCGCCACGGTTAATAAATCCCCCGTGGCGGGCACATTAGGATGCCCGCCACGGTAAAGGTTTCCGCAAGACCTCGCCGCCGGGTTGCCGCCGCTAGCCTTTTCTCGGTGAGAGCCGCACACCGACGCTTGTTTCTTGATCCCCTTGATGATGTAGTGCCTGATGCGCCGCTTGTTGCCTCGCTTGATCACTAGCCTCGCCGGAACGCCATCACGCTCACCGAGACCGCCGCCGCCGCCACCGCCGTCGACCATCCCGCCTCCGTCGTGTTTTTTCTTCGAACCAACGTGAGCATCGTGATCCCGGAGTACTCAACAAGGCTTACCCGACTAAAGAAAATAGAGAAGACTCGGGGATGCTAGTCATAGGTTAGGTTATATCAAGGACTCATTTTGCATAAAAGCTTACTAAAGTTGGTTCCTACTTTCAAAGTTTTAATTCAACTTTAGTGGAACCTCTCATCTAGGTTATCATCTACTAAGGGTAAGGCACTTCCCAATCAACTCTCTTTTAAACTTAAAATCTCATAAGTTACTACGAAGGAGGTGCGAGGATCAAGGCTCCCTCAGATCGCGAGCACACGACGATTCGAATCACTTTAACCCGGTGGGGATACCACACCACACAATATATGTAGCACCGAAGCTTGCATATATCAACCATCTCCCAGTTCGTTCAAATCGGGAAAGGGCCTACGCCACCCGAGAATACAGTACACCTCCATCCCGGGACTTTAACCCACCGAGGGTATCTTGTACTCCCGCCATCTCTCCGCCCCAAAGCGGGGGTTACCGTTCCCGATTTGACACACCCCCAAGATCGAGCTTGCCCGTTCCCATAACACGGGGATGTGATGAGTATAACACGACCATGATCCAAGGGCCAATCCAACGGACGGTATTAACTTATCAACTAAAAGGTGAATCATCTTTCCAAAACTTTGTAAAACATACTATCTTTTGAGCAAAGCTAAGCATCTATGCATTTTCGAAATAAACAAGTTATCAAGGATAATAATTCAAGCTCAATAAAGGTCATGCATCAAGTAGGCAATCACTCAACTCCTAATCACCTAATGCATCATATCATCAACATAAGTGTGTAAAACTTTATAAAATAACAAGGAAGGTTTAATGTATCAAGGGGCTTGCCTTCAAATAAGTAGCACTCGGGTTCGGGATCCGATCCACAAATATCAAAACCCTTGAAACGGATTCACAATCTCCTCCGAAACTTCCTCAACTTTGAAGTTCCCACTATCGTTCTCTACACGAAGATAATGCATGCTTCAACATGATGCCGAAATGATAAACATGATGCTTTGAAGTGCATGGAATTTAAACAACAACTTGAGTACAACTTTCCTTCACGATAAAGTTGCAACCTAACAAAACCAACTTGTTGAACTACTCTAAAGATATCATCACCATTGCCTAAGGAGTTCTCAAGGACCATCTTACACAAGTAAGATTCTAATTCATAAAACAACACAACATTTCTACATCAAACAACATTCATTTTCTTTAATTAAAATAAAGCATAAAATAGAAAATAATTTAACTAACTCAAACTGACCCCAAACTTTTTCTACAAGTAGGTCCTATCATAAAACAGTTCTAAATAAAATTTCAAGATTTTTGGATGTCTAGATTATTTTATAAAATTCCTCAAAAGTCTCTTTTTTGAATAAAAGCTGGGAATTTTAAATTAAGTCAAAACAGTTTAAAATTTGAATTTGAAAATTTTCCCACAATCTAGACATCATGAAAGACACACACAAAAATTTTCATAATTTTCTAGGCTCTGGATAATTTCCTACGAATTTTAAAAGAAACCGAAATTTCAAACTTTTAAACAAATCGAGAAAAAAAAACAAATTAAAAGAAAAGATCGGCCATGGGCGAATCCGCCCAAGTTGACTTATCAGGTCAACAGACCGGCCCGAACGCAAAGGCAAGCCGCCCAAGGCGGCCTGCCTAGACTTGACTCGACACTTTTGCGAAAAAGACCTCGGACCTCAATGAAAACACAAACAAGGACGAGTACTATTCACATGAGTCACGGACTTTGCAAAACAGACCCCTAGAACTAATCTAATTTATCTTTTTCACAGTCCCCTGGCCTCCCCGATGTTGACCACAGCCTGTCGGCGACGACGGCCGGATCCCGACCGGCGGCGAGCCTCTCGACTCAACGGATTACTCCAATCGACCCTCCATGGCATCGCGAACACGATGACTCCCCAAAACCTAACCCCTAGAGCACCCGAGCATCCCCGCGGTTGAAGATGGCGGCACTGCGATGACATCGGCGCGGCGGCGGCAAGAACTCACCGGAGCGTTTTCCGACGAAACCAGCCACACCACGGAAACAAAGACGCAAAAAGCGAACAAGGCCCCTCACTTAATCGAACAAAACCGACCCTAGAAGGACCGGGACTCCGCACGCGGCGGCGCGGCCACGGCGGCGCACATTGGCAAGGGCGTTCCGGTGGCTACGACGCACTACAGTCTCAACCAGCTAGCGCTACCGCTCCGCTAGACCATAAGGATTGCGATGCTCTCGTTGGTTGGCGAGAAGATGCACTGGAGCTAGGTCGTCGACGGTGACAATGACGGCGGCGGCGTTCTCCGATGTGCGGCGCCCGCTTCCGGCGACTCTCGTGAGACAAAAGGCAAACGGACGGACCGACCATGACCACGACGACAAGGCGAAGCGAAAAGGCTAGACGGTTGAGTAAGATGCTCACTGAAACGTCGGGTCGACGTCGAGATGGCTCACGGCGGCCCCGCCGGCCGTGGGGAAGAAGACGCCGGGCTAATCCGACGACTAGAGTGCAGGGGTTTTCGCTCAAATGAAACGCAAGGAAGCTACGAATCCTCGGCCAGAAGTGGCTAACCGAATGATGGAACGATTGACGCCAATTTATAGGAAAATTGACGGTGGTCAACGGGCGGCGACGTGAACAAGTTGGCAACGGCGATGTCGATCGAGCTCTCGCCACGGCCGGGCGGGGCTCGGGATGGCAAGGTGACACGGCGATCGATATTGACACGTTAAGGATGAGGTGGCATCACGGATTCGCTCGAAATCGACCGGCGGCGATCGGCGGCGAGGGACAAAGACTGTTGTCTGCCCCTGTTCTTCCCCTTTCCCCCTTTTCTATTTTATTTCTCAAACCCTAAACTGAATTTATCAAATTACTCACAAAAATTGAACTGCACTAAAAAAAAACTCCAAAAAAAACATTGTTCTAACTTTTCAAACTCTACAAAAGTCATTACGTAAAACATCTTCAAATTTTGACTCTAAACTAGACTTTTTGAAAAGGCATGATTTGAAATTCAAATTGAGATTTGAAATTACTTCAAAAATTTGAACTAAACTTGAAAAACTCAAAATACCAACTTTGTCCACCTTGAAAAGATTTACAAAGTTGCTATTGAAAAAGTTTTCTCAAATTTTGGCTAAATTTGAAATAATTGAAAAAAGGGGTAAAACTAGGGTTTGAAAAAGTAGGGTAAACACATGAAATATCATTCAACTCAACATTCAAATTGCATTTCAAGGCACTTAACACACATTGCAATGAATTAAACTCATTTTAGTGAATGCATGGCAAGGTTCTCACAATGTAAGCTTTGCAATGCATATGATGACATGGCCACTTTAGAGAAGTCGGGAATAAAACGACGGTAATAACCCGCCATTCCCAAGAAACCGTGAACTTCATGAACAAGTGGTAGGCGGCTTCAGTTCAGAATATCCCGATCTCAAGTCAATCTTGAGAACACCTTAGCTCCCGCAAGTTGATCGAATAACGAGATCAATTCTAGGCAACGGATACTTGTTCTTAATAGTGACTTCATTTAGAGGACGATAGTCCACACATAATCTTAGGGTTTGATCCTTCTTCTTCACAAATATTGCAGGACATCCCCAGGGTGAAGAACTAGGTTGAATAAAACCTTTATCGAGCAACCCTTGTAATTGAGAAGGGAGTCTCTTTGTAGTGTTTCCGGCTGTGTCGGTTAAGCACGCCGTTCGTTGGAAGGCCCTTGGATCATGAACTTTGTATACCGGCCACATACTTTGGGTAAGCCCGATCTCGGGGTGTGTCAAATCGGGAACGTACAACCAAGGGGGAGTGGAGAGATGGCGGGAGTACAAGATACCCTCGGTGGGTTAAAGTCCCAGGACGGAGGCGTACTGTATTCTCGGGTGGCGTAGGACGCGGTCCCGTTTTGAACGAACTGGGAGATGGTTGATATATGCAAGCTTGGGTGCTACATATATCGTGTGGTGAGGTTTTTAACCAACTTCAATGTTCCATAACTTAACTACGATGGAGGTGCGAGGATCAAGTCTCCTTTTATCGTGGAGCCAACGACGATTCGAATCACTTGTAACCCAGCTGGGGATACCTCACCACACGATATATGTAGCACCAAAGCTTGCATATATCAACCATCTCCCGATTCGTTCAAAAACGGGACCCGGCCCCACGCCACCCGAGAATCTGATGCGCCTCCGTCCCGGGACTTTAACCCACCGAGGGTATCTTGTACTCCCGCCATCTCTCCACTCCCGGTCTTGGCGGTTGTGCGTCCCGATTTGACACACCCCCGAGATCGGGCTTACCCAAAGTATGTGGCCAAGATACAAAGTTCATGATCCAAGGGCCAACCAACGAGCGGTGCTTAACCGACACACAAAGGAAACACTACAAAGAGACACCCTTCTCAATGCAAGTTACCCGACCGGTCTCAAATTAACTTATCTTTCACATTCTAATTGTGAATCATCATTGAAGAACTTTGTAAACATTATAAAAGCATTCTAACTTTTAAGCAAAGCATAGAATCTAGCTCTTTTTGAAATAAAACAAGGTTATCAAGGATGATAATTCAATAACAAGGATGGTTATGCATCAAATAGGTAATCACTCAACTCCTATTCACCTAATGCATCATATCATCAACATAAGTGTGTAAAACTTTGTAAATAATCAAGGAAGGTTTAAATGTATCCGGGGCTTGCCACGTGTTGCAGGGAAGAGTTAGATTCGAGAAGTAAGATTGTCGAAGTCAAACTTGACATTATCCTTGTCGACGGACGGATCTTCTCTCGAAGCTTGATCATCGCGAACCATAACTACACCTTCTCCAAAGCTTCATCAATACGATGCGACTCACTCTCGTATACTCTACACGTAGATGATGATGCATGCTTTAGCATGATATGATGCATGAAAGTGCATAGATGAAAGATGTAACAGTTTAATTAACTCGAGCATAACTTCCCTTCACGATATAACTAGGTGGATTATTCACAAATCAAGTTTTAATAATTATAAAACAAGTTGATAATAGATACATCAAGCAAGTACATACATTATCAAAGAACAGCAGGGGTTTCATGTTCCAAGGTCCACAATCAACTCCAAGAATTCACGTCATGATCTATGCTAATCATTTAATGATTATAACTAATAATTAAGGCATATAACTAAGGATATATTTAAACATTATCAAATTAATCCCAAACTTTTTATGAAGGTAGGTATTAACTTTAAACAGATACGCAAAAAGTTGCAACATCACAGGATTGATACTTTAGTCTTCAAAAATACTAGAAGTTGCATTTCTTAATTAAAAGAGGTATTTTTTTATCTCGTACCAAAACTACTGATTATGGTTAACTAATATTTTTCAATGAAAAAGCATCATGTAAAAAGTCTACAAAACAAATTTCATAATTTTACCATGCACCAAACATTAGATATGAAAATCACAAAATTCAGCCAAAAAGAAAAAGAAAAAGAAAACCTTTTTCCTTTCTTTCTCTCGGCTGCACAGGAACGACCCACACTGCTCTTCTCCTTCCTCCCGTACGCACGCGCGACTGCCCCACGCCGTTACTAAAGTTGGTTCCTACTTTCAAAGTTTTAATTCAACTTTAGTGGAACCTCTCATCTAGGTGATCATCTACTAAAGCAATCACTTCTCAACCAACTCACTTTTAAACTTCATCTAGGTTCCATAATTCAACTACGATGGAGGTGCGAGGATCAAGTCTCCTTATATCGTAGAGCAACGGCGATTCGAATCACTTAACCCAGCTGGGGGATACCTCACCACACGATATATGTAGCACCCAAGCTTGCATATATCAACCATCTCCGATTCGTTCAAAACGGGACGGCGCCCACGCCACCCGAGAATACAAGACGCCCCGTCACGGGACTTTAACCCACCGAGGGTATCTTGTACTCCCGCCATCTCTCCACTCCCGGTCGCGGTTGTATGCGTTCCCCCGATTTGACACACCCCGAGATCGAGGGCTTACCCAAAGTATGTGGCCAAGATACAAAGTTCATGATCCAAGGGCCTTCCAACGAGCGGTGCTTAACCGACACGGTAGGAAACACTACAAAGAGACTCCCTTCTCAATGCAAGTTACCCGACCGGTCTCAATTTAACTTATCTCTCACATTCTAAGTGTGAATCATCATTGAAGAACTTTGTAAACATTGTAAAAGCATTCTAACTTTTAAGCAAAGTATAGCATTTAGCTCTTTTTGAAATAAAACAGGGTTATCAAGGATGATAATTCAATAACAAGGATGGTTATGCATCAAATAGGTAATCACTCAACTCCTATTCACCTAATGCATCATATCATCAACATAAGTGTGTAAAACTTTGTAAATAATCAAGGAGGGTTTAAATGTATCCGGGCTTGCCTTCAAATAAGTAGCACTCGGGTTCGGGATCCGATCCACAAATATCAAAACCCTTTGGAATTTGGATTCACAATCTCCTCCGAAACTTCTTCAACTTTGAAGTTCCCACTATCGTTCTCTACACGAAGATAATGCATGCTTCAACATGATGCGAAATGATAAACATGATGCTTTGAAGTGCATGGAATTTAAACAACAACTTGAGTACAACTTTCCTTCACGATAAAGTTGCAATCTAACAAAACCAACTTGTTGAACTAATCTAAAGATATCATCACCATTGCCTAAGGAGTTCTCAAGGACCATCTTACACAAGTAAGATTCTAATTCACAAAACAACACAACATTTCTACATCAAACAACATTCATTTTCTATAATTAAAACAAAGCATAAAAATAGAAAATAATATAACTAACTCAATCTGACCCTAAACTTTTTCTACAAGTAGGTCCTATCATAAAAACAGTTCTAAATAAAATCTCATAAATTTTAGAAGTATAGATTAATTTATAAAATTCACCAAAGTCTCATTTTTTTTATTTAAGCTACTAATTTTTGAACATGCCAAAACAGTTTAAAATTTAATTTTGATATTTTTCCTACATTATGGACATCTTAAACAGCACACACAAAATTTTTCATAATTTTCTAGGCTCTGGATATTTTTCTATGAATTTTAGACGAAACTGAAATCTACACATTTAAATAAAATTAGAAAATCCAATTGAAATAAGAAACAGGCCACGGGCCAAATCGGCCCGACACTTTTGCGGCACGCGCCGCCCAGCCGAGGCCCAGCCAGCGCCCGACGCTGACCGGCGCCTTCGCCGGGCGCGACCGGCGATTCCTCGCCGGCGGTGAGGTCTCCGGCGACACTGCCGCCCTACGTGATCCCTGGTGACATGGCGACTCAACCTAGCGCACAAACGCGACAAGAAACGGACGGGGGCACCACCACCAACGGCGATGGCGGCGGGCGGGCGCTGTGGCCGACGGCGACGCCGACGGAGCAGCTAGAGGCCACGGGAGGGGCACCGCTAGTCCAAAGACCATCGGGCGAACCCGAGCCCCATCTAACAGCCCTAAAACCCAGGCAAGACGGACCTAGCATGTCGCGTGGCGGCGCGGCCATGGCGAGCTCGTCGGCATCCGCGTTCGACGAACCTAGGGCACTAGACTTGAAATTAAAAGCTCCTACGGGTGCCGCGAGTAAAGGGGATCACGATGCTCACGCGTTGGTTCAAGAAGAAAACACGACGGAGCAGATGGTCGACGGTGGCGGCGGCTTCGGGGCGGTCTCTCGTGAGCGTGATGGCGTCCGCGAGGCTAGTGATCAAGCGAGGCAACAAGCGAGCGCATCGCCACTACATCATCAAGGGATCAAGAAACAAGGGTCGGTGTGCGGCGAAGCTCACCGTAAAAGGCTAGCGGCAAGGCGAGCGGCGGGCGGAGGTCTTGCCGAGAAGGAGAAGACGACGCCGCTTGGGGGCGATTCAGAGAATGGTTTGCTGTGTTTTTGGCTGGTTTGGTTCGCAAGGGAGTTGCGACAAAGGTGACAAACGCTTGAAGGGCGAGCATCGAAGGGATTGACGCCAATTTATAGGCGATGCCAACGCCGGCCGGCCGGGCGCCGAGGAGTGCAAAACGACCACGCCGCCGGCAAGTGGCCTCCCGCTGCGCTAGGCTCGAGAAGACGGGCGAGGACACGGCTGCGACTCACCTGACACGCCAAGCGTGAGCCGGGCGCGCCGGACGGCCGGGAATCGGCGACGCACGACACGGCGGGCCGGCCGCGGGTCCGACGACCTCGTTGATGGCGGCGAGGGATGACGGGCTCCTATGACGAGGACACGATGGCGGTTGAGGTGGATGTGATTGACACGCAGGGGACAGTGGCGTGGCCAGGCCGGACGGGCGGCGGGGACCGGCGAAGGACCGAGAACACGGGCCGGCGGCAAGCAGCTGCGTGGGGCCAAGATCGCTCACCTTTCCCCCAAAAATTCAAATTCTAACCCTAGCCACTGAAATTCACAAATTACTTTCAAAATTTGAACTACACTCAAAAATCTCCAAACACAACTTTTGCATAATTTTTCGAGATCTACATTTTTCTCAATTGGAAGATTTCCTAATTCGGCCTCTAAGATTGAATTCTTGAAAAGTCGATTTGAAATTCAAATTGGGATTTGAAATTACTTTAAAAATTTGAACTAAACTTGAAAAACTCAAAACATCAACTTTGTTCATCTCAAAAAAGATCTACAAGGTTGATGTTGGAAGTTTTCCCAAATTTTGCTTAAATTTGAAATAATTGAAAAGGGGGTAAAACTAGACTTTTGAAGAGTAGGGTTTGACACATGAAATATCACTCAATTCATCATACAAATTGCAATACAAGTCATTTAACAAACATTGCATTGAATTAAACTCATTTTAATGAATGCATGACAAGGTTCTCAAAAATGATGCTTTGCAATGCATATGATGACATGGCAAATTTAGTGAAGTAACACCGTGGTGTTCTGACTCTTTTCCCCTTAAAGAAATCTCGCCCCGAGATTTAGGTACACGTAAAACAAACATAACGGCAAAGGAAATGTGTCAGGAAGACACATCTAACTTACCCACAAAATAACCAAAGGTTTTACGAAAGTCACTTCTTCTAAACTCAAAAGAAACAAACCACTATTCTTTCAGAGAACTATAAGTTAGATAGAAGCGTAGAAATTTGGGAAAAAATACTCTTGGAAAAACTTTTCTAGCTCCCAGGTTGCTTCTTCTTCAGAATGTTGATTCCACCGAACCTTATACCACCTGATTGTTCTTCTTCGGGTAACACGATCTTTTTGATCTAAGATTCCAACTGGATACTTGGAGTAAGTCGGGTCGATTCAAGTTCGACTCCTTCAAAGTCAACTACTTGGTCCGGTACTCTAAGGCATTTCTTCAATCGTGATACATGAAACACATTGTGTACCGCTGAAAGTCGTTTCGGTAGCCTCAAACGGTAGGCCACTTTTCCACATCGCTCTATAACTTGGAATGGTCCAATATAACGGGGTGCTAATTTCCCTTTAACTCCAAAACGTTTCACACCCTTCATAGGCGATACTTTCAGATAGACATAATCATGTATTTCAAACCTTAAAGACTGACGTCTCCTATCTGCATAACTCTTTTGTCGAGACTGGGCTGCTTTCATATTAGCTCGGATAATTCTAACCTTTTCTTCTGCGTCTTTTACTAGATCCACACCAAAGAACCATCTTTCTCCAGATTCAGACCAATTCAGTGGAGTCCTACATCCGCGACTATATAAAGCTTCAAATGGTGCCATCTTGATACTTTCTTGGTAGTCTGTTATTGTAAGAGAATTCCCGCCAAAGGCAAGCATTCATTCCACTTAGTAGGATAGGTAAGAACACAAGCCCTCAACATATCCTCTAGTATCTGATTAACCCTTTCGGTCTGTCCTCCAGTCTGTGGGTGATAAGCAGTGCTATGCATAAGCTGAGTACCCAAAGACTCTTGTAACTTCTTCCAAAATTTATCCATAAACACTGAACCTCTATCTGACACGATTTTCCTTGGTGCACCATGAAGACTAAAGATTCGTTGAATATAAAGTCTAGCATAGTCTGGGGCTCTATAAGTATCTTTGACAGGAAGAAAATGAGCTATCTTTGTGAGACGATCTACAATGACCCAGATGGAATCAAAACCCTTAGATGTCCGGGGTAGACCAACAATAAAATCCATTCCAATTTCCTCCCATTTCCATGATGGAACAGGGAGAGGATTCAACAATCCTGCAGGCTTCATGTGGACGGCTTTAACTCGCTGGCATGTATCACATCTAGCTACATACCGGGCTATCTCAATTTTCATCTTTGTCCACCAAAACCTTTGCTTTAAGTCCTGATACATCTTGGTACTTCCTGGATGAATAGAGTATCTAGTTAAGTGTGCTTCATCGAGGATCTGTCGACGTAACTCAGGGACTTTCGGCACTACTAACCGATTCTTGAACCATAACACATCTGCTTCATCAATTCGGAACCAAGTAGGCTTCCCACTTCTAACTACCTCCTTGATACATGCTATTTTCTTATTTCCTTTCTGTGCCTCAATAATCTGATCCTCCGTGAGTTGATATGACAAGTGAGATTGGCTATAGTTCCTTGTTTGACAATTTCTATATTAAATTTTTCTAACTCATGGCATAAAGTTCTGTTTCTTAGACTCACTGTCAAACAATTGCAATGAACCTTGCGACTGAGTGCATCGGCAACCACATTTGCCTTACCAGGATGGTAATGCACCTCAAGGTCATAATCTTTGATCAACTCTAGCCACCTTCTTCGTCGCATATTCAACTCGATTGAGTGAATATATACTTTAGACTCTTATAGTCGTATAAATATGACAGTATTGCCCAAAGATAATGTCACCAAATCTTTAAAGCATGGACAACTCGCCGCCAATTCTAGATCATGGGTTGGGTAGTGTTCTTCATGACGCTTGAGTTGTCTAGAAGCGTAGGCAATAACTCTACCTTCTTGCATAAGCACACACCCAATTCCTATTCCGGAAGCATCACAATACACATCAAACGGCTTCTCGATATCTGGTGTGCCGTGCTAAGATCGGTGCGCTTGTGAGTGACTTCTTAACTTGTTGAACTACTCTAAAGATATCATCACCATTGCCTAAGGAGTTCTCAAGGACCATCTTACACAAGTAAGATTCTAATTCATAAAACAACACAACATTTCTACATCAAACAACATTCATTTTCTTTAATTAAAATAAAGCATAAAATAGAAAATAATTTAACTAACTCAAACTGACCCCAAACTTTTTCTACAAGTAGGTCCTATCATAAAACAGTTCTAAATAAAATTTCAAGATTTTTGGATGTCTAGATTATTTTATAAAATTCCTCAAAAGTCTCTTTTTGAATAAAAGTCGGGAATTTTAAATTAAGTCAAAACAGTTTAAAATTTGAATTTGAAAATTTTCCCACAATCTAGACATCATGAAAGACACACACAAAAATTTTCATAATTTTCTAGGCTCTGGATAATTTCCTATGAATTTTGAAAGAAACGAAATTTCAAACTTTTAAACAAATCGAAAAAAAAAAAACAAATTAAAAAGAAAAGATCGGCCATGGGCGAATCCGCCCAAGTTGACTTATCAGGTCAACAGACCGCCTGAAGCAGCACGAGGCCGGCCCAAGGCGGCTCGCCTAGACTTGACTCGACACTTTTGCAAAAAGACCTCGGACCTCAATGAAAACACAAACAAGGACAGAGTACTATTCACATGAGTCACAGACTTTGCAAACGCACCCCTAGAACTAATCTAATTTATCTTTTCACGGGTCCCTTTAAAAAAATAAAAAAATCAAAACCCAAGACAGGCCCGCCGAGCGCATCCATGGGCCCGCCGAGCCCATCTAGGGGCAAGCACCGCCGCGCCGCACGAAACCCCAGGAAGGGGACGTGGATTATTTGGGCCGCCGCCGCCGTGGAGGGCCGCCGCTGGAGCCGCTCCACCGCCGATCCGCGCCGCCGGCGGCCCGGATCCGCCTCCGGGAGGGCCGCGCCGGGATCCGCCGGAGGGGCCGCCGCCGATCCGGGCCGGCATGGCTACCGCGCCGCGATCCGCCGGCGATCCAGTTGCCGCCGTGCTCGGGGTAGAGGCGCCGTGCGTGCTGGGGGTAGGAGGCGCCGGATCGGGTGGTGCACGACGCCGCCAGATCGCTTGCGCCGCCAGATCCGGGATCGACGCCGTGTGCTTTCGGGTAGAGGCGCCGCCATGCTCGGGTGGGGGAGGCGCCGCCGTGCTTTCGGGGTAGAGCGCCGCCGTGCTCGGGGAGGAGGCGGCCGCCGCCGTGCTCGGGGTAGGAGGCGGCCGCCGCCGTGCTTGGGGTAGGAGGAGGCGCCGCCGAGAGGGAGTGAGAGGACCGAAGGGGAGAGGGATCATGGGCGCCGGAGGGGGGAGAGGATGGGGGAGGGCCGGCGGCGGGATTTGGGGAGGAGGGGGCGCCGGGAGAGGGGACGGGGGGAGAGGATGGCGGACTCACTCGGCCTAAGGAAGTGAGAGGAGCGGCGCTTGGGCCGGAGGATGTGAGTTTGACCGAAACCCTAATATGGTTTATATATATGCTGTGTCAAATCGGGCCAAGATGGGCCATCTCCCGGGCCTCAATTTTTGGTGACGGGCGTTTTACAATGCCCGCCACGGAAAGATCTTTTCGCGTGGGCGCATCTTAACGCGCCCGCCACGCAAAAGATTTTATTTTTGCGTGGTGTGCGTGTTAAGGTGCCCGCCACGCAAAAATCTTTCCCGTGCGGGAAAAAACGCCCGCCACGTAAAAAAAAAACCGGACGTGGGCGGGTATTTTCCGTGACGGGCAAAAAAAGTGCTCGCCACGGAAAAAGATTTTGCCGGTGCTCGCAAAATCATTTCGTTACTAGTGACGGGCGATGTATACGTTCTTATAGTGGCCCTAGTCGCCTAAATTGGCGATCTCCGCCATCTTTGCTTACTGATCTCATGTTGATTCTGAACGTGCCTAGCCGGTTCATATTTGTTTCCTCTTTCTAGTTTTTAAATTTTGTTGATAGAAGGAGCAAGATAAATAATGAAAATTAATACAAAAATGTCTTATAGCCCAAGTTATATCTTTCATGTAGTTTAGTCTTCCTAATTTTGTATATATATTTTATCTCTTATTTGTTTCTTTACTCTTTAGACTTAATCTAAATAGATTCTCGGACTCATAGAGTGGTGTCACTACTACGCAATTCATTTATGGTGGCGTCCATGCAACATAGGGTCACGGAAAATCATGCTTTTTCGGTGGCGGTTTATATGCCCGCCATGGTTAGTAGAAAAAACAAAAGCCCAACCGAAACCCGCAGCCCGCCCGGCCGGCAGGGTTTCACGGGGCCCGCCGCCCGCAGCCCCGCCCGCCGCCGGCCGCCGCCGCTTCGCCGCACCATGGGCGGATCCAAAGGGAATAGAGGCCGATTCGCCCTCCCCGCCGGCGGATCTAGAGGAAGGGGAGGAGGTTTGGTCGTCGCCGGAGATCCACCGCCGGGCCTCCACGCCGCCACCATCCGGATCTCGGGAAGGAGCCGCCGGCGTGGTGGAGGGAGGAGCCGCCCCCGCCATGCGCCTGGATCTCGAGGAAGGAGCCGCCGCCGTGGAGGGAGCCGCCGCCGCCGGCGCGCCGGATCTCGGGCTCGCCGCCCACGACGCCACCTCCTCGTGCGCGCCGGCGCGATGACGCGCCTCCGTGACGCGCGGCGCCCGCCGCCGCCGACACCTCCGCGCGCCCCGCGAGTGCCCCCACCCGGCCCCCCCCCGCCTCTCGAGCACCGCCGTCCGACCACCGGCGTGAGGATGGGACCTGGAGGAGCTCAAGTGCCATGGGTAGAGGAGGGGTGAGGAGAGAGATCGGGAGTTAGAGAGAGGGAGCCGGGAGTTGGAGAGAATAAGAAACCCTAAGTCCCATATATATACTCGGGGAGCATTATTGGGCTACGATGGGCCGTCCGGGCTCGAATATGGACAAGTATTTACTGCCATGGTTAATCGATTTACCGTAGCGGTTATTAAAACCGCCACGGTTAATAAAAAAAGCACGTTTCTCAAAAAACCGCCACAGAAAATGAAATCCGATCACCACGCAAAATTAATCCTGTAGTAGTGGTAATGGTTAGCACCGATATGATATATATAAATGTTTCTTTTACTCATTTTCCGAATAGATATTTTTTACCGACAATATTTGGATTTGATTCATACCGTATTCGATAATCATTATTCATATCCATATCCGTCTCGGAATCCGAATTCGGACATAATATGAAAACAAATGTGGTATCAGTGATATCCGTTCGTACATTTTCATCCATATTAGCTAGCATCCAAAAACCTGGCCTAACTGGGTTCAGTTTTTTCATATGACCAACAGCAAAGCCAGCCTATACTATTTGCATATCCAGTCTGGTACGGTCATTTCTTGATGCGTGCGACCACATACCCAGTTCCACAGTCCAGATTTTCTTGCAATAACCTCAAGAAATGGTTGTGATGTTGTTCCAGATGCCTCCTAATCGAAAAACACTGATGTGTCTGTTGTGCCATCTCCATCTCTCTGGATATTAGATTCTCAAGCATTCCCCTCTATCTGTACATCTCTCTGTATATGTCCACCAAGGACTTATTTTTCTTCGGGTTTGAGATGCTGACAACTAGCTGTTCAAAGGTACGAGTAGAGAATTGCTTGTAAGATTATCGAGAGGATACAGGAAGAACTCTGCAAATGATATGTGAGTCATTTTCATTCCCTAAACAATAGGATGTTAGTCATCATAGGTCGGCTGCACTACTTCTGCACTTATAGAATGGAAGATAGATTGGAATTCGCCGCCATAGCAGCCTCATCCACCACATGTTATATGTAGTAGGTCGCTAGTACAAAACAAGTTTTTAAGGCTGTTAAAAAAAGATTCCGTATCTTGAAATAATAAAATGGCTTAATGGCCGTGACCTGATTTTGGAAATGGTTTTTTCAGATATGGGCCTAAATAAGTCAACGTCTTTATAAAATTTAGTCGTACAACAAATTTCAACATGTACATATTATTTAGTTGGATGAAGATAAATGTTATAGTTGTCTCAAGTCAATTTTTTTCGTGTGTTTGAGAATTCTTAGATAAACTTTTTTGCTTGTTCTTGTGTTCTTGTTGTTTCTATTCCTGTTTCGGTAATTTGCCTCAATCTACTTGTTCATGTATTTTTTGTTGTAGGTTTTTCGGTGGAATCTATTCACTACTTGTCTAGCGACCCTTCGTTTCAAGTAGAAATCATTCAAATAGATGCAATCTTTTTGTTGAGCTGTGATTTTGCATTAACCTATGCGGAATTTCTGGTCCAGACAGAAACTTCTTAACCTTACATCTGAGACAAGTTTTGTGTTTTTCATGAATGCCTGTCCACACCTCTAGGTGACATCTCGATCCTTTCGATACAACTATTAACTTAGATGGACACCTTAAGATGCCCGCATCTAAAAATCGATTTGGAAAGATGCACACTTAGAATGGCCGTCAGATGGCCATCCTAAGGTGACCCCCTCTATTAATCCAAGAATTGCAGAAGTTATCGCCTTAGGGACGCCCACTTGTGTACATGATTTTTAGAGGTGGGCATTTGGGTAGAGGTTGAATGACTGAGGCATTTGTGTAGAGCTTTGTTCATCAGAGATAATGCCTCCTAAAATTGTTTTTGGTAGTGATAATTCAGTGGCTCATACTTATGCCTTGGAATGTCAGTGTTGCTCATACTAGTATTTAATTTATACATGGGGATCAAGCACAAATCCAACTCTATACATATGCCATTTTGTTGCTAGTTTGAGTGGAAGAATTTATCCCATGGCTTTTCTCTTACTCACATGTTGGGCCCCTATAGTACTAATCAATTTGTTCACACATAATTATCTGTGAATGAGGACCCAATTTTACTTATGATGCACCAATGAAGGATGGTATTGCAGAATTGAGCACTCTTCCAAAGACATCAAAATCAGTAGTCATCGTTGACCCATCTGAACACACACAGATTCGAAAACCTCCTCTCGCACCAGTCAAGGCAAAAAAACAAATTATGTCAGCTGAGTATCTCATGAGATTTCACTGAAAAAGAGATCAACTTGTTTGAGAGTTTGCTCCAATGCTACGGTAGAAGGATGAGACCATGCCACGGGGTAAGCCAGTTCCTCAGGGACGGCAAGAGCTTTCTGGATAGACCTTGCAGTACAACATGCTCCAGATGCCATGCCTCCTAATCCTAGAACACAGTTTCCTCCCTCTGTCGCCAATATGTGGCTCCGGCAGGGCGTGCCACTGTGCTGACAGTCTGACTCCCACTATCCAAAATGTCGTGCCTTGCATTTCCCTTGCATCTCCACCATGAGGCTCGGCACCTTTTATCCATCTAGCCGTCTGCACTCATTGCTTTTGGTGGTGTGGTGGCCTCGAGCTTGCAGTAGGCTGGGATAATGGTAACGTCAACTGGCTCGGGTGCATGAACATGAACACAGAAGGCATCAGCGAGCGCTAGTGGAAATCCTCGTAGCATTTTAGGCACCTCCATAGCTGTCCTAGTTCCTGATGCCTCCTAATTCTAATGAATATGCTCTCTTTGTTCTTGACACGTACAGTTGCTACCTGCAATGCTCTCTCTGTCTCTCTCTCTCTCAGCTTGCGACTCCAACACTAAAATTTTGGCTGGTGTTCATATGATACATAATCAGAGCAAGCTGCGGGATTTTCCCCTCTTTTATTCACACATATAGTGTGCGATCAACTGGCTGAATCAAGGCCAAGTGACCACGTGCAGCTAGCCACCTTTTGCCCCATAACTAAGGCCGTGTCTGTATTTATATGAGCATAGTAGATGTGAATTATTTGTTTTTCTATCTGTTTTCCCAGGCTCAAAAGTGTTTGTAGCTCCATGATTGTTTGTCTATATATGGTGAACAGGCACAGTAGAAAAATTTCTCTTGCACTAGGAGTAGTGGAGATAAGTGGAAGATGTAAATAAGAAAACATAATTTACATGATCATTTTTACGCTAAGAATCAATTCACATGCTACTGGTGCCGCCGAGCATTTCTGGACACAAGCTATAGACTCAAACTTGTTCAAGGTAGCAAAGCAGAGCAGAGGACCGGATCAGAAGACATGTAGCAGAACTCTGCCACCAGCTTTGATTGGATCTTAAAGTTCTCTCATCCTTGTGGCACGAGGTAGGGTCACAGATACCTTCCCGATCCATTTGAAATGCACACACTGCATCATATAAAATCCGACGAAGGACCTGAAACCACGGCAGAGAGAGGCGCACGCTGAGGCTCGCATCAGCCGCGTCCGGCGGCACCTGGCGCGCGGCGCAGTCCTCTCTGGACTATGTCCGGTGCCCCCAGCTGGCGTCCGGCGAGGCCCCCCTCCCTTGAGCTCTCCGGACTACGTCCGGCGCCCGCCGGACGCGTCGGTGCTTCCTCCATGGCGTCGGCGC
The DNA here is from genome assembly GCA_015847255.1 of Hyparrhenia diplandra. Classification (NCBI taxonomy): domain Eukaryota; kingdom Viridiplantae; phylum Streptophyta; class Magnoliopsida; order Poales; family Poaceae; genus Hyparrhenia; species Hyparrhenia diplandra. Next base: position 1,590,152 of record JADLZK010006707.1, read on the forward strand.
ATGTGCGCAAACCGTGATTCGGTTCATGTCCGAACTGATCTCTTTCCCAATCAGTTTTTGGGAAGTTTTGGTGCTTGAAAATGCATCTAAGGCGGTTCCTAAGGGGATAAGCTTACTACCCCTCTATATAATGAGAGGTTCATGGCCGATTTGATCCTATCTACGTCCAATCTATCTAAGATCACATACCCACTCCCCAAACACTATTCTTCTGTCCTCAACCCCTCTAATCTGTTGTCCGGCGGCGTTCTCCGCGAATTTTCGCCGGCGTTCTAGGTGGCCTTGCCGATCCTAGGGCACCCCTCACGTGTGTCCTTCCGTCGGGTCTTCCGGAGGTGCGTTCGGGAGGTTCTCCGGTCGAAACCGAGCTCTACATCGGCCCTAACGATCTCTTGATCGTTCGTGGCAAATCACGCTGCGGTTCTCACCATTTTCAGGTTGTGCGCAACCTCCTTGGGTGTCTAAGGCCCTCCCGGTGTTCTTGGCGAGGAACCCTAGTTCTTCGTCAACAAGAAGCTTACAAGGAAAATATCGGAATCGCCACACACGTACTGGAAACAAGTTGTTAAGGGGCCCATATACAAATTAAGATATGTTATTGGACAAATTTCAACTTCATAATCCCTTGAAAGTACAATATTATAAAATAACAATAGGCATACTCCACACAGCTCCAATGCACAGATTAAGTTGCTTTCATTTTTTTCTGGAAGAAAATAAAATGGAGAACATGGAAAACCTGAACACCTGTACTTCCATCAAGATATGGACTGCGTGAAAAATTCTGTTGCGATAATTAACGAATTCATTATCCACAGTGCCATTGTTAAGCACCAGTATTAGTACCGAAAATCATTTTAGTGGCGGGCAAAAAACCTAGTTAGTGGCGGGCATGGCTGCCCGTCACTAACGAAAGGTCACGGATAATCGTGGCCTTCCGCGTGGCGGGCGGCCGTGCCCGCCACGGATAAAGTTCTGGCGTGGCGGGCAACATAACGCGCCCGCCCGCGCAAAATAGACTTAACCGTGGCGGGCGCGTTATGCTGCCCGCCCACAGTTATGTCTATTATGCGTGGCGGGCGCCTTATGTTGCCCGCCACGGCTTGATTTTTTTTTTTTAAAATGTCATATATATATGTATATATTTATATATATATAAATATGTATTATATATATAAAAATATATATATATACATCTATAAATCTATACACACATATATATAAGAAAGACAGATACTCAAAAAAATACCATATACATATATATACATCGATTCATATATATACAAGAGTTTCACCGATCGATCGATCCATTCGTTCATATCCAACAAGTACTAGTTTTAATTACAACATCCATACAAAAATTGCGAGCTATATGTTTTTTGGATGAAGATAGTCCTTAAGCTCTAGCTCTTCCCATCTCCTTAGCGGCGCATCTTTGTACAAACAGCCCCGACTCACTTTGTCCACATTGAAAATGCGGCTGGCCTTCGTGAACTACCATGTCTAGAACGAACTTGCGGATATGCGCTATTGTGCGCCTAAACCGCATCTCGTCGGTTGCCTTTTGTAGGACCCCCTGTGAAGTGGTTCTTTGCGTCTTTGAGCTGTTGGTAGCTGGATTTGTACCTTTTGCGGGCCCTAAGGTACTCGCAGACGAAGAATCCACACAAGTTTGATCCGTCACGGTTGTTTGAGGCACTACACACAATAAACCCGGTGTTATTAGTAATATCAAAGCTATAGCTAGGTAGTCGTACTAAGAAAAACTATGTTTCATTTTTTGTAGGGAAATCTCGCTTGATTTTGAGTGTATCTCCATTGCGCTCCTTACATACGGGATCGTCGATCCCGGCGGTTTTGGATCCTTCAAGTATAGCTTGTGCTGCGTACGAAATGCACTATATTGTCAACGATATATGATATTCGACTCTAGTAGTTGAATAAGGAGTTCATCGATCACTTACAGTCTCAAGATTTTTTTGAATTGTCGGTAGTCGTGCGGGTTTGTGCCTCGTAGTGAGTCAAAGATAACGGCCCTCCCGCCCCGAGGAAAGATCATGAAATAGATCCAATGTCCTGCGAGCCCCATTGGTATGGTATGGCACCGAATACATCGATACCCATTTTCCTTGACCTTTTTCATCGCCTGGTATGACGTACTCGCTACCTCCAACTTCTTAGCTCTTTCATTCTTATCCCGGACCTTCTATCTTTCCTCGTCAAGTCAAGTTCACCGGTCGGGATGGTCCGCTCTTAGCTTATAACCGATGACTGTCTCTCACGGATGTGCCATGGGAGAGAGGTAAATAATATGATTCCTTAACTTGTGGCTGCATCGGTGCTCAACCTACAAGGACATGTGGGCGTGGCATAGGTAACTTTGAAACAAAGAATCTATATCGCGATGCAAGGGACATGTGCAAGTAAAATTGCGCTTACATCGTAAACAAGGTGACTTGGGCAACGTCAATGTCCTGTCGACGAAGTAGTCTCGACATGTCGTCGAATGTAACCAAGAACTGGAGATCGATCTACGTGGTAGTGGAAGCACTCCTTAGGAAGAAGGACCGGTTATGCAATCCACGCTTTGCGCACTCTATGTACCACGCATGGAACTTCGAGTCTCCCCGTCCTCGTTATCGATGATTTGGGCCTTTGGGATCATGAACTTCCCAAACTCGAAGCGAGCCGGGGCATTCGTCGAGACAAACCCCACATAAGGTGGGGATTTTGGCTGCAAAAGCGGCGGTACAAATGTTAGCTAGGGTTGCGAAAAGATGTAGCTAATAACATATTACAACTCGTGGTTTCAGCGGGGCATACCTTTCGGATCGAACATCTATTACGGGGGCTCTTGGGTGGCGGGTACTTGTTTTGTTTGACCTCCTCTTCATCGAATGTGTGCTTCTTCGGTGCTGGAGGGCATTTGCTAGGTCTAGCAACTTTCTGCTTCCCCGGCTTGAGGTGTTGTCCATTGGAGGCCTTGAGTGTAGATGGGTGTCTCGCTCCCTACTCTCTCCTCGGGGACACGGCAGCGTGTTTTTCGCCGATTTGCTTCCTTGTATATCGGCTGCCCCTCATGTGCCGGCTCCCGAGGTGTCGGCTCCTTAGGCTCCTCGGTGCCGCCTCCTTAGGCTCCTCGGTGTTGGCTCGCCGGTGTCGGCTCCTTAGGCTCGTCTTGTGCCGGGTCCTTAGCGGGGGGCTTGGAACCATGAGGAGGGTCGTTGCCTCCGCCGTCCCTACCATCTTCATCATCATCGGAAGAGTCACCATAGGGGTCGGTGGTGTACTCGGGTCGCCGCTGTTTTTTGGCGCCGGGGAAGGTGGAGTCAATGTCGACATCTTCAGCTCAATGTCCACCTTCGGCCCACGGCATGTTGTAACCTGCAGCAGCTCCTAGAGTGTTCACCTCGTTATGGCCAGGGATAGTCCGGCTCCCGGTCTTCATGTTCGGCGCCACGTACCCAATGCTAACTTCAGCACATTCTAGAGGGATCTCGTGCGCCGTACTCTTTGCAAGATCCGGGAGGATATACCACCCCCTCGACCCCAGCGGCTTCCTCTTGCCCAACTTTGCCGACGGCGGTATCAACATTACGCCACGATGTCTCTTCGGTGATATCATCCACCGGGGTCTGTCGGTCAAGAGCGAGGTTGGGGGTTCTTTGGGGTGGGCACGGCATACCGGCATTGCGGAACATCGCTTCCGGACATCGACCATCTAGGGGTCATTGCTCGTGAGGGCCTCTTTGATGGATTGGGTGATCATTCTTTGCAAGGCCTCATCACGCCCTTCTGTCTCGGACCCTCCTTGTACCTCCGCCTCGTGTGATGCGAGGCAAGATCTCGACCGCCACGAGCCCACCGCCGCCCAACTCTTCCTCGGAGCTCATGCCACGGGACGCGCGGCCGCGATGCTCGGGGTTTCCCAAGACCAACGTCGGTGGATCGTGTCCCCGACGAATCTCGAGGGTCCCGTCATTCTTAGCCGCGATGGCCTCTATGACCTTCTTCTCGACCTCCTTCATACGGGCTTGGGCCTCGGCTTCTTGGGCTTGTGGGCATAGAGGAAGTCCCGGGTCCTTTCATCACAGCCCTCGTACGGATCCGGCTCTCCGGCTTCTGTCTTCTCCTTTCTTCCGCCCGCCACAGGCTTGTGTCGGCGTACCCAACACCGCCCATGTAGTGGGGTAGTTTGTTCCGTTTGGCTAGCTCGAGAGAACTTCTCGCTCTTAGCCTTTGCTTCGGGCATGTTTAGCCTTTTGCGAGAACTCTTCCCATACTTCTTCGAGATCATGGTGTACTTGGTGAAGGGTAGGCGTCCTTTCTTGTAAAAGTCTGCGTTGAGCCTATACTTCGATTCGGAAGCTTCTTCTGCGAGGACATATACATCTTTGCTCCACCTTTTTCATATCGGCGCCTAGCGGATATCGGAACCGTTGAAACCGCGCCAAACACCCATAACTTGTCGGTGTGGGGATGGCTTTCAGTCTTCGATTAGAATGGAGACCTTATCCTTCATGAAACACGACACCTGAGAGTCTTTGTGCCAGCGGCGACGGGGAGGCGGCGGTGGCTCGCCCGCGGCCCCAACTCTTGAATGACAAGGACCTCATCGATCTTCTTGTGCCTCCCATGGTCTCCCCTTCTCTCCGCCGGCTTGTCTCCCTTTGCTTTGCACGAAGAGGTGGCCATGGGCGAAGGGGGGTTGTTGCTCGAGCCGCTTGTGGAGGGGCGGTGGCGGGTCGTTCGGCTGTACTTCCTTAACCCGGCGCTTCTTGCCGTGCTTCGTCCGCCGGGTTGAAATTAGGATCTTCTTCCTCCTGCATGCGTTTCCTTCTACCCTTACACGGGCTATACGAGGCTCGCTTGCATCTTTGGGAAGTACTAAAGTATTTTGCCACTTTTGTTGCTAGAGCTAGGCGACTCCCATTCAAGGCTTGCGGTTGGTGACCTTGTTCATTCGACATTTCAAGCTACAAATATATAGTGCTTTAGTACTAGTATATAGGTAGAGTTGACAAACTAATTCAAAATTCTTTGAAAGAAAGAAATAAAAAAGATTGGCTCGGATATAGCCCCCTTGTGATCACATCGCTTCTAAAAGCTGGTTTCTTTGTACAAGCCGTCCCTAGTTTAGAAGCTTCCAAGTATAGGGGGACATTCAATCATCATAGCCGCTGCCTCGGCCCCAATAATTAAGTTCATTTCATTGCATATATGCCCTTTGCCCTCGGCACTAATGGGTTCACATCATTGCATATATGTTCAAGTTTCAAAACATGATAGTTTAGGGCAATATCGACATATGAGAAAAAAAACAGCCCCATGCCAAGTTTCAAAACAACAATAGCTAGGTTTGGAGCAGGTTTATAGCTAAGTATCCACGAAGTTCATGGGCAGCACTAGCTAAGTTTGGATCGGTTTAAACATTATAGTAGGGGACCTTGACAAACCATGATAGTAGGAATCACATGGCGAGTTTAATTGATTCAACATGTAAGCTAAGAACTCAAGTTAATTAGGCCATCAACATTGAGATAGTGAAATAGGGACCCAAATGACCAAGTCTAGCCAAGTCTAGGCAACTAAGGAACATCTCGGTTTAACCAAGTTTATAGCATCTAGCAAGAAAATTACAGAACCAACGATGCAGAATCACAAGCGGTGAGATAAAAAAGCAGAGGAATTAGGCCAAACATATGCTCGGCATTGGCGGTGAAATAGGGTAGCAACTTGATAGCACTAGCTAAGGATGTAGGCATCCAAAGGCATTGACAGCAGTAGATAGGTACAACACACATATATATATAGAATGAGAAATGAAAGTATTGAGAAAAAAGGACATATATACGGTGACAACATAGAAGTTCATGGACAGCACTAGCTAAGGCACTAGCTAACACTAGACCACCAAGCCAATCAGTTTTGAGAGAAATCAAAACTAAGGCAACACTAGACCACCAGTTTAAACTAAGCCAAGAGGTAATTTGAAACCAAGCCAATAGCACTAGAGGCTTTGCATGACAAGTAGAACGAGGGGGGCATGCAATTCGGCTAAGGCAACACTAGACCACCGGTTTCAATTTTAGCGACCAGCGGTTTTAAATTGAGCAGACCATGATAAAAAATAGAGCTAACACCCAAAATTCAACATAATTAGACCAGCGGTTTAAATTGAGCAGCCATGATAAAAATAGAGCCAACGAGATAGGTACATAGATAACCAATAATAGGATTAGGCAAAAATAGAACCAACAATTTAAATTGGAATACAAAAATAGAGGCAAAAACAGAGAGGATTGGGCCAATCATATGCTCGACTAATTTGTTGCAATTTGCATCATGGGCATTGACATTTATATGCTAAGTATCAAGTTTAAGCATCACAGTGAGCTAAGTTTCAAGTTTAAGCATCACGAGGCCGCGGCTAACTATCAAGTGTAAGCAACCACGGATCAATAAGCATGTGGGCGTGACATAAGCATCGGACATCACGAGTTGTGGCGAGGATGATAGGGAGGCACCTTTGGGAGCGGTACACGGCGGTGGGCGCCCGATAGGTATGGCGCCGGTGGCGAGGAAGGAGCTTGTCGATGTTTTACGACGAGAGAGCCCGCCGCGGGGGTGAACCGGCGGTTTTGTTCGGGCCTCGATGAACCTGGAGCCCGGCGGTTTGTTCTTGTGATTGACATGGAGAGCGGGGGTTTTATACTTGTTCGGGCCCTCGATCCTTGATCGAGTAAAGACCTTTACGCGTCGGTCGGTAGCGAGCTTTGTTTTTGATTGATGGGGTCACCGAGAATCGGTTGTAAGGTTCTGACACTTGATGTGTTCAAGTTGCGCTCTCCTCTACGAGGTGCTCTTTGGCTGCCTTTTATAGTCCAAGGAGCCAAAGAGCTTACTACGGACCTAGTCGGACCGAGAGAGGGTTGTGCGTAGAGGATTCGAACACCCAAACTCCTAACATGGTAATCGACTAGGATTCTATCGATTACAGAAGTCTACCGTAGCTATGCTTCCATTGCCTTACGGGGAGTTGTTTGTGGCCGCATGAGCTAGGATAGAATCCTGCGAACAACTCAGTAGAGTCCTTAGGTGATCCCGTATCCACAAGCCCCCGAGCATCTCAAGGCTGAGACATGAGAGTTGCCTTCGCTCTCTTCGGGTGAAGCCTTGATATGGTCTTGAGATCATCATACGGTGTGCACTTGAAAAGTGCACCCGTAGGGTGTAGTAACCCGAGCTTCTTGCTTTTTTGGTACAAATTTGGAAGGTCTTCGAGTTCTTTGTCTCCGTCTTCGAGTTCTTCTCTTCTCGGAATGCTCTTCTTCCATAAGCTCGAGCATCTCCGGGTATGAGTCGTAAGGGTAGTTTTCCTCGCCCTTCTCGGATGAAGCTTTAAAGCGCGGTCTTGAGATCTTTTCCTTTGTCTTCGAGTTCTTCTCGAACTTGGAGTTCTTTCTCTTGGACGGATCTTCTTTTCGCGAGCCCCCGAGCATCTCAAGTGTGAGTCATGAGAGCGCCTTTCTTGCTCTTCTCGGATTGAAGCTTTAACGCGATCTTGAGATCTCCATCCTCGAGTTCTTTCGATTCGGAAAAAATCTTATCCAGGGGTATCCCGTAGCCCCGGCGTCTTGGAGTTCTTTCTTTGGAAAGGAATCTTAGAGGTTCTTCTTTCCTCTAGGATTTTTGACCGTTTCTCCTTTTCCGTGCGATCACGGGTCATACTGATCGCGCTTTTCTTTGCGCTCTCCGTTTTTCGAGGAAGCGTCGGTGTATGGCGATCATTGCCATAAATTCTGCTTGCATGATTTGAGGTGACCGTTCCTTTACGGTGGTTGCCTCGTCGATGTGGACTTGGTCCATAGGCGTCTGGTACTGCCTATAAATATGCCCTCTTCTGCTTTGTTGAGGATCGAGTTTTCTTTCTTCTTCTTCTACGCTTCTTTCTCCTCTCGACAGTTTCTCTTCTCATAGATAAAGCCTTTCTTTTGAGCTTTAGATCCATGGCGGTGCCTTTGAGTGAGTTGGATCAGCCCCCGGGCGTCTTTCTTCGCCTTTCTGGGTTCTTCTGCGAGTGAGGGATGTCTTGTGATGTGGAGTAGAAGGGGGCGCTCAGCGGTGGCTCCACTCTTGGGCGTGGCTAGCGGTTGGAAAAGGATGCCTTGCGATCGAGTTTTCCTTCGCTCTGTCGTCCTATCCCACTTCGCCGGCCTTTGAAGATGAGTGGGGCGGTCTACTCCCAGTTGCTCCTTAGCTTGTGGGTGGCTAAGGTGCTTTCTTGGTCGGTGTGGATAACGGGATCACCTAAGGACTCTACAGAGTTGTTCACAGGATTCTATCCTAGCCTGCGATCACAAACAACTCCCAGAAGGCAATGGAAGCATAGCTACGGTAGACTTCTGTTGTAATCAAGATAGAATCCTAGTCAGATTACCATGTTAGGAGTTTGGGTGTTGAATCCTCTACGGACAACCCTCTCGTGTCCGACTAGGTCCGTAGTAAGCTCTTTGGCTCCTTGGACTATAAAAGGCGGCCAAAGAGCACCTCGTAGAAAGGAGGCGCAACTTGAACACATCAAGTCTTTGTAAACCTTACAACCGATTCTCGGTTGATCCCATCAATCAAAAACAGGCTCACGCCATTTGGGCGTAAAGGTCTTTACTCGATCAAGGATCGAGGGCCCGAACTAAAGTATAAAACCCCGCTCTCCATGTCAAGCTGCGCAACAAACCACCGGGCTCCGGGTTCATCGAGACCCGAACAAACCGCCGGTTCACCCGTGGCGGGCTCTCGGTCGTAAAACATCGGCGGTGGCGCGCCCGGGTAGGGGCTCTCATCGAATTTTAGCACGAGTTCGGTGAACCACGACATCATGGGCTCGTCGGCGAAAGAAGAAGACGATCCTCTTGGATCATGGACTTGCGAGATCGACCACGGCGGCGGGACTCGAAGCTACATCATCGAGGAAATCAAGACCGAAGAATCGGAACTCGCCGAGAAGCTCGGCCGATTGGCGCTCACCGACATCGCCTTAGAAGGAGAGAACAAGCTCGACACCGACTCGGAGGGACGGCGTCGCGGAACACTGAAGCCGAATCGGACTCGGAGAAGGAGGATATCAAGGCTCCAAGATGGACTACGAAGCCAACTCGAAGCCGAACTCCTACTCCGACTCGAGACAAGGGGACGAAGCCAACTCGAAGAATTTTTTCAAGAAAGGCTACCCCAAATCGGAGAAAAGAAGGCTTAGAAAAGCAAATCGGGTATCGGCCCGGGTTACCTTACCAATTCCCAACGGGACTACGCAATGCCGCGTTCACGCATACAAAGGCGTGTCAAGACAACTTTCAAAGGAAGTGGAGATTCCTTTGAAGGGCGCGCAACGAGGGCTCATCCTAACAAGGACGCCAGGAGGAGTGCATCATCCAGCAGCCAGAACCCTCACCAAGGCGGGCCGTCAAGAAGCGGCGATGAGCGGGGATGACAAGCGACGGATCTTCCTTGGGCGGAAGGAGTGGCGTCCAAAGGCAACGGCGCCAATCAAGCGAAGCGGGAGAATCCTTAAGAGATTACTACCGAAGATTTGGAGATGAGATTCCAAGTGCATGACATCACGGAAAGAGAAGTGGTGGATGCGTTCGATAGCAATTTCTCAAAGGTGGCGGTTCTCGGACTTCTACAAAGACAACCCGAGGACCAACGAACAATTCAAGCTCCTTTGTTGAGAAGATGATCGGCGCCGAAGAAAGAACCCATGATCGCTTCCCGAGAGAAAAACACGGATGGTAGAAGAAAGAAAAAGCAGAACAACTCTCAACAATACAAGAAGCGAGGGCGGACAACACGGTTGCATTGGCGGAAAAGCGAAGAAGCCCTACAAACAGAAGTAAAACAACAACAAGAGCAATGGCGGTAGCAAGGACAATGTCAAGCAAGAAGACCTGCCTTGCGTCTTCCACCGAGGAGCTCATCACACACTCGGAAAGCGCACAACCTTCCAAGAAAGATACAAGGAAAGGGATTATTTCGAGAAAAGGGACAATCAAAGAAAGCAAAGGAGAAAGCAATGGTGAGGCGGAAGGCGGGGAGACTTCCAAAAAGCAACAAGATCTCTAAGCGTCATATTCTGCGGGTTCCCGGATCAAAGAGCAAGAGACAAGACAAGCTAGCATTACGATCGATCATGGCGGCCCGAGCCCATAGCATACGCTACCTCAATTGGTCCCAATACCCGATTCAATTCACAAGGGAGGATCAATGGACAAGTGTAAGCAACGCCGGCCTATATCCCTTGGTGATAGAACCCACCATATTTGGGGTAACGGTAACCAAGGTCTTGATCGCTGAGAGGTGCGGGGGCTGAACATCATATTCTCGGAGACACTAGATAAGATGGGACTAGACCTTTCGGGGTTGATTGCACCCTCCGGTACCCCCTTCTATGGGATAGTTCTGGGCGAGCAGCGGTACCAATCGGGCAAGTCACCCTTCGGTCACCTTGAGAACACCGACAAACTACCGAGCAGAATACATCAAGTTGAAGTAGCGGATCTCAGTCACCATATCATGCCATCATGGGAAGACCGGCGATTGCAAAATTCATGGCTATTCCACACTACCCGTATCTATTACTAAAGATGCGGCGCTATTCAGGGGTTCTTTCAATCAAAGGAGACCTCAAAAGGCTTTCGAGTGTGATGTCAAGCCGTTGAGATAGCAAACAAGACCGGAGTACTCTTGGAAAAAGAGAAATCCATCAAATGGCAGGGGAGACAAATGCGGAAGAACTCGAGATACCGGCCAAGAAACAAGCAATCTTGGTACCCCGGAAGAAGCCCGGCGTCAAACACATCGACTTACGGGCCGGTGATCCATCCAAGGCGGCGATCTTCAGCTCTCACCTATCTCCCAAATAGAATTCGCGCTCACCCGGCTTCCTAAGGCAACACAAGGATATATTTGCACGGAAAGCGGCCCGAACATGCCCGGCGTACCAAGGAGGCTGGTGAGCCGCAGAATTGATATCAATATGGGATCCAAACCCATCAAGCAAAAGGCGAGGAGATTCTCACGAGAAAGAAGGAAGCCATCAAGAAGGAGATCGCAAAACTACTTGCGGCGGGATTCATCGAGAGAAATCCTACATCGGATTGGCTAGCTAATCGATTACGGTTCAAAAGAAGAACACCTCGAGAATGGCGCATGTGTGTGGACTACGAGAACTAAACAAGCATTGCCCAAAGGATCCATTTGGGTTACCAAGGATTGACCGGATAGTGGATTCCACGGCGGGGATCAGCCCTATTGTAATTCTGGATTGCTACTCGGGCTATCACCAAATAGCACTCAAGCAAGAAGATCGAGCAAGACCTATTTTATCACCCTCTTGGACCCCTTTGCTACAAGACAATGTCATTCGGATTAAAGAACACGAACAGCGTATCAAAGAGCGTCTACAGACTTGTTTAGGAGAAGCGGATTGGCAAAAGCGCCGAAGCATACGTGGATGATGTTGTGGTGAAAACAAGGGGGGCGGACACTCGATTCAAGACTTGGAGGAGACTTTTCAACAATCTCAAGAAGTGGAAGTGGAAGCTCAATCCAACAAAGTGCATTTTGGAGTACCATTGTGACACCCGCCCTCAAAGCCGCACCGCCACGGCCCTTAGGGCGCACGCGTACACATAACACCCACAACACACTTTCGTCCCCGCCGTGTAAAAGGGTTAACCCGAAAGGTGATATGGGCTGGAAGGCAAAGGCTTATAAGTTGGCTCCACCCTTGCTTAACCGGCAAGGTGGTACTAAACATGTGCACTCTGCACTCATAGGCCCCTCTTGGGCCACATCCAAGTGGGCGGGTGTTACATACACCCCCCTCAAAGGACTCGGCGTCCTCGTCGGCGCCAACTTCAAACGAGGACCTCCCCTCTTGGCCACGTCGTGCATCCGGTGTCGGCACATGTACACCCATGCCCGAACAAGCTGCGACTACACCGGCCCGTGAAACAGGGGTCGGACTCACGATACCATTTGTGACACCCGCCCTCCAAAGCCGCACCGCATAGCCCTTCGGCGGCGCAGCGTACACATAACACCGTGCTTACACTTTCGTCCTCGCCGTGTAAAAGGGTTAACCCGAAGGTGATATGGTACGGAAGGCAAAGGCTTATAAGTTGGTCCACCCTTGCTTAACCCGGCAAAGGTGGTACTAAACATGTGCACTCTGCACTCATAGGCCCCTACTAGGCCACATCCAAATTGGGCGGGTGTTACAACCATCGGGACAACTACTCGGGTTCTTGGTGAGCAGCGAGAGGCATAGAAGCTAGCTTCAAACAGATCAAGGCCATTGAGAGAGATGAGACAACCCCGAAACATCAAGGGCGTCCAAAAACTCGCGGGGTGCATGGCGGCACTCAACGATTCATATCAAAACTCGGAGAGAAAGGACTACCCTTCTTCAAATTGATCAAGACCAAGGGAAAGTTGAATGGACTAAAAAGCGAGACAAGGCATTTGAAGAACTCAAACAATACCTAACGTCGACTCCAGTCCTCACTCCACCAAAGGATCATGAAGACCTTATGCTTTACATAGCGAGCTACCGACCACGGTAGTTGTTGGTAAATCTAACGTCACTATAACATAAGGTGGAATTAATCTCACCCTAGGCCATATGCCATTAGAGAAACTCAAAGTGGTTCATCTCTTAACACTACTATGTGCTAGGTTGTCATCCCTAACAGCAATGCTATGAAATGCAAAAAGTGATACTTGTGATATGTGTTATACGCAATCTAATAAAATAAATATAAAAGATCTATACCCATAAGCGCACAGATATAAATACCCTTTGTTGTAGCATTTTAGGGAGTAATCGAGGTTTTGTCATTTATATTCTACCACGAGGGGAGGAATAATCTAAAGATGGGCACTAACATTATTAATAAGTGGCATACTTATGAGAGGTTACGTTATTAGAGCTAACTTTAGCGAGGGGGTAAGTCGATAATAAAGATATAATAATAATAGATAAAAGTAAGCGGAGGCATTACTCACGAGAGATGGAAATAACTACTAAGTTAGACTTAACATAGGATTACTTTAAGAGACAGAATTCATCTATAGCATTTAATCTACTAAGTCATTACATTTATTCTAAGGCATATGTTATCATCTATAGCATAGTAAACTCTAGATCATGTATCGGGGACGATTATCAAAAGAAACTCAAGAGCGAAACAAGATATTCCCCATAATAATCAATGTCCACGTGTCTTATATTCGGAGGGTGGACTCCAAAGGACTCAACAGATTTTGTCACCCCGCGATCTACCACACGACCGGAATATAAGGTGCATTTTGCGGGTAAATCATATATAAGCACCACGCTTACATAATTTCTACCACCTAACCCACTTTCGAGTATTGAATTAGGCGCTCTACAAATAGATACATATATCTATCATAAACTAAATCTATATCAATCATACTATTAGAATAAAGTAAGAACATAGCAAACAAACACATAATAACAATTAATAACAAAGTAATAGATATAAGATAAATCATACCGAAGTATTTGATGATCACGAACTGCGGGTAGACACACCCGGCTCTAATTGTATACATGCGCTAATCAACTTGGATGAACTAGAACTAGATGAACTAGAACTAGAACTAGTAGCTAATCCTATTCTACGGTGGTAAGTCTCTCTTCTACTTACGCGACTACGTCTAATAATGATTACAAATGAAATTCATTGCTAGGCACTGGGGGTAGAGGGTCTTCTTATATAGTACTCGGCGATGAGCGTCAACCCTTGGATCAAACCGACCTCCAACAACGGCGTAGATACAACCTCAAAGTCGGTAGTAAACCGACCTAGAAGTCTCGAGCTGACGAGGGTCCCACCGGCGGCCGGCCAAAATGGCTCTGGCGGCGCCCGATTGCCACGTGTCTCCTCGGCCTCTGGTTTCTTCCCGTGTCTTACGGTAGTTTCTAGATTGTTTTAGTCCACTTTTCGGATTGAGTTGCTTCACGGTCAAGTTTGGTCTTCATAAGTCTTGTATATTCGGAACTTTCTCCATTATTCTCTGCAATTTACGTTAAGTCCACTCGAAATTACATAAATCACCAAAACTTGTGGAAATCATTAGTATAACCCTCTATTCTAAATGTTTATTCAAATTATGTCCTTATTTCATCTCTTGTTGACATATAAAAATGGGTGATACTTGAGGTGTCAACAAGCTCCCCAAGCTTAACCTTTGCTAGTCTCTTAGCAAAGCTTTTCACCTGAGTGGATCGGGGAGTTGCTACAATGAATTATTTCTCACAAATACACATGTCATCAATTTAGAATTCTCCTCCAAAGAACAAGGTGAATTATTCTAATCTTTCATCATTCTTTTATTCATTGAAAAATATGAAACTTTCACCTACACTTTTATTCTAAAGCAATTGAAAGATAGAACAATCAAGTCAAGCACTATGTCTCAAACTCTTCAATTCACCTCTATCACGGAGTTTTTATAATTTTTTAAAATAAAACTTCGAGTTTCCATTGTATGACTCTTTCAAATCTCTCAAGTAATTTTTATTATTATTCTTATTTTTAGATCCTTACTAAGGCAATGATGTCATGCCTTCTCTCATGATATATAACAATTGTGAAACATGGCAAAAATATCATATCTTCTCTCAACCTATCTACTAAGGATTATATCACGGGGCTCATAGGTGGGAGACGGCACATACTTTGCAAAGTATATTTTGTAAAGTCAAACAACGGATCCAAAGGAACAAGTCATACAATGTGAGTGTATGGAATGTACTTGTGAGATGAATAATGGAAATGGGATATAATAATTCTAATTCTACTATGCTCTTTCTTGATATTTTTGATCTCTCTTTAATTTTTCAAAAGACTTAGAAGAAAACCTGGGCTTAGCTTTTCTTTTTATTTTCCTCTTTCATTTTTCTTAGAGAGGTGGGTCCTACTCACCCTCGGACTTTTGTCCATTTTTTCTCTCTCCTTTTAATTTTTCTTTTTTTTTTCTTTTTTATAGAGAGGTGGGTTCTACTCACCCTCGGACTTTGTCCATTATTCTCCCTCTATTTTTAAGAGATGTGGACTCTCACTGGCCCTCGAACTTTTGTTCATTATTCATCTCTCTTTTTAGGGAGGTAGGCTCTACTCGCTTGAAGTAGGACACTTGTCCATTTTTCATCCCCCTTTCTTTTCTTTTTTAGCTTAGCCCGAGTTTCTTCTTTTGTCAAATGAATAATTTGAGAGATAAATGATTTTTATGGAGCATAAATGGGGGTTTAAAGAATATTTATATAGAGATGAGAAATATTTTATGGCTAGCAAATAGATGAAGGGTATGTGAGTGGTGTGCAAGTGGAATTGTATGACAAGTTCAGGGGGTCTCAATGGTTGACTAAACTCAATACTAAGCAAGTAGTCAAAAAGTTTTTATTCTAGCAACATGTATATGGCTCGTGGTAGGATTTTCAGAACTCTGGTCATATAGGAAACTCATCATGCAATTTTCAAATTTTCACAAATCAAACCTCAATTTAGTGTAACTTAGAGTAAGATAAATAGCAGCAGCTCAAACTATCTTATATCATATCAATCAATTACCTAGATTAGCTTAGATCTTTCTCAAAAATTGAACAATTCTTATAGCATGGGAGAATTCTAAACCAATGATAGGCACTTGTAAGAAATTAAAAACAGAGCAACTATTCATCATCTCCAAGAGATAGCTACTAAATTATTTATTTAAAACAAGCAAACTTAAACTTAATTATACACACTCTTTTTATTTGATTTTTCATGATTATGCATTTTTTTAATTAATTAATTAACAAAGCAAAGCAAATTTAAACAAACTATAATAATAATAAAATAAATAAAAATAGATAACTGCCGGGTTGATGAGACTTACGGCCAAGCGGGGATCTCCCCAAGGCGGTAGTGGTTTAGAGGTTCGGACGCCCTGACGGCGGCGTCCATGCATGGCTTTGAATTCTTCATTCTCGCTGCTCAACGGTGTCTTGAAGATCGGTGATGTTACGTTGCATGCGGTTATTCCAATTTCTCGATAATTGTAGTAGTTGACTTGGTCGTATCTTATGTCTTGAGCGGTGTTGTACAACCCTTGGAGCATTATATGGCTCGTACCACCGCAAAAGAAGCTGAGCGAGGTTCGGGAGTTTGTTGAGAGGTACACGGAGTTTCATGGAAATAACCACTTCCACGATAAGGTTCTCGGCGAATATGTGCATCTCCTCCTTGCTCACTTGGGCCTCCTTGTTCATATCGGGGGGACGATCGGTCGACCATAATCGATTGTGATGGTGGGGGATAAGTCCATGGTGGTATCCTCCAAATCTTTGGTTCTTGTGGTCTTGGGTCAGCACCGGTCCAAATTGGATCATGGGTGCGTGTGCGTCGGTGGCATGGGTCTTTGTACATTGGCCGTACATTACTGCACATTCAACAAATAGGATTCGCACATTGTATATAGAGAGATCGGGGTTAGGTAACAGAATCTCCCCAATAGTATGATGAATCATGACATAAGTGCTTCCTACTTTCTTCAAAATGTGTCCCTTACTAAAGAAATCAAAACTTATGACAGGCCTTTCATCCCTTAGAAAAGCAACATGAGCATTATTATCCAAAAGTCCTAAATGGTTGGCAATTCTAGTGATCGGTGATGTGCAATTAACATTTCCTAGGAGAGTTGGTACAACTATCCAATCTTTGAACTAACATGTATATAGGTGAAATTTGTCTTCTCTTTATAGCTGCATAGATCAATTGCAACTCTCCTACTCTGACATTGTGTCCATCCTTCCTAGGCAAAAGAGTGAAAAGAATCCACTTATGAAAAAAGCGAAAAGTGGGTAAGTGTAAGTCTCTGGCTTTTGCATCTAAGAATGCATCTACATTGGTCAGATCTTTCCAAACAGTTGCATGATTGAAATCAACCAAAGCTACGTCTAAATCCATGACACAAGAGTGCGAGAAAACCGAGTGCATCACTTAAATTTCTCCAAGTGAGAGAGTATTGTTGTTGGAAGAATCTAAATGTGACTCCTTCGTCGGTGCAACGAAGAGTGCAAAGAAATTCCATAGTTAAATATTTAGAACCTTCTTCCGTGACATTCGCAAAAGTTTCCCAACCCAAAAAGCGAAAAATATGAGCAAATTCAGAATCCATACTGTTTGGGCTAGAAGATCGGGATCAATCACGGGAGTGTGAGTGAACTTTCGTCCCTTCAATTGGTTGTACCTTTCTCTCTCATATTGGCCATGAAACTTGAGATGTGAATCAGAAGTTAACCTTCTCCCTTTGCGGTAGGAATTTGGATGTGGTGGCACATCTTGCTACGGCTCATAACTCTTCGTCTCGATGGTGCTCACGGAAGATGACTCTTCAAGTTTCGAAGACGTCTTGATCTTCTTCCACTAAATGATTTCGAAACTCATCCTGCAAAAGATTAGTATACAAACAAAACAAACAAGAGACTAATGGAGGGGTTAGAATAAAAAGATATAAGTTAATTTGTCCAAAGTTAGTCGTCCAGGGGTTAGTCGTCCAAAAGAAAGATTGCAAGTTGTTTTATTTTGACAGAACTTCCCTAGCAAAATTTTATCTTGATTACTCCATTAGGACAGCACCTCCACTAATTTCTCTAGTTTACTCTAATACTCTCAAGATCTTCTCCTCTCTAAAGAAAATATTGCTATTACTACTAAGCACTTCCTTCTTCCTTCTCACTTCTCTTTCTCTACTACTACCAAGCTCAAGGCTCTCTGGATACTAGAACTTGAAATGTGAGCTGAAATATTGATCAAAGCAATGTTGGTGTGATGAAGAAGCGAGGATGAGGGGGCTTTTATAGAGGAGGTCGAGGGCTGGCGGCCGCCCGGTGGTGATGGCGCCGGCCGCCATGGTGGTGGGCCTTCTCCCACTCACCTTCATGCAACAGATTGCTCACCCCAATACCCTTGTTTTGAGTGGATTTTTCGGTGAAAAGATGGGCAGAGAGTGGTGCATGGTGGTAGGTGAGTTTGAATGGTAATTGTCTTGTCAAGTTAGGTGGAATATGGAAGTTAGTGTATGATAAAAGGGACCCATCACCTAGTGACTCTATTTTTGTATTTTCAATATATAAATGCAGGAGTAAAAATGATAATGTAAGAATAAATATTTTTGAGCCTCCACAATAAATATTTTCATAGGTTGTGAAACACCATAAAATTATTTATATGGGGCATAGGATTTTTCTATAAGTAAATGCATAATAATATGAATAATTCTTGACTTACCTTGGATAAATTTCCGTAGTTAAATCGTCGAACTGGGACTTTCCCAATTTGATTAATTATCGAGATGCTTCCTCGGTTCGAGAGATGGTACAGATGATGGCTCTTCTTCAATTTCTGATTCAATCTTATTTGCTATCAATTTGAGCTCGATGCGGGTTTAAATGCGAACTTCTCTTCTTTTCCATTTAAGCTAAATGTAATCTCTCAATTTGTGACATTGATGTTTGCATTAGCCGTGCTTTCGGGAAAGGTCGTCCAAGAATGATTGACACTCACGGAGTGCGGTGGCATATCCAAAACTACAAAATCCACAGGTATAAAGAATCCTCTCGATATTAAGCGGTACATTTTTTACGCAATTCGAGGGATATCGATTGATTGATCGCCAATTGTAATGATATTGAAGTTGGCTCGGTGTTGTGTACTTGAGTTTGTCAAAAATTGTCTTGGGCATTACACTAACACTTGCTCCAAGGTCACACAGTCTTTGTAAATTGATGATCTCAATTGAACAATTAATTCTTGGGTATCTGGATCGGTCATCTTATGTGGCAAAATATTAAGGATAGCCGCCTTTGCATTCTTCTCGTTAACTTGATTACCTCCATAGTGGGTAATGGTCTTTTCTTGTTCGAGAATATCTACGAGATACTTTGCATAGGTTGGAACTTGAATAGCATCTAGTAAAGGTATGTTGATGTATAATTTCGAATCACCTCCACAAACTTGGTAAATTGATCATCCACTTGGGGTCCACGGTTTCTTCTTGAATATGGTAAGAGATTTGTATCATGAAAGTCTTGCGTCATTTGAGGCTCTTGAGTCAAATCTTCTATGTCATTATTTTCTTCTTCTCGATTGGTTGTATCAGGTCTTGTTGTTGTTGGTCTTTGCGAGGTGCCATAATAGGTGTGTCGACTCTTTTCTTTCTATTATCCTTCTTGGGTCAACGAGGATCACGTGTAGATTTACCTCTTCTTGTAGTAACATTATTTACGCTCATGGTTAGTGGCAACAGATTTTGCAGCAAACAATTTTGCTATTTGACTTTCTACCTTTTTATTAAAAAGATGTTGTTCTTTAAAAGCAACGAGAAAAATTGATCCATCTTAAAAATTATATTTTCTAAAACTTGTTTATTAGCGGCAAGCTTTTTAAGAAGATCATTATTTAACTTATCTTGTTCCTCAATTAACTCTCTTAAAAGGGGTTGTCTAGTAATTTTACCTTGATACTTACGGATAGTTTGATAGTTGTTGTAATCTTCGTTCTTGTGATTGAGTTGATGTAGAATTGTTGATAGCCATGCTTGAATTTGATGCGAGAATCAATATAGTCTTGTAAATCTTGTCTTTCTGCTTATCTTTGGCTCTTTGTTCAAGCCAATTTAATAACACATCCATCCGGGTTGATAGTGCTTTTACTTCTTACGGGATGTCTTCAATCGATGATAATATTGAGTGTCTTGATTCCGGCTTTGATTTTTCGATATCTTGTTCATGAGTGCTTCAACTTTGTCAAGAGTAAGTGATAAAAATGATCCTTCAGCGAGTTGCATCTAGTTGATCTTGTGCTCTTTTTGTGTTAATCCATGATAAAATCCTTGCATAAGCAACCAATTTTCTATTCCATGATGAGGGCAATCGATATATATTCTTGTAAATGTTCCCATGCACTTGGGATTGATTCTCCTTTTCTATTTGTTGGAAATTTGTAATTTTTCCTCGTAGGGTATTGGTTTTACCCGTGGGAAAGAATTTTGATAGGAAGGCTGTAGAACATTCATCCCAATTCTTGATTTCTTCTTTGTTGGCATAGAACCATAACTTTGCTTTCTCCTTCAATGAGAATGGAAATAAGCGGGGGTAATATGATATCTTGGGGAATATCCTTAGGTGAAAAAAGTTTTGGCAATCTCGAGAAAATTTCTGCGGATGTAGCGTGCATCTTCGTAAATCCTTCCACTAAATGGAGTAGCTTGTATCATGTTGATGAGGCTTGGCTTGAGCTCAAACTCAAGATCTTTAAGTTGAAGTGCTGGTCTGTCTGTACGAATATCCTCGGTGCTAGGAGCGAGAAAACTCGTAGGGATTTTTCACCATAGCTTCAATAAGCGATATGTGCTCTCTTGATTGATTTGATTCGATAAATGAGGTGAATAAATTTCCAATTTGATAAACCCCTGTATAAAATAAACAAAGAAAGACAAGGGTAAGCCTGCTAAAGAAGCTTCTAATTTAGATTCTCTTCATAAGTTTCCATTTATTAATATGTCTAGCTAACTTTTATTTCCTCCCCGACAACGGCGCCGAAATGCTTGTTGGTAAATCTAACGTCACTATAACATAAGGTGGAGTTAATCTCACCCTAGGCCATATGCCATTAGAGAAACTCAAAGTGGTTCATCTCTTAACACTACTATGTGCTAGGTTGTCATCCCTAACAGCAATGCTATGAAATGCAAAAGTGATACTTGTGATATGTGTTATACGCAATCTAATAAAATAAATATAAAAGATCTATACCAAAAGCGCACGGATATAAATACCACTGTTGTAGCATTTCACCGGGAGTAATCCAGGTTTTGTCATTTATATTCTACCACAGGGAGGAATAATCTAAAGATGGGCACTAACATTATTAATAAGTGGCATACTTATGAGAGGTTCTGTTATTAGTGCTAACTTTAGCAGGGGTAAGTCGATAATAAAGATATAATAATAATAGATAAAAGTAGGCAGAGGCATTACTCACAGAGATGGAAATAACTACTAAGTTAGACTTAACATAGGATTACTTTAAGAGACAGAATTCATCTATAGCATTTAATCTACTAAGTCATTACATTTATTCTAAGGCATATGTTATCATCTATAGCATAGTAAACTCTAGATCATGTATCAGGACGATTATCAAAAGAAACTCAAGAGCGAAACAAGATATTCCCCATAATCAATGTCCACGTGTCTTATATTCGGAGGGTGGACTCCAAAAGGACTCAACAGGGCATCACCCCCGCGATCTACCACACGACCGGAATATAAGGTGCATTTGCGGGTAAATCATATATAAGCACCACGCTTACATAATTTCTACCACCTAACCCACTCGAGTATTGAATTAGGCGCTCTACAAATAGATACATATATCTATCATAAACTAAATCTATATCAATCATACTATTAGAATAAAGTAAGAACATAGCAAACAAACACATAATAACAATTAATAACAAAGTAATAGATATAAGATAAATCATACAGAAGTATTTGATGATCACGAACTGCGGGTAGACACACCCGGCTCTAATTGTAATAAATACGCTAATCAACTTGGATGAACTAGAACTAGATGAACTAGAACTAGAACTAGTAGCTAATCCTATTCTCTGGTGGTAATTCTCTCTTCTACTTCTGCCTGACTCTGTCTAATAATGATTACAAATGAAATTCATTGCTAGGCCTGGGGGTAGAGGGTCTTCTTATATAGTACTCGGCGATGAACGTCAACCCTTGGATCAAACCGACCTCCAACAACGGCGTAGATACAACCTCAAAGTCGGTAGTAAACCGACCTAGAAGTCTGAGGCTGACCAGAGGGTCCCACCTGGCGGCCGGCCAAAATGGCTCTGGCGGCCGCCAGTGCCCTGTGTCTCCTCGGCCTCTGGTTTCTTCCGTGTCTTCTGGTAGTTTCTAGATTGTTTTAGTCCACTTTTCGGATTGAGTTGCTTCACGGTCAAGTTTGGTCTTCATAAGTCTTGTATATTCCGGAACTTTCTCCATTATTCTCTGCAATTACATTTAAGTCCCGAAATTACATAAATCACCAAAACTTGTGGAAATCATTAGTATAACCCTCTATTCTAAATGTTTATTCAAATTATGTCCTTATTTCATCTCTTGTTGACATATAAAAATGGGTGATAACAGGTGTCAACATGATGAGTCGCCTTCGGCAATAATTGTGGAAAGAGAAGAGCCGGGAGCGGCGGTAAAACCCAGAGGCCGGTTTACTACGTGGCGAGGTCCTTTTTCGAGTCCAAGACTCGATACCCTCACGTCGAGAAACTACTCTACTCCATATTGATCACATCAAGAAAGCTGCGGCACTACTTTGATAGCCACAAGATACTTGAGTGGTTCTGAGACTCTCCACTAGGAGATATCTGCGAGCGAGGGATTCAACGGGGACGTATATCAAAATGGGCGTAGAACTCGGAGCATTAAATCGGAGTTCACCCCCGCGAAGAGCAATCAAGTCCCGGGCACTTCCGGACTTCATTGCGGAATGGGATGAGCTCCAACAGCCCATACCCGGCGACATCAAGAAACATTGGAGCATATACTTCGATGGATCATTGAAGCTCGGGGAGCCGAGGCCGGGATTCTCTTCATATCTCGGAAAGGAAGACAACTCAAATATGTGCTGCGAGATAATGTGGCAAGCTACCAACAACGAGGCGAGTATGAAGCACTCATCCATGGCCTCAAAGTAGCAAGAACTCGGGAATCAAAAGAGTTCAAGTATACGGTGACTCCGCGGTTGTCATCAACCAAGTCAACAAAGACGGGATTGCACCAAGGATAACATGGGCCTCATTTGCGCTGTAATGCACGCAAATTGGAAAAAGAACTTCCAAGGCCTAGAAATCCTACACGTGCTCAGAGATGCAAATGTGGTTGCGGGCGTACTAGCCAAACTCGGATCCGACGGGGCCCAAGTCCCACCGGGAGTATTCGTCGAAGAACTATCGAAGCCTTCAATAAAGGAGAACCCAGAACAAGACAATATGGAGCAATCGGCTCTGCGGGAGTGATGATAATATCTCGGTCGCGAGAACCACTCCCTAGATCGAGGACATCATCAACTTCATCAAAAAAACAAGGCGCTACCCCAAGACAAGGCGAAGCAACAAGGATCTTGAGAAGAAGCAAGAACTACGTGCTCATTGGGGACAAGCTATATAAAGAGCAGCATCATCGGGAGTATTACTCAAATGCATCGGCTCGAGGAAGAAGGAAAAGAAATCCTCAAAGAAATCCATTACGGATGTTGTGGAAACCACGCGGCGTCGAGAACCCTCGTGGGAAAAGCATTGAACAGGATACTCTTGGCCAAGCGGCTCTCAAACACGCGAGAAGAACTCGTCGAGAAGATGCAAAGGATGCGGATGTTCGCTTAAAGGCGGGCGCACGTACACGCACATAACCGATCTCGCATACCACCATCATGGCCTTTTTCGTCTGGGGGGACTGGATCAAGTCGGACCACTTAAAAAGAGCCAAAGGAGGATACGAATACATCTTCGTAGCAATCGACAAGTTCACCAAGTGGATAGAATACAAGCCATTGGTCAACTACAGCTCCAACAAAGCAGTCAAGTTTATCCAAGAGATCATGCATAGATTCGGGATGCCCAACAGGATCATCACAGACCTCGGATCACCCTTCACAGCGGCAGAATTCGAAGATTGGGCACGAGATTATATTGCGGCATACAAGTCGACTATGCCTCTGTAGCACATCCTCAGGCAAACGGACAAGTCAAAAGAGCCAACGGACTCATCCTTGCTGGATTAAAGCCAAGACTATATGAAGAACTCAAGGACTACGGAGCAAAATGGATCGAAGAGATACCAAAAGTTGTGCAGGGCCTAAGAACTCAAATCAGCAGAGCAAAGGCTACTCCCCTTTCTTCCAAACATACGGATCGAAGCGGTATTACCAGCCAGGTCGATATGGAGCTCTCCACGGATCGGCGGTTCGAAGAAGGAGAAGGAGAAACAGAACAAGAAGACTTGAGATCATTTGTCGTGCGAGAAGAAGTCGAGAAGATGCCATCCTTCGAGCATAAGATACCTGTGGGACTCGAAGGCACTATGACAAGAGCACACGACCAAGAAACCTAAACCCAGGAGATCAAGTACTCAAGAGAAATCAAAAGACAGAAGGCAGGCACAAATTGCTCAGTCCATGGGAAGGACCCTTCATCGTCAAAGAAGTACTGGGACCAGGAACCTACAAACCGATGACCACAGAAGGAGAAGAAATCGAAACTCTTGGCACATCGGCCAACTCAAAGGTTCTACCCATGATCAAAAGAATCTGAACGCCGCAGAGAAGTCGCGGAACAAATCTCTGAAGAAGAAGGAGAAGATGGCCTCAGAAGAGCTCTAGACCCAAGAGAGGTACTAGAATGCGCGGCACTCTAAGCAGTTCAAAACAAAAAGGACTCAAAAAGAGCGCGGCCGCATGCCTCCCAAGAGGAGAAGAACATAAAATAGCCCGAATCGGCACTTCAAAGAGAAGATGATCGACAGAAGGCAACCCCGAGCCACCGAACGGAGGTCACCAAAAAGGGTGGAACCACGCGAAGTCCTATGGAATAGCGTCCATACCTTAAATCCTAGCGGTAGATCGTGAACTACGACTCAAAAAGAGGACGTAGGGATCGGCCCTTTTAGGTCGCAGAGGCCATCGAGGGTCCAGAAAGAGCCAATATGTCCTACGACAGAGGGCGGCCTTTCGAATCAGGCGTGAACGGTGTAGTATTATGAAATAGGAACCCATCGTCTCACATCAAGTCTCTCTCGAAGCGAGCAGCCCAAACCGAGGCAAGGTGGATTGTAGTGTTGTAAAATAGAAACCCAACCATCTTGACCTTCAGTCCGCAGTGCACTTAAATGGGCCCGGACTGAGAACCCTATAGGGACGTCAAGCTAAAGTCCACCGGACAGCATGGGAGAGCCCTTGCCCAAAAGAGGCAACCCAGAGTTAGAACAACTCTACTAGCAAGTCTGAGAAAAAGATAAACGCTAGAGGCCTAACGGAAAAAACCAAACGGCCAGGAGCAAGACTCCACTCATCGTGACATGTCTTAGAAAAAAGACAACAAGTCACAAGCCAGAGGAAAACAACCCTGGCAGAGCGGGGCACGACCCTAGCCATCTACAACAAGTCACAAGCCAGAGGAAAACAACCCTGGCAGAGCGGGGCACGACCCCAGCCAAGCCAGAGGAAAACAACCCTGGCAGAGCGGGGCATGACCCCAGCCATCTACAGCAAGTCTAAAACAAAGACGATGCTGAAAGCCCAGAATAAAATTCGGGCACTATGGAGCACGACTCCACATCTACGACAAAGTCTCGAGAAAGAGGACAAGTCGTGCGTCGAAGGAAGGAACCCGCAGACGCAGGGGCAGGACCCCAACCACTTCAAGCAAGCCTAAGACGAAGGCAAGCTACAAACAACGAGGGGAAGAAGCAACCCTGGCACTTTGGAGCATGACTCCAAATCTACGACAAAGTCTCAAGAAAGAAGACAAGTCGGGCGTCAAGGGAAAGAACCCGCAGACGTAGGGGCAAGACCCCAACTACTTCAAGCAAGCCAAGAACAAGGCGCGCTACTACAACGAGGGAATCAACAACCCAAGCACTTCGGAGTAAAATTCCATCTTCAAGACAAGTCTCAAGAAAGAAGACAAGTCAGGCGTCAAGGGAAAGGACCCGAAAGATGCAAGAGCAAGACTCCAAGAATCTACAGCAAGCTCAAGAGAAGCTAAGGCTGACGCGTAAGAAGAAAAAAAGAACTCTAACGCACAGGAGCAAGACTCCTTTCTACTTTTCTTTTCAGCAGGTCTACAAGAAGGGCAAGCTGATTCATCAGAAGAACAACCCTGATGAACATGGAGCACGACTCCACACAACTACTCGGCACAATTCTATTGTTGGCGGTAACCAACGACAAATTAAATACCGTCAACAACACCAAAACAACCTAGAAATAGGGATTTCAACTAACATATTCCAAAGTTTTGGTGTTTATTTGGACTTTGCGGTACAAATTCAAGGATGATCATTTTGGGCCAAAAAGACAAAGAAAAAGAAATAAAATCAACAAATAGAAAAAGGCCCAAAAGAGCAAATGGCAAGCCCAAACAAGAATCGAGACAAAACGTCAAAACCTGGCCGGGCCAAGACCACGGCACGACTTTTCACGGCAAGGTGGCCCGGCTGCGCGGCCGAGCCAGGCGGGGGGCGGCGGGTCTTGCGCGCACACCACAGTGCGGGCGCACCTCGGCGAGGCGATTCGGGCCCGGCCGGGAGGCGGTTTGTTACCTTCCAAAACTGATGAAATCGGCGTGGGATGGTCGGTTTGGCGTACATGGAAGGTTTTCCTAGGACGGTTTGGGTGTTTTTAGCACTTAGGTCCCTCCCCTTGTGTATAAATAGCTCCCTCCTTCACCTCTCTACATATCAATAAAAATTCAAAGGAGAAACCAGTCCACTTGTGCAAGAGAGTAGAATTAGATCTTCTTCTTCTTCTACTTCTTCTATTCTATCTTCTAATTCTAGAGAGTGTGAGAGAGGGAAAGGCTAGAAAGAAACTTTGTTCTTTCTACCGGAGTTGCGGTTCGCCCCTCGGTGTTCGCGGTTCCTAGGAGGACGGAGTGCGGACTTGTCGATACCCGCCCGGCTTGTACCTCTGCAAGCTACTTACACTTTGGTAAGGAGTCTTGTGATTATCTTGCAGACTACTTAATTTCCTTCGTATATTTCTTAGCTGTTGTAGACTTGCGGGATTGGTAGATCGCTTTGGCGTTAGTTCTTGGTGGGGCGAACTCTTTGGCCGGGGAACCTTGGCCAACATCAAGCGTGACCAATAGTGCAAGCGTGGTGTTTGGACTAGCGTTCACCTACCTTTTGCGGTGCATCCCACGGTTGAGGGTAGGCGGCTTGGTCATGACAAGCCTTGTCCGTCCTTTGAAATCCCCCACGTTCGGCCGTGTCGTAGAGCTAATTGCGGACAACGTCCTTTGGGAGTGGGCCGGTGCCCGAAGTGAGTAGACAACGGACTTTGGGAATCCTTTGCACGGAAAACTTAGCCTATAGATACCTCGCTACTCATAGAAAAACAAACCCTTGCCTTAGGTTGACATAGACTAGAAAAGCCAGCTGCGCGACCGTCCCTTGTGTAAAATATGATACCCGCTTACCACCGGGTGAAGTGCTACAACGGTATTTACGTGCGCTTGCGGATTTCTCGTGTGCGTAAGAAACACCAACAAGCATTTCGGTGCCATTTAGGGACGGTTGTCGTAGTTATATATCGAGCCGAGTCAACCTTTGTGTGATGGTAGTATCCTTTTTAAACAAAATTACCAAAAAGAGTCCCCAGTACCCATGGAGCAACCTACCCTACAAATCCCATGCGCTCCCAAGGGCGAGCTTGTAGAACCATGCCAATCTGCGAAGCCAATCACAGCTTCGAGTATGAGCTCATACGGCTTTATAGCCATGGTTCAGGCCCGAGCCTTTTCGGGCTCGGAATATGAAAACCCCTATCATCACTTACGGGAGTTTGAGCGGCTGTGGTGGCTGCGACAATTCTGCGGGCATGACACACGACACGCCGAGGTGGAAGTTGTTTCCGTTCTCTCTCACCGAGAGGGCGACTCAATGGTGCGCCCATAACGTAGGGTTGGTAAGCGGAGAATGGGAAGAAGCGTGAAAGCATTACGTGTAGCGTTTTACCCTATATCCAGAATCGCGGCCCTGCGACAAGAGATACTCAACTTCCGACAAATAGAGGGTGAAACCTTAGGTGCAGCCTGGGACCGGTTTACCACGCTTACACGATCCGGCCCAGACCTGTCCATACCAAACCATGTGCTATTACAACATTTCTGGCTAGGATTGGACAGGGCGACTGCCCTGCTGCTTGATTTAGCTGCCGGAGGGTCGTTTTCACATAAAACCACAGCGGAAGGAGAAGCTCTCCTAAACCGTATTCTTGAGAATACTCCCCCGCTAGAACCCATCCGAGTAGAACCCAAGCAGAAACCAGAGGAAGTCTCTTCGGCTAAAGCCGAACCTGTTAAACCTATAGAGAGACCCTCGCCTGAACCAGAACACAAGGAGACCGCATGCACGGATCTCCCATTCTTCGAGGTTGACCTTACTGATCAATTCGGTGACACCTCAAAGTACGAACAATGGAAGAAACCACCTGTCCCAGCTAGCCCTGAACAGCCCCGGGATAAAACCTTCCTCCAGGAGTCTATTATGGAGCTAACAGCTATAATGAGCACGGAATGGTTGCAAGAGGAAGGACCCTCTTTCGAAGAAATTCGGATAAGTGGCCCCTCTACACCAATCCATTGCAGATATCAGGGAAGTTTGGTGGAAGTCATGTATAACCCTACTATGGGGATAAACATAATGTCCGAAACCTTTGCACAAGCCTGTGTCGAGGAAGCTATTAAGACCCCCACAACACGGACCTTGCGCATAGCACCATGTACCACCATTGAAAGTCGTGAGGTTATACATGAACAAATCTTCCTGCACAAGGAAGTCAAGTTGTCTCTAAATTTTCATGTTTTTGATATCCAAGACTTCGACATCCTAATCGGGCATCCCTTGGAGAAGATTCTTGATCTATCAACATCCGGGGATTTAGATGTCAAACTCGGGAAGAAAAAGTTTTCTATCCCAGTTACTCGAGCTAAAAACTCGGTAATAGAACCCTTCCTTGAGTACGACATGCCCGAGGAGGTCATGGGAGTTATGCTATATGAGAACCCAGAAACAGACCTAGAAAAAGACGCCCAATTCTTCATTGAAGAAGAGGACGATTCAGGGGAACTCATAGAACTTCCCAAAGAGGAAGAGCTGACTCGGCCTCCAGTTGAGCTTAAACCCCTACCCCCAGGCCTACGCTATGTCTTCCTAAACGGCGATTCACAAACACCAGTCATCATAAGTGATAAACTTAGTGACCAAGAAACTACCCAGCTAATAGCCGTCTTAGAGAAACATAGATCGGTCTTTGGGTATTCCCTTCAAGATCTGAAAGGGGTAAGCCCAACACTATGCACACATCGCATTCCTATTGACCCTGACAGTACCCCATCATGCGAACCCCAGCGCAGGCTCAATAATGCGATGCGTGAAGTCGTTAAGAAGGAAGTTCTCAAGCTTCTTCACGCCGGGATTATCTATCCCGTACCACACAGTGATTGGGTTAGCCCAGTCCAAGTGGTCCCTAAAAAGGGAGGAATGACAGTCATTGAGAACGCTAAAAACGAACTCATTCCACAAAGACAAGTCACAGGGTGGAGAATGTGTATTGATTATAGAAAACTTAACAAGGCAACAAAGAAAGATCACTTCCCGCTGCCCTTTATTGATGAAATGTTGGAGCGGTTAGCGAAACACTCTTTCTTCTGTTTCCTTGACGGGTATTCTAGGTACCACCAGATCCCGATCCACCCTGATGACCAGAGCAAGACCACATTCACATGCCCATACGGAACCTATGCATACCGTAGAATGTCATTTGGGCTGTGTAATGCACCTGCTTCTTTTTCGCCGGTGCATGATGTCTATCTTCTCGGACATGATCGAAGAAATTATGGAAGTCTTCATGGACGATTTCTCTGTCTATGGTAAGACTTTTGAAAAGCTGTCTGAAGAACCTAGACCGGGTCTTGCGGCGATGCCAAGAAAAGGACCTGGTACTTAGCGGGAAAAGTGCCACTTCATGGTCCGAGAAGGCATCGTTCTCGGGCACCTCGTGTCCGAGAGAGGGGGATAGAGGTAGACAAAGCCAAAATAGACGTTATCGAAAAACTACCACCCCCAGTGAACGTCAAAGGTATCCATTGTTTCCTAGGCCACGCGGGGTTTTATAGAAGATTTATAAAAGATTTTTCGCAAATCGCTAGACCCCTTACGGCCCTGCTAGCCAAGGACGTGCCCTTTGACTTCACGGATGAGTGCTTGCACGTTTTCGAAACCCTTAAGAAAGCACTCATCTCGGCTTCGATCATCCAACCCCGGATTGGTCGCTGCCATTTGAAATCATGTGCGATGCTAGCGACTACGTTGTTGGTGCGGTCTTGGGCCAAACCAAGGACAAAAAGCAAGCATGCCATCGCATATGCTAGCAAAACTCGATAGGAGCCCAGCTTAATTACGCCACGAAGGAAAAAGAGCTCCTAGCGGTAGTTTTGCTATCGAGAAGTTTCGATCCTACTTAGTGGGCGCAAAGATAATCGTATATACAGACCATGCTGCCCTTAAGTACCTTCTTACCAAAAATGATGCGAAACCTCGCTTGATCCATTTGGATTCTTCTACTCCAAGAATTTGATATAGAAATAAAAGATAAAAAGGAGTAGAAAATACAGTTGCGGATCATTTGTCGCGTATGCGGGGTAACTAACATGCAGGAACCACCAATCAACGACTACCGCGCGACGACATGCTACTCAAGGTGTCGCACTTCAACCCATGGTACGCAAACATTGTGAATTACATGGTTGCGGGGTATGTACCACACGGGAGAACAAGCGGAAGCTCCAAATGGAGAGCGGAGACGGCACCTATGGGATGACCCATATCCGTGCGGGGGTGTGTGCGGGCGGCTTGCCGAGAAGATGCGTACCCGGGGAGGAAGGAATGCGGATCATCGAAAAATGTCATGCATCTCCCTACGCCAGGACATCCGGGAGTATTCGCACACATGCCAAAATTTGGCGGTGCAGATTCTTTCGGCCGACAATGTACGACGACACGAAAGAGTTCATCGAAGATGCTACAACCGCGAAGACTGGGAATATCACGGCCTCGTGATGCAATGCCCCTACACTATAACCTTCAAATAGAAATATTTGATGTGTGGGGCATTGATTACATGGGGCCATTCCAGAAGTCCCATGATTGCGAGTACATCCTGGTGGCAGTGGACTACGTGTCGAAGTGGGTAGAGGCACTACCATGCAGAGCTGCTGATGGCAAGCACGCACGCAAGATGTTCCATGAAATCATCTTCCCCCGTTTCGGAACGCCATGCATGGTGATCAGTGACGGAGGATCGCATTTCAAGGACAAATCATTCAAGGCATTCTTGAAAGAGCTCGGCACTCTGCACAATATCGCTACCCCTTATCACCGCAAACCAGCGGGCAAGCCGAAACCTCCAATAAACAAATCAAAAACATCCTGCAGAAGACGGTCAACAAGATGGGGAAGGGCTGGAAAAACAAGCTATCCGATGCTCTTTGGGCATATCGGACGGCTTACAAAGCCCCCATCGGCATGTCACCTTACCAGTACTGGTCTATGGCAAAACCCGCCATTTACCGGTTAATTTCGGAGCATCGAGCTTATTGGGCCATCAAAAAGTGGAATATGGACGCCGACTCATTTGGGAAGAACCGTCGAGACAAATCTCTCGAACTAGAAGAATGGCGAGAGAAGGCGTACCACAATGCAAAGCTCTACAAAGAGTGCACAAAAAGATGGCATGATCAGCGCATCAAAATCAAGGAATTCACCACGGGGAGACAAAGTACTCCTATTCAACTCCGGGTGAAACTATTCGGCGAAGGGAAGCTAAGAAGCAAATGGAAAGGACCATACACTGTCATAAACACATCGCCACATGGCGCAATCACAATCAAG
The DNA here is from genome assembly GCA_015847255.1 of Hyparrhenia diplandra. Lineage (NCBI taxonomy): Eukaryota > Viridiplantae > Streptophyta > Magnoliopsida > Poales > Poaceae > Hyparrhenia > Hyparrhenia diplandra. Next base: position 1,621,983 of record JADLZK010006707.1, read on the forward strand.
ATGACGCGGTGAGATACAAAAGGTAAGCGGTCAACGTCTTAAGCTTTTCTTCGAGCCGAAGATTCGATCTTAACCAAGAGCTCGATAGAATAGATTTATGCTTTGAGAAATAATTTAGGATGATCAGCATATAAAAAAAATGTAATTTTATTTTATAATTAAAATTATTACAACTAAAAAAAAAAACTATATAAGGTAATAATAAAACATAAAAGTTATCTATATATTTTTACATTGTTTTAAATAAATTATTTATCTTATTTCTTTTCTTTTTTTACTTTATTTAATCTATCTTTGGTCATTTGCTACACAAAGGGATGCATACTTTCTAAATTAATCAAAGCATAAACTATTTTCAAAATTCAAATTTGAGGATCAATTAGAGATCAGCAAGAAAGGAAACGTTTCTCGCGCGGCAAACCCCAGTTCAAAACTTTTGAAAAGGAAATGGATGTGGCGAAAATTCGACCGGGGGACTTTGGGTGGTGGCGCGCGCACCACCTGGTGCGCCCGCACCCTCGGCCGGCCCCTTCGTCTGGGATTTCGCCCATCACCTTCTCCTTTCTCAAAACCCGCAGTAGTAAGGTGCACTCCGCGAGATTTCAACACGCCAAAATGGAGAGGAGAATTTGTCCTATAAAATCCACCCTCCTCCTCTCCATTCTTCACACCACTCTTTCTTGCTCTTCTCCTCCCCTCAAATTCTCTTCCTCTAAGACAAGAACAGCAAGCAAGGCTCTCTTTCTCCCATGGCCCTAGTACCATTCAATAGAGAGGAAGCCATGACTTTTGCCTCCAAATACCTAGAGAAGAGGGAAACCTCTAAGAGAGACCTAGCCCTCCTACCTTCTCCAACCGAAATTCCTACACTAAAGAGGAGGAAGGTAGATGGCAAGGAGAATATCCCTTTAAACCACCGGGAAGAGCTTGATCGAATATGCCGATGACCTAATAGGACATCTCTCCAGTTACTTCCAAAGAGGCGATTCTTGTTTCCCATATACCTTAGAACAAGCGCCAAACGGAGAATGGAGGAAGAAGGTTCCCAAACCACGATCAGGGGGACAACCAAAAGGATTCTTCGGGGGCGACATAGAGCCCCAAACAGGTCCTACGATTGAAAGTGTACAAAAGAAGATCACAGATCTCTCAAACTTCGTCCAAACCCTTAGAGGTTAAGTTAGCAGAGAGGCATAGCGCCAATATCCGCCTTAGGAAAAAGCTAGCAGACCTGCATGTTAATATGCATGAGGAACTCAAACTCATTTGCTAGGGAGATGGGGGTAGAGCGCTCAGTGGATCTCATTGACCTTTTCGAGTAGAAGTGCTCTACCTCTCTATCAATAATTAGGCGCCCACTAGTTTAAATTTTACGCATTTCCCTTCCAAATCAATTTGTAATTCCTTTTTAAGTGTGCGCCTAGTTTGAATTATTTATAAATTCAATAAAGTTTTATTATTATTTTGTCTATGTCTCCACTTGTTTTTGTCCTTGTGCAAAAAAAAAAATTAAAAATAGGTACAAAAACAAGTGTGGGGAAAGCTCACAAGTCAAAGGTACGCGATTTATTAAAATTAAATTTTGACTTGTGGCTTATCTTTAAGTGCTAAAACCCCGAACCAAGTTAGCGAACTCCATCTCTATATCTACCAATTGATACATGGCATGAGTACATTTTATTCCTCGCTATGGAATACCAAACTTTTGTTGAGCAACTACTCATCCCGAAAAACCCGATTCATGTGGGTTGCATAGGCTCTATCTAGTCTAAGTTGTTGCCAAGTATGATATGGTACAAATGGATTTGCTATGACTTCGTCAAAAAAAGAGAAACTTGACTTCCGGGAACCTACTTTGAAAAAAAAAAAAGAGAGAAGAGATATGGGCTATGCCAAAAAAAAATGAGATGAAAAATGGACAAGTGTCCAGGGGCGAGTAGAGCCCACATCTCTAAAAAAAAAAAGAAGAAAAGAGAGGAAATAAAAAGACAGTAAGTCTAGGGCGAGTAGAGCCCACCTCTCAAAAAAAAAAAAAAAAATATAGCAATAAAGCCCATACTTTCTCGAAAAATAATAATAATAATAATAAATAAAAATTTTATCTAAATAAAACCCCGGATGAAAAGTTGATCAAAAGGATGAATGATAAGCACCTCTGTTATAACCATTCTATCGGCAACCGCCCAAGGCTTTGAGAAAAGCTAGAAAGCCCCGCTACGATGAAAGGTAATAAAGGGTGGGAAAATGCTCACAAGGTAGGTAAGGCTTGGAATAACCCGTATGCAAACCTACATCTTGGAGATTGAACCACTTTAGTCCCCGTGCCTTCACTTTCGAGGATGAGTAAAGGGCTAAGTGTGGGGAGTTTGTTGACGGTAACCAACGACAAATTAAATACCGTCAACACAACACCAAAACAACCTATAAATAGGATTTCAACTAACATATTCCAAAGTTTTGGTGTTTATTTGGACTTGCAGGTACAAATTCAAGGATGATCATTTTGGGCCAAAAAGACAAAGAAAAAGAAATAAAATCAATAAATAGAAAAAGGCCCAAAAGAGCAAATGGCAAGCCCAAACAAGAATCGAGACAAAACGTCAAAACCAGGCGGGCCAAGACCACGGATGACTTTTCACGGCAAGGTGGCCCGACCGCCGAAGGCGGGCGGGCCCCCAGGGGTGCGCACCGCACCACTGGTGCCGCACCCCTCGCCGAGGCGGTTCGGGCCTAGCCGGGGGGAGGGCGGTTTGTTACCTTCCAAAGCGATGAAACCGGCGTGGGATGGTCGGTTTGGCGTACATGGAAGGTTTTCCTAGGACGGTTTGGGTGTTTTTTTAGCACTTAGGTCCCTCCCCTTGTGTATAAATAGCTCCCTCCTTCACCTCTCTACATATCAATAAAAATCAAAGGAGAAACCAGTCCACTTGTGCAAGAGAGTAGAATTAGATCTTCTTCTTCTTCTACTTCTTCTATTCTATCTTCTAATTCTAGAGAGTGAGAGAGGAAAGGCTAGAAAGAAACTTTGTTCTTTCTACCCGGAGTTCCGGTTAAGCCCCTCGGTGTTCCGCGGTTCCTAGGAGGACGGAGTGCGGACTTGTCGGTACCCGCCCGGCTTGTACCTCTGCAAGCTACTTACACTTTGGTAAGGAGTCTTGTGATTATCTTGTAGCTACTTAATTTCCTTCATATATTTCTTAGCTGTTGTAGACTTGCGGGATTGGTAGATCGCTTTGAGCGTTAGTTCTTGGTGGAGGAACTCTTTGACCGGGGAACCTTGGCCAACATCAAGAACTGTGACCAATAGTGCTAACGTGGTGTTTGGACTAGCGTTCACCTACCTTTTGCGATGCATCCCACGGTTGATGGGGTAGGCGGCTTGGTCGTGACAAGCCTTGTCCGTCCTTTGAAATCCCCACATTCGGGCCGTGTCATAGAGCTAATTGCCGGACACTGTCCTTTGGGCGTGGGCGGTGCCCGAAGTGAGTAGACAACAGACTTTAGGAATCACTGCCTGGAAAACTTAGCCTATAGATACCTCGCTACTCATAGAAAAACAAACCCATGCCTTAGGTTGACATAGACCAGAAAAGCCAGCTACGCGACCGTCCTTGTGTAAAATACGATACCCTGCTTACCACCGGGTGAAGTGCTACAACGGTATTTCCGTGCACTTGTGGATTTCTCTGTGTGCGTAAGAAACACCAACATCTACAAGAAGAGGACGAAGCCAGAAGCCTAAATCTAAAGGCACAACCACATTCAAGACGTCCAAAGAAGAAGAATTCGGAGGACAGAAGCGGTAGACAAATCGCAAACAAGTCTGCTCGAAGACAGATCAGATTCATACAAGTACTAAATGGATAAAGGAACAGACATCTTTTATTCAACTTCTTGGGACTACAAGTTACATGAGAAACAAGTCCCTACAAGATACAAAGAAGACAAAATAAGCTCTACGCATATCGGCTAGAGCAATGAAGGTTCCTACGGAAAAAGCACAGACTCGATTCGGGGAAGCCTCAAAGGAGCTCGGAGCCAAGAATGACAACCTAACAAAGAACCCCACATCGGAGAACAAGATGGAGTCAACACCTACACAAAAGCACGACACCGATGAAACCCTCATTTGCACAAAGGGATTCACGCGATGCGTGAGTCAAAGAGGCACGACTCCAAGGGGAAAAAGCTCACGAGAGGCCATCAACACAATAGAGACCGGAGTGCTCTATCAATGACCAGCTAGAACTCCAAGAAACGCCGGCGAAGTGGGATACGACGACGGAGCAACAATGAATATAGTCGTCAATACGTCACAAGGCATCCCTTTTCGCTCCCAAGCATATCGGGGGAGAAGAGCGGACGCCGGAGTAGTCCCCTTCTACTCCACATCACAAGACATCCCTCACTCACAGAAGAACCCTGAAAGGCAAATGCCCGGGGGCTGATCCAACTCACTCAAAGGCACCGCCATGGATCTAAAGCTCAAAAGAAAGGCTTTATCTACGAGAAGAGAAACGTCAAGAGGAGGAAGAAGCGTAAAAGAAGAAAAATACTGGATCCTCAACAAAGCGAAGGGGGCATATTTATAGGCAAGTACCACATTGCCTATGGACCAAGTCCACGAAGACAAGGCAACCACCGAAAGGGCGGTCACCCCAAATCATGCAAGCAGGAATTTATGGCAATGGGCGCCATACACCAGCGTTTCAGCGGGGGCGCGAAAAGCGCCTTTGTATGACCCGTGATCGCCGCGAAAAAAGAGAAATGGTCAAAAATCCAGGAGGAGAAGAACCTCTAAGATTCCTTTCCAAAGAAAAAGAACTCCAAGACGCTCGGGGCTACAGGATACCCCGGATAAGATTTTTTCGAATCAAGAAGAACTCGAGGATGGAGATCTCAAGATCGCGTTGAAGCCTCGGTCCGAGAAGAGCAAGAAAGACGCTCTCATGACTCATACTTGAGATCTTTGGGGGGCTCGCGAAAGGAAGATCCATCTAGGAGAAAGAACTCCAAGTTCGAGAAGAACTCGAAGACGAGAGGAAAAGATCTCAAGACCGCGCTTAAAGCTTCATCCAGAGAGGGGCAAGGAAAACTACCCTTACAACTCATACACGAGATGCTCGGGGGCTCGCGGAAGAAGAAGAGCTGGAGAAGAAGAGAAGAACTCAAAGACGGAGACAAAGAACTCGAAGACCTTCCAGCTCTTTGTACCAAAAAGCAAGAAGCTCGGGGGCTACACCCTACGGGTGCACTTTTCAAGTGCACACCGTATGATGATCTCAAGACCATATCAAGGCTTCACACGAAGAGAGCCAAGGCGGCTCTCATGCCTCGGCCTTGAGATGCTCGGGAGCTTGTGGATACGGGATCACCTAAGGACTCTGAGTTGTTCGTAGGATTCTATCCTAGCCTGCGATCACAAACAACTCCCGAAGGCAATGGAAGCATAGCTACGGTAGACTTACATTTGTAATCGAGATAGAATCCTAGTCGATTACCATGTTAGGAGTTTGGGTGTTGAATCCTCTACGGACAACCCTCTCTCGTGTCCGACTAGGTCCGTAGTAAGCTCTTTGGCTCCTTGGACTATAAAGGCGGCCAAAGAGCACCTCGTAGAGAAGAGCGCAACTTGAACACATCAAGTGCTGTAAACCTTACAACCGATTCTCGGTTGACCCCATCAATCAAAAATAGGCTCACGCCGATTGGGCGTAAAGGTCTTTACTCGATCAAGGATCGAGGGCCCGAACCGATATAAAACCCCGCTCTCCATGTCAACTACGCAACAAACCGCCGGGCTCCAGGTTCATCGAGGCCCGAACAAACCGCCCGGTTCACCCCGTGGCGGGCTCTCGGTCGTAAAACATCGACAGTCGGCTAGACTGGTCCTCAAGATTTTTGTTGGCTCAAGTTTCTTGGAAAGGATAGCACCTGCTGTCTAGTTCAAGGGGGTTATCTTTTCCCAGATTCTTGCCTTTGAGTCTTGAGGAACCGCCGTGTCTGCGCTCTTGTGGTACTGTCCCTTTCGGGGTGTTGTGCCGACGAGGGTTCTCTTTCCCTAGGCCGCCAGCTTTGGAACTCGTGGTTCGTTGGTTCCCCTGTATGTTCGGGGTTCTTGGGAATACGGTACTTACGTGCTAATCTTTGATTCCTCCGTGGTCTTCTTAGCGCTCTTTGGTGCTTTGAGTCCCTGTACAAGGTTCTTGATTTACTTGTTAGGATGCGGAGGGCTCTTTTGCGCGGCAGTTGGAGTTGACTTGGTGGAGTTTGGAAACAGATCTTGGTGCTCTGTCTTCATCACTCCTGGACACGGACTCCTTCTGCCTTCTTCGAAGTACTCTTCAGAGTTGTTGGGCTCCTAGCCTTCTTTGTATCTTATACGTGGGAGTTCTTGTTTAGCTTCCCGTGCATCTGAGTCTTCTTTGTATCTTGTAAGGACTTGTTTCCCATGTAACTTGTAGTCCCAAGATGTTGAATAAAAGATATCTGCTCCTTTATCCATTCTGTACTTGTATGAATCTGATCTGTCTTCGAGCAGATTTGTTTGCGATTTGTCTATCGCTTACGTCCTCTCGAATTCTTCTTCTTTGGATGACGTGAATGCGGTTGTGCCTTTAGATCTAGGCCTCGGCTTTGTCCTTTTCTTGTAGACTTGTGCCGAGTAGTTGTGTGGAGCCTTGCTCCGCGTTCATCGAGGTTGTTCTTACGATGAGTCAACTTGTCTTTTTGTAGACCTACTGAAAAGAAAAGTAGAAAGGAGTCTTGCTCCTGTGTGTTAGAGTTCTTTTTTCTCCTTACGCGTCAGCCTTAGCTTCTCTTGAGCTTGCTGTAGATTCTTGGAGTCTTGCTCTTGCATCTTCCGGGTTCTTTCCCTTGACGCCGACTTGTCTTCTTTCTTGAGACTTGTCGTGAAGATGGAGTCTTGCTCAGAAGTGCTAGGGTTGTTGCTTCCCTGCTGTAGTAGCGTGCCTTGTTCTTGGCTTGCTTGGAGTAGTTGGGGTCTTGCCCCTGCGTCTGCGGGTTCCTTCCTTCGACGCAGGACTTGTCTTCTTTTTCGAGACTTTGTCGTAGATGTGGAGTCATGCTCCAGAGTGCCAGGGTTGCTTCTTCCCTGTTGCTGTAGCTTGCCTTCATCTTAGGCTTGCTTGAAGTGGTTGGGGTCTTGCCCCTGCGTCTGCGGGTTCCTTCCTTCGGCGCACGACTTGTCTTCTTTTTCTTGAGACTTGTCGTAAATGTGGAGTCATGCTCCGGAGTGCTCGAATTTTATTACCGGGCTTTCACCGCCTGTCTTTGCTTTAGACTTCTTTGTAGATGGTGGGGTCGTGCCCGCTCCGCGGGGTTGTTTTCCCTCGGCTTTTTTGACTTGTTGTAGATGGTGGGGTCGTGCCCCGCTCTCCGCGGGGTTGTTTTCCTCCCCGGCTTGTGACTTGTTGTCTTTTTTCTAAGACATGTCATGATGAGTGGAGTCTTGCTCCTGGCCGTTTGGTTTTTTCCGTTAGGCCTCTTAGCGTTTGTCTTTTTCTCGGACTTGCTAGTGAATGTTTTTGGAGTCATGCTCTGGTAGAGTTGTTCTAACTCCGGGTTGCCTCTTTTGGGCAAGGGCTCTCCCATCTTTGTCCGGTGCACTTTTAGCATGACGTCCCTATAGGGTTCTCGGTCCGGGCCCATTTAAGTGCATGGTGCGAAGGTCAAGATGGTTGGGTTTCTATTTCACAACACCGCAATCCACCTTGCCCGGTTTGGGCTGCTCCGCTTTCCGAGAGACTTGATGTGAGACGCGATGGGTTCCTATTTCATAACACTACACCGTTCACGCCCGATCGAAAAGGCCGCCCTCCGCCGGTAGGACATATTGGCTCTTTTCGGACCCTCGATGGCCTCTGCGACCCTAAAGCGGGCGATCCCTATGTCCTCTTTTCTTGAGTCGTAGTTCACGATCTACCGCTAGGATTTAAGGTATGGACGCTATTCCATAGGACTTCGCGTGGTTCCACCCTTTTTGGTGACCTCCGTTCGGTGGTCGGGGTTGCCCTCGTCGGTCGCCTTCTCTTTGAAGTGCCGATTTGGGCTATTTTATGTTCTCCTCTTGGGAGGCATGCGGCCACGCTCTTTTTGAGTCCTTTTGTTTTGAACTGCTTAGAGTGCCGCGCATTCTAGTACCTCTCTTGGGTCTAGAGCTCTTCTAAGGTCATCTTCTCCTTCTTCTTGAGAGAGTTGATCTTTGTTTGCGACTTTCTCTGCGGCCGTCAGATTCTTTTGATCATGGGTAGTTTGTAGGTTCCTGGTCCCAGTACTCCTTTGGCGATGAAGGGTCCTTCCCATGGACTGAGCAGTTTGTGCTTGCCTTCAGTCTTTTGATTTCTCTTGAGTACTTGATCTCCTGGGTTTAGGTTTCTTGGTCGTGTGCTCTTGTCATAGTGCCTTCGAGTCCTTGCGGTATCTTGCGTTCAAGGATGGCATCTTCTCGACTTCTTACGCACGGTCGATCTCAAGTCTTCTTGTGCATTCTCCTTCTCCTTCTTCGAACCGCTTTCGATCCGTGGAGAGCTCCATATCGATCTCTATTTGGTAATGCCGCCACGATCCGTATGTTAGGAAGAAGGGGAGTAGCCTGTTGCTCTCTTTGATTTGAGTTCTTAGGCCCCGGACAACCTTTGGTATCTCCTCGATCCATTTTGCTCGTAGTCTTTGAGTTCTTCATATAGTATTGGCTTTAATCGGCAAGGATGAGTCCGTTGGCTCTTTTCGACTTGTCCGTTTGCACGAGGATGTGCTTCTGAGGCATAGTCGACTTGTATGCCGCAATCTCGTGCCAGTCTTGAATTACGCATTTGTGAAGGGTGATCCGAGGTGCGTGATGATCTGTTGGGCATCGAATCTGTGCATGATCTCTTGGATGAACTCGATTTGCTTTGTTGGAGCATGTAGTTGACCAATGGCTTGTATTCTATCCACTTGGTGAACTTGTCGATTGCTACGAAGATGTATTCGTATCCTCCTTTGGCTCTTTTAAGTGGTCCGACTTGATCTAGTCCCGGCCACGAAAAAGGCCATGATGGTGGTATGCATATCGGGTTGTGTGCGCAGTACGTGCGCTGTCTTCTTTGAACATCGGCATCCTTTGCATCTTCGACGAGTTCTTGCGTCTTTGAGAGTGTTGGCCAATAGTATCCTGTTCGAATGCTTTTCCCACGAGGGTTCTCGACTGCTGCGTGGTTTCCACAACATCAAAATGGATTTCTTTGAGGATTTCTTTTCCTTCTTGAAGTCGATGCATTTGAGTAATACTCGATGATCTTTGCTCTTTTATATAGCTTGTCCCCAATGAGCACGTAGTTCTTGCTTCTTCTCAAGATCCTTGTTGCTTCGTCTTGTCTTGGGGTAGCGTCTTGTTTTTGATGAAGTTGATGATGTCCTCGATCCAGGGGAGTGGTTACGTGACACGGAGATATTATCATCACTCTGTTAGAGCCGATTGCTCCATATTGTCTTGCTACGGGTTCTCTTTTATGGAAGGCTTTGATAGTTCTTCGACGAATACTCTGGTGGGACTTGGGCCCTATCGGATCCGAGTTTGGCTAGTACGTCCCGACCACATTTGCATCTCGAGCACGTGTAGGATTTCTAGGCCTTGGAAGTTCTTTTTTCCAATTTGCGTACTCACGCGTAGAGGCCCATGTTATCCTTGGTGCAATCCGGTCTTTGTTGACTTGGTTAATGACAACCGCGAGTCGCCGTATACTTGAAGTCTTTTGATTCCTAGAGTTCTTGCTACTTTGAGGCCATGGATGAGTGCTTCATACTCGCCTCGTTGTTGGTAGCTTGCCACATTATCTGCAAAGCACATATTTGAGTTGTCTTCCTACGGAGATATGAAGAGAATCAGGGCTCCTGCTCCCCCGAGCTTCAATGATCCATCGAAGTACATGCTCCAATGTTTCTTGATGTCATCGGGTATGGGCTGTTGGAGCTCTGTCCATTCTCGCAATGAAGTGCGGAAGTGCACGGGACTTGATTGCTCTTCGCGGGGGTGAACTCGGATTTAATGCTCCGAGTTCTCCGCCCATTTTGATATGCGTCTGTTGAATCCTTGTTCCGCAGGATGTCTCCTAAGAGTCTGTAACCACTATTATCTTGTGGCTATCGAAGTAGTGTCGTAGCTTCCTTGGCGTGATCAATATGGGTAGAGTAGTTTACGTACGTGAGGGTATCGAGCTTTGGACTCACGAAAGGACCTCGCTCACGTAATAAACCGGCCTCCGGGTTTTCTTCTTTGTTCGGGCTCTTCTCTTTCCACAATGATTCCGAGCCGACTCTTTTGTGTTGGTTCTTTGCTATGTAAAGCATAAGGTCTTCATGATCCTTTGGTGGAGTGAGGATTTGGGCGACGTTAGGTATTGTTTGAGTTCTTCAAATGCCTGCTCGCTTCCTTAGTCCATTCGAACTTTCCTTGGTCTTGATCAATTTGAAGAAGGGTAGTCCTTTTCTCCGAGTTTTGATATGAACTTTGTTGAGTGCTACCATGCACCCTATGAGTTTTTGGACTTCCTTGATGTTTCGGGGTTGTCTCCTCTCTGTAATGGCCTTGATCTGTTTGAAGCTGGCTTCTATGCCTCTATTTGCTAACCAAGAACCCGAGTAGTTGTCCCGATGGTACTCCAAAAAACGCACTTTGTTGGATTGAGCTTCCACTTCCACTTCTTGAGGTTGTTGAAAGTCTCTTCCAAGTCTTGAATCGAGTGTCCGGCTCCCTTGTTTTCACTACCACATCGTCCACGTATGCTTCGGTGTTTTTGCTAATCTGCTCTTCTAAACAAGTCTGTATCGCTCTTTGATACGTTGCTCCGGCGTTCTTTAATCCTAATGACATTGTTTTGTAGCAGTAGGCACCGAAGGGAGTGATAAAAGAGGTCTTGCTTCTCGATCTTCTTTCTTGAGTGCTATTTGGTGATAGCCTGAGTAGCAATCCAAGAAAGACAATAGAACTAATCTCTTTGTGGAATCCACTATCCGGTCAATCCTTGGTAACCCAAATGGATCCTTTGGGCAATGCTTGTTTAGATCGTGTAGTCCACACACATGCGCCATTATGAGGTGTTCTTCTTTTGAACTAGAACTGGATTAGCTAGCCAATCCGGATGTAGGATTTCTCTGATGAATCCCGCTGCAAGTAGTTTTGCGATCTCCTTCTTGATGGCTTCCTTCTTTTCTGGTGAGAATCTCCTCGGTCTACGCTTGATGGGTTTGGATCCCATATTGATATCAATTCTGTGCTCAGCCAGCTCCCTTGGTACGCCGGGCATGTCTGCCGGTTTCCAAGCAAATATATCTTTGTGTTGCCTTAGGAAGGCTGGTGGCGCGAATTCCTATTTGGGAGATAGATGAGAGCCCGATGATCATTTGTCTTGGATGGATCACCGGTGCGTAAGTCAATGTGTTTGGCGTCGGCTTCTTGGGGCTACCAAGATTGCTTGTTTCTTGGCTGGTATCTCGAGTTCTTACGGACTTGTCTCTGTGCCATTTGATGGATTTCTCTTTTTTTCCAAGAGTACTCGGTCTTGTTTGCTATCTCAACAGCTTGGACATCACACTCGAAAGCCTTCTTGAGGTCTCCCTTGATTGAAGGAACTCTGAATGGCGCCGACATCTTTAGTAATAGATACGGGTAGTGTGGAATAGCCATGAATTTTGCAATTGCTGGTCTTCCCATGATGGCATGATATGGTGACTCGAGATCTGCTACCTCGAACTTGATGTATTCTATTCGGTAGTTTGACGGTGTTCCGAAGGTCACTGGAAGGGTGACCTGCCCAATTAGTCCTTTGCTTTCGTCCAGGAACTATCCCGTAGAAGGGGGTACTGGAGGGTGCAATCAATCCTGAAAGGTCTAGTCCCATCTTGTCCAGTGTCTCCGAAAATATGATGTTCAGCCCTGCACCTCCGTCGATCAGTACCTTGGTTACTGTTACCCCAGCTATGGTGGGTTCTATCACCAAGGGATACAGGCCGGCGTTGCCTACACTTGTCCATTGATCCTCCCTTGTGAATTGAATCGGGTATTGAGACCAATTGAGGTAGCGCGGCGTTGCGAGCTCTGCTGCCATGATCGATCGTAGTGCTAGCTTGTCTTGTCTCTTGCTCTTTGATCCGGGGAACTCAGAGAATATGGCGTTTAGAGACCTTGTTGCTTTTGGGGAGTCTCTGTCTTACGCGTCATTGCTTTCTCCTTTGCTTTCTTGGTTGTCCTTTTTTTCGAGCTGAATCCCTTTCCTTATATCTCTCTTGGAAGGTTGTCCTTGCCGCTGCCATTGCTCTTGTTGTTGTTGTATTTCTGTTTGTAGGGCTTCTTCGGCTTTTTCGCTAATGCGATTGTGTTGTCTGGCCCTCGCTTCTTGTATTGTTGAGAGTTGTTACTGATTTCTTCCTTCGGGCTTTCCGTGTTCTTTCTTTTACGGGAAGCGATCACGGGTTCTCTCTTCGCGCCGATCATCTTCTCAACTTGATGAGCTTGAATTGTTCATTGGTCCTCGGGTTGTCTTTGTAGAAGTCCGAGAATTGCCACCTCTCGAGAAATTCCATTACCGAACGCATCCACCACTTCTCTTTACGTGATGTCATGCACTTGGGATCTCATCTCTCCAAATCTTCGGTAGTAGTCTCTCGGGGATTCTCGGCTTACGCTTGAGGCTCTTCAATTCGGCTGTGTGATAGGATGGGTGATGATTCTCGCAAAGTTGTCGCGAGAATACTTTTCGCAAATCTTCCCAATATCTTATTGAGCCCTCTTCGATCTTGTCGAACCATTGGAGCGGTAGAGCTTCTAGAGCCATGGGAAAGAAAATGGCTTTTCGCGTCATCATCTCCTCCAGCCAGCTCAATGGATTGTGAGTAGACTCGAGCCATTGCTTGGGCTCACGATTTCCCATCGTATTTTGAGTGATTTGAAGGTTTGAACTGCGGGTAGCTTGACTTCTTGCAGCCTTTCCGCGAAGCAAGGGAATCTGTCGTAGCTCCCTATTTTGTCCTCCCTTCGATTTGTCCTGAGGATTTTGCTCCCTTAGTTGGGGTTCTTGCGGTACGTATGTGGACTCGCGACTTCTTCGCCGGCTTGGTCTTGGCGGGATTAACCCCTCGGGGGTCTCGGCTTCCGCCATCCCTCGGGGTCGCCTTGAGTTCACGGAGTTCTCGGGCGTGCCCAATCTCGAAGACGTTAGACCGAGTTCTTTGAGTGTGTGAGTTGTTTACCCTTGACCGTGACTGTGACGACGGGATCTCTTTCTCGGATGGCTTTACAGGCGCTTCCTTGATGAGCCTCTCCTCGTCGTTTAGGTTCGGCGGTCTTGGCGATCAATCAACTCTTGCGGCTTATCATGTGTTGTCGACGATCGTCTTCAGCTTCTCTTCGGACTTCATCTTTCGTATTCGCGCAGTCGGCTTGGTATTTGTTCGGGCTTGTTTGCGCATGCTCGCTCTGTCTCGGCGTCCTCCCTTGACTTGTTCCTCCTTAGCCTTGAATGACGCCTGGTCTTCTCCCTCGTCTTCTTGGGTTCTTTCATCCGCCGAGATGTTTGATAGGCCTTCGTCGGTGGATCGATGTCGGGGCATCACGGAGGGTTAAGCGGCATCGCGGGCTCCCTGCTACCATTAAGACTTCATTGGCGCGGTTGCCTTTTGGCGCCACTCCTTCCGTCCGGGGAAGATCCGTCGCTTGTCATCCCCTGTTCATCGTCGCTTCTTGACGATGCACGCCTTAGTGAGGGTTCTTGGCGGTGGATGATGCACTCCTCCGGCGTTCTTGTTAGGATGAGCCCCCGTTGCGCGCCCTTCAAAGGAATCTCCGGCTTCCTTTTGAAAGTTGTTGTTGGCGGTAACCAACGACATATTTTACCGTCAACTTACTACCATAAAGGGAGTAAAATTAAATCTTTTTATACTCATATGCATTTACCACTAATAAATTCCACTTGTAGTGTCGTGTATTTTATTTTGCAGATTTATCATAAAAGCAAGTGGAAAACCAACCAAAGTACGCCTTAGGGAAAGCACATTTTTGCCAAATCCAAGCCCAAGGAGCAAATCGACCCAAAACATCAAATCTGGACCGGCGCAGCCAAGACACAACTTTTCGGGGACGAAACACGACACCCCCGAGGCTCGGGCGAACCGACCTCGGGGGTGCGCACCACCACGGCGCGCCCGCACCTCCCGAGCAGGCGGTTCGCGCCCAACCTCGGGAGGCGGTTCGTTGACCTTCCAAGCTGGGATTACCGCCTTGCGTCCATCGGTTTGCGAATACATGGAAGGTTTACTAGGTCGGTTTGGTTGTAAAATAGCACTTAGGCCCCTCCTCCAAGTGTATAAATAGATCCCCTCTCTCCCTCTCTCAACACACACCATTTGGAGTCCAGCAAACCAGCAATCTCTTCCTCTACCTTTCTCTCTTCTTCTACTTCTTCCTTCTTCTTCTTTATTCTTTAGTAGTTACACTTGGAGTAGAAGAGCTACAAGGAGGGCTTTGTCTCCTAGAAGAAGCACTTTGGTAATACATCTACTCTATGGAGCATTCTTCTATTTGCAGGTCCTATTTCTACATTCTTGGCCTAACTTATGAACTAGAGTATAGTCTTGTTCATGTTCTTGTGTTGGTATATGAACTAGTATATAGTTTACATATCATGATCTTGACATGTTCATTACAGTTTATTAATGCTCATCATATGCCTAACTTGATTAGAAGTGGGATAATGGTTCATTGTACCTTCGGGTTTGCTCTTGTTCTAGTCCGTCCATTCGACGAGTGGGGATCTGGGGGACAAGAGTAGTGCTCGTATCTTGGGCATGATGCCGGGGTATCATGACACCTGTGAATATGAGTGCATGCCACGGTTGAGGGGTAGGCGGCTTGGTCGTGACAAGCCTTGTCCGTCCCTTGAAATCCCCCACGTTCCGCCTGTCTTTGTAGGAGTTCGTAAATGCTTCCTATCGGGCATTATGGTAACCGGGAAGTCTCCTGTTATCCTAGACTTAACCATGTTTAGATCAGTTTGCATATGATGATTAACTATTCATTTGTATGGTCAAGGCTAGATACATTAGTGCTACTCCATTAGGATTATTCATTTATTCATTTATTCTTTATCTATTTTCTTTATCCTTTTCTGGTGGATTTCCAAGCGTGTGTCACACTATCTTTAAACCATTCATGCTTACCCCCTGTTATGAGTATTTTGGTCTAAGCAAACACATGTTCCTCTATTCAAATGCCATGCTAAATTATTAATCACATGCCTTCCTTTGGGCGAATATAAATAACGATACCCCCGAATATTTTTCGGGTGAAATGCTACAACGATAGATGCGGCGCTTGCGGATGAATATCTACAATGACAAGATCTATCCGTTAACGGTCTCATTTGAATCACCGACACGATTGGTTTACTTGAGAATGTCGTGCGGCACATTTTCGACGCCTTCATCGGGGATGGGTTTTATACCTATTTCCTTTGATTGCGTTAAGAAATGTCAACAAGCATTTCGGCGCCGTTGTTCGAGGGGAAGGCATTGTGAAAAAAAAATAAATAAATAGCTGGCTATGAATATGAAGCGTGTGCGTGGATGCCGTTTGCTCATACGGGCTAATCTTTTTATGTTTTCTCTGTTGTGGATGAAAACGGGATAGTGTATGTCGGGTTTCCTCCTGGGAAAACCGTCTCCGATCCGAGAGGAGGCACTCCTAAGGAAGAACCGGACTCGTGCCGCTTCTTCCTCAGTAGGAACACCGGCCGGTCGAGACCGACATCCCACGCACCAACCGAACCGCAAGCTATGGCCGAAGTCATTCGCCGCGATTTCTCAACTTCGCTGTCACCAACGTTGCCCACCGGGCCGTCGGTGAATGTGACGGACAAAAACGAGCTTAAATCTTGGGGGATCACCATGGTGCGGGCCGCCCATTCACGTGGGCGCCAAGCGAGGGCATAAACGCTCATCTTCAACACTTCACGGGTTGTGCGTACGATGCGTCATCAAGGATGTCATTGCAGGGCGTCATCAGGGCTCCGCTGTTCCCTTCTCCCTCGTGGGGAAGGCGAAAAGCGATGGTTCTACAAGGACAAGGAAGTCGTCGATGACGTGGGACAAATGTTCCGCCGGCGTTCCTCGCCAAGTTCTTCCCCATGGGCAAAACCAATGCCACGAGGGGAGAATCGCCAACTTCCGCCCGAACCCGATAGAACCCATTCGGAGGCGTGGGAAAGCTGCAAGAATACATTCAAGCATGCCCGCACCACGGGATGGAGAACTCCGGCTGGTGCTCGGTACTTCTACAATGGTCTCACGACCATATCCAAGGGGCACCTCGGCGCCGCTGGCGGTGGCGCATTTCTATCGCTCACCATCGATCGGGCAACAGCCACGATTGACAAAATGGTGGCAAACCGTAGGCTGGGGCGAAGACAGAGCCCGGCCAAAACACAAAAAGGCATGCATACCGTGAAGGAGGCGGATATGCTTGCCACAAAATGGATCTTTCTGGCGAAGAGACCGGAAGAGCGCAGCACGGATGCGCTTTCGGCCGCGCCCGATCCTACGCCACGGACGCTCACGTGACACGTGAGGCGTGTGGAGAGGTTGGCCACTCGGGGATAACTGCCACGAGACCCGTGAAGAAGAAGTCGCCTTCATCAACAGCGACAGCGGGTATCGCCAACCATAGCGAGGGCTGGAACAACGATCCGGGCCGCCATTCCAAGGCAATCGGGGGTACAACTCCAACTATAACCCTGGTCAGCCATCCTTTGAAGGACTGAAATGCTTTGGGCCAAGCCAAGATCAATGAAAACCTTACCAAAAGATGTACCACCAAGACAAGATCTTGGAGGGTGTGAATAACAAGCTTGAAGGGTTGGCGTGTTGTGAAGAACCGGCTCGGCTTTAACAAGATGATAGAAACACGGTGGCCCGGATATTTTGCTCAAGTGCCGATTAACGATTTCGGGGCGGATCCCGAGGGCAACCTGAGGTCCCACACGAGTCAGTTAACATGATATCTCTAAGGCTCAGTCAACCCAGAGAGCTGAAAAAGATCCCTGTGGACTCGCCGTTCATTGCCAAGAAGGGCGATCCTAGACGTCCAATCATCAGCTGTGCCATTGGCCCCCACAATTTTGCAAATGCATTTTGTGACGGGGGCCGATATCAACGTGATGTCTAAGGTCACCTTCAACAAGATCCATGGAGGGACACTTACTCCTGCCCGTTCGTCCTCCAAATGGCGGACCAATCAACAAAGGCGACCGGAGGGGATCTTTGGAAGACATGCTCATCAAAATCAAGATGAGTATATTCCCGCGAACTTTGTGGTCGGATATGGGCCCAAAGGAGGATGTGTCTCTCCTCCTGGGGAGGCCATTCCTCTATACGGCTAAAGCTGACATCAGTCTGGGGAAGGGCTTCATTGTCTTCCACATAAAAGACAAGGCGGTTAAGTGCCCATTCATTGGGTACAAGCAACAACACACCCGGCAACCATCGACATCCGTGCCGGTGTGGAATGTTGAAGGATCGAGTTCGAAACCCCGGAGCGGTACCTCCCGCCCGAAGAAGGGGGGAAAGTCGACAGGCCGACTATAAATAACCCAGTAAAAAAAAAAAAAATTGGGGTATATCCAAAAAAAAAAAAATGGGGTATATTAAAAAAAATCTATATATATATATATTTATGTGTTTCATAAAATATTTTTATTAACAAAATATTTTGGAAAACTAAAATAAAAATCTTTATAAATAAAATAAGTCTTTACATGAAAAATAAAGAAAAATATTTTCTACATAAAAAGTATATACAAAAAAATATTTCTAAAATAATTTTTCTATTTAAAAATAAATTTATATTTGAAAATTGTTGGAGAAAATCAAAAATGGGAGAAAATCGGTCGAACCGGGTATGGCGCACAAGCGCCACGAACTTTTCGTGACCGTTGGAGGCGCCCGGGCAAAGGCCGGCCCGCGCGGCCGGCCTCGGGCGGTGCGCAGCGCACCCCTCGCGCGGCCGCGGCCGGGCGGGCGCCGCCGGGGCCCCGCCCTTCGCTAACGGTCGGGAGCCGTTGTGAACGCTCCCTTCGGCCGTGTGCTTGGCTATAAATAGCCCGGGCGCCTAAGATGAGAGCTCCCACCCCCTTGAGATTATTGGACCTTGCGCAGCTAGTACAGGGTCACTTGATTAAGGTTTTACCATCTGGCGAGCTTGGTCATCTTTTCCCTGGCTATGCAACTATAGTTCGGTTACCTAACCCGAACTTACAGTTGTATAAAAGCCAGGTACTAACATTTGAGCTCGAGACTGCTGATAGCTTGCGCAGAAGGATACCCCTATCGCACTTCACGCAGCATCGGGGAGGCCAGAGGTCGGATCCTCCTCCCATGGCCTCTACTCCACTCCTCAGCCACAGCCACAGCCTGCACCGGTGTTCCAGGCAGCATGGCCTCACCCTATGGGGACCCCAGGGGTAATACCCGGGTATGACCCTAGGTGGGAGCCGCCGCCTCAGACACCGGCATCATCAGAGTGGCCTGAAGGAGATGCATCAGCATGGAGGGCCAACAGGTATGACTTGGACAGCAGCTCCGAAGATATGCCCCCACCAGTCCAGCACAGGCAGCCACCACATGGGGTGGAGGCTATCGGGATCCAGCTGCAGCACCTTGACGTCCGCACTAGGAACATTGAGCACACGCTCAATTCCCATGTGCAAAACACCGAGGATTGGCGGCAGGGGCGGGAGCAAAGCAGAGCCAGCAGAGATGGACCCAGTTGGAATCCAACATGGCTACTCACCGTGAACGTGAGGAAGCATTCTGGAGGTTCCAAGGCTTCGACCCTGATCTTTAGGCCTCCAGATAGCTTGGGGGAGGACCCCCGCAGTATCATTGCATTGCATATTTAATTCCCTCAATTTTATTTTATTTTAGCATGTTTACATTTCAGCAATATTACATAAAAAAATAAAAAAAAAAAAAAAAAAATCCAAAAACAGAATAAGTAGCTCTTCTTTGTGCCTTAATGCTTACATATATGAGCTATAAAAATGTTTAATCTTGGTCCCTTGTTGAAATGATGAATAGTTGCTCTGTCTTATGCTTTGCATGTGCCTAGTTTATAATTCGAAGTTCTCTAAAGTTTGAGTTTAGTGGCTAATTCTGAAATTCGGCCCTGAAAAATCTGATTCATGTGGGTTGCATATGCTCTATCTAGTATAAGTTGTTGCCAAGTATGATATGGTACAAATAGATTTGCTATGACTTTGTCCAAAAGAGAAACTTGACATCAGGGAATCTATACTTTGAAAAAAAGAGAAATGTGTTGGGCTATGCTGAAAAAAAAAAAAAATGAGATGAAAAAGGGACAAGTGTCCGAGGGCGAGTAGAGCCCACATCTCTAAAAAAAAAAAGAAGAAGGAAAAAAAAAAGAAGAAAGTAAGAAAAGAGAGGAAATAAAAGACAAAAGTCTAGGGCGAGCAGAGCCCACCTCTCCAAAAAAATATATATATATATATATATATATATATATATATATAGCAATAAAGCCCATACTTTCTTGAAAAAAAGAAACAAAGAATTTTTACCTAAATAAAATCCCGGATAAAAGGTTGATCAAAAGGATGAATGATAAGCACCTCTATTATAACCGTTCTATCGGCAACCGCCCAAGGCTTTGAGAAAAGCTAAAAAAGCCCCGCTTACGATGAAAGGTAATAAAGGGTGGGAAAAAGATGTGCCATTTTATTCAAACTCTAGTAGAAAATCTTATTATAACCCCGGCACATGTGAAACATAATCGGCATAGTAGCAACTCGATCAACAACCAAGTACTTATCTCTTTTTGCTCGAGGACGCGCAAAGGGGTAAGCTTGGGGGAGTTTGTTGGCGGTAACCAATGACATATTTTACCCCCGTCAACTTACTACCATAAAGGGAGTAAAATTAAATCTTTTTATACTCATATGCATTTACCACTAATAAATTCCACTTGTAGTGTCGTGTATTTTATTTTGCAGATTTATCATAAAAGCAAGTGGAAAACCAACCAAAGTACGCCTTAGGAAAGCACATTTTTGCCAAATCCAAGCCCAAGGAGCAAATCGACCCAAAACATCAAATGCGGACCGAGCGCAGCCCAATTACACAACTTTTCAGGGGCGAAACACGACGACCCCACCAGGCTCGGGCGAACCGACCTCGGGGGCGGCGCACCACTGGCTGGCGGCCCGCACCTCCCCGAGGCGGTTCGCGCCCCAACCCGGGGAGGCGGTTCGTTGACCTTCCAACCGGGATTACCGCCTTGCGTCCGTCGGTTCTGCGAATACATGGAAGGTTTACTAGGTCGGTTTGGTTGTAAAATAGCACTTAGGCCCCTCCTCCAAGTGTATAAATAGATCCCCCTCTCTCCCTCTCTCAACACACACCATTTGGAGTCCAGCAAACCAGCAATCTCTTCCTCTACCTTTCTCTCTTCTTCTACTTCTTCCTTCTTCTTCTTTATTCTTTAGTAGTTACACTTGGAGTAGAAGAGCTACAAGGAGGGCTTGTCTCCTAGAAGAAGCACTTTGGTAATACATCTACTCTATGGAGCATTCTTCTATTTGCCGTCCTATTTCTACATTCTTGGCCTAACTTATGAACTAGAGTATAGTCTTGTTCATGTTCTTGTGTTGGTATATGAACTAGTATATAGTTTACATATCATGATCTTGACATGTTCATTACAGTTTATTAATGCTCATCATATGCCTAACTTGATTAGAGGTGGGATAATGGTTCATTGTACCTTCGGGTTTGCTCTTGTTCTAGTCCGTCCATTCGACGAGTGGGGATCCCTGGAGGGACAAGAGTAGTGCTACGGTATGCGGGCATGGTGCCCGGGTATCATGACACCTGTGAATATGAGTGCATGCCACGGTTGAGGGGGGTAGGCGGCTTGGTCGTGACAAGCCTTGTCCGTCCCTTGAAATCCCCCCCACGTTCGCCTTTGTCTTTGTAGGAGTTCGTAAATGCTTCCTATCGGGCCGTATGGTAACAGGGGAAGTCTCCCCGTTATCCTAGACTTAACCATGTTTAGATCGGTTTGCATATGATGATTAACTATTCATTTGTATGGTCAAGGCTAGATACATTAGTGCTACTCCATTAGGATTATTCATTTATTCATTTATTCTTTATCTATTTTCTTTATCCTTTTTGCCGGTGGATTTCCAAGCGTGTGTCACACTATCTTTAAACCATTCATGCTTACCCCGTTATGAGTATTTTGGTCTAAGCAAACACATGTTCCTCTATTCAAATGCCATGCTAAATTATTAATCACATGCCTTCCTTTTGGGCGAATATAAATAACGATACCCCGAATATTTTCCGGGTGAAATGCTACAACGATAGATCCGTGCGCTTGCGGATGAATATCTACAATGACAAGATCTATCCCGTTATCAGTCTCATTTCGAATCACCGACACGGTGGTTTACTTGAGAATGTCGGCGGCACATTTCGACGCCTTCATCGGGGATGGGTTTTATACCTATTTCCTTTGATTGCGTTAAGAAATATCAACAGGTTGTCTTGATACGCCTTGTATGCGTGAACGCGGCATTGCATAATCCCGTTGGGAATTGGTAAGGTAACCCGGGCTGGTACCCGGGTTTGTCTTCGGTTTTGCCTTTTGTCTCCGAGTTGGGGTAGCCTTTCTTGAAAAAAATTCTTCGAGTTGGCTTCGGTCCCCTTGTCCGAGTCGGAGTAGGAGTTCGGCCGAGTTGTCTTTGAGTCCGCCTTGGAGCCTCGGATATCCTCCTTCTCTCGAAAGTTTTTCGCTTCGGGTTCCGCGGCGTTGTTCTCCGAGTCAGTGTCGAGCTTGTACTCCATTTCTGAGGCGATGTCGGTGGCGTCAACTGCCGCCGAGCTTCTCGGCGAGTTCCGATTCTTCGGTCTTGGTTCCTCGATGATGTAGCTTTGAGTCTTGCCGCCGTGGTCGATCTCGCAAGTCCATGATCCGAAGATGGTCGTCTTCCTCGTCGACGAGCCCATGATGTCGTGGTCCGCCCGAACTCGTGCTGAAATTCGACGAGCCCCTACCGGGGCGCGCCGCCACCGCCGATGTTTTACGACCGAGAGCCGCCCCGGGGTGAACCCGGGCGGTTTGTTCGGGCCTCGATGAACCTGGAGCCCGGCGGTTTGTTGCGCAGATTGACATGGAGAGCGGGGTTTTATCTTTGGGTTCGGGCCCTCGATCCTTGATCGAGTAAAGACCTTACGTCCCGTCGGCGTGAGCCTGTTTTTTGATTGATGGGGTCAACCGAGAATCGGTTGTAAGGTTTACAGCACTTGATGTGTTCAAGTTGCGCTCTCCTCTACGAGGTGCTCTTTGGCCGCCTTTTATAGTCCAAGGAGCCAAAGAGCTTACTACGGACCTAGTCGGACACAGAGAGGGTTGTCCGTAGAGGATTCGAACACCCAAACTCCTAACATGGTAATCTGACTAGGATTCTATCCTGATTACAACAGAAGTCTACCGTAGCTATGCTTCCATTGCCTTCTGGGAGTTGTTTGCGGCCGCGAGCTGGGATAGAATCCTGCGCGAACAACTCTCAGAGTCCTTAGGTGATCCCGTATCCACGAGCTCCACTAGAGGGTCACCGCAGCACCACCTGGGAGGAAGGAGGGTCGCCGGGGGACGGGGATCCACACGCTGTTGGCATTTGTTAAGTGCTAAAGAATATGAAGGATTACGCAGCGCCTGAGAACACCTACCATTGTAGCTTTTCCCTAGGATGAGTATTCTAGAGTATCGTATCCACAGGGAAGCTTTGGCTAGAGAATCTAATAAGTCGCAATCATGCATCTACTAACTTAGCAAACCACTAGACTATAGTGAGGGGGTAAATGTTAAAGGGTAAGTAAACAACAAAGCATAAAATAATAACCTACCTAAGATGTCAAAGAATATCTAAACTAAACAAGAGGTCAAAGAGAGAGATTTAGGTTCCTAGGTACTTCTCTATTACTTAGGTTCTACGATAGCAATCATACCATAACACTTCGGAACATCGTAACACTAGCCACGAAAAAGAGATGAGAAGGGGGCTAGGAAGCTCCGACTCACGGTCCTACAAACACCAACCCGAACGTGGTGGAATACGTCGACCATCGGGTCTGTCACCACTGGGGCTACCACAAACTATCCGTGGGGTTGGGTACAATCTCGGGTAACCTATAGCCTAGACACCAAGTCTATACTATAAATTACTTCTCTAGCTACCATGAATAACTAGAGTCCTCAATACGAGCGGAGATCCCATGCAATAGCATAACAACTATACTTAACCATATATGTAAAACATGGAAGTAAATAGAGAAGATAAATATGTGAATCATAAGTCTTGTAGAGAAGATACGAAGACATACCATACCGAAGACATCTCGAACAAGAGCATAGCTCCACTCTCTTTTACTCTTGATTAGATCTAAGTTAGATCTAATCTAGTTCTAATTACATGGCTAATCTATCTCTAATTACATGACTAATCTACTTCTAATCTAATTCTAATTCACTAATCCCAGAGAGAGGTTATCCTTACATTGGGACACCTCTACAACTGAAAGATAATGAATAGAATTAACTAAAAATAATAATAATAATTCCATAGGCCTAGGGGTCAATATATAGGGGTCTTCTTATGTCCCTTCAGCTTCAGCAAGCAATGTGGTACTAATCCTTTCGCCATATCTCATTATAATATAAATATGTCTTCATGGGCCAAATTCGATTCAGGCCCAATTAATCCCATGAGCCATATTCTAGAATCTTCCATTACTTGTAATATTAATATCTTCTTATTCTCGAGCTCCAAATATAGCAAATAATATATCCGTTTCGATCGTCTCGACGAGCTCTTTGCAATGGTGCTATCTTGGAATATGTTTGTAACATGTTTATGCTTCATATGTCTTGCAAACTCTAGGATTTTCTCTGTTTAGTCCCCTGAAAATATATAAATCACCAAAGCTCGTGGAATTATGTTAGTAAAACCCCTAGTCTATGTTGATATTCATTGTATGCCCTTATTTCATGTTTAGTTGACTATTAATATTATGCTATAACAGGTGTCAACAGGTTCCCCCAAGCTTACCCTTTGCTAGTCCCTAGTAAAGCCAAACCTAGCAATGGATCAGGAGTTGCTACAACGCTTTCACACCTTAAGAGTACACATGCTTTCAAACAAAATTTCTCTCCAGATAGGAATACTTTTTTAAAACATCAACTTACTCATGTTACCTCTTACCTTTTGGGGCTTATATCTTTTTTCTTTAATCTTGGGTAATTGAAAGATAGAACAATCAAGTCAAGCACTAAATCTCAAACTCTTTTGATCAACTGTCCTTCTGGAGTTTTTGCTGATTTTCAAATAAAACTCAAAGTTCCTCAGTATGACTCTCTCTAATCTCTCATTTGTGGTATTTGTGGATCCTTCCTTTGGCAATAAAGTAATGGTTGCCTTTATAGTAATAATATTTTTGACTAAGGCAATAGCACACTATGCCTTCTTCTCTCTCACCCTCTATATCTAAGGCTTAAATATGTGGAGCTCATAGGTAGGAGAAAATAATTTATTTACTTACTACGCATATATTGTAAATTCAAACAATGGATCCAAAGATACATGTCACACCGATCAAATGGTGCATGTGTATGGTGGATAGAATATGCATATGGTATGGAATATAATAGAATAGAATAGATAGGAAATCTTACTTTTGCTCCTTTTAGGAATCTTCTCTCTTTTTTATTTTGGCACTTTTTAGAGAACCTGGGTTGTATTTTTTTTTTTTTTTTTTTTTTTTTTTTTTTTATTTTTATTTTTTTCTTAGAGAGGTGGGCTGCGGCCCTAGACTTTTGTCTATTATTTTTCTCTTATAAAGATGTGGGTTTCTATCGACCCTCGGACACTTGTCCATTATTCATCTTTATTTAGAGATGTGGGCTCTATTCGCCCTCGAACACTTGTCCATTTTTCATCTCTATTAGGGAGGTAGGCTCTACTCGCCCGTAGGACTTTTGTCCATTTTTCATCTCCCTTTCTTTTTTAATACAACCCGGATCTCTTTTTGCAATAACTTTTGAGAGGTATAATTGATGGAGCTTTTGTAAGATATTGGCTAGCAATGAATGAGTGGATGGGTATATATATATAGTAGGTGTATATGGAATAGATATAGAGTGGAATGAAATGAGTGGAGTGTACATGATCGGCATGACAAGTTTCTAAGGGTCGACAAAGATTGAACAAACTCAATGCAAAAGCAAGTGAGCCTATATATATTTTTCAAAAAAAGGTTTTCCTAATCTAATTAGCATGTATATATGGCTGTGGTAGGAGGTTCACACTCTTGTCACACAGGAACTTATCATGTGTATTTTCAATTTTCAAAATATAAATCTCCGTAAATCTAGTGTCACTAGGAGTAAGATCAAATAGCAGCTCGGACTATCATATATCATATCCGTCAATTACCTAGACTTTAGAGCAAGCATTTGCAACCCATAGGTTTCAGATTTAGAATAAATATCAAATCAAAGTAATTTTGCAAATGGAGCTCAAGAGAAATTAAGCTTGAAAGCTAGATACTAGAAAGGTATAACAACGGAGCAACTATTCATCATCTCCAATGCTAGATATTATCTTTAGAGTTTATTTTATTATCACACTCTAATAAAGACTCTTTTAGACTATATATAAAAACTAAACTCTTCAACAAACTTTCTAGCAAACAAAATATTTAACTAATAGTAATACTATAATATAGATAATAAGATAGTAAGATACTTATCTCGGATACATGGGGGTTGCCCCTCCCCAATTTGGATGTTGACATAGTCTTCAATGTTCTTAATGGTTGGAAGTAGAGATAGATAGTGATGGTGATTGATTGATCTTCTTTAATGCTAGACACCATATGTGTCATGTCTCTCTTCCTTGGGATCCTGCTGAACTCAAATAGACAACAAAACTAGTGGAACTTGATTAAGCGTTAGGGGTTAGCCACGTTGCTTTTGTCTGTCTCGGAAATCTTTCAAAGAAAGATTAAATATTTTTGGGGTTTTCTATGCAAATAAGGATGATGATGCATGCATATTTATTTTATTTTTATGCCACCACAAGTAAATATCCTTGTGGGTTGTTACACACCACAAAATTACTCACATGGGGCTTAAAGTTTTTTCATGTCTATGCAACAAACAAATATTTATTTTTCTTTTCTAATGCAAGGCTAGTAATATAAATATGCTAAAGGAAAATTATTATGCAATGCAAGGAAATAAATATGGATAACTACCGATCTTACCTTTTCGGCGAGGGTTCGGTGTTTTAAGTCCTCCTCGAACGAGACTTCTTACCTTGTTGTTTCCTCGAGTGTATTATCGATCTTGACGGTTGTGCTCCTTGAGATGGTGAAGGACGTCATCACCCATGTTCTTAGCTGGTCTTATAAGTTGGAGTGAAGCGTAAGCGACTTCTTGTTTAGTGTGCATGCTTGTAAGACATTCACTTGTTGAATTCTGGAGAGACTGGTAGGCTTCTCCATCATTTTGCTCAAAGTGTGTCCCTCGCTTGCAAAATCATGGTAGAGATCAAGTGCATGGGTTACATTTGGTGGGAAAACACCAACGAGAACCAAAACTTCATTCATTCTTCACTATCCATAAGCATATCAAACAAGATAGAGTTGATTTACTATATAATTTTCTTAAACATAACTTGGGTGACAAGATCGGAAGATTGAGCATGATTGTTTGTGATTAAAACATTCAACATATCAAATCAAGCTCGTTGACTCTTGGAAGGGTTTTCTTATCTAAACATTAAAAGCATGATTATGATTATGTTCTTTCAAAACAAGGTAAGCAAAATTCGGCTTATAAGATGAGAACTAGGAGATCAAGAAAGTGGTGGTAGAAACAACTAAAGAAACAAAACATGTTGAGCTAAAGAAGTTGGATCGGGCAAAGGTGTTGCTCTAACAAGTTTGATTCTTTATTTATGAACAAGCCATACTTTAGGAAAAGCTTTAGTAATGACAACTTACATCAAGATGTTACCTTATTATTGGAGTGTGATGACATCGTAACACCTTATGGTGGTCCTTCTCTTACGCTTGAAGCTTTCCTTCTTTGGCCTCTTATGTATCTTGCTCCTCACTTGTGTCTTTTATTGCATCGTCCTTTCTTTCTTGTCTTTAAATTGTGCTTAGACCTTTTTGCTCCTCTCATGATTTTATTCCTATAATATTAGCTGACAACAGATACCCAAAGGAGTACAAATAATTGTAAACAAAGGGTAGAACTGTCATGGAGCTAAAGGTTGCCTTTATGCTAGTCAAAGTTTGGTTGGATATTTTAATTAGCATATGTTCGCTATTACTTTTTTCTCTAGTTGGAAATTTTATGATCTTCAGTTTGCTTTTTATGCATGACATCTATTAACCATTCAAACTTTAGAGAGATAAAGTAATTGTGAGTAAAGGGATTGCAAACCAGCATGTCAGAGTGATGAGAGCTTGAGTAGGGAAGGAGTGATGTTGGATGATCTTTAGAGGAGTCGACCTTCTTCCCCATGCTTGAGCCTTTCCGTCACTTTCAAGACGTCAAGTGTGAATCTTTGGACCGTCCCTAATCGTGTGTTGCAATCACCATGTCCTTAGACTTTGTTCATCCTTTGTTTCTGCAAGGTTAGTGACAAAGAATACCCGAAGGGAACTTGTCCTAGGAACATGTTTCTTTTACCATGAGCCATCATGTGCTCGGATATATATATTTTTATTTTTAGAACATAAGACGGGAGTTGTATATAAATATGTGAGTTATATTCACTTACCTGTCTTCGATATTCTTGTGGCTTGTTGCTTTGTCCATCCACTTCTCGAGTGAGAGCTTCTTCTAGATCGTGTTGTATGACACTCTTCTTCATCGAATAGACATAGCATAGACTCTTTTTCTATAAAATATTAGTGACACATACCCGAGGGAATATACAACATGGTTGAAGCAGGGGTTGTTATCCAAAAGTTCATAAGATCCAATCTATGCTAATGAAAAGGTAGTTCTTTGTTTACTCTTAGCACAGATTTTATTTATCATGTCTTATAACCAATTTTGTTTATGGCTGCACTCTAGCATGTGGATCAAGGCAAAAGATGACTTGTAGCAAAAAGACGAGTGAATGATATTTGATACTTATAGTTCTTTCATTAATGATGAATGAGCCGTGTCTTTTGCACAAGGTTAGAGTTCTCCATATGCCTTGCTTCATCTCCGATCCGAGTTCATCTCTTGACTTACGAATTGGATTTGAGAGTTTTCTCGCAGGGGTTAGTCCAACACAATAACCAATGTCTACGCCAAGCAATTCTCGGTTCAATAATCAAACTAGACTCCATGTCTAATTTAATTAAGGAAGGCTATTTAACCTAAGCACCACGCTTAATTTAAAAGCCTTTAGAAATACCCTTAGCGTATTTCCAAACCAAAGCATACTATAGTAAGCAAAGGTAGCATGAAAGCACTATAGAGATTTATCGATTGAGATGAAAGAGCATGATCATGGTGAGATTTTTTTAGATGCAAACAACATGAATGTATGCAAGGAAATAAACATGCAAAGTGGATCTACTATGAGAAAACATAAACTAAGCGGAGTGAATGCATGATTTGATCAAGTAAACATGCAATGCAATGCAAGAAATTAAATGATAACTACTCAATAAATTTAAAGTCCATGAGCAAGACTTTCTCACCTTTTAATCATACTTACCACGATGTGCCGCTTCTATATATACGTCACTTGAAATGTGTTCATTGAATTCTTGTGACGGCGACTTCTTCTTCAATCTATACATGGTTAGAATAATATATATATGAATACATACCTTTGAGATGGCGGGGTTCAAATGTGTGATGGATCTTGAATGATCAGGTACCCTGGGTTCTTCAATCTTTTTATTTTTCTTTTCATGTGGAATCTTGTCGGAAGGTCGCAACGACATCTTTTGTCCCGTCTATTCCACAATTCAACGTAACAAGGATAATCCTACTAAAGCTAGTGATACACTAAATTAGCGAGACATCATGATCATCATTAGAATCTTTAGGCCAATTTCTTCCGCAAGAACGGCGCCAAAAAGCTTGTTGGCATTTGTTAAGTGCTAAAAGAATATGAAGGATTACGCAAGCGCACGTAATACCTACCATTGTAGCTTTTCCCTAGGATGAGTATTCTAGAGTATCGTATCCACGGGGAAGCTTTGGCTAGAGAATCTAATAAGTCACAATCATGCATCTACTAACTTAGCAAACCACTAGACTATAGTGAGGGGGTAAATGTTAAAGGGTAAGTAAACAACAAAGCATAAAATAATAACCTACCTAAGATGTCAAAGAATATCTAAACTAAACAAGAGGTCAAAGAGAGAGTTTAGGTTCCTAGGTACTTCTCTATTACTTAGGTTCTACGATAGCAATCATACCATAACACTTCGGAACATCGTAACACTAGCCACGTAAAGAGATGAGAAGGGGGCTAGGAAGCTCCGACTACGGTCCTACAAACACCAACCCGAACATGGTGGAATACGTCGGCCATCGTGGCTGTCACCACCAGGGCTACCACAAACTATCCGTGGGGTTGGGTGCAATCTCGGGTAACCTATAGCCTAGACACCAAGTCTATACTATAAATTACTTCTCTAGCTACCATGAATAACTAGAGTCCTCAATACGAAAGGAGATCCCATGCAATAGCATAACAACTATACTTAACCATATATGTAAAACATGGAAGTAAATAGAGAAGATAAATATGTGAATCATAAGTCTTGTAGAGAAGATACGAAGACATACCATACTCTCGAAGACATCTCCGAGAACAAGAGCATAGCTCCACTCTCTTTTACTCTTGATTAGATCTAAGTTAGATCTAATCTAGTTCTAATTACATGGCTAATCTATCTCTAATTACATGACTAATCTACTTCTAATCTAATTCTAATTCACTAATCCCGAGAGAGGTTATCCTTACATTGGGACACCTCTACAACTGAAAGATAATGAATAGAATTAATTAAAAATAATAATAATAATTCCATAGGCCTAGGGGTCAATATATAGGGGTCTTCTTATGTCCCTTCGGCTTCAAAGAAGCAATGTGGTACTAATCCTTTCGCCATATCTCATTATAATATAAATATGTCTTCATAGGCCAAATTCTGATTTAGACCCAATTAATCCCGGCAGCCATATTCTAGAATCTTCCATTACTTGTAATATTAATATCTTCTTATTCTCGAGCTCCAAATATAGCAAATAATATATCCGTTTCGATCGTCTCGACGAGCTCTTTGCAGTGGTGCTATCTTGGAATATGTTTGTAACATGTTTATGCTTCATATGTCTTGCAAACTCTAGAATTTTCCCTGTTTAGTCCTTGAAAATATATAAATCACCAAAGCTCGTGGAATTATGTTAGTAAAACCCCTAGTCTATGTTGATATTCATTTTATGCCCTTATTTCATGTTTAGTTGACTATTAATATTATGCTATAACAGGTGTCAACACACGCCCGACCTAGCGTACGATCGAGGTGGCGGCGGCCGGAGTTAGGGTTGCATACACCCCAAGCACCACGGATCGGAGGAGGGGCACCACCACGAGCACCACCACCACGGCGCGGAAGGAGGATGATGGTGGGGATGGCGGAGGTGGGGTTCCGACAAGAGGACCACCACGGAGGGGCCGGGACGGGGGGCAGGGGCCGGGGAGGAGGGGGGGCGGGGACGAGGATGGGGGCGATGAGGAGGACGGGGCAAGTGATGGGGACGAGGACGGTGGGCGGGGCGGCGGTGGCGGTGGCGGGGACGGCGGCGTTGACGGTGGCGGAGGGGCGCCGCTGCGCCCCAAGCTTGCGGGGACGGCGGCGGATCTAGCGCGACGAGCGCCGCTGGGGCACGGCGCGAGGTCAACCGCTGGCGGGCAGGTGCACGACGACGGGCGGATTCGCGGACGGCGGCGGCGTTCGTGGAAAAATCGGGTAGCCCTTCGGGTCGAATCGGGCGCATCAAGGACTTAGAGAAATTCACGAGGGATGGGGGGAGTATTTATACGCAAGCGTTTTTGTGTGGGCGGCGAGTAAGGATGCCCGCCACAGATAATATTTTCAGAATAAATTGACAAGAATTCTTATAAATTGTTAAAAATTGTTAAAAATTGTTATAAATTGAGAGATAAATTCAAATAATATATCAAAAATATTCTGATGAAATTTGAATTTTTTACACATTCGGTATATATAGCGATGCTTTTTTTTTTTTTTTTCCCAACGCATATCCGATATATATATAGGGATGCTATGAGGAAGAGGATGCATTCGTGTATGCGTACTTTTTAAACATATCCATTATTAGAAACTGTACAGTTCCCAAGACATATCCATTTATATACACCAAGTGTACATCTTGATGAGTACTTTGAACTTTGTATTCAAACATTTTGAAACTAGGTCGATTTTAGTGGTCCGTTTTGACCAAGGTTTGACCGGGTCAAACTTGTGACTTTTTGAAGCCCTAAACGCCGTCGATTCGAAAAAGTCATGAATACGGAAACTTCGTAACTCATCAAGATGGCATTTTTACACATTCGAACTTTTCACGCCTCAAAATTTGAACTTTTCACGCCTCAAAATTTGAAATTTGAATTTTTACACATTCGGACAATATTTGAAGCTCAGGACGGCCAAGTTTCAAATAGTCATGAATACGGAAAGTTCATAACTCATCAAGATCTATATTTCATATATAGGTCATTTTTGCATACGAGAAAGTGTTACAAACGTGTAGTTCAAAAATCACTAGTCTCCCCTGTAGTTTCCTCGAAACTCGTGTGAGATATTTGTTTTTTGACTACCATTTTACATCGTAATAACCGCAACTACATATCATTTTGGTGCCGGTGCATTGGTGGTCTTCTTCTCGCCATCGGGGCGGGTCCATGGCATCATTTTAGTCTTGTCGGGATTGCTTACGTCCTCTAGTGCCTTCATCTTTTTGGAAAATCAGAAAGAGGTGGAACTCATCATAGTTGTTGTATGTTTTGGGACTCGGACCCCATCGGCTCCCACGATCCGCCGCTTTCCCGCCATGACAATATGTCTATTTGTGTTCTCCGCGTTCATGTAGTAGGCTACTTGTGCGGCATCCGATGCAAGCACCCACCGATCATCTTTGTACCAAACACTTTGAATGTTTACGTGGTTAGCCCAAAATCGTCCACTAGAACCGCCGCAGGCTTGACCCATCGGGCAACAAAAAAACGGTTACCCGTAGGTTACCGCCATAGTCAAGTTCCCATATTTCTTCGACTTGTGCGAAGCATGTCATCTTCTCCCCGTCACGCTTGTTCCCGCCCTCTTATCGAACACCGCCGCTACGTGATGCACTCTTCTTATCCTTCTCTTTTGTGTGAAACCCGTACCCGTTGACATCATACCCTTGCCACGTGGTGACCTGCATGGACGGCCCCGACACAAGCTTCTTCACGGTCTCGCATCATCTCCCGGGGAATGTTCTCGCTTTTGGAGCCACTAGAGGAAAGTGTTCTTGTGTTCCTTCTCGCCCAATCCTTCTGGACAGTTCTTGCGCTTCAGACTTGCACGGCGGAGCTCTTTGTTGTGCTTTTTCAATGATTCGTCCATGATCACCAATTGATGAAGGATCTTTGTAGTGAGCGTCTAGCACTTTGTCCCTATGTATGTCGGTGCGTGCTTTTCGGCCCGCGCACCCCATCCCCGAGGTTCTTCCTTCATGTTGATGCTTTGGAAGCCCAATAGCCCTCCCATCTTTTATGTACTTCACACACCAGGTTCACGGCCTCCCGGCTTGTGTATGCCTCGATCATAGAGCCCCCCTCCGGGTAAGCGCGGTTATGATTGAATCGATTGAGGGTAGACATTAGTCGCGCAGTGGTTGTTGGTATAAATTAACGCACACAGAAAAGATCCGCAAGCGCACGGATACCGCTGTAGCTTTCACCTAAGAGTATTCCAAGGTATCGATTTCCACGGGGAACGTGAAGTGCACTAATCAAGATAATAAGTTGTCCAAGGATAACTATGGGTTTGTGGGGAGAGAGAGAGAAAGTTTCTAAAACTTCTCTAATAGATCTAGGAATCAAAGATACTTCAAGATTTATTTATTTTGGGACATCAGAGCACTAACCACGGAAAGGGATGAGAAGGGGGCTAGGAAGGTCTGACAAGGTCCTACAAACACCAACCCACACGTGGTGGAATACGTCGGCCGTCAGGGCTGTCACCACCTGGGGCTACCACAAACTATCCGTGGGATTGGGTGCAATTCCAGGTAACCACTAGACTAAGCACCACGCCTAATCTAACAATTACTACTCTAGTGTTGCAAAGACTAGAGCACTTGATGCAAGCGGGAATCCAATAAATAAAGTAGAAGTAAATGCTAAATGAAAGTAAATAGAGAACTTAGAATTAATAAATGAAGAACCTGGAGATTCGTTGAAGACGAACTAGTTGCCACAAGGTTACAATGTTGGTGAAGATCCGACAAGTCCGGCTCTTCAACTCTCTCCTCTTCTCTCTCCTTGATCTAATTACAACTAGATGAACTAGTTGAACTAGATGAACTAGATGAACTAGACAACTAGACAACTAGACAACTAGAGGGATCTCTCTTCTAATTGAAACCCTAACTTTTGCTCTGTAGAATACTAATGAATAATAATGAGAGAGATAAGTCTTGGGGTCGAGCCTGGGGCTGCTTATATAGTCCTTGGCGATGAACGATAGCCCTTGGATCAAACCGACCTTGGCAACGGTGTAGATACAACCTCAAAGTCGGTTACAAACCGACCTAGAAAGATGAAGCCGATTGGCCATCAGAGCCTGGCGGTCGGCCTATGTGGCACCGGCGCGCCGCCGTCGAGTCTCCTCTCGGCCTCTTTTTCTTCGGTGTCTTGTGGTACCTTCTAGAGTGTTTTAGTTCACTTTTCGGGTTGAGTTGCTTCACGGTTAAGTCTGGTCGTCATATGCCTTGTATATTCCTAACTTTCTCCATTATTCTCTGCAATTATCTATTAAGTCCCTAAAAATATAAAAATCACCAAAACTCATGGAATTATGTTAGTAAAGCCCCTATACTGTTGATATTCATTTTAAGCCCTTATTTCATGTTTAGTTGACTATTAATATTATGCTATAACAGGTGTCAACAAGCTCCCCCAAGCTTACCTCTTGCTAGTCTCTTAGCAAGACACAAATATAATAAACTACTTACTTGGATCGGGGAGTTCCGCAACGCTATCACACCTTTAAAGTACACATGCTTTCAAACAAAATTTCTCTCCGGATAAAGATAAACTTTTTTCAAACTTTAATTATTCAATTACCTCTTATCTTTTTGGGGCTTTATATCTTTTTCTCGCAATGTTGGTTAATTGAAAGATAGAACAGATCAAGTCAAGCACTAAATCTTAAACTCTTTTGATCAACTGTCCTTCCGAGTTTTTGCTGATTTTCAAAATAAAACTCAAAGTTCCTCGTATGACTCTCTCTAATCTCTCATTTGTGGTATTTATGGATCCTTTCTTAGGCAATAATATAGTGTTTGCCTTACTCTCATAATATATAATATTTTTAGCTAAAGCAATAGCATACTATGCCTTCTTCTCTCACCTAATATCTAAGGCTTATATAAATGAAGCTCATAGGTAGGAGAAAATAATTTATTTTCTTACTAAGCATATATTGTAAATTCAAGCAATGGATCCAAAGATACAAGTCACACCGATCAAGTGGTGCATGTGTATGGTGGATAGAATATATATGATATGGAATGTAGTAAAGTATGTAGTGAAGTGAATAGAATAGATAAGGGAATCTTACTTTTGCTCTTTTTTGGAATCTTCTCTCTTTTTATAATTTTGTAGAGAACCTGGGTTGCATCTCTTTTTCTTTTTCTTTTTCTTTTCTTTCTTTCTTTCTTCTTTTTTTTTCAAGAGAGGTGGACTCTCACGCCCTCGGACTTGTGTCCATTATTTCCTCTCTTATAAAGATGTGGGTTCTATGACCCTCGGACACTTGTCCATTTTTTTATCTTTATTTTTAGAGATGTGGGCTCTACTCGCCCTCGAACACTTGTTCATTTTTCATCTCTTTTATTTAGGGAGGTAGGCTCTACTCGCCCGTAGGACTTTTGTCCATTTTTCATCTCCCTTTCTTTTAATATACAACCCGGATCTCTTTTTGCAATAACTTTTGAGAGGTATAAATGATGGAGCTTTTGTAAGATATTGGCTAGCAATGAATGGGTGGATGGGTATAGTAAATATTTTTTTTTGGTTGCTCTCCCCTCGAAATAGGAGTAGAACATTTTTGTTGACTAGTGTGAGTGGATGATAGTGAAATGAATGGAATGAGTGGAGTGTACATGATCAGCATGACAAGCTTCTAAGGGTCGACAAAGATTGAACAAACTCAATGCAAAGCAAGCGACCTATATATATATATATATATATATATATATATATATATATATATATATATATATATATATATATTTCAAAAGGTTTTCCTAATCTAATTTGCATGCATATATATGGCTGTGGTAGGAGGTTCACACTCTTGTCACACAGAACTTATCATGTGCATTTTTAATTTTCAAAATATAAAACTCCGTAAATCTAGTGTCACTAGGAGTAAGATCAAATAGCACTCAGACTATCATATATCATATCCGTCAATTACCTAGATTTTTTAGAGCAAGCATTTACAACTCATAGGTTTCAGGTTTCGTAGAAAAAATTAATTTTGCAAATGGAGCTCGAGAGAAATTAAGCTTGAAAGCTAGGTACTAGAAAAGTATAACAACGGAGCAACTATTCATCATCTCCTTGTTGACAAATTTTAAGGTTTCTTTTAGTTGAGCAAAGTAAAATTTAATGTGCACTCTCTCTAGATCATTTATTCACAAACTCTAACAAAGACTCTTTTTAAACACTAGACTCTTATTAAACAAAGCAAAAAGATATAGACTAATATTATATAGTAAAGGAATACTTATCGTGATAATTGAGGGTGTTCTCCCCAAGCTAGATTTTGCATGTCGGGATGTTGATGATTGGAAGTTGAGGTAGACGGGCGATGAAGGTGTCATCCTATCATGTCGTTCTCCCATGAATCCTGCAACACTCAAATCGACAACAAAACTTGTGGAACCGATTAAAGGTTAGGCAATTAAGCATTAGTTGTCTAGAGTGGTCTAATATAATAATCATATAAACTCAATTACATCTAGCTCCTCAACCATGTTGATCTGTGGCTCTAAGTAAACTTTCAAGCGTTGTCCATTTACCTTGAATGCGTTACTGTATCATCTTGGATGGTGATGGCTCCATGCGTTGGCGTGTCGACGACATTATATGGTCCATCCCACTTACTTCAAGAACTTACCATGTCCAAAGAGCTTTACTCTTGAATTGAATAGTAGAACTTTGTCTCCGGGCTTGAACTCCTTGTGCTTGATTCTCTTATCATGCCATCTTTTTTGTTCTCTCTTTGTAGATTTTGGAGTTGTGATAAGCCTTTTCTCTCCATTCTTCTAGCTCGAGATAGTTGCATCGGACGCTTCGCCCGGCTAGGTGGAGATCCATGTTCCATTTCTTGATCGCCCAATGAGACTTGAACTCCAATTCAATGTGCAAATGGCATGTTTTCCCATATACAAGTTGATAAGGTGTCATGCCTATAGGTGTCTTGAATGCAGTTCGGTAAGCCCATAGTGCATCCGGAAGTTGGTCCTTCCATGTTTTCCCCATTTCTTCCACAGTCTTTTTGTAGAATATTTTTGATTTGTTTATTTGATGTTTTCGCTTGACCGCTAGTTTGAGGATGGTATGGTGTTGCAACTTTATGACGAATCCCTTGATCGCCTAAATACTTTCGGAAGTTTTTATCGATAAAATGGGATCCTCCATCACTTATGACCACCCGAGGTGTACCAAAACGAGGAAATATGATTTCATGGAACATTCTCTTTGCATGTTTTGAATCACTTGTTCGACATGGCATTGCTTCTACCCATTTGGATACATAGTCTCTGACCACCAAGATGTATTCATAGTTTCCGGACTTAGGAAATGGGCCCATATAATCAATCCCCCAAACATCAAATAGTTCAATTTGGAGATTGTTTACGAGAGGCATTGCATTTCGTGTATTTATGTTTCCATGCTTTTGGCATCTGTGGCATCTTTTGACAAATTCCTTTGTATCTGCATACATCGTTGGCCAGAAAAAACCACTTTGCCAGATCTTGGCATGCGTCCGGAATGCTCCATAATGTCCTCCATATGGCGAGGCATGACATCTTTCCATAATTTGAGTAGCCTCAGCCATAGGAACACATCTTCTCAACAACCCATCGGCGCAAACTCGGAAAAAGATAAGGCTCATCCCATAGGTGATGGCGACTCTCATAGACTAGTTTTCTTTTTTGTCTACACCGGGTGGGACATAACCGCCACTATAAAGTTCACGATGTTTGCATACCATGGATCGGAAGTGTGTTATCATGAGCAAGGTGTCATCCCTTAGATAATCATTGATGGGTAGCTCATGTGCCTCCTTGTATGGAATCCTAGACAAGTGATCAGCTACCGAATTCTCTACTCCCTTTTTATCTCGAATTTCTATGTCAAACTCTTGGAGTAGAAGAATCCATCGAAGTAGCCGAGGCTTAGCATCTTTCTTAGTGAGGAGGTACTTAAGAGCGGCATGGTCTGTGTAAACTATTACCTTTGCCCCCACTAAATAAGATCTAAACTTGTCTATAGCAAAGACAACAGCCAACAACTCTTTTTCAGTGGTATAATAATTGAGTTGTGCTCCAGACAAGGTTTTGCTAGCATAGGATATGGCATAATGCTTCTTATCCTTGGTTTGGCCTAAAACGGCACCAACCGCAAAGTCGCTAGCATCACACATGATCTCAAAAGGAAGATTAAAATCAGGTGGTTGAATAATTGGAGCTGAAGTGAGTGCTCTTTTAAGGATTTGGAATGATTCATGGCACTCATTACTAAAGATGAAAGGTGCATCTTTAGCTAAGAGACTAGTCAGGGGTTTAGCGATTTGAGAAAAATCTTTGATAAAGCGCCTATAGAACCCTGCATGTCCCAAGAAGCTTCGGACTCCTTTAACATTTGTGGGAGGTGGAAGTTGTTCAATTACTTCAACCTTTGCTCTATCCACCTGTATCCCACGTTCGGACACCTTATGTCCAAGTACTATTCCTTCCTGAACCATAAAATGGCATTTCTCCCAGTTCAGGACTAAAGAATTTTCTTCACACCTTTGTAAGACTTTATCTAAATTCTCCAAACAATCATCGAAAAGTTTTGCCATAGACAAAGGTGAAATCGTCCATGAACACTTCCATGATTTTCTCGATCATATCGAGAGAAAATAGACATCATGCACCGTTGGAAAGAAGCCGGAGCATTGCATAATCCGAACGACATTCGCTTCGGTATCGCGTAAGTTCCATACGGGCATGTAAAAGTGGTCTTACCTTGGTCGCCAGGTGGATTGGAATTTGATGATAACGAGAATAACCATCAAGGAAACAATAGAAAGAATGATTTGCAAGCCGTTCCAACATTTCATCAATGAAGGGTAACGGAAAATGATCTTTCTTTGTAGCCTTGTTGAGTTTTCGGTAATCAATGCACATGCGCCACCCTGTGATGGTTCGTTGAGGAATAAGTTCATTCTTCTCATTCGTAACGACCGTCATTCCTCCCTTCTTTGGCACAACTTGGACAGGGCTAACCCACTCGCTATGTGGCACAGGATAAATAATCCCAGCGTGTAGGAGCTTTAGGACCTCTTTATTAACAACTTCTCGCATAGCCCCTGTTAAGTCTACGTTGTGGTTCCCTAGAGGGGTAATGCATCCGGATCAATAGGGATACGATGTGTGCGAGTTTGGGGCTAATCCCTATGAGATCTCCAAGTGAGTAACCTATGGCTTTTTATGTCTTTCTAGGACAGTGACAAGTTTATATGTCTCTTCTTGGGAAAGTTTGTCACTAATAATTGCAGGAGTTTCTCGATTATTATGAAGGAAGACATATTTTAAGCCAGGAGGAAGTGGTTTTAATTCTATTGGAGGAGGTGGAGTTTGTTCAGTTTCGTCTAGCTCCATGGGTTCTACCAACTCTTCTTCTTCTTCTTCAACGAAGTGTTCAACGTCGAAGGATGGTTGGGCCATCTCTTGTAGAGATGCCATTAAGACCTCCTCAATAGGGTCTTGTTCGGATCTGGATTCCACTATCGTATTAATAGATCGATCAAGAGGAATAGTCATGGTGGAATTCCCAACCTTGAAGTCTAAGTGACCTCATAATGGTTCTTCCTGTAGAAGTCTCATGATTGGTGCGCCAATCAAGAGATCAACTTCTCGAGATGTCATAAATATGAAAATCTAAACATAACTCGAGTTGTTTATTCTAATAGGAATAGCCCTTAAAACTCCATGGCTTTCAAGAATAAATCCCGATGGGCCTTGTAGAAGTTTTTTGTGATGGAGTTAAGGACATGTCGGGATAAAGAGTATTGGCTAACTCCCTTGAAATAATATTTATCCCAACGTAAGGATTATAGTGGACTCTTCTAGCGGACCTTCTAATTTGGCATAGAAGAATGGTTGAAGGAGCAAAGTGACTCGAGCAATCTCGGGTGATAACTCGCTCGATTAGCCATTCGTAACTCATGATTGCTGAAAGGCTTTTAAGGTGTTCTATGCTAATGATTCTTCTAGTTGATTATGTGGAGTGGTCTTTTCTAGAGGTCTCGCTTGGATAGGAAAATTCGAGGTGTTCCCATAATCTTCAAAGATATCTTCCGAATTCGAAGGGAAACTCTAAAGGTGATGGTTCATCATCCTCTAATTGACTCTCTGTTCCCTTATCAGGAGGTGTTTCAACAACCAAAATATTAGAAGAATCAACTGGAAGTTCCAATTTGGTTGTATGTTCCTCCTTAATTGGTTCAGGGCTTGGTTCGACTTCTTCTTCAGGAAATTCATCATAAATACCAGTGTAGGGAGTATTCTCAAGGATTTTCTCAAAAATAGCTTGTCCCTCACTAATGGTTTGATGCGAGAATGAACCTCCAGAAGCTAAGTCAACATGAAGAGCAGCTTCCTTACTGAGTCCAAGATAGAAGTGGTATAATAGGACATTTTCAGGTAAGGAAAGGTTTGGACCTGTTTTAATAAGACTCATGAATCTAGCCCAAGCTGCTCCTAAAGTTTCCTTCTCTTTTTGTTGAAAGGTAAGAATTTCTATTCTAAGGGCAGCGATTTGAGAAAGAGGGAAGAAAGCAAGATAGAATTTGTTTCGGAGTTCTTCCCAATTTCCATTTACGCCTCCTACGGTATGAGCATACCCTTTGTTTTTGCTCTACCCAAAAGGGAGAACTTAAATAATATCCATTTAAGGGTCTCTTGTGTCATACCGAATGTAAAATTTAGGCAGGAACACAAATCCTCAAATTCTGAATGTGGGTATAAGGATTTTCGTCTTTCTAGCTAGGAGAAGGGTTTCTCCCGAACCATGGCTATAAAAGCGGGACGAATCTCAAAGCCATCCGTAAGAATAGGATGTGATGATTTTGGAGGCTCTATCAATTCAACCTTTGGAGTAGAAAATTTATATATAGGAGTGGAATCCATATGGTAAAGGTAGTGGAAAAGGTGGTAAAAGAATAAAAAGGATTAAAGGACAGACTTGTTTCGAGAATAGCACGACTACCGTTCCGGCAACGGCGCCGTAAAGCTTGTTGGTATAAATTAACGCTATCACGAGAAAAAGATCCATAGCGCACGGATACATTTGTAGCTTTCACCTAAGAGTATTCCAAGGTATCGATTTCCACGGGAACGTGAAGTGCACTAATCAAGATAATAAGTTGTCCAAGGATAACTATGGGTTTGTGGGGAGAGAGAGAAAGTTTCTAAAACTCTCTAATAGATCTAGGAATCAAAGATACTTCAAGATTTATTTATTTTGGAACATCGAGCACTAACCACGGAAAGGGATGAGAAGGGGCTAGGAAGGTCGACAAGGTCCTACAAACACCAACCCACACGTGGTGGAATACGTCGGCCGTCATTTTGTCACCACACAGGGCTACCACAAACTATACGTGGGATTGGGTGCAATTCAGGTAACCACTAGACTAAGCACCACGCCTAATCTAACAATTACTACTCTAGTGTTGCAAAGACTAGAGCACTTGATGCAAGCGGGAATCCAATAAATAAAAGTAGAAGTAAATGCTAAATGAAAGTAAATAGAGAACTTAGAATTAATAAATGAAGAACACGAGATTCGTTGAAGACGAACTAGTTGCCACAAGATTACAATGTTGGTGAAGATCCGACAAGTCCGGCTCTTCAACTCTCTCCTCTCTCTCTCCTTGATCTAATTACAACTAGATGAACTAGTTGAACTAGATGAACTAGATGAACTAGACAACTAGACAACTAGACAACTAGAGGGATCTCTCTTCTAATTGAAACCCTAACTTTTGCTCAGAGAATACTAATGAATAATAATGAGAGAGATAAGTCTTGGGGTCGAGCCTGGGGGTCGCTTATATAGTCCTTGGCGATGAACGATAGCCCTTGGATCAAACCGACCTTGGCAACGGTGTAAATACAACCTCAAAGTCGGTTACAAACCGACCTAGAAAGATGAAGCCGATTGGCCCATCAGAGCTTTGGCGGTCGGCCTATGTGGCTTGGCGGCGCCGCCGGTCGAGTCTCCTCTCGGCCTCTCGTTTCTTCGGTGTCTTGTGGTACCTTCTAGAGTGTTTTAGTTCACTTTTCGGGTTGAGTTGCTTCACGGTTAAGTCCGGTCTTCATATGCCTTGTATATTAGGAACTTTCTCCATTATTCTCTCGCAATTATCTATTAAGTCCCTAAAAATATAAAAATCACCAAAACTCATGGAATTATGTTAGTAAAGCCCCTATACTCTGTTGATATTCATTTTAAGCCCTTATTTCATGTTTAGTTGACTATTAATATTATGCTATAACAGGTGTCAACAAAGTGGTCCACATCGCCTTTGTAGGTACACGGGTCCCAAATTGTTCAATCGATCAACCATGTGCATCATCGGGTGTGGCATAATGTCAAAGAACGATGGTGGGAAACACATCTCTATCGGCACATTGTTTCCCCGATGAACTCTTTTCAAATACAGTGCATCCCTTTTGGCAATTACCTTCCGGTTGATTTGGTTAAAGAAGTATGACAACCTTGTGACCACCATCTTCACGCGTATTTTGGATGAATAGCTTTGATCACAATTGGAAGGAACACCGTCGGCATGATGTGAGCAT
Organism: Hyparrhenia diplandra; assembly: GCA_015847255.1. Taxonomy (NCBI): domain Eukaryota; kingdom Viridiplantae; phylum Streptophyta; class Magnoliopsida; order Poales; family Poaceae; genus Hyparrhenia; species Hyparrhenia diplandra. The sequence continues at coordinate 1,664,521 of JADLZK010006707.1, forward strand.
CGTGCGCATTGAAGTTCGACATTGTGAGGTCTTTCATGGATACTAGACTCTTGATGTTGGAAGAGAAACCCGTTGGTACCTTGACACCCGCATCAACCGACACATAGCCAACTTCTCATCTCTCGTCAGGGTTGTAGGCCTTTTGGGGAGTTGGACTTTTTACCGCCGGAAGCCGTAGCGTGAATTTCCGGTCCGGATGCCCATGTCAACAAGATCCCGACGTGACTTCACACCATCCTTCGTCTTGGTCTTGATATCCATCGGGGAGACCGATCGTGCTTTTCGAAGACATTTTTCTCAAGGTGCATCGATCGATCGCGTGGGGTGTATCAAAGATCTTCGATTACTTTAGATACTTGAAGAAGATTGACTTCTTCTTGAAAGGAACGGCTGGAGGCGCATCGCCCTCCGCCTTATCCCTCTTTCGCTTCTTTTCTTGGAGGTGCCATCTTACCGATCATCGTCTTTCTTCTTCTTCTTCTTTCCAAACTCGCACTCCAAGTCCTTCACCATGTCAAACACCTTGGACCATAACTAGTCGGTCCGATCGAGGTTTCGACTTCGCCCTTGTTGTCAAAGTACACATTCATTTTTGCATCTCTGTACCTATGCTTATCTGCGGAGGAAGCATCTCGTGCTCCATGTACACGCTTTTTTTGGATCCCTCCCGTAAGTGGAGCAGGTTTCTTCGATGCAAGCTACACGTGCCGGGTAATCGGTGATGGTGACAAAGATGATGGCACGAAGAGTGAACTTCTCCTTGTGGTACGAATCAACCATGCTGACCCCATCATCAAACAATACCGCATCTCCTCCATGAACGGCTCCAGAACACATCTACATCGTTCTGCCGGGGGCGCCGGTCCGAAATGAGAATGGTGAGCAAAACATACCTACGCTTTTTGACAAAGATGTGGAGGTAGATTGTACATGGTGAGGACGACCAGGCCATGTGCCGTGTGGTTTGCTTTCAGTCACCGAATGGGTTCATTCCGTCGGTACTCAACGCGAACCGAACGTTCTCGGGCTCTCTCGCAAAGTCGGGGTAGGCGGCGCCGGTCTTGCCACCGCTAGCATCCGGCGGTGCCGCAGCTTCCGTCATCCTTTACACGATCGCTAGATGCATGCCGGTCATGTGCTTAGCATCCTCGGGGTTCCCATAGAGATTTGACGTCGATGTGATCGGAAGGTACCACATTGTGATCTTTGGACGTTTCCTCGCGTGTAACCTTCCTCTTCCTCGTACTACGTTGACATGATCTTCTTCACGGCCGCACCGGTTTTCTTCGCCCCTTCTTCTTTTTTTTCGCCTGTCCCCGCTTCCTCATCGAAGCCGATCGTCCACGCGACATCCGCATTCGCTTGTATCGACTAGTTCCACGGTCGGACAATTGGTCAAATTCCATCGATCGCCCCGATATAGGATACACGCTGGTTGGGGCGACATCGAACTTCTTCACTTTCATCGCCACGGCCGGATCAACTTCTTAGCACGATACGCACTAGCAGAACCTTATTAGGCGTTGGATACGTGGAGGCCGTGTAACTTACGAGCTCATTGAAGCTAGTGTTAGACCAGCCATGACGAGACTTCAACATCAGCAAATTCAGTTAAAACTTCGGTAGCCCGTGCAACCCTCCTGTGGCCGCCTTTGTAAAACGGATCAATTGCTACCGCTTCATCTGCTTGAAGTTCGCAACCATCTCGGCACCCAAACGTAATGTCGCCCTCATCGAAGTCGGTTGACCAAATCTTCAAAGCCCGGACATCCTCGCTGCGCCATAGGATTCTCTCGCCGCCGCCCCTCCACCACCACCACCGCCATCGCCGTCATCGCCGACGCCACCCGCTTTGAACAAATCTGATGGAATTGACCGCTGGTGGACTTTTCGTACCGATCGGGCCGGGGACCGCTCGATGCTTGGATCGATCTGGCGGATCTAAGGGTGGAACTTCTTCGCCGTGAAAAGTCGGACCAAATAGTCAGCGGAAGCCATGCATGATTAGGTGAGATCGCACCACGATGTCGAGAACGCTTTCAGATTCTTGCATTTTGCGCACGGATAGATAATCAGGCTCGTTGAATTATCACCATTTTGTGTCGCTCGCTCGAACAACAAACTTCTTCACCTCTCATCATAGTATCGTCATCAACCCTCTTCATCTCATACATCCCATTGGGCTCGGTGCCTCTCCATCCCGATCCCCTCGCTCTTCCAAAAACTCAAACCAAAAAAAATAATAGATCTAGATCTAGAGAAGGCGTTTTCTCTCTCCTCCATGGATCTATATCTAGAGAGGGGATGAAAAAGAGGGAAAGAAAGATGAAAAGTGGCATTTACCGACCAATTAGTGTCTTCTCCTCCCCAAATCAAAGCCAAAACACTCAAATCAAAGTTTTTGTCAAAATTTTGATCAAAACCTCCCCCAAAGAGTTGGAAGAGGAAGATCGTGAGGAAGAAGAAGGGGGTGGTGGCCCAGATTTTATAGGCCTTGGCCTTTTGCGTGGCAGATTTTATAGGCCTCGGCCTTTTGCGTGGCGTGGCGTGCCCGCCACGCCAAAAGAAGGGGCGGCGTGGCGGCGCCGCAACGCGCCCGCCACGGTTAATATATTTTGTGTGGCGGGCGTTGCGCGCCCCGCCACGGTTAAGATGATCTTTTGCGTGGCGGGGCCCGCCACGTGAGAAGCGCACCCCGGCCGAGCAGGGGAGCTGATCATTTCGGTGGCGGGTGCATTTTTTACGATGCAGTCATGGAACCATAAATATTCTCCGCTGGTCTCTGCCTTTTCCAAGTTCAAATATGGTTAGCACTTAGCAGCTTTCCGATGGGCGCAACACTCGTAGCCTCATGGCACTGTCTACGATGGTGGTGTGTCTGCCTCTCTCCATGCTGGCAGTCTCTCACTCCCTGTCTCCGTTTTGCATTTCCCTTGCATGCACTCAAGTCCTTCTGCACTCAGTCGCCTCTAACAGTGGGATTGGACCTTCCCCCAATGGTGCTGGAACACTGCGGAAACCATGGCCTGTGCCATGGGGCTCACCACCTTTTATCCATCTCGCCGTCTTTTGGTTGTGTGGTAGCCTAGAGCTTGTTGGGTGGTTGGCGAGGACAAAGGTAACGCTAATAGGCTTGGGTGCAGACACATGAACACAGACGAAGGTTGGGAACACATGTTACACATTGTACTATTTTCGGAAGCTCCATAGATGTCCTAGCTCCTGATGCCCTCCTGATGCCTCCTACGTCTAATTGTTCTCTGTTTGTTCTAGGACGCAGTTGCTACCTGCAATGCTCCCTCTCACTCTCTTTCTCTCTCCCTCTCTCAGCTTACTAGGATATATATCGAACTGATGACTATAGGAAAAACTTGGTACATGTATAGGTGATGATCTGATCCTTTTATAGATCGAGTCAAACGTCAAGGGAAAATGTGGTCCAAGTTTGATGCTGTTTCAAGACTTCAAGTTGAAGTCTTCAACTATACAGAGGACACACTGATGTGTTGTAATTGGTTACCAGAAATAGTGCAGAAATTAGAAACGTACTACTGCAGCAATGCGAGTTATGACTTGAGCTGCATGCATGATCATTTTGTACTGACATTATTTAGGATGTAGGAGTAAGTACACAAGCCAACTGCATGCACATATGTCAAGTTCAAGAAGCTCTTCCTCAACTACAAACATTTTTTTTCAAAATGACACAGTGTTTTATATATATTAATTATATTAGTATAATATATTTATTTCTTGCTGTTAGGAATCATGTTGTGATGAGGCATTCTTACATGAAAATCGAGATGCCATGTTGCAACACACATATGTCAAGTTCAAGAAGCTTGGAATTAAAATATTGGAATAGCCACACGATCGACACAAGCTGTTATGGAGGCCACACACAAATTACGGTATGGTTGTTGTACAAATTGGAAATTTATAAGACCTTGGAAATACCTTATTATAAAATAACAAATAAGCATACTCCACACCTCCAATGCATATTAAGTTGCTGTTGTTTTTTTTCGTGCAGAAAATAAACTGAGAACGTGGAAAACCTAAACATGTGTATGACCATTGAGACATGGACTGCATGAAAAAAATCAGTTGTGAAAATTAATTCATTATTCACATGGCCATTGTTAAGCACCAGTATTAGACTACTAGTACATTGTGATTGAAGGTGGCTAAAAACATGATCAAGCTAAGGAAACCTAGCCTTTAGATGCATTTTTTTTACAATACAATCATATGGAACCATAGTAGCAGCTTTCCTATGGGCGCAAAACTCTCAGCACCTTGTCACAGTCTACCGTGGTGATGTGTCTGCCTCCGTGCTTGAGGTCTGACTGCCTCTTCCATACCCTTTCGAAATGTTGCGTTTGGCAATTCCGAAAGAGTCGAGCAAGAGAAATTTGGCGACAATGGTAACGCCACGGCTTAGGTGGAGGCACATGAACACACAAGGCATCCACGAGACGAAGTTCAAAGGGAAGGTGACGTACCATTTTAGGCCCCATCATAGCTGTCTTAGGTCCTGATGCCTCCTAATCCTAATGAATACTTAGGCTTAATTGTGTTCTGCTTGTTCTTGGACAGTACAGTTGCTACCTGCAATGCTGTCTCTCTCTCTCTCTCGGTGTGTTTATGATCTTTTGGACTGCCTCTGAGCTACTCACAGGTGACATGCTGAGACTACCAATCACACGGAACAACGAGGAGTTGAATAGGTCGTGCACTATTTATGCACTTTTGCTCCACCATTTATGCATATAGATGCATGACCCCTGGTTCCAGTACTATAAATAGTTTCAACATTCAGGATAATACAATGGTCATACCCTGCATGCCTTGAAACAGGATATTATCAGTGGATATGTATGCAACTTGAAAAGTACCGGTGATCTGTAGTAGGGCCGTCGTACCTCGTGTCCACACTGTTCTTTCATTCACTTGTACTACAAAATTATTAGGGCATGTTGTACCAACAAACACAAATCACATGGATCAAGAACTTTAAATAAGTATGCTGGCTTGTTTGTTTGGTCTTCTGTACATATAGTACTTAATTTATACACATAAATCACAAGGATCAGTACAATTCAAACTCTGTATATATGTCATTTTATTGCTTGTTTGGATGAAAACATGGTTATTTCAAAGTCAGATGAATTTCTCCTGTGACTTCTCTCTAGTCTCTTTCATATGGGACCCAAGGTCCAGGATTTCAGTCCTGTTCTTAGTGTTACAATCACCGCTGTGCTCATCCTTTTTAATAGCAGTGTTCTCTTGTTGTCTCTCTCTCGCCATGTGTCGACCAAAGATACATGTGTTGTAACCGTGATGGAGCATCGATCATAATTGTCCCATATACTACTGTCTAGAAATTCTGGTTTTTGTTCACAGTTCACAGTTCCTGTTGACACCCAAAAATGGCGTGGGCTAAGTCATGGTAAAAATCCAGTCGAAGGGCTCTTCGGAATGCGATCGGACTCACTCGACCGGACGACGACGAGCGCCCGATCTAGCGTCCGGTCACCGCGTCCGGTCAGGTCGCGCCGCAGACCTCTACGCCAGACGCAGTGACCGGAGCGCCCCGGTCACTTGACAAGCGTCGGTCGGCGGCCCGGTCGGCCCGGCTCGCGCGGGTCGGTTTCAGACCTCCTAGAACCGACGGACGCTGGACACCGGTCGCCCCGGTCAGCCTGCCCTGGCGTCCGGTCAGCCCGATCTCGGGCTGATCCGAATCGTATCCAACTTCGGTTTGTTTCCAAACTTGTTTGGTGCGATTTTTGGTGATTGGAAACGCCCTAGGACACCTTCCTAAAAGGATAAGACCATCCTCCCCTATATAATGAAGGGGTTCATGGCCGATTTGATCCCATCTACATCCAATCGACAACCAATCTATCTCCTGTCCCGTTTGTAGGTCATCTTCTTCCCTCAACCCCCTACGTTGCTGTTCGGCGGCGAGCTCCACGTTCTTCGTCGGCGTTCTAGGCGGCCACGCTGGTCCTAGAGCACCCTCGCCATGCCCCTCCCGACGGGTCTTCCCTGAGGTGCGTTCGAGGTCATCTCAGCCGTCACCAGCTCCACGCGCCCCTACCGATCCCTAGATCGGTTTAGGCCGCCACGCTGCGGTGCTCGCTGCTACAAGGTCGATCGCGACCTTCGTGGGCGCCCAAGGCCCTCCCGTGTGTTGGTGTGAAGCCCTAGTTTCGCGTCAACACACTTTTTGGCGACTCCCGGGATTGCAAGACGCCAATTGCGTTTTTGAAAACCCCGACATCATGCCCGCCAATAGCAAGAGCGGTGGCGTTTCAATCACCGAGATATCGATGACAACGTCATCCACCCCTCTTCCGTTGATGAGCTTCCCGACGAGTTGAAAGCTAAGATGCAACGGGTGATGGAAGTCGCTCAACGTGCGTTCTCGGAGAGTTGTGCCGTAGGTCGTGGGCGACAAGGTGGAGCCGCATGTTTATGCCACCGATCTTCCCGTCAATGCATCTACTCGAAGTTGAGGTAATGATCTTGGTCCTAAATTTGATGATTCTTATCCTCAACACGCGCTGATTATCTTTGTTATGCTTGAGGGCCATAAGAAAGAAGTAGATTCAACTATGACTAATATTGCACACATGCTTATGGCTAGATTTGATAAATTAGAAGGTAGAGTGCTTAAAAACAGATGAAATTGATGATGAGCAAGTATGAGTATGGCATGCCTCCTAATTTTTATGAGAATCAAGCATGGTACACCTCTTACAAGAGAGGAAAATCGTCCCAATCGGCTCCTCGGGGCCGATAAAGCCGGTTCTTCCACTACTAAGGAAACATTTAATAATAAGCAAATGGTTTTCGTTTGCCGATGTACAAGATCGTAATCGGCAAACAATTAATAGAACAATAAATGCTAGGAATTGGGGGCAACGCCGTGTTACCCAACCCACCGAAATCCCTAGTCGAATTCCTATTATGGGCGATGAAACTTCCGCCCCGGATCCTCCTTCCGCCGATATGAATGATGCATTTAATCGGCTAAAGGAAGATTTAAATAAGTCTTTTGCAGAAAGCCTCGGTGTCCAATTAAAAACCTCAAGGGGCACCTACAACAAACCGTACCCTCCACATTTTGACTTCTTGAAAAATCCACCGGGTTGGAAGGTACCTGATTTTTAAATTTAGTGGCAATGATAATAAATCTACCATGGAACATGTTAGTATGTTTTTAGCTCGGTTGGGTGAAGGGGCTGCTCAAGATTACATGAAGTGTCGTAATTTCCCATTGTCACTTACGGTATCGCTTTTTCATGGTTTACATCTTTGCCATCATCTACTATTGGTTCTTGGGCTGTTTTAGAGGAAAAGTTTCATGCTCACTTTTATGATGGAGTCCGTGAAACTAGATTATCACATTTGACATCGATTAGGCAAGGTCGTAGTGAGAGTCGAGTTGAGTTCATTAGGCGTTGTAAAGAAATTAAGAACCGATGCTTTCATTTGATGATTTAACGAGCGTGACTTGGTTGATATATGCTTTAATGGTTTGCATTCTAAGATTAGAGATAAGCTTGAGCACATTCAATTTACTACTTTGCCTCATTTAATTGAGAAAGCTATTCTTTGTTGAGTCACGTTTAAATTCTCAAGATCATGATTATAAGTCTCGTCGTTCCAACGTGCATCACGTGGGACGATTGTTCTTCGTCCGATGATGAGACTAAAGATGTGTTGGCTGCTGAAATTAGGTGGCCGAGAGGAAAATAAACAAGTAACTTGTCCTTCTCTCAAGCCGATTAATAGGAATCGGAATGAGGAAATAAAGTTTACTTTTGATACATCTAAATGTGACCGAATATTCGATGAGTTGTTGAAAATCGGGTACATTAAGATTAAATATGTTATGCCTTTCGCAGATGTGTTAAAGAAACGGGCTTTTCGCAAATATCATGAATCTTATTCCCATGCCACTAATGATTGTCATGTTTTCCGTCGGGCGGTACAATCGCTCTTAATGAGGGCCGATTAAGTCTTACCGACATGCAGCTTGATAAGAATCCTTTCCCTATGCATGTGGTTGAAGCCAAGAAGCCCGAAGCCAAAACACTTGAAGTCAAGGCTCCTACCATCTTGATCCGTCCCGAGCAAGTTGCTACAACTCAAGGCAAGAACGTGATCATTGGTGAGCCTCGCCCGCACCGAATGTGCCTAAGAATTCGGGGACGGCAAGTGTTGGCTAACCAAAGCGAAGAAGGCAAGACGAAGCTTACCATTGTGGCTAGCTCGGCGCAAGCATTACGGCGTCAAGCATGGCTAGATGGTCGCGGCGTACGCAGACAAGACCAGCTAGGCCAATTGAAGCAATCGGCCAAGATGATCAAACTCAAGCGCCAACTAAGCCGCTTGAACCGACTACCTTAGCCGGGTCGGCCCGGTCCTCGAGGATTCTAGCTCCCTCACTTCCGGTGTGCATACGATAAAGACATTCGTTCCACAAAAGCCGGAGGTTGGAGTTTGGAAAACTAATGAGCCAAAGGTCAAGAAGCATATCAAGCCTTTATGTGAATTTGACGGACTTTTGGCGAAGTACAAGAAAGAAAAGGCCGATTCCAAGAATCGCCAACAAAAAAAAAAAAAAAAAAAAGAGAGTCTACGCCTCCCAAACGTGATGAAGGGAGAAATAAGCAAGTGGCTATGACTCCTTCAAATGTTTCTTCTTCTTCGCAGATTGCACATCCAAGGATGACTCGTTGGGGGCCACCACTAACCCATGTGGCGCCACCACCACAATGGGGACCGAAGGGAGTATTTGTTCCCTATCCGCCGGGCCCCATTAAGGAAGGAAGCGCTGCAAGCATGGCCAAGCTTCTACCGTCTTTAGCCGATTGGGTTCACAATCGAGCTCTAGTGGTGCACCGGAGAAGAAGGAGGAGCTCACATCTCGTACTCTCACGCCTCAACAATCGGGGAAGGCGCCTATGAAGCAAGTCTACATCCCCAAGCGAGATGGAGGCGATTGAGAAGCTCGCTCCCGTTGTACTCCTCCTCCACCTTCCGTTATTATCGGTTCGATGACAGCCCCTATAAATGATGTCAACAAACCGATTGTGATTGGGGGCAAGAGCACGAAAAGGGTGATCAAGATCAAGTCATGGAGGAGGTAGAAGCTCAAGATAAGAGGAAAAAGTTGGTGGATCCTCGTTTCCTCGCAGCCCAAGTGGTGCCGGTTGACATCAATAAAACACAAAAGAGGAAGCTTCAGAAAGCAAGACAAAAGATGCTCAAGCGTTTGGTCGTTGCACAAAGTGAGGGGCCGCTCTTGCTAGAAATTGTGCAAGAGATCAAGGATAAAGAGGCCGAGATAATCGCCGCCAAGAGGACGTCCACCGATTGATAAATCGGTTAAGTCGGGTTATAGTACAAGAGCAGCCGCCCAAGCCCACGTGGAAGAGGTGCTTAAACCAAAAGTTGATCTTTTGGCACTTCTAGCGAATGGAGCAGCTAAAATAAGTGAGCAAGTTGATAATTCAACCAAGACGGTTGACGGGCTGTTATTGCCCAAATTTCGGATTTACCGACTTCCGAAGTCGGTTAAACCGAAATCTCTTATTTTCGATGTGTCTCCGCAGATGCACTGAGGATTTTGCTGCCGCCGTTGCCACCTTGGTTGGCATTGATGTGCCACCGAGGATGAAGAGCCGGTGGATTATGAGCCTTCACCACTACGTCTTTGAGATGAACACCATCTTTCTCTCCACCGATTATTATGTGATCGGGCGGGGAGATGATGAGGTTGCCGCTGCGAGTTTGCATTTGGGGTGCAAGATGCTATCTTCAAGAAACCCCGCCGTGCCCGCCGACACCTCAAGCCATTGCATGTGAGCGGACATATCAATGGGAAACCGGTCAGGAAGATGTTAGTGGATAGTGGCGCGATTGTCAATCTTTTGCCCTATTCACTATTCAAGAAGCTTGGTGGCAAAGAGGAGGAACTAATTCAAACCAACATGACCATCACCGGTGTGGGAGGAGGTGAGCCGATTCCTTCAAAGGGGATCGCTAACGCCGAATTAACCGTTGGTAGCAAGACCATGGCTACGGCTTTCTTCATCGCCGATGTGGAAGGTAGTTATGATCTTATCCTTGGTCGTGATTGATTCATGCCAATCCTTGTGTTCCTTCTAGTTTGCACCAATTCCTCATCCAATGGGTGGGAGATGCCATAGAGATTGTTCATGCGGACAATTCGGTTGAGATTTCTACAACCGATATCTCGCTTTGAGAGCTCGGGTTTGCTTGTCTTTCGTAGAGACTTATCCAACTATCGATTACATTAGCTATGATGAGCGTGGATTTGTGCTCTCAGAACATTGAAGCCGACGGATAATCGGCTCAATATTATATTATAAACATTGTTTTTCAATGGAAGACAAACTTCAATGGTTAAAGCATAGACTTGAACACTATCGGACTGAAAAGACCGATTCTTGTGAAGCTATCGATGACTTTGATGAGCTCAATAAGTTGGGCCAAGGTTTCACGTCGTCCGACCCTTTGGAACAAGTTGACATTGGGGATGGTTCGGTGCCAAGGCCGACATTTGTGAACCAAAACTTGGATGCCGATTATAAAGCCAAATTAATCGCGCTTCTCAAGGAATATGTTGATTGTTTTGCATGGGATTACACGGAGATGCCCGGGTTAAGCCGTAATCTTGTTGAGCATCGGCTTCCCATCAAAAAGGGATTTAGGCCATACAAGCAACCGCCAAGACGCTTCAATTCAGCCATCAATGACCGAATTAAGGAGGAGATTGATCGGTTGCTTAAGGCAGATTTTATCCGTCCATGCAGGTATGCAGAGTGGGTCTCTAATATTGTGCCGGTTGAGAAGAAGGACACCGGGAAGATTAGAGTGTGCATTGATTTCAGAGATTTAAATAGAGCCACTCCTAAAGATGAGTATCCTATGCCTATTGCCGACATGTTAATCAATGATGCTTCGGGGCACAAGGTTATTAGCTTTCTTGATGGTAATGCTGGATATAATCAAATATTTATGGCTGAAGAAGATACCTCCAAGACTGCTTTTATTTGTCCCGGATTTGTTGGTTTGTTTGAGTGGATTGTTATGACTTTTGGCCTCAAGAATGCAGGAGCCACCTATCAACGTGCTATGAATCTTATCTTTCATGATCTCATTGGTGTGATTATGGAGGTGTATATTGATGATGTGGTGATTAAATCGGCTTCACATGATCCTCATTTAGCCGATTTGCGTCTTGCTTTTGAGAGGATGCGCTTTTATGGTCTGAAGATGAATCCACTCAAATGTGCCTTTGGAGTGTCGGCTGGGAAGTTTCTTGGATTTATTATTCATGATAAAGGCATAGAGATTGATCCCAAGAGGATAGAGAAGATCAAGGCAGTTCAAGCACCTCAATGTAAAAAGATTTGCAAAAATTCTTAGGTAAAGTGAACTACTTGAGAAGGTTTATTGCTAACTTGTCAGGGAAAATTATTCCTTTCACCCCCATACTTAAGTTGAAGAATGAAGCTGATTTTTGCACGGGGGCAAGCCAACAATATGCATTTGACAAGATAAAGGAATATTTGTCTTCACCACTGTTCTTCGCGCCTAGAAGGGGTGTACCTTTCCGATTGTATATCGCCGAAGAGAAGGTGATTGGGGCTGTTCTTACTCAAGAAGATGAAGGAAAGGAGTATGTTGTCGCTTATCTTGGTCGCCGTCTTCTTGATCCCGAGACAAGGTATGCCCATATTGAAAAACTATGCTTATCACTATATTTTGCTTGTTCCAAAATGAGACATTATCTTTTTTGTCAAGCACATGTGTGGTAGCATGCCGAGCCGATGTAATCAAACATATGTTGTTTCGCCAATCCTTTTCGGAAGGGTAGGCAAATGGGCATATGCTTTTTAATTGAATATGACTTGACTTTTGAACCATTGAGAATTTTAAAGGGTCAAGTTCTTGCTGATTTTATTGTTGAGCATGGTATTAATCTTGATTGTGAGGTGAATTATGTCACTTCTACTCCATGGCGGTTGTATTTTGATGGATCGGTTTGCAAGGATGGTCTTGGAGTTGGAATTGTTCTTGTTAATTCTTGTGGTACTGAATTTCCTATGTCGAGCCGATTGGAGTTTGCATGCACTAACAATCAAACCGAATATGAAGCTCTCTTATTCGGGTTGATCATGTTAGAAGCCATGGGGGTTGAACATGTTGAAGCATTTGGTGATTCATTACTTGTGGTGCAACAAGTTTTCGGTGAATGTCAATGTTTGGATGGATCGCTACGTGCTCGCCTCGATATGTGCCTTGATTTAATTGGTAAATTTACCGAATTTAGAATTCGGCATATTCCAAGAGAAGAAAATCATAAAGCCAATTTTTATGCTCAACTGGCTTCCGGTTACATCAAGGAAGAGGATCAATTGCATGTGAAATATGTGCAAAGAGCAAACTTGCTTGCTCAACGTGCATCGAGCTTTGAGGTAAAAGATAATTATTTTCACTTACAACATTTGCCGATGCATGAAAGTTTGCTTGTTTTGGACTCTAGTAAAAATTCGGTTCAACCAAAGTTAATTGGACAAACCGATGTTACTAGTAATTTGGAACAGCAATGTAAAATTCTTTTGAATCGGTCTATTTTTTTTGGACAATGGTAGCACCGATTTGGAGGATTGGAGAACTCCTCTCTTGTCTTTTTGCAGGATCCTAGTGCTAAAGTTGACAAGAATATTCGGGCGGCTTGCTTTCAAGTACACATTGCATAATGGTGAGCTTTATAGGAGGGCTAGCAGAAGATCTGTTGCTAAAGTGTCTAGGGACTGATCAAGCACGCAGTGGCAATGGGAGAAGTTCATGAAGGCATTTGTGGTGCGCATCAATCGGCTCGAAGATGAAGTGGTTGTTGAGACGGGCTGGTTTCTATTGGCCTACTATGATGGCCGATTGCTTTCGTTACTACTGAGAGGTTGTGAAGAGTGTCGACGGTTTGGAAATATTCAGCTAGTGCCGGCTGCTATGCTTTATCCTATAATCAAACCGTGGCCTTTCCGTGGTTGGGGCTTGGATTTCATTGGACGATTCATCCTCCATCTTCGAAGGGGCATAAGTTCATCTTGGTTGCTACCGACTACTTCATTAAATGGTCGGAAGCAGTTCCATTGAAGAACATGACACACAAGGAGGTAATTGAGTTCATCACGCGAGCATATTATTCATAGATTCGGCATTCCTCAAACATTAACTACGGATCAAGGGACGTCATTTATGGCTAAAGAAGTGAAGGATTTTGCCGAATCATATAAGATTAAGATGCTCAATTCATCTCCATATTATGCTCAAGCCAATGGTCAAGCAGAGTCAACTAACAAAACTTTGATCAAGCTTATTAAGAAGAAAATAATAGAACATCCAAGAAGGTGGCATGAGGTCTTGTCAGAAGCTTTGTGGGCTCATCGCATATCAAGGCATGGTGCAACTAAAGTCACTCCTTATGAGTTGGTGTATGGCCAAGAGTCGGTGTTACCCGTTGAGGTAAATTTGGATGCATATAGATTTGCTAAACAAAATGACTTATCTCCTACTATGTATCATGATTTGATGATGGACAACATCGACGAGGTAACCGACAAGAGGGTACAAGCTCTAAAGGAGATTGAGAAAGACAAAGCCCGTGTTGCAAGAGCCTACAACAAGAAAGTCAAGAGCAAATCGTTCCAAATCGGTGACTTAGTTTGGCAAACTATATTACCGATAGGGTCGAGGAGCAATCAATTTGGCAAGTGGTCACCCAATTGGAAAGGTCCTTTCAAGGTGATCAAAGTGATATTTGGGAACTCCTATGTGCTTGAGTCAACAAGTGATGGAAAACGTCAAGATAAGGCGATTAACGGGAGATATTTGAAAAAGTATTTCCCTAGTGTTTGGCAAGAGGCCTAGTGCTCTCCAAACAATGGCCGATGCATGCATCGCCCTTAGAATAAAAATGGCCGATACATAGTATCGCCCTTAGTCACTGGACAACCGATACGATGGGTATTCGTGTTGTTTAGTTTTTCTTGTTTTGTTTTCAGGTTCGTGCACTTCTCACCTGAAAACAGGGGGGCATGTGTTGACACCCAAAAATGGCGTGGGCTAAGTCATGGTAAAAATCCAGTCGAAGGGCTCTTCGAATGCTTATCGGACTCGCGGCCGACGCCGACGAAGCGCGTCGGTCTAAGCGTCCGGTCACCGCGCCGGTCAGGTCGCTGCCGCAGACCTCTCGCCAGACGCAGTGACCGGAGCGTCCGGTCACTTGACCAGCGTCCGGTCGAGCGTCCGGTCGGCCCGGGCTCGCGCGAAGTCGGTTTCAGACCTCCTAGAACCGACCGGACGCTGGACACCGGTGCGTCCGGTCAGCCTGCCCCAGCGTCCGGTCAGCCCGATCTCGGGCTGATCCGAATCGTATCCAACTCGGTTTGTTTCCAAACTTGTTTGGTGCGATTTTTGGTGATTGGAAACGTCCTAGGACACCTTCCTAAAAGGATAAGACCATCCTCCCCTATATAATGAAGGGGTTCATGGCCGATTTGATCCCATCTACATCCAATCGACAACCAATCTATCTCCTGTCCCGTTTGTAGGTCATCTTCTTCCCTCAACCCCCTACGTTGCTGTTCGGGCGGCGAGCTCCACGTTCTTCGCCGGGCGTTCTAGGCGGCCACGCTGGTCCTAGAGCACCCTCGGCGTGCGTCCTCCCGACGGGTCTTCCGGAGGTGCGTTCGAGGTCATCTCAGCCGCCACCGAGCTCCACGCGCCCCCTACCGATCCCTAGATCGGTTTAGGCTGCCACGCCGCGGTGCTCGCTGCTACAAGGTCGATCGCGACCTTCGTGGGCATCCAAGGCCCTCCCGGTGTGTTGGTGTGAAGCCCTAGTTTCGCGTCAACAGTTCCCGAACAAGGAACCTTAGCCCTCATGACCGAAGGCTCTGACCCTGGTCACGAATTTCTGAAGAGAACGCGGTGGTGCAGAGAGACCCATCCAAGCATAACATTATGTGACAAGCATCCGAGATCTCACTAGACTGACATCCTGTCCCAGGAGGAGTCTGTTAGTATGTCGTTCATTGGCTGCGTCCATCAAACAACACTAGGCAGAAGCACACGGGTGGATCTGGGAGCTTGATAAGCTTTTTGTGTAGCACTGCTTGTGTTGTTCCTTCAGATGCCTCCTAATATATCCAAAAACAACATGTGTCCCGTCTTCATCTCTCTCCAGGTGCATTGTACTCTTTCTCCGTCAACCGACGACTCACTGTTTTTTCATTAGTTTTTGGGGCTGCTAGGTAGCTATTTGAAAATAGAAATAAATAAGAGTGGACACTTGCTTGTCAAATGATAACAGATTGAAGAAAGAGGACTACCAATAAAAGACGACAAGTCATTTTTATTTTTGTCAAGCTTTTAAATAATAGCAGGTGAGGTTGGTCATAGATCTACCGCACTGCTTTGCACTAATATTTACCCTATATACATCATTTCACCATTTTCACCTACTACAGAATGGGAATTTCACCATTTTCACCTACTACAGAATGGGAATTTTATAACAAAAATGGGAGATATATTGTTAGGTGGAGGAAATAAATTTAATGCATGATTTTAGCAGACGCTAATTTTATTTTTAGCAGCTGTTAAAATGATTAACCATATCTAAAAATGATCAAGGGACTAATGGACACGATCTGTCTTTGAAATCTTCTCTATTGACATCCCTAGCATGTGGCTTCTCAGATTTAACAAAAAAAGGTCATGTTAACATAAGTCTCAGGGATATGAAAATATGGCAATGCTTGATCAGATTGTGCAGCTAGCAAAGATGCAAGTCCAAAAAAGCTAACACTGAATATTGTGGAGAAAGAGAAAAATGCTGCTGAGTAATTTTGTTTTTTAGAGAACCAGTAATTTATTCAGCTTCACGCTATATATGTGTGAACTATGCATAGTAGTAATAAAACCTGTGAACTCCACGACCACAAGGAACAGAGTCTTATGCTTGCGCAGTGGTTGCCATGGATGATTGCAGCAGGCACCTCGCCAAGAGTTTGACGAAGCAACGTAGGCAGGGGACTCGGCTTTTGACGGAAAAGCACGGGAAGATAGAAAACAGCATGACGAACTCACCCTGGGCGTTCTTGACGGCAGGGAAGACACGGCGGAGATGGCGTGCTGCTCGTTGGGCAGACGTCTTCAGACAAGATGAAGCGTTGAACTATGGAGTCGACCTCAACAGCAAAGCCCACAATGGCGGCTTGAGTTTCGCAGCTGCTGAACTCCAGCGAGGACGGCAGTTGCGCTAGGGCAGAGAAGAGCGACGCGGTTGTTGCTAGGCTGCAGCTTGGCGAGATCGTGATGGTGGCGGCGGCGGGACACTTGACTTGGCCAAGACGCTGCTGTGGCCTGGCTTATATAGAGAGAGGCACGGTACGCGTAGTAATCGTGGCCGGGTCGGTGTCATCTTCCGCCTCGGTTACGATGTCTAGCTCTCTTACGATGAGGGAGGGAACGATGCTGACCTATGAAGCAAGGCAGCGATGCTGCGCTCACGAGCTGGAAGCTGAGCTGGGCTGAGTTCCTGCGGCCCAAGATGAAAGAACGAGAGGACCAAAAGACTTGATGCTTCTCGGGCAAGGAAGTAAAGGCAAGAGAAGAACGAGCTAGCGAAGGCAAGGATCCATGCCACACGGGCCAAAGGAAAAGATACATGGCCATCGGCTATGAGAAACTGACGGCCAACAGCAATAGAAGAAGAAATAAAAATCCTTTTCTATTTATTTGGACAGCTTTTCAAATGAGACTTTCAAAATAATTTAAATACCTTTTTGAATCAAACCAAAGACCAAACAATACAAAATAAATAATGCTTCGGCATGAATGCACAACCATGTTTCTAAACCCTATATTAAATTTTAATTTAATGAAAATGTTCTTTTTCCTATATTTCATGTGTGCATAAATACATAAATAAATCTTTTTTATTCTATTTTTAAAAGAGGCAAAATTTGGGGTGTTACATCCGACTTGAAATGAATCCATATTCAAATCAATATATTTCCTAGTTTTCTATTTGGACTGGGCAAAACTGACTTAGCTAGCATGCAAAACCTGGCCTAGCCGGGTTCAGCCTTTTCATATGACCAACAGCAAAGCTAGCCTGACTATTTCCAAACACAGTCTAGTATGGTCACTTCCTTCTTGATGCGTGCATATACCCAGTTCCGCAGTCCAGATTTTCTTGCAGTATCCTCAAGAAATGCTTGTGATGTTGCTCCAGATGCCTCCTAATCGCAAAACACTGATGTATCTGTTGTGCCATCTGCATCTCTCTGGATATTAGTTTCCCAACCATTCCTCTCTGCCTGTACATCTCTCTATATATGTCCACCAACGACTTATTTTTCTTCGGTTTTGAGCTGCTGATAACTAGCTCTTCAAAGGTACGAGTAGAGAATTGCTTGTAAGATTACCTAGAGGAGGCTACAGGAACAAGACTGCAAATGAGATGCGAGTCATTTTCATTCCCTAAACAATGGGATGTTAGTCATCGTAGGTCGGCTGCACTACTTCTGCACTTATATATAATAATGGAAGATTGATGGGTAGGGCAAAAGGATTCGCCGCCAGTAGTAGGCTATCCACCACAGGTTATATGTAGTTGGCTGCTAAAAAGATCTTCCATATCTTGAAAATAATCAAATGGTTTAATGGCCGTGACCTGACTTTGTAAATGATTTTGGGTGCAATCTTTTCACTACTTGTTTAGGCAATTTGCCTCAATCTACTTGTTCATGTGTTTTTTTGTTGTAGGTATTGGGTGCAATCTTTTCACTACTTGTCTAGCAACCCTTCATTATAGAATCATTCAAATAGATGTAATCTTTTGTTGAGATGTGATTTTCCATTATCCTGTGCAGAATTATCGATCTGGAAAGACACACTTAGAATGGCCGTCAGATGGGCATCCAAAGGTGACCGCCTCTATTAATCGATGAATTTCAGAAGTTTTGCCTTTTCTGTGTGATTTAAAAGTTGTTTAGGACGCCCACTTGTGTACATGATTTTTTATAGGTGGGCATTTGTGCAGAGGTTGAATGACTGAGGCAGTCTCTAGATTTGCTCGTCCTCTTTTATTCATCAGAGATATTGTCTTTTAAAATTATTTTTGGTAGTGATAATTCAGTGGCTCATACTCATGCCTTGGAATGTCAGCGTCACGGTGAATATGTATAGAAGTACCATTGGTCTTCTGCAGGGCTATGTATAGACAGCAAAATAAAATAGTCCATAAAACGGTATCTAAGTTATGTTCTCTATACTAGTATTTAATTTATACATGGACACATAAATGAAAAATCATGGGGATCAAGCACAAATTTCAACATTGTACATATTCCATTTTGTTGCTATGTTATGTTTTGAGTGAAACCACCATGGTGATTTCAAGTGGATGAATTTATCCCATGGCTTCTGTCTTTGCTCACTTACATATTGGTCCCCTAGTACTAATCAATTTGTTCACACATAGTTTGAGCACTCTTCCAAAGACATCAAAATCAGTAGTCATCATTCACCCATCTGAACAGACAGATTAAAAAACTTCCTCTCGGACCAGTCAAGGCAAAACAAAATTATTTTACCTGAGTATCTTTTTTGTTTGGGCAACCCATCATGAAGCCTTTACTTGAGGAGGTGTTGCTGGTCCAGTGAATATCGCTTATTCTTGGGTTTATCACTGGTGGTATACAATTGGATTGCGCACCAATGAAGATCTTACTGAAAAAGAGCTCAACTTGTTTGAGAGTTTGCTCCAATGCCATGCTAAGCCAGCTCCTCGTGGACGACAAAAGCTTTCTGCATAGATCTTGCAGTACAGCTTGTTCCAGATGCCTCAAAATCCTAGAACACTGTGTGTCTGTTTCCTGCCTGCATCTCTCCAAATATCATTTTTCCTAACCATTCCTTGACCTCATTCTCTACCGACTACTTACTATGTTTCTTTGCTTTGAACTGCTAAGGTATGGTAAAGACTTCAAAGGTTACGGGATTTAAGGAGCTTCGGAAGGCGACCAATAAGAGAGGAGTTGTGCTTCATCGAGCCTTATATAATGGGATGTTCGTTGCTAGTGGGGTGCATTGCTTGTCTACTTATAATTGCTCTCCATTGATAACCCATTGATGGACTAAGGTCAGATCATGGACTACAGAATTATACCACACCCATGCGCTTTAATTCAGTGACCACACACTCATATCCCATAGAATTATTATATAGAGATGTGATTTTGTGTGTGAGTAGATAGACGTTTGGGGACCGATTTAGATGATATGTATTGGACTCTGTAAGCTCAATTATAGCCTGTTGGATTACAAAAGCATAGAGCCGGAAACGGGGGGCTTTGCTGAGTGTTACCTTTGTTGTCGAGTGCTATTTATCAGGCACTCGTCAAAGAAGAGATATGCGGAATGTCCAATGCACGACATACGGCAAAACGTTGACTCTTGGCAATGGTCCGCCGCTTTGCTGAGTGTCGAGAGCCGTCACTGGGCACTTCACCGAGTGCATAACGTCAGCACTTGGCAAAGTCTCAGCGCCGTCAAACTTAACCTCCGCCATCACTTCTTTGCCAAGTGTCCAGGCTAGACACTCGGCATTTTTTTTGTCTTTGCCGAGTACATAATCTGTGAGGTCTTCAATGCCTTGGATCGGAAGGGCATCATGGCATGTACTCTCCGTGCATCTTATGCTTTATCAGGCTGAAGTGCTAGTCACAAAGTGTCACATGTCACAAATTTTTTTCACACAAAATATACACGCAAGTGGTTCGTCTTTAGCCTCGCACACCCCCTTACTATTATCTCCTACGAAATTTGTAAAGATGATTATTTCGGCCCCTAGATAATTATACAGCAAGTGCCAAAAAAAAAAAAAAAAAACCTCACTGCACATCTACGTTCTAATTATGCCACAGGACTAATGGAAATAAAGCCAAACACCTAATATCACTTCCAGCCTAGTCGAGGTACTTGAGTAAAACTCAGCAGCTTCGTGCTAAGGACAACAGCGGGACGGTAGCGGCGGACGACGATGGTAGACGGTGCGGTTTTGCGTCTTAGGTCAGGCTTACGACAGGGGTGGAGACGGCGGATGTTGCAGCAAAAGTCATGCTCGAGCAGGGGTGGCGACTTCGTCTTCCTTCAGAAGATCCACGGCAGTGTCCGCACGAGGACGGCTGGAGGCACGGAGGTGGATTCAGCGCCTGCTTGACGAGGATCAGCGACGAGTGTCGCCACTGCCTGAACAGGCGGCGACACCGGTGAGGGAGGCTTGACCACGAGCGTAGTTGATGCAGCCTATATGGCGCAGTGTTGGCATTTGTTAAGTTGCTAAAAGAATATGAAGGATTCTACAAGCGCACAGAACACCTACCATTGTAGCTTTTCCCTAGGATGAGTATCTTAGAGTATCGTATCCACAGGGAAGCTTTGGCTAGAGAATCTAATAAATCACAATCATGTATCTACTAACTTAGCAAACCACTAGACTATAGTGAGGGGGTAATTGTTAAAGGATAAGAAAGCATAATATAATAACCTACCTAAAATATCAAAGAATAACTAAACTAATCAAGAGGTCAAAAAGAGAGGTCAAAGGTTCCTATGTTCTTCTCTATTACTTAGGTTCTATGATAGCAATCATACTAATACACTTTGGAGCAGCAGATCCGTCCCAACACTCGAGAAAGACTGGGAAGAAGGTAGTTGGGAGAAGGCTGCCAAAAGCTCTACGAAATCACCAACCCGAACGTGGTGGACTACAAAGGCCTTATAGAGCTGTCACCTCTGGGGCTACCACAACTATTCGTGGGATTGGGCAAAATCTCAGGTAACCTATAGCCTAGACACCAAGTCTACACTATCGATTACTACTCTAATCACATATGATAATTAGAGCACTCAATACGAGCGAAGATCCCATGCAATAATATAACAACTATACTTAACCAAATATATGAAAATCATAGAAGTAAATAGAGAAGATAAATATATGAATCATAAGTCTTCCAAAGATAAGATATGAAACATACCAAACTCTGTAGACATCTCCGTAACCAAAGTATAGTTCAGCTCTCCTTACTCTTGATTAGATCTAAGTTAGATCTAATCTAGTTCTAATTACATGGCTAATCTATCTCTAATTACATGACTAATCTTTCTCTAATCTACTTCTAATTCACTAATCCTAGAGAGAGGTTATCCTTACATTGGGACACCTCTACAACCGAGAGTTAATGAATAGAATGAGATAGAATGAATTAGGGTATAGCCCTGGGGTCAAGGGGTCTTCTTATATAGCCCTTGGCGATGAACGATAGCCCTTGGATCAAACCGACCTTGGCAACGGTGTAGATACAACCTCAAAGTCGGTTACAAACCGATCTACGAAGATGGGCTAGATCGGGCTCAGGACTCTGGCGGCCGGCCTAAATGGCCCTGGCGGCCGCCAGGCCCTTGCGGCACAACGAGTTCAGATTTTGTGGGTGCGTAGATCTCGTCGATAGCTTCGTAATGACTGGTATTTTGCAGGAAACGGAGTCCGGATGAGAAAGTTATGACCGTTTTAGTGAACTCTGCTCCGCAACTGATATCTTTTGATTCTGGACTCTGAATATAGCAAACAATATATCCGTTTCAATCGTCTCGACGAGCTCTTTGCAATGGTGCTATCTTGGAATATATTTGTAACATGTTTATGCTTCATATGTTTTGCAAACTCTAGGCTTTTCCTGTTTAGTCCCTGAAAATATACATATCACCAACACTTGTGAAACTATGTTAGTAAAGCCCCTAGTCTATATGAATATTCATTTTATGCCCCCCTAATCTATGTTGATATTCATTTTACGCCCTTATTTCATATTTAGTTGACTATTAATATTATGCTATAACAGGTGTCAACAAGTTCCCCAAGCTTACCCTTTGCTAGTCCCTAGCAAAGCCAAACTTAGCAATGGATCGAGTTGCTACAACGCTTTCACACCTCAAAAGTACACATGCTTTCAAACAAAATTTCTCTCCAGATAAAGATAAACTTTTCAAAACTTCAACTTACCCATATTACCTCTTACCTTTTAGGGCTTATATCTTTTTCTTCAATCTTGGGTAATTGAAAGATAGAACAAATCAAGTCGAACACTATATCTCAAACTCTTTTGATCAACCTGCCCTTCCGAGTTTTTGCCGATTTCCAAATAAAACTCAAAGTTCCTCAAGATGACTCTCTCTAATCTCTCATTTGTGGTATTTATGGATCCTCTCTAAGGCAATAAGGTAGTGTTGCCTTTCTCTCATGATATGTAGTATTTTTGGCTAAGGCAAAGGGCACATTATGCCTTCTTCTCTCACACCCTATATCTAAGGTTTATATATCTAGAGTTCATAGGTGGGAGAAGATTAAATCTACTTACTAAGCATATATTGTAAATTCAAGCAATGGATCCAAAGTTACAAGTCACAATGATCAAGTGGTGCATGTGTATGGTGGATAGAATATAGATATTAGGAATATAGTAAGGTGTATAGAATAGATGATGGAAAATCTTAATTTTGCTCCTTGAGGAATCTCTTTTTGGATTTGGAAACTTTATAGAGAACCCGGGTTGTATTTTTTTTTTTTTCTTTCTTTATTTTTCTTTTTATTTAAAGAGGTGGGCTCTCTCACCCTAGACTTTTGTCTTTTATTTCCTCTCTTTAAAGATGTGGGTTCTACTCACCCTCGGACACTTGTCCATTCTTCATCTTTATTTTTTTCCTAGGGAGGTAGGCTCTACTCGCCCCGTAGGACTTTTTGTCCATTTTTCATCTCCCCTTTATTCTTTCTTTTTCTTAGGGAGGTAGGCTCTACTGCCTCGTAGGACTTTTGTCCATTTTTCATCTCCCCTTTATTCTTTTCTTTTTCTTAGGGAGGTAGGCTCTACTCGCCTCGTAGGACTTTTGTCCATTTTTCATCTCCCTTCTTTTTTCTTTTTTTTTAGATCTACAACCCGCATCTCTTTTTGTAATAACTTTTGAGAGATAAACAAATACAATGGAGCTTTTTGTAAGATATTGGCTAGCAATGAATGAGTGGATGGGTATAGGGAATATTTTTTGTTGTTCTTTCCCCGGATACGAGTAGAACATTTTTGGTGAATATTTGGTGGATGCTTTGTGGATGCGCATTTTGTGGTAGAAGTAGCATAAATGCAAGTGGGGTAGAGTGGAGTGGAATAGAGTGTGGTGGAGTGTGCATGATCAGCATGACAAGTTTCTAAGGGTCGACAAAGATTGAACAAACTCAATGCAAAGCAAGCGGTCTATATATATATGTCAAAAGGGTTTTTCCTAATCTATGGAACATGTATATATATGGCTGTGGCAGGAGGTTCAACACTCTTGTCACACAGGAATGTGGGTGCGTAGATCTCGTCGATAGCTTCGTAATACTGGTATTTTAAAGGAAACGGAGTCCGATGAGAAAGTTATGACCGTTTTTTAGTAAACTCGCCCAAGAATCGATATCTGAATATAGCAAACAATATATCCGTTTCGATCGTCTCGACGAGCTCTTTGCAATGGTGCTATCTTGGAATATATTTGTAACATGTTTATGCTTCATATGTTTTGCAAACTCTAGGCTTTTCCTGTTTAGTCCCTGAAAATATACATATCACCAAACCTTGTGGAACTATGTTAGTAAAGCCCTAGTCTATGTGAATATTCATTTTATGCCCCCTAATCTATGTTGATATTCATTTTACGCCCTTATTTCATATTTAGTTGACTATTAATATTATGCTATAAAGTGTCAACACGAGTAACAACCTCATCCTTTGGGAGTGTCGATGATGAACGGCGACGAAGGGCAGGGGGCGACACAACCTAATCTCCGATCGGGTAAAAAAAAAAAAATAAAAAGTGGTAGGTGGCAACCTCAAGTACAAAAAAAAGGGGAAGAGCCCACGGCGCTGCAGCCCAGCAGCGATGTCGACCGACAGTGTTCGCCCTGTCCATCCCGGGATGCGCAATCCGGCACCTCCCCTCTTGCCACGCACGCGCGCTTGCGCGCAGCTGTGTGTGGCGGCGCTGGGAGGGGCTCCGCCCCAGGGGCGGCTGGCCGAAGGCGCAAAATAGATGGGAAAGCTCGATGCGGTTGTCAGGGATGATGACGCGGAGGCGGGGGCGGCCCAAGGCAGGGCCATGGCGACACCGACGAGCAATGCAGCCATGACGACATGATACAAACAGAGGTGCCGAGGCATCGCTGGACATTGGTGCCTAGTCACCATGCCTACAATCAATGGGATGCTCCCAAGCACCAAGACGAGAAACTCACACACTAAACATAGGAAGGCAACCAATGCACACCAAGAAATATATATAATTAACCAGCTTTTATTTAGATAATGGCTTAAAAAAATCTGGCCTCTACATCCGGGGATGTACACAGCCAAAAAATACAAAAGAGATAGAAAAAACAACAAGAGAAAAGCCATAGTCTTATAAATCGACCAGATATACAGCAAACTAAATGCTTCGACCCTCTATTTGATTAACGAGAGGGCATCCATGGCTTGCCCTTGACGCCGCAGCTGGGTCCCAATTGCCGTAGTATAGGGCGTGGCTAGGACGTGTGCTTGTGTTGATGCATTCAAGAAGGTAAATGACGTCCACATATGCCACCATCAACGAAAGAGGAGGAAGTTACAACAATGCCTCCAAGGGGGAAAATGACGTTGATTGCGTCATCGCCGCCGGCCCAAAGAATGCCAGGCAGGATTTTCACCAGTATTCCAAGATCCTGCAAAGCACATCTAAGCCGAACCTTCACATGATGAGATGCCGGAGATAATTGGCATGGTCTTCACCAGATGGAGCGAGGTAGCAGAAAGAAACAGAGGGCGACAGTGTCCTTTGGTGTGGATGTCGGAGTTGATTAGCGAGCCGCCTGGGAGTGACGTATTCTCGAGCCGAGAGTCATTTGTAGTTGATCCAGCCACGACCTCGGGAGGGCGGGTTGACGGCGTGTTGAATAGCCGGTGCCAACGCCGCATCCCCATCCGTGCCCGGGGTCCATATCGACCCCCAGCCGCCGCCAGGGATATATCCCCAACCCAAGGCAATGCCCGCCCGAGTCCGCGCCGCCGAGCACCACCTTGCACCAAGAAGGGCACAACGGGGCAGCAAATGGGCGGATCTAGTCCCGAAATACCAAGATCAGCCTACCGCCGACTCCTTAAACGGTGAGGTACGCTGGTCGCCGATCCGCGCCTCCACCAAACGACGGAGAGAACGGGTGCTGCCGTCCGCGCCGCCAAGCCCACCGAGGCGCGAGCCATATCGGCTGCCGCAGCCGCGCCCCGCAAAGACCGCTAAAGCGAAACGTCGCACCAACCCTAGGTTGTTCCGGCGCTGGTCGATCCGCCCGCACCAACCGCTGGGAACACCGCTGGGGAAGCCCGATCCGCCATGGGGACGCCGGATCCGGCCGCGGAGGAGCCAGGGCGACCCTCACGCCGCCCAAAGCCACCGGGCGCCAAAGGAGCGAGGGTGAGGGAGGTGGAGCTGAGAGGGGAGGAAAGAGGGAGAGGGACGGAAGGAGAGCGGGGGGGCCGCCGCCGCTTGGTGGCAGCGGCCCGGCCGGGGCAGGTGGGGTGGGAGGGAGGGGGGCCTTGTGGCGGCGCTGGGTGGGGAGCCCACACGAGTCGCCCCCGAGGGAGACGACACGAGGGAAGCGAGACTTCAGGGAAGCCGTCCTTAGTCCATAATTAACCAACTAATGGTCCAGTTCAATGAATTCAGGTTCATTCATGGCATATCATCTGTGAAGTGTGAAGTAGTACTACAGAATTACATGTGTCGCGTCGTGAAGAGGCTAGGATGAGTTGGTGCAAGAATATACAGGAGCGAGGGCACGGCACAAACTCCTCCAGCAGCCAGAGCACTCCCAGTCCATGCGTTACGTCTGCAGCTGAAAGAAGCGTTTCCTGCGGTTCGGCTAGGTTAACAATGAATATTCCTCATGAGATGTAAGCTCAAGTGTGCTGGCTACTACAGGACCTTCTCTATCTACTTGGATCGGAGGGTCAGTGGAGCAGACATTCCAGATGCTTCCTATGCCAAAAACAAGTCACTGCACATCCGGCTCCAGTATCTTTGTTCTGATTTGGGGAGAAGTGAGAAAATGCCATGCCGTTTCCAGTAGTGTCTGCTAGGTTCTGAGATTGCCATATATTATACTAATGGTAAGCCAGATTCCCAGTGTCACTTTGAGCCTTCTCTATTTGTTGTGTTGATATGCAGTAGCGTGAACTAGCCGAGCCCAATTGAGTATGCTACCACTGCTGCGGGTGTATATATATAGATGACTGGATGAAAACTACTACCTAGCTAGGAATATTTTTTTAGTGTAGCCACTAGAATATATATTCACGAGAGACCCTCTTCTAGAGGCAGTAGTCCGCTCGTGTCTAGAACGCCCATTTGTCCCATATGTAAATGTAAATGTACATAATGAAGTAGTGTAGAGTTCACGCACTTCTTATTTTGTAGGCATCATTTGTCTACAATACACAAAGTACTTCTTATGTTGTAGGCATCCTTGATAACGTGAGATTTGACAACAAAGCATCAATACTACCATCTTGTGTATGGTTGCATGTCAATTGTTGAACTGTATTATTTTTGACATTTTTGATGAGTTTTAATCTGCAATCAACAAGACATTTAGAATATATACTCTTCCTTCATAGTAAGAGTCATTCTAGAAGTTAGGAGGAGAACGAGGCAAGTAGTGACAAATTACAAAAATACACATAAAGAAAGTTATTAACTGACTTGCTGCTATGAATCGAGACAGTAGCTGGGAACCATCATATCATACATTTTAGCCTATTGTGACTTTCTTTAAGAAAAAAAAAAGATAAATGCTACAATGACTTTGTGTGCGACAGAGGGAATATGCACATGCCATGTCTCCCAAGCAGTGAGACAACTCGTTTTTGAGTTTAGAATGTAGATTAGCTTGTTACGTTCTTTGCGATGGAACTTATCCATCCGTGCTCAAGTACTCGACTTGGCATGATCAATGAACAAAAATGCAACAGATCAAGCTGACTCAGTCATTGGCCCCACGTTAGATTACTTAGGAACAAACGGTTAGGAACTGTTCATGCATAACAAATTAATCATTTGCCCTGATTTTTGGCTAGTAGAAAACTATATATAAGTTTTGGCTGCTTGAAAACTCATATTGTTGCGACTTGCGGCCGACCATTTGAATAGCTCTTGGGAGATGCTTTATATGTTCCCTCCATTCACAATTATAATATATTTTATCTTTTCTAGATACTCGCTTTGTTCAAAATTATAAGACATTTTAACTTTTTTTTTTTGTACATTCATTTTGCTGTGCATCTAGATATAATATATATCCAGGTATGAAAAAACTCAAAACGATATATAATTAGGAACGGCGGTGGGAGTGTACATAGTTTTGTTTTGCACTTACATATACACTATGTTTAGGTATATAATATAAAACAATACAATTTGAACGGAGGGAGTACTATGCATGACCGACTGTGGTTTGCATCACCTTCATCATGTCATATAGATGGCCAGTACAAAGCACTGACCCGAACTAGTTCATTTCTAACACCTCCCATACAAATGAAGGGGGACTGCGTCGTAAGCTGGGTCCTGCACCTTCATGGACGAACAAAACCTTCAGCAACAGCTGCAGAGGTATTTTATGATACTTCCTATGCCCATCTAGTGCTATTATTTACACCAGGAGTCTAGTACTGAGTATTATTATGGGTCAGCAGCAATGCGACCTACTAACTGAAGGTCATCCAGTGAGGTTAATTAGCTGGAGGTACATGCAAAGGATTTTCTTACAACATGTCAACATGGAAGAAGGGGAATATATAGGAGTCGCTCTAATCCATGCGTAATATAATGCGCTACCGGTCCGAGGGTGCAATTTTTCCTATGCCATCATTTGTTTGAAACATTATAGGAGTCTCTCTAATGGGTAGTTTTCTTCAGTTGCAAACATTCCTAAGTCACCTTGCTATGCTTTAGCTCCACCATCTTCTTGATTCAGTGTGTTGCATCAAGTTGGGTCAGTTAGCTAGCCACACCTAATTTATCACTATAGCTACAACTGAAGGTGTGCACACGTCTATATATAAAACGATACTGTGGACAGAAAGCTACAAACAAAGACCCATCCATGTGACATTTTGAAGATATATTGTGGGACTGTTTTTTTTTCTCCCCGCAATCAGCAGCTGGGGTTGGCAACCCTATATTGATGTACCGCAATCTTACTATTATAGAAGAACAAAATTTGTTGTTTCAAATTTTATAAGAAATTAATGAAGTTAATTAGGAAATGGAAAATTTATTTTTTAACCAGTACAATACATCTATTTTTGTTCTTGCCACTTGTTGAATGCTACTATCTTGCACACAACTATTCAAAGAGAAATCAATTACAGTTAACAAAACCGTTTGCTAAATCTCAGAGGGCAATCTTCAAGGCTCAACTGTGGTGCATAACATAAGCCCCAACTTTTATTCTAGCTCCAAACAGGCACTGGCCTATGGCCCTTCACTGATGAAGGGTGGTAGGAAGCTCCTACTGATTGATGGTTCAGGTAGAAGTCAACACCCCAGCTTCACAGCAGACTGAATCAATATGAAATATTTTGCCAAGACAGTAGAGAAGTTTCCAGACACTTCCCATTCCCCCAACGATTCGTTTGTGTTGTGCATGCTTTGTTGACTCCAAGCTATCCACTAGTTCATCGTAGGGTGGTCTTTGCACTGCTTCTGTGATGACTTCTGCATGGGTTAGTTTGAGGTTATATATGCTAGCAGTGCCACCTCGATCTTCTACCGGGTTGGAACATTATAAATTTCCGCACGTACTGCCCAAGGTTGGCACTGATCGAGCTCCTGTATTTCCTTCATGATTCAAGTACGACTGTACAATCACATGCATGAACACAAGATGTCACTCAACTAAACTTATCTCAATGGCTACAAAGGTGATTCTGAAACCACTAAAAATATACTATCAAATGTGCTGGTTCATAACCAGCTAGTGCACTTCTTTGACTTCTCCCATTCTTATATTTGACCATTTGTCTTATTTAAATTTCTTATATCAATAATAAAATAAAAATATTATAAAAATATTTTAATGATATGTTAAGTCATAACAAAAGTAATATTTTTTAAAACTTTTGAATAAGACGAATGGTCATACAAGAATGATGAAAGTCAAAGAAGTGCACTTATTTGTGGACCGAGGGTGTAGCTAGTGGTACCCAGAAATGAAAAGGCAGTAAATGTAAATATAGTCAACAATAATCTTAGCCATCACTGCCCTGTCTGCAACCAGCACAAAATAGAGGCTATCAGTGCCATTTCATGGTAGCGTTTCATCAGTGGTATGTAGCATATGAGCCAGGTCATTGGGGGCGACACTCAGCACCCACTGCCATATTGAGAGAAGACACAGAGATTTGCAACAGGAGCAGCAAGCAATCCTAATTCTCAATGCCGGTCTGTGATAGCGACCACTTGAAATTACAAAATTTACCACCAGCAATGCATCCACACCAACAATGACAACACAAACAGCACTGCACAGTTCGTATATACCAACATGCGGTTGTGAGATTACCACTCTTACTGCCACAGGTTTGTATGCACAACTGACAATACCAGAGGCGCATTCCACTTTTACGGCGCATCCCACTTTCACAACTATATTATTGATGGTTGCGTGTTTTGAACCTTTTATCTAAATTTTTATGCCGTCCATTGACAGCAAGTGCTAGTTTGTTTTTGTTCATGTTGAGACAAACAAGCTTGATTTTAAGTGAGATGATGATGGCATATGTACTTGAGTTTGACAATTCAACTAGAGCAGTGGAGTCCGATGAAAAAGGCAAGTATAATATGAGACGCCATGATTACCTATTCACATTTGGGGCAACATTATTCATATGCATTCACTACTAGAAAACTGAATATCCTTAAGTGCCGCAATTCCTTGAGGGGCTAAATTGAAGCCCCAAGGATATATCATTACCTTGGGGTTGTATGAAACCCCAAGGAAACCCATTTCCTTGGGTGCTAACTAAGACCGCCAAGTTAATTCCATATTTCCTTGAGTGTTTTATTTGAACCGCCAAGTAATTAATTCATATTTGCTCGAGTGTTATTAGAAACCGCTAAGGTAATTCACATTTCCTTGGGTGTACCAAGAAACTGCCAAGTAGTTGCTAGTTTTCTTGAGTGCAAACACTCAAGTAAATTATTGTAGTAGACAAGGAAATCTTTTCCTGTTTTAAGTTCCTAGACTTTTAACCTTCAAAAGGAAAGAAACATTTACATAGACTAAAAAGACTCAAGTAGTGTAGTGGTAAGCCGCCTCATGCGAGGCATAGTCGTGAGTTAAATTCCCGGATACAACAAGTATCAATGGATTTTTTTCTTTTGTTCCTATACATTTCCTTGAGGGTCATTGTGAGCACTCAAGAAATGATAAACATCCTTGAGCGGTATTTACCTTTCCTTGGGTGTCATTGGCACTTAAGGAAATATATATTCTTGATACACATTCTTCAGTTTTGTGGTAGTGTGATATTGATGTCCTGTCCTTGGATTACCTATGAGTTTGTGCATTGTGGATATTATGCTTAGTTTGCTTCCACCGATATTTGAGTCATGTAACTAATTAAAGATATATGCAACATAGTATTAGCATATGCTTTTTAGCAATATAGTAATACGGGGGCTAGAGCATTGACCATTCTTTTGTGATCTAGTTTTTCTCCATAAGGACTCATCTTTATGCGACCACCCAGGACTTGCATTACGCCTCGAGGACCACATATATAGCTCTTTTTCAACACTCACTCGTTGGTCCAGTTCCTCAAAACACTACTGGTCACCAACGAACCGTTTCACCGTCTGCATTACTCAATCACTAATAGATCACCATAAAGCATGCACGCATTATGCACCACATAGTTTTGGTGCTCTTGTTTCTAGATTTGGCAACAAGAATGTGGTTTTGTGGCCCATAGAGTCACTAAGGGGAACAAATTGGAACCACGTGGTCCGTCGAATTTTGGATTTTATCCATCCACAAGCTCAAGGAAGCAGTGAATTCACCCCGTGCTAGATTCACATCTTTCAACCAAACCAAATGAAAGCTAAACTTATAAACATATATAACCAGTATTTATTTGAGATGAGACATATCTCGTGTCCTTTGTTGGGATTTCTCCATTTGTTTTTTTTTTTTGAACTAAAAGACCTCTCCAAGTTGTCATGGAGATGTATGGAACAAATTCAAGACCTGTCAGAACTCCTTCCTACTTCACTTTGCTACTTCTACAGGTAGCTAGTTTAGCTTTGGGCATAATCGCTAAGTGATTAATGCTACAGCTCCACGCCTACGAGGTCGACACTTCTAGAGGTCGGCACATACTAAGCTCCAAAGTAGCCCTGCAGTTTCATCCGTCAAGTTCATGTCGGTAGCTTCAGCGCGACTTTTGAGACGGATGAACATATCTCTAAGGCAAGAAACCTGAAGAGGATATTCGGGACACTTCCTATTCCCCCAAAGCCTCTTGATTTGTGCACATGCTTTTTTTCGACTCACTACTAGCAGTGTGCTTTCTCATTTTTGTTACGAGCGCTGCGGACAGTTCGACCTAGTATAGTAGCTAAAATATATATAGGAGATGACAAAGGAAGGGGGCTAGTGTGTTTAGATATATAAAATGTTGTTTGATATGTAGTGTTGTATATCACATATACCGAATTACACATAAGAGGTAGGGTTTATATATTCAGTAATTAACAAGCAGGGACCAGGGAGTGGTTTATGTAACTCAAAGGTTAACAAGACCATCAAAGTTCCTTTATACTCAACCTCATCTTCAAAGGTTTTTTTTTTTTTTGAGACCACGCCTAAGCGTGTTTTTCATCATCTTCAAAGGTTGATGTATTGTTCATATATGCATACCTATTATTATTAGGGATCCCTTATTATTAAGATCCCGTTTGGCATGGCTCACCTTAGGCAATAACTCCCCCTGAACACAGCTTACAACTTTCATCGTACTGTGGTCTCCAAAGAGCAACTCTTCTCAAAATCCCAAAACAAAAGGTGCTGAGTTGGAATCCCATTCTAAGAATTCTTGTGGTTCCAGAGAATCCAGCTACAGGAGAACCAGGAACGGGGAGCTCTCCCCTTTTTCCGCCTGACTCTTTGATCTTAACTTAAGAATGTAGGTTTGGGCATAATCACTTGATTTCTTGCTTTAGCTTTGGCTAGAGCTCGACGGCAGTGTTCTACGATAGCAAACATGCAGTGCATCTTCAGCGCACACTGATGCAGCTAGCACACTGGCTCTTCAGTTTCAGCTTCAGCACGCACTGAAGTCTGCAGATTCCAGTTCAGCTTTGGCTTCAGCGCAGCTTGATGGCGCTGAACATATTTGTAAGCCAAGAAACGTGAAGAGCATATTCCGGACACCTCCTATTCCCTAAAGGTTCTTGTTGTGTGCGCATGCTTTAGAATTTAGATCGATTCCAAGCTAGCCACTACTAGCAGTATGCTTTCATTCTGTTACGGGCATGCACGTGGACAATGCCACCTAGTAGTAGCTATATATGGGGAGATGTCAAGGGAAGGGGCCAACTTTTCTTTTTAGAACTGAGGGCAACCCCCATTTCCATTAATAAAAATGGAAATACAATTCATCCACCTTACAGATAGAAAGATCCAGCAGCAACAAAACAGGAAGTAGAGTATCAGGCTACCCAGGTAGCACAGATAGGGTTAACAACCCACAGCCATTACAAAACATGACAGTAACCAGATAGGGTTCACATCAGACAAGATACACCAGCTGTTTATGACGAGCAACAGCACACTGGCTCTCCAAGAACTAAAACTCCCATGAGACATCAAGTGACATATCCTTCCACTCCACGAGATTGCCGAGTCATCAGCAGCCTTACTTCTTCTGGGGGTCTTCATCATCTTGCTGCAGCAGCTTGACACGGGAAGGGGCCAACTGACTCTAGATATTAATGTAGTTTGGATATATATATATGTAATATGTTCTCGTCGGCATTTCTTCATTTTTTTTCTTTGAACAAATCTCCTTTGTCATGGAGATGCATGATTCAAATTTAAGAGCTGACGACATTTTCCTCGTTCCCTTTGGTACAGCTAGATTTGGGCAATAATCGATTTAACTAGTTACTACTTCACCTCTTGCTAGCAGAGAAGCCGTTCAGCTGCAGACCTTAATTAGCCTGTCGGCAGTCCCAAAGGCCGGCCACACAATTTTGAGATTCATGGTTCTCATGTTTTCTGTACAAGACGGATCACTGCCATAAGTTGGCACTGGTGTCCAGTACCTTGCAGGTTCATAGGTGACGAGCAGATTCCAGAGCATAAGTTCAACTCCATTGCACTCTGAAGGTGACAAAACGAGAAGAGCAGATTCCGGACACTTCCTATTCCCCAAAGGTTCATTTTTTTTTCTGTGTGCACGATTTAGATGGACTCCAAGCCACTACTAGCAGTGTGGGCTTTCTCATTTCTGTTACAGGCGCGCTCCACCTAGTTGTAGCTAATTAAAATATATACGAGGAGATGTCAAGGTTAGGGGTTACTGACTCTATTGAAGTATAAGAGCTGAGGGTGGGCTATCGGGGTTATATATACATATTCAGTAACAAGCAGAGGGTGGTTGATGTGGTGCCCTATTCTCTCCATGCATTAACCGCATAGCTAACATGCAGTACAAAGACTAATCACATCTTCAATGCAGGCGTAGATATATTACGCAAGGTACAGGGCTGTGGGCTCAAGGAAGGGGATATATACGTGACCCCCGGCAGGCCATTTGACTCACATCTCTACTGATGTAGAAATGAGAAATCCTTACATATATAGTTACATGTCCCTGTTTCTCAATTACTTCTGTTCGTGTCTGTTATGTACCTGAGAATACACAACTGACTCATGCCTACCCTGTTGCAATGCTAGAACAGATAAATATTATCATGGTCCCATGTTTATTTGCAGTGAGAAATGCATATTTTTTTATGAACGCTAAAGGGTCCCAATCGATACATAATATTGAAGAGCAAAAATTTCTCTCCCATTTTTTAGTCCGCCTTTGCATAACTTAACCCTTCTCCAAATTGTATACATTAGGAGACAGCTAATTTTATTAACAAGTCAGTCACAAAATGTACCATTCTCCAAAAATACTCAACAATTTTTGGAGGAGACAACAAAAAAAATAGGTCACATTTTCTGAAGTGGGTCTCTTAGTGTGCCCATCTCAGTAAATTAGCTTGTTGTAACATGGATGGCTGAGTAGCGAAGCTCTCCGCCCAGAGCTCAGCTCAAGGCCCTGGAGGCCAAATATATGCACTTAGCTAGTGTTCGACCACTACCCCCTCTATTCTCTCCGCTATCTTCCCGTTTCTCTCCGGATGGCAGCAGCCCTCTTCCCTCTCTATTGTGCTTTCGGCGATGGCTATGAACTTGGTTGAGAGAATAGTCAAGACACCTTTGGCAGAGGCGCGGTGAATTATCCTCGATGAGGAGGCGAAGGAGTGATGTGGCAGCCCTTGCAGCAGTCAAAATATATGATGGCAGGTTGCGGCAATGGGCACACCGGTCTCAAGATACGCAATGTCACTCTCTTCGCAGATAGCCTGTGGTACAAACTCATCGAGATGGGTTGTACAAACTCAATCGGTTACACAACTACTTCCTCTCCTTCCCTTCATTAATTACCAACCAGAAGTTAAGATCCATGGTAGGCCATGTGCCTGGCAGGATCTTTACTTCTGGTTGGGATCTTCAACCGGGGAGTAAAGGCGGACTTCTACTCCCGGTTGGAGAACTTTACTCCCCAACCGGTACTCTCAGTTGCTCGACCAGGGTAGAAGTCCCTCGTGTACTAGCGTGTCCTTGAACAGTTAAGGGATGGTCTCCTGAAATAACAATATACTCACGAGCAGTCATAGTGTTCTGTTTTGTACGCACCAGAGAAGAGCCTGTAAGCATTTGGATATGGTCCATACAGCAGAGGCACCTAATATCAGATACTCCCATAGGAAATATACACACTACGTGATGATTCCGACGACCATGTACTCCCTTTATTCTAAATTGTAAGACGTTTGGGCTTTTGAAATGCATTATTTTTAATACATATATCTCGACATAGTATATATCTAAATCCATGCTACGATGATTTCCAGCGTACGAGTGGAGCCTGGCCCAAGGTGCTTTAGATCTCGTGCAGCATGGGCTCCGATGCTGGGCCAGGGAAGCCAAACAACGAACTGTGCTCGGGCGCAGCCGAGCCCTAGGGCCACCCTTCCAAACACGCAAATAATGTGTATACCCTAATCAACTCATAAGTAAAATTGACATGCCTTCTGATTTCCAAAAATGGAAGTCGAGTCCTGAACCCAAAACCATCTTCCTCATTGTCGGCCTATGTTCCTCTGCGACACAATGTCCAGTCCACGTACGTATGTGTTTTTCTTGCACTTCTGCCTCCAGGTGCGTTCTGGTGGACTCCTTCACATTGTTGCTGTGATGGAGAGTGTCCCAGCGTGAGCACTGGGAGAAGCCGGGCGTCTTTCTGTAGAGCTTGGTCAAGGAGAAGCTGTGTGGAAGCTGTAGTTTTCGAAAGGTTTGCTCCAGGCACCATACCCACTTCTGAAATCCTCATGGTTTTCTTACAAAACCATTGGAAGGCACTTGCGATGTTATTCCAGATGTCTCCTAATCTCCTGCTGTGCGTTTCCATTTTTAATGCCATTAAGGCATTAACTTATCTGGCTTTTCTATCTCTCTTTGGTCGCCAACAGAATGATCGATAGAGGCCTACCACTGAAGATTAGAGCAGGTTTCTACAACTGAGAGATCAAAATGGGAGGTTGGTCACACTACGCCGGCACTGGGTGCATTGCTTCTGCAGTATATATTAGCTTGCTCTCCATTAAATCTTAAATGCATTAGGACATTTACAATTAATGTAGTACAAATCAAAGACCGCATTCATGCTTTTTGAATTCAATGAGAACGCATTCATGTCTTAAAATAGTAGATATCGATCATTTGTTCATCTGTGTGGTTTAGACTTCAGAGCCAAGAGTCGGATTAAATGGATGTGTTATTTAATTACTATATTTTGTGTATTTCATATTGCTATCATTTTATAATATTTAAGTGTGTGTTGTGTTGACTCACTCAAGAGCCAGATGTTATTAGCACTGTTACCAAATCAAGGAGTCCTAAGCCTCAGGATTACCAAGCTATGATGGATCAATTATACCCGTGACATTTCCTGTGGACAATATCATATCAATCCACATTGGTCTGCTCTCTGTACTCCTTACAAACCCAATGGGGAAGATGGTACAGATCGCCAAGGGTATTGCATATCCAAGCCGCACTATGCCCTGTGTGAGTGCAAATAACCTTAATTGTTATCAAACAGCCTGAAATGCTCTATGTGTTTGCCCAAGTTCTATCGACACATAGCCTAAAATAGTGTTTGTATCTGTTTGTCTTCCTGGTACTATCTACCTCTTTGTTCTTTCCGATGAGTCAGCAAGCAATATTCTCAGGAATGTTATCTAACACAACGTTACACAGGAATAAGGGGCATATATTATTCCTGTTCAGGTTAACGAATTTTCTTGACCAATAACATTCGCTCCCTCACCCTAAAAAAAAAAAGCAAATACAAAAACCTCTGAAAAAATATGTCTGGCAATAAGCAGCTGCTGCCAAGCAGAGCTTGCTTGCCGAGTAGTTGTCACTGACTCACTGTAACGATGATGGCTGGGGAGATCCCATCGACGTGCTGGCATGCCATCCTCCTTTGTGTTTCGAAGGGCGGCGTCATGCAACTTGTTGCTATGACACTTGAGATTGCCATTGCATTCTCCTACGCGACTCACCTCCATGGCTCCAACCCCCCATCGATAGTCTCAACTGCAACACACTATCCGGCAACACCTGCAACTGGATCCTGCACACATGCCCGCAACAAAGTAAAGTGCATACAACAGTTCTTTAGTGACCAGCTCAATTCCTTGACAATTTCAATCCGGGGCACATCACTGCGCACCTCGATCAACTATCTCACTGTTCAGGAGACGTTCCAGATGCATCGTATTCCTAGATTAGCACACTATGCTCAGAGCTCCACAATCTGCTTGGCGGTTATGAGTGCAGTTAATCTCGCTAGCTGAGCATAACTTCGATGGATGGTGTATATATAAGAGGAGATAGTGAGTACAAACTTGGGACACCATGTGAATTAACTGGTCTATTCAGAGCTGCCTTACTGTGCATGTGAGCTTTTGGAGACATGCTGGCATGAGTTAAGATTCGTCCATGACAGGACCCAGCTTTGGTCTTTTGATCACTTCCTGCCTGACATCTATCATGTAGCTCCTGTTCTTTTTTCCACACGTGGACGTGGCAACCCCATTTCCAAGCATAACAGTGCAGTGCAGCTAGCTTAAGCTTAAGATGCTTAGGACGAAAATGGTTTGCAAAAGTTGGTGAAAATCCTGGTGCCCAACCTTTTCCTGGTATTTTCCCATAATTTACCGGCGTTATGCGTTAAGTGGTAAGTGACATTCCGTTGACAACAAGGCGCCAATGGTGACTTTGGAAATCTCTAGATCTGTCAAGTGCCCAGCCCTTCGGAGGTGCTCATAGGGTTAGGGTTTCATACCTATGTTTATGGGGGGGTGAGTGTGCGTGCATGTTGTGAGCATATCGTTGTACTATATAATTCTAAAAAAAGAAAAAGATCCATAAAAAATGTTTAAGCATTGTTTCATCACTTCTGTCAATAGAAAACTGTTTTTGAAGAAACCGTGACTACCATCCACAAAATTCTCAAGCACACCTAGAAATATCTATAATTAACCAGGCTCGGTTGAGGAGGCGACAAGAATATACAAGAACCAGAGCGCAGCACG
This sequence comes from Hyparrhenia diplandra, assembly GCA_015847255.1. Classification (NCBI taxonomy): domain Eukaryota; kingdom Viridiplantae; phylum Streptophyta; class Magnoliopsida; order Poales; family Poaceae; genus Hyparrhenia; species Hyparrhenia diplandra. The sequence goes on from JADLZK010006707.1 coordinate 1,702,717, forward strand.
AACTCCTCCAGCAGCAAGAGCACTGCCAGTCGACGTGCTCTTTCTGCAGCTGAGCGCCTTGTTGCAGCTAGCTTAAGCTTAACAATGGATATCCCTGAGATGTACTAGCTCAAGTGGCTACTACAGGACCTTCTTGTCTACTGGAGGACCAAACGTTCCAGCTTAAGTGTGCTGGCCTACAGGACCTTCTTCGTCTACTAGAGAATCAGACATTCCAGATGCCTCCTATGCCTAGAACAAGTCACTGCGCATCTGGCTCCAGTATCTGCAAGGTTCTGAGATTGCCATACTATTGGTAAGCCAAATTCCCAATGTCACTTTGAGCCTTCTCTGTTTGTTGTGTCGATTTACGGTAGTGTGGACTAGCCAAGCCCAATTGAGTCCCAATTGAGTAGAGCTACGACTGGTGCGGGTGTATATATATAGAAGACTGGATTGAGAACTACTAGCTAGCTAAGGATATTTCTTTTATTGTAGCCCAGAATTACAAATAATTTTATTACAAATGCAAAGAAGACTGGAATGAGAAGAGAACTACTAACTAGCTAGGGATTTTTTTATTATATATTGTCGCCCCCTTCAAGTCAGTTGTGGACCCAGCCGAGATCAGACGTAGGGCAGACTAAAACTATAAAATATTTTAGATAAATGACAAAATGTGTATTATGGACAAAAAAGTTATACAATTAAAACAGGAATCAAGATGTTATCATTTAACAAAGGATTCTTCAATAATATGTGTCGATTTAAAAACAAACGAAAGAAGCCATAATCTGCATGATCATTGAATCGAATTGAATAACCAGTAGTACTATTATGTCAGCTTCATCATTTTTTGATAAGTTATACTCTCTAAAAAATCAGCATAAACATTGTTTTGTTTATTCACTTTCATATAAGCCTTGATAGGTGTGAAACTTTTACCCCTGCGAACACATGGTTGATTCTAACCATGCATTTGAGTTTAGCTTGTGAGATGAGTCATTGTCAACATCTCAACACGTTCATTCTATTTTATTTTCTTTCTACTTCGGTTACCCTTACCCGCACACACGCTGTGTCAGTCCACGATCTCTCGGCTTGTGTTGTACAAGTGTTGAACTTCGAGGACGGTGGTCGACGGTGAGGTGAAGGCCAAGAACGGCGTGCCATGTTGATGGACCTCGAGCGGTGAAGGGCCGGCGGATGTGAGGCTTGGACCGAGGGAGCCGGATCGCCTGGTGGCTAGCCGTGGTGGATGGCACTTGGGACATCGACTAGTGCGAGGACGCGTGAGTAACCGTGCGTGTCGATCAAGTCAAGATGGTGAACATGCAAGACGAGCGGGCGGCCAGAAGACTTGGCGACCAGGCGATCGGGACTGTGATGACACATGTCGAGCGCTGGGAACGCATACGTGGTACGCTACTTGTGGCCCAATTTGGTGGTTCGGGCCTCAAAACCATTGGCATCTAGTTTCTTGGGTTTGAGCCTCAAAATCCGTGTGGAGGTTCCGATCGCGGGAAGAATGGCCATGGCGGCATCGGAGAGTTCATGTCAAAGCCGGGTTACCGGTGCGGAAGGCGCGGTGGCCGTCGAATCAGATTATCTACAAAATTGAAACGTGTCACTAATGCAATATATGGGGAATTATTTTGGCTCCTGGACACCTCTTGCTCAAACATTAGTCTCGGGCTTTGGGCACAAACAGTGTTTAATATTTTTACTAGCTTAAAAATAATTTGTCTTGGGAGAGCATCTCTAAGAGTGCGTATCCCAAATTTTCCTCCTCAAAAGTCTAGGTTTTCCAACTCCTAAAAATAAATTGCGAGAAAAAAAAATAAGCCCATCTGGAGGAGTTTCCTAGTAATCCTTTCCTAAAACATAGAAGACACTTTTACATCAGGAATCCTAAACTATTCTAATTATTATACCACTTTTATATATTTTTTTCTCTCTTACACATTTGCATTAGGAACGCTTTCCTACTTTTGTTCTTTCCATGCCGTTCCACCATTAGATACACTCGACTCAAAAGTTTGTAGCTTTACATGGAACAGGGTGACTTTTCGCAAGTTCTAAAAGATTAGGAGAATCGATTAGGAGTTGTCTCGGAGGGGTTTCTTTCTTATCTTGCTAAAACCAAAGATTGGGAAGGGGAACTCCTGGAGATGATCTAATTGCTGAATTTGGCTATGCTAGACGGTCTTCTTCCGTGTTCCCATGCAGCTCTCCAGGAAATATTCCAGATCCATCCTGTTCCAGGATCACAACACTGTGGTATGAGCTCCACAATCTTCTAGGTTCTGAGTGCATGCAGTTGATCTATGGATAAGCCATGTTTGGGGTTGGATCCACGTGGGGCAGTGGCTTAGCCTACAGCATCTAGTTGAGCACAAGAGGAGATATATTCTGGGCACAAACTTTGTGACATCATGTCAATTAACTGGCCATATCAGAGCTGCTTTACTATGCATGTGAGCTTTTGGGGATACGCAGGCATGAGAGGTATGATTCGTCATGACGGCAACAAGCTTTGGTGTTGTGACTTCTTGTTTGACATTTATCCCAGGCACTCAATTAGCCGCTGTTATTTTTCCACTATAGCATGACGGAAATACATCATTGCATTTGAGAAAACAGAGAGACAGAACTAAGAACGTTTCAGAAGAAAAACTGCCGCTTCAATTGCATCTCTGGTTAAGAGAGCACCAAGAAACCAGCTGCCTGAGCTACCTATTACAAGACTGTTCATTACAGAGAGTTTCCAGCAACCACCAACAGTTCAACATTACACCCAAAACATCATCAACATGAAACACTGCTACAAGTCACAGAACCGAAAAGATCTTTGATCATTCTTCTGGTCTTAGGTCCTGTCACTGATTCCTTCGCTGTATTTAACATCATGTTAACAACAGTGAAGAGCTCTTCCCTATCCATCTCAGGACAAAGCCCTACCAAGTATCGCATTATTGAACAGGCATGAGCAACTGCTGTTCTGCTAGCACAGGAATCAATTGTCGCTGAATCTTTCCAGCTTAAGTTGGCTGGCTGCTGAACCATCATCCCCACTCGTCGCTGAATCTTTCCAGATGCCTCCTATGCCAAAAACAACTCACTGCACATCTGGCTCCACTATTTATGTTCTGATTATGCCAATGTACTAATGGAAATAAAGCCAACTCCTAATATCACTTCCATAGCGTAGTCTTTTTGTTGCTTCAATATGCGGTAGTGAACAACCCGTGGCTAATTTAGTATATAGCTACTGTTTGTTTTTTGAACTTATGGCTACGACTACTACTGTATATCTAGAAGACTGGAATCACTTTTTTATTTGAGCCCAAAGAAACTACTATTTTATAGTAATATGTACACCTGAGGCTAATTTAGTATATATATATGGCTACGACTGTTTGTTTTTTGAACTCATTGCTACGACTACTAGTGTATATATAGAACACTGGAATCACTTTTTATTTGAGCCCAAAGAAACTACTATTTTAATAGTAATATTAGTGTGACTTATTGTACATGCTAGCATCTCTATAGCCACATTCAACTTATTCAGAGTGAGTCGCACACTGAGACATGTCATCCTATTTTGGCGTGACAGACTTTGTGTACACATTTTCTTGTCAATCGAAAACGAATAACCTATTGGCTACAGTTTTAAATCAGCAACGTACGATGCTAAATCAGCTATGTTTCACTTTATTTCCCGCTAATAGCTTGTTGAAAAATGCTAACCTGCAATATAATAATCTGGGCCTTTCTGTGATGTTACTGGATTCGGCTAATTTTTTTATGTCTGCAGCCATAGACACCTGAGATGTGTTGATAACACACTTTTTAATTATCCTTCTAAAAAGGACATAGTAGGAGTTATCAAAATGTACATGTGCTACTTCAAGGATAACTTAAAAAGAACATATTAGTAGGAGTTATCCTCCAGCAGACAGAGAAGGTCGTCTAAAAAAGCATGTCACTTTTGTCAACAGAGAGCAGTTCCTAAAGAAATGTGTAACCATCTACAAGATTCTAAGGCACAACATGAAATATATATATTTTTTTTAGATAAAGGATAAATAATATCCGGCTTCATCTATCCAAGGATAGAATTAGACCAGTTATTACAAAAACACACACTAATAAAGTTTCATTTGTAAACATAAAAAGCACTCACACGCCGGAACGGAATGGAAAAGTTCTTGACTAAACATGACCAATAACTCTATGCGAAAGCCATCCATTGGACCTCAAGAACTGAAACGCCGACGTTTCCAGGTGCGATGCCACAAAGATTAATTGGTCTTGAAGATCCTCAGCCTTTGTAGACTTGACCATTGACGTAGCCAATGCATTCCTCGAAACAGCACCCGCAAAAAAATATTTTGGTCTACATTTGTCAAAAAAACTACCTCGTTCCTTGTTAACCAAATTGCTCACGGGAGAGCTGCAGCTGCTGTTAATAACAATGTATTATACTTTTTGTTACCCACTTTGGACCAATTGGAAAACAAATTATGAATACTTGAAGGTGGGGCAATTCCAAAGAGTATATGAATTGAGCGCCAAAGAGATTTAGCAAGGAAGCAATCCAAAAAGAGGTGTTGAATCGATTTTAAGGAATGACAAAAGGGACACTTAAGATCCCCATGCCAATTTCTCTTAGCCAAATTGTCTTTGGACATGGAATATATATTTATTAAGCAGCTAATGAACTCGATGAAATTCAGGTTCATTCGTGGCACATCATTTGTCCAGGTGTGAGGCAAACTCAGCACGTGGTAATACTAGTGACCTACAAGTTGTTGCGAGAAGTTGTTGCTGCAATGTACTAGCTCGCGTGTGTTGGCTACAAGACGGCCTTCTTATTCTACTGGAGGACCAGAGGAGCAGACGTTCCAGATGCCGCCTATACCTAAAACAAGTCAATGCGCGCATCCGGCTCCAGTATCTGCTAGGTTCTGAGATCGAAAGCCAGATTCCCATTGTGACTTTCAGCCTTCTCTTTTTGCTGAGTCGTTTGCAGTAGCATGAAGTAGCCAAGCCCAGTTGAGTATAGCTATTACTGCGGCAGGTGTATTTGTATATATAGAAGACTGGAATGAGAACTACTACCTAGCTAGGGATTTTTTTATTATATATATTGTGTCCAAACTATACTCCCTCCGGAATGGTATTAGAAGTCGTTTTAGGACAGAGACACGGTCTCTAAAACACAACTTTGACCTCTTATTATTATAAAAATATTTATGGAGATGTGATATCTGTATACTTTTATCAAAGTATTTTTAAGACAAATCTACTCATATAATTTTTACATTTACAAACTCAACAATTTAAAAGTTATTGATGATTTATATTCATGATGTTTGACTCAAATTTTATCCAAAAACGACTTCTATACCAAACCGGAGGGAATACCTTGAATCAGTGGTGGACCAGCCCGAGATCTGAGGGGCAGACTAAACTATATATTTTTTTTTTTTTATGAAACAGGAGGGGCAGGATGCCCCCTATAGGGATTTATTAAAAGGCAATAGTCAAACATAGGTTACAGCCCTCGAAGGGAAAGAAACAAAGAAGCCTAAGAAACAAAAAAAAGAAAGGAAGAAAATGAAGAAGCACAAAATTTTGTTTCTACGCCACCAGGATGCTGCACAGCCAGCAGCAAAAGTCCTTATTAAAAAAAATTTCATCCAGCTTTGTACCTATCTATGAGCAGCCGTGGACGAACGTTGTCATTAGCGAGCATGCTACACAATCATCTGTGGCTTAATTATGCGACCTCAGCCTACAGGCTACAGAGTGCCTTTGTTCCACCTCTGATCACTCTCGCCATGATGCCCCTTTCGTATTCACTGATGATGGTTGTAGTTCCCTACAGGATTCTCTAAAAGTATAGGGGAGTCCCTACAGGAGTGGTAAGATCATCTATCATGACCAATTGTGCAAAATAAAACATTCCAGAACTATGTACTTCTTTAGTCCTTCTCCTTCTTCTACCTCTGATATATCGATCTCATCCCTGTATCTAGACTCTTATAGAACATCTCAGAACTCCGTAGTTGGTTACTGCTTGCCATGTAACTGAATCAAGGAGTTAGGACGGTGACACACAGCCAGTCGACGTGCTACTGCTTGTTCTGCAGCTGATGATAGAAGTTGTTGCTGCAGTTCTCCTAGCTTAACAATGAATATCCTTAGATGTACTAGCTGAAAGTGTACTAGCGACTGGAAGACCAGAGGAGCAAACGTTCCAGATGCCTCCTATGCCTAAACCAAGTCACTGTGCGTCGGGCTCAGTATCTGCTAGGTTCTGAGATTGCCACATATTATACTAATGGAAAGCCAGATTCCCAATGTCAGCTTTCAGCCTTATCTTTTTGTTGTGTCGATTTGCGTTACCATGAACTACCCAAACCCCACTTGAGTATATATAGCTACCACTGCTTCAGGTGTATATATATAGAAGACTGGAATGAGAACTACTACCTAGCTTGGGGCTTTTTATATTATAGCCCAAACAATCCCTTCCGGTCAGTGTTATGGACAAAAGTTCTTGAATGACAAGCAAGAATCATGGTGTTATCTTTTAACAGAGGAATCATCAGTAATATCTGTCAATTTAAAACAACATTAATCATAAATAATGAAAGAAGACGTAATCTGCATGATCATTTGACTCGAATTGAATAACTAGTAGTACTATTATATCAGCTTCATCATTTTGATACTCCCTCCGTTTAGAAAACATGCAATTCTCGCTTCCCCGAGAGTCAACATTTTCAAAATATCGCAATTATATATTAAAATATATAAATATTTATACTAAATAATTAGTATCATCGGGAAGATCTTTAGGTCTAGTGTTTTTCAATAAATTTATTTGAAGATATAAATGTTACACGTATTTTCCATAAATTGAGTCAAAGTTGAGAAGGTTTGACTAGCACACGTCCCATAGTTGCAAGTTTTTTTGGAACAGAGGGAGTAATTATGCTCTCTATAAAACATAAATCAACATAAAGAATGTTTTGTTTCTGCACTTTCATATAAGCCTTGACAGGTGTGAAACTTTTTCCTAGTGTGGAATGGACATAATTAACTTGACATTTTTTTTTGGATTGATTGGACGGGGAACTCCTACAAAAAGAGACTATGGTTTTGCTAAATACTTTTATCCTGAAAACATAAAGTATGCAACATGTGATTTATCCTGAAAACATAAAGTTTGCAACATGTTAATTCAATTCGATGAAATTTGTGAGCCAATTTTCAAGTTTTAGCCATTTTGTTCATTTTACGAGGAACGAAGAAAGTCGAGCAGATATTTCGCATTGGGAACCTCAACTATTTCTTATTAGATGGATTTGTGTTAAGAAACAGAACTAGTTTCATGTGAAAAACTGAACTAGTTTGAGTCCAGAACTGAAGGATGGTGTCAAAAAACGAAGGCTGCAATTAGTTTTTTTTTTTAGATCAAAGGTATTCACCTAGCTTTATTGAAAGCTTAGCGAGCACCCATGGTCATGGTTCTTTGTGGATACCGGTTTACAAGCAATGCATGTAAAGTTTTTCCACACGAGGCAATACCCCATTTCCATTTCAGCAAACGGAAATACACGTGCCTTACAAGATGTTTGAGAAAGAAAAGGACTGCGGACAAGGTAGCAACTACTACAAAACAACCACCCAAGCTGGATTCTCACAGCAGAGGACAAAGAGAGACCAACGGTTGCAGATATTACATTAATTTGCATGACAGAGATCAAACTCCTGCCTGCACAAAGACAGTTTAAAGCAGACCAAGACGATGGCTACATTTCAACTCCCTTCCATGATCAGTTGGAGTTTGAATCAGTCTTCCTGACCATCACCGTCATCTTGGCTGGATGCACCTATCGCCAACCCCATTTGCCCACCATCCGAAGATTGGTTGATGAAGATTTGGTTGCCATCCTAAGCATCTTTGTTGATTCCTTAACTATCTCTTCCCTTGCTCATTTCCGGGACCGGACCTATCAAAAATCTCATGAGACTTGCTGCATGAAAAATAATTTCCAGAGGGCTTTTCAATAATTTCCCTTCAAAATGAGCTCTATTGCGAAGCTTTCAAATAGACAAAGCATATTGCAGAGATACCCCAACAGTGAAGGATTTTATGATGTGGTAACCAAACATCACACCAAGACCAACACTGATCTAGAGAAGATGGTATGTTATGAGCTCCTACAAATTTGGCAATCACAGCCCGCATTGTCTTGGCAATGGAGCAAGTGAAGAATAGATGCTCACAGGATTCATCCATGTCACGAGAACAGGCATATAGGATTACCCTTCCATTTTCTTTTAACTAGGTTGTCTCTTGTTAGAATAGCATTTTTAGATAGCAACCACATAAAGTATTTTATCCTTTGAGAAATTTTTCCTTTCCAGATTTTCTTGTAATTTAGACCATTGTCACTTTGAGTAAGAGCATTGTATAAAGTTTTTGACAGAAAAGACTCCTTTGTTTCCAAGTTTCCAAGAAATTTTGTCTTTCTCATCCGATAATTTGAACTTAATTGCATTCTGCATGATTAGGTCCCAACAAATCTGAAGTTCAGTATTTAACCATCTTCTAAATGTAATAGAAGATAGGTCTAGCTTGGCCTCTGCTACCATTATATTCTTTTGATTACATAATACAAACAGGGTTGGAACAATCTCAACTAGAGGTTTGTCATAAAGCCGAGTCGGACCAAAATCTTACTTTTCTACCATTTTTTATCTCAAGTTTTCTTCCATACAAATAGAAGTTCTTTATTTTGAGCAAATCATACCAAATAGGTGAGTCATCAGGTTTATGAGACACCTCATAAATGGACTTGTTTTTTAGATATTTGGCTTGAATAATTTTCTGCCACAGCCCATCTTTGACCTCTAATTTCCACCACCAGTTTGCTAGAAGGCTTATATTCATTTTCCTGAGATCCCTAATACCCAGGCCACCCTTCTTTTTTTCTGCACAAATCAGAGGCCATCTTACCAAGTGGTATTACCTCTTGGTACCCCCCTCGCCAGAAAAAGACTCTTCTCATCTTATCCAACTATTGTATAGGTGTTTGAGGGGCCGGATAGACTGACATTTGGAATGTTGGAGCATTATTCATTGATGATTCAATGAGAGTTGCTCAACCAACCATAGTCATAGATCCTCCCTTCCAAACATCTAATTATTTTGCACTTTTTTCAACTGAAGGGGACCAGTCAGACAAATGTAACCTGCTAGGGCTAATTGGTACTCCCAAATACTTTATTGGGAAAGTACCTAACTGACAGTTAAAAATGTCTGCATAAGCCTATCCATTACATTCATAATCATTGATCATGATTACTTCACTCTTATTGAAATTAATTTTTTAATCTAGCCATTGCTTCATACATATATAGTATAAGTTTCATGTTTCTAGCACCAATCATGTCATGTTTCAAAAGATGATAGCGATTATTATCGCATATTGCTTGAGAACATTAACTCCAAAGTGAAAAGATTTTTTTCTTGTCCATTTTCAATCATCCTAGTATGGCTATCAGCAACAAAGTTGAACAGAATAGGGGACAGTGGGTGTTGCCTTACCCCTTTAAAACTCTTAATATATGAACCAATACTATCATTTACTTTGACACCGACAATGCCACCTGTCAAAACTTGAGATATCCACCACCAGCCTAGCATGTAAATAAAACAACCATCTCTAAGCAGCGAAGAAGCTCTACCACCAGTTCAGGTTTACTAACAAACTCTAACAGAAAACGAGCACCCCTAACTCAAGGTACCAGAACGAGCTACTGGAACCACCACCAGCATAGCTGTGGACACAAAGGCTAGTAGTTTTGGGCTGCAATTAGTTTCACGCCTCACTATGTGAATAAGGCTTTCAGATCAGTGCTAGTAGTTATTTTATCTTATTATATAAGCAGTTCCTGAACATGTGGAATTCAATGTTTCCAAGTTGATTTTGAGGTTGGACAAAAGTAGTTGGATTAGTATTTATAGCCATATATTCTCCTTGTTGGATGGCATCATAAAACTAAATTTTGTTTATATGATAGCTGAGGTCAACAGATTGCTTCTTTACCGTGCATGCTATATGGTTATGATTGGCATGTGAGGTTTCGAGGACCAGGACAGCAACTAGCAAGTCGTAACTGATACTCCCGTAACTAGACAGCTCGTTTCAACATTTGTCACACAGTAACCAACTTTGGTGTTCCAAGACTTCTTACTCGGATATGTATGTTGGGCACACCGTCTTCTCGATCTATTCATGCTGCCGAGGAGGAGAAGTTCTAGATGCATCCTATGCCTAAACATCTCAATGTGTGGATAGAAACTATCCCGCTTCATCTACGTGAGGGTACCATCAGGCCAAATTATTACAGCAAATAAAAAAGAATAAAAAAATTGAAGAAAATACATCCTTAACAATGGGCTCATGTAGTACTATGCAACATTTGACTTGCACCGTGATGTCAACTCCATTAAAGTAGGATCACCATAATCAAAATCAAGCCGCCAAACACGTTTGTCAAACTAAAAAAGTATTGAAGATGTGGAACACCGATCACCATTAAAGATTGGATGCTTCTTCCTTGGCAACAACATGAAGCACTTGGTATCACCAAATGCCAAGCCATTACGCCATCGATTGCCTCCTCCACCTTGAATTGAAAGCTGCCCGACGATGGCACACAAGAACTTCGACGGTGCGCCTGCGCAATCGCCACCAGCCAGAAGAAACTAGGGCTAGGTTTTCACCCTGTTAATGGATGCCCATGGACGCAAAGGCGGCGGCAGAATGACCAGCGGCTTTAGCAACGCCTTCAACTAGGTTAGTGACACGGTGCCACCGCCGCCCGACCCAAATAAACACGCGACACAAGGTCTTCACCAAAACTGCCGCCACCACCGCCCGCCGCTGTGCCCGGCCAACATGGAAGGCCGTCCGCGCCGACTGTCGATCCGGACCCAGCCCCGAGGGCCCGAAAACAATCATGCCCCTGCCGATCCAGGGGACCGGGAACGTCGGCATCAATGGTTGGACTCCCACCGGGGACCAAATCTAGCGACCGCCGTTGGCGCCTCAGCTTCGCCGTGGAAGGAGGATGAATGGAGGAGGGAGAGGGGATGTAGGCGCAAAGAAGATGCGCACAAGCTCCTTTTTTGGGGGCGCCGCCTTGAAGGAAGTGCGACGGCCGGCGGCGAGAGAGATTTCTACTTGGCAATGGGTGGCTGCGCCCGCCGTGTCGCCCCTCGAGAGAGCGACACAGGGGGCCGGGGCTACTGGCGTGTTTCTGACTGCTTGTTACAAACCCAAAGTAGAAATTAAAACATGTACAGCTCTGCTAGGTTCTGCTGGATGCCTCTAATATCTCATTTAGCCTACTTTTTGGCAGGAACTAGCAGAGGTGCCAAACTGAGTATAGCTACGATTGATGGTGCATTTATAAAGAAGACTCAAATCACTGGAATGAGAACTACAACCTAGCTATGGATATGTGACAGGATTCTTCAAAAAAAAAAAAAGGGACATGTGACAGTGGAAATAATCATATTTTGATCACCCGTCAGAGCTTTCAATATATATACACGTGTATAAATAAATTGGATCCACAGAGGTCTGTTTCTTTAAAAATGGAATTGGACACGTAATTACAGCCTCTACACACATGATTTGCATATGGCCCCAATTACAATACAAGATGCATCAAACCCGTTATATGCTCAACTTTTTTTTTTTTTTTTTTTTTTTTTTTTGCAGAAAAGGATCATTATAAAGATTTTTTGGAATCTATCGGGGTTACTAGACTGTCATACAAACTTTGTGAAGCTCTCTATGTGGTTGTGCCCTCCAATACAGCCCTTTCAACAGAATGTATTCCTTGTCCATATCTTTCACCTGTAACAGTGCCCAATGAATCATGCCTATTAGTTCCATGAACATTACATGTGTACATGAGGTTGCCTAGCTCGAGGTGTACGTTCCAAACAGAACAGTGAGGCTGTTCGGCTTGTGTTGGCTTGGCTTGTTTCAGCTTATCATTTCTCACGAGAATACTATTTAATCAGCCAAAATCAGCCATCAGCCCAAATCAGCCGAACAGAGCCAGTGTGGCTGCTAGTGAGCAGTCCGTGTCCTGCCAGTGCTTGGCTCCTGGCAGCTCCAGTTTACACATGTGCACAATGTGCTGTGAGCTTTTGGTTCTTCCATGTAAGGTTGGCTACAGGTGCACGATGCTTAGTGTTTTCCTTCCAAAGTTACAGTACAGATAAGTAGTCTGTAAGAGATTGTATACGGATGATTAGAAGAAAAACCATTCAATTGAATAAAACCTGGGGCTGAAGTTATCATATGATGTGTTGGTGGTCTTGTAATAAAAAAATTTCTTAAACATTAAAACACGTGCCCATGAAAAATGACGAAATATTATGTAATTCCAAGAGAAAAAAAGTTTGGAACACTCTGTCTCGGTTGCATAGGGACACAGAAAACTGAAAAGTACTACAACATCTTCTCACAGCTTGAAGTAGATAATGATCCTGCGGCTTGGTTTGTTTCTTCGCCCAGCTGCCAAATAGCAGCATTAACCATCTCTTATCTCACAACTTCTTGCAGAACTTTTGGCGTGCCGCACCTGTAATTTGGCCAAAACTGCAGGAGACATTCCTGATGGATCCAATTTCTGAATAATTGCACTGTGCTTTCTGTTCCTTCGTTATGGGGGCAGTTAAGTAGCATGCTGAATTGGGTATAGTTACTTGGCTGCAGAAAACGACAAAATTATAAAGGATATGAGACGTGGAATATTTATTGTGACCACTGGTTCAAGATAGTTGGGCTGAAATGCTTCCTTACTAGCAAACTATAAATTGGATGCTTGCCTAAATTAGCCCAGTAGAGTTACTACGCAAGATCAGTTTATAAAGCCTGCATCCATATCAACATTAAAATTTTGTCTCTTGTTACCAAAAAGTAATAATACTGACAATAATCATACATATGCAGCCGCTGCCCTGGCATGAACCTCCTCTGTGATTACAGAAATTCATTCATGTCGTTGTATCACGATGGGGGTGGGTCGGTTCGGCCCACCGATTCAGCGAACCAGCCCAAGAAAACGACCCTAATGGGCTCCATATCCGACCAAAAAAAACGTTTAGGTTCTGTGGTTCAGAAACCCTCGAACCATAGGGTCGAGTGGTCCGACCCTACTCGCTCGCCTGTGTGGCGGCGGCCGTCGGAACCGGCCTTCCTGCTCCGCCATCGGTCCGCCAGCTCCGCCATCGACGGCCATGGACAGGTCCTCTGCCCCAGGCCGCTCGCCAGCGCCATCCGCGCCTCCCGCTCACTGGCGCAAGGGGCACCCCGACGAGGCCAGCGAGGCCAGGGCCAAGCTGCTGCCGGAAAGAGGCGGGGGCGGGGACCGAGCAAGAGGCGGCGGCGGAGACGGGACCGAGCAGGAGGCGCCGGCAGAGGCGGGGACCGAGCAAGAGGTGTCGGCGGACCCACTCCCACCGACCATGCCGCCGGTGGCCGCCATCCATCTCCTCGCCGCTGCCTCTCAGTAAGGCTCTCGATTTACTAGAAGAGAAGGTCTCTGGCAGATCTTGATGCTCATGTTTCATTCCATCTTGATGCCCTCCTTGAATCGGGCGAGGTTTAGTTCGGGAAGGGGGCTTTGCTTGCTCGGTCGGAATTGGGAACAGCCGGCCTATCGCTTGACGCAGGTTGGGGATTTGCTTGCTAGATTCCTGATTGATTCATGATTTAGTTCAAAAAAAAAATCACGGGGGTATCTGAGGGTGGGCAGCTCGAGCCTAGTTGAACTGGTGTTCATGGATGTGGATGCCTCAATGTGTCTGTTATTTCTGATCAACATGAATGAAATTTCGGTATGTGTGTTGAAATCCATCCTAGTTTCTCTGCCCATTTGAGTTCCTAAACATAGCATCCATTGGTTACAACAACTAGTTTTCAAAGACATTTGAGAAGATAGCGTAGCTCTGTTATGTCCATAAAAAAGTCAGCAGGTAGTTTAGGTCTTCACAATTGGGTTGGTCAGTTATTCACTGGGATTGGGTGCTGATCTACCTGGGCCAAGCCATGAACTGGGCACTTCTCAGACTGGTGTTCATTGCACTGCTCTGACAGTCGCAAGTCTGATAGCAGGATGGCTTAGCCTCTGAGTCTACTGCAATGCTTTCAGAGAGGGAATCTGGATTACTTGTATTCCTGAGAATGCACTTTGTCTTTGTGTCACTAAGGGAGTCCGATGATGGTGACTTTGCTTTTGGTTATTCTTCTGCTGATTAGTTACCCTACCCACGAATGGCCAGTTTCAGTTCATATTAATAACCAAGTCTTGGTAGAACCAATAAACCTGTAGAGAAGGTGCTGAAGACGGTTCATAGTCTCCCCCCCATCCCACACATACACACACAGTTTTGCGTATGCTTTCTTGCCATGACTTGCATACTGGTAGAGTACAATGTAAGTGCATCTAACCCTCCAAGCATTTCTGCTAGTGCTGAGTTAAAATATTTTTATACTATATATGTTAGATGCAGATACAAACTGTTAATTTATTCTCGAATTTAAGATATATTATAGAATTTTACGATTGGTGAAATAGGCTTGGAACTGATGAGCATGGACTGTTAAGATTATCGCCCAAGAGCTTCAGTTCAAGATTTATTTCATTCCTTCATTTGAGTTCCAGTTGAACAATTTAGTATTCTTCCATTGTTTGCCTCTGTATGTGCAATGCTTTGTCTCATAATGAGCTATGGGCTATGGCCCATGCAGATAAATGCCTTTGATACATTCAGAAACTAGGAGATAGCTGACAGAACTTGAAGCTGTAGCTTAAATTGTGAACCCGTAGCCTATATGTGCTGCTTATGTGAACCGAGCTATTAATATGCAGCTACATTCAGATAACAGCTATCTGCTATCAGATAACATGGTGCACTGTTTCTTTCTTTTTTCAGATGAAGGCAAAGAAGAAGCTGGCTTTGAATCATTTGATGACTGATCTCTTGCCCATTCTCCATTTATTTGATGACTGATCCGGCCAATTATCTGAGCAGAGCTTATAGTCTGTCTTGTGCCTATGGTTCATGTACAAGTCTCAGCACTGTCTATACTAGTCTAATTAAGTTGTCAATGTTGACTGATCAGCGCTTGGTCAAGGCAAGTTTGTGCCTATGTTTGCTGTACAAGTCTGTACACGTACTTTTCTGATGGGGAGTGTGGGATTGAGTGGAGTGGGCTTGGCTGTTGGCCCGCTAGTTCATTTTCTAGGGCCAGGAAGATTTTAGTTGCTGCTAAAAGAGCCGGAGATTTCTATGCTCACTTAGCAGCCAGAGGTTTAAAACTTTGGACTTTTGGTATATAGTACCTAATTTATACACACAAATCACAGTGAGCTGCGATTCTCCGGCTATAGCCAGAGGTTTAAAACTTTGGTATATTGCACCTAATTTATTGCTTGCTTTAGCAAAAAAAAAAATGGTGATCTCAAAAAAACATATGTAGATGAATTGGACAAATGGTCCATGATCGCAGAAGAATGATTGGACCATGTTTTTTTTTTTTTACCTCCTTTGCTATGTACAAGATGTAGTATCCATTCATGTGTGTGCACTAACACCTCACATGTGCGCGCACACACACACACTCACACCACTGCGCAAAAAATAACTAGATCTATAGGTAGATGTTGGCATTTGTTAAGTGCTAAAAAGAATATGAAGGATTTCGCAAGCGCGCGGAGAACACCTACTATTGTAGCTTTTCCCTAGGATGAGTATTCTAGAGTATCGTATCCGCGAGGGGAAGCTTTGGCTAAAAGCATTCTAATAAGTCACAATCATGTATCCACTAACTCAGTAAACCACTAGACTATAGTGAGGGGGTAACTGTTAAAGGATAACTAATTGACAATGCATAAAATAATAACCTACCTAAGATATCTAAGAGTAACTAAACTATAATCAAGAGGTCAAAGGGAGAAATTAAGGTTCCTGGATACTTCTCTATTACTTAGGTTCTATGACGGCAATTATACCATAACACCGGGACACCAAAGCACTAACCACAGAAAGGGATGCACAACTTCAATTGTGGTGTGTGGTTCCATTTGATCGCTGACTGTGTCAGGATTCTTTCTTCCCACCCTGGCAGTTCCCACCCATGCCAAATTCTACCTCGATATACCAGCTCAATTTGGGCTGGCTCGTCTTCACCGTGAAGGATGTTGGCGCTGGACTGCCGGAGTAGCAGCCCAACGTTGATCGGCGATCGCCGCAGACGCGATGGACACCGAGAACTCACACGAACACGAACACGGTGTGTACACACGGGGAAATTTGCGCCGCCCGGCAATAGCGACCTTTCCGGGCCTTTCCTTTCTTATAATACTCGTTGTACATCGTGAGATCCGTGATCCCCGCGCCGCACCCGCTCATGCTGCGTCGTGCCCGCCTTAGGCGCGGGAACGTTACATACGGCGTGCGGCGGTGACTACTTCCACCATGCCGAGAGTGCAGCTCGGTCCAGGTGGTTACAACGGTTGTTCTCATACATGCAGTTGGCTAATTCTGGAAAGTAAACATGCACTACACCTATTACAATCTTATGAATGCGGCACATGCAAAGAATTAAAGTCTAACAAAGGAGATGTCATCCTAGATGCCTCATATTCCTATGTCACCACACGCTGTGCTCCAGCTCCACGGTTACCTTCGTCATTAGCTAGCAGTGCCTAATGAATCTGTGAAGCTATGATATCGAAGGAGTATATATAGAGAAGGACCGGACTATAGGCAAAAAAGTAGTAGAGAAACAAGAGATATGCCAGCAACATAAGGTTGAGAATCTTATATTAAAAGCACCGGGTCGAACTTAGTAGGATGCTCACGTACTTTCTTTTATTTTTGTGCCCCGATAAAGGATACTAGAAGAGCTAATAATATAGGCAATGGCACCTACTGTACGTATAGAGGACAACAAAATTTTTTTGAGGGAAACAAGAGGGGGTGCACACCCAACTCAGCTTTTATTGAAATTTAAAGGGTATAAAGATCTTACAAAGCAGTCTCAACAGACGAAGGAAGAAACAAAGAAAAAATGAAGAATTACACATAAACTTCTAGGCATCGAGAAAGTTGTGCAGCTAAACTTCTCTTTGCTCTAAGAATAACTTGAGCAAACTCTCTTCTGAAGATTGTCTTGGACTGGGGATCGAATAGAAGGCTGCACTTGCCTGAAGATTGCATCATTTCTAACATATAGGACAACAAAAATTATGCAAAAAAATCATAAGGACTAAGGTTAATTTATTGCTGAGGCAGATTTGATTCCTAATCAGAACCATAAATCTTTTCATTCCCTGTATCTAGATGAGCGATGAGGGTTCATACATATTGAAGCAGGAACAATTTGGCTGTGTCTTATAGTAGTGCCTTGCCACTTGTAGACCGCTACTATCTTCCATATTATCATCAACTATCATTAACAAACCATTTCTAAATTTCAAAAAGATATCTTCAAGAGCCTAACATGTGGGTTAGAACATAGACGACACCATCACCCATTTATTTGACATCATGTGCGCCCTAGCTCCGTGTTTCACTGCAAACGTGAAGCCATTTTTTACACAGTTTTAGCCTGATGATTTCTAACTCAGACGATCACCATAGTAGGGTGGTAGCCGAGCTTCAATTCAGCATCTTCATGGTTCATTTAGAAGTAAATGCAATAGAGAAGGATGATTCAACAGATGATTTTTGGGTATGGAGTGGCGAAGCAGTCTGAACTAGCATGGAACCCCACGCTTCGCGTGGGAAGGAGAAAAAGGTAGGAGGGGAAAAATTGAGATCAGATCTATCTATCTATTCGTTCATTGAACAGGTCAGGTGGACATGGCCATAATCATCGCACAAATGCAAAAATCCAAATATCTGCAGAAAAAATCAGTAACAGGCCCGATAGCAGGAAAAGAATTATCTACACCCGTTCGAGCGGCGTCCGGGTGGCGCGAGCGCACCGCACAGAGGTCGCAGGTGTGGGAGGGAGAGTGCAGAAATAGAGGCCAGCGGTCGCAGCTGGCAGAGGGCGTAGGAACGGTGACAGGCATAGCTTGGACAATGGCATCAGCGAAGCGGATGTCGGCGCTGGCCGATCCTTAGCGCTCCGGAGAGCGCCCTCCTTCTCCAGTGACGCCCCCTCGCTGGATGTTACTCCATCACGGCGGGCGGCGATGCGAGGTGGCTGCAGCGGCGGTGGCACGTAGCACAGGCGGGCGCGGGAGGTCAACAGGTGGCACGTGTGTTGGCGCGGCTGGGCGGCAGCGTGCAACTGGATAGGGACACGAGTTTGGGAGTCTTGGGGCGCTGCAGGGCTGATGCGACGTGGTGGTGTGTAGTGCGGGTGGGCATTCAGGAAGGTCAAGCTTTGACAACAAGCTGGATGTACCCTCCATTGTACAAAAGGTTTATATATGTGAGTTTCCATGTTCTCGGCCTGAACACACACACACCCCTTTATTAATGGATACCTCTGCCAGGTGATTATTGTTGTTGCCAGAGTTTGCATTTTGAGTTCGTACTAATTAATTGGATGTTGGTAGCTTCAGATGCTACTTTTGCTATATTGGCTATGGAGCGACGAAGCTGTCTGAATTGGTGTAGCACATTCTTTTCCTGTCCTGATATATCTGGAAACTTCTGTATTTCGATTCAATGAATGGAAATTGTGGTGTCCTTGATTGTCAAAAGATAACTTATCTTGCTATTTGGTGCGCCACACCAAGCTTGATGAAGCTATGGACCGAGTGGAGCCGTTGATTTCTTCCCTCACTATCTTCTACCCAACAGGCCAACACTATGGTTGCTGTAACTAACTTTGAAGAACTTGATTATATTTTTCCTACAGCATTGTTCAGGGCTGTCACAGGTAGCGAATACCAACGTAGTGACATTGTTCCAGATGCCTCCTACTTTGAACTCACATGTCTTGTCAACCTTGTCCCAAACTTATTCTCTCTCTCTCTCTCTCTCTCTCTCTCTCTCTCTCTCTCCCTCCCTCCCTCTCTGTGTTCTTTTTGGGCTGCTTTTCACCTATACAGACACTAGTAGAGGCACTGATGCGATAATATAAGCGGGGGTGACATGAAGCTCAGACTACCTATCAACTCCTTATTATCTATGATTTGACACATTAGGTGGTGCTCTTTTATGCACTTTATCTGCTCCCGCATTAATGGATATCGATGCACCACGCCTGCAGTATCCACTACTACAAACAGTTTCAACATACTCATGCCTTGAAATGGTATATAGTACTAAAGGTCTGCATCCCGCCCCCTCCTCCCCCCCGCCCCACACACAAGTACACATGTTGTTGTCCATATATAAGTATTTTGAACAAGTATACTAGGTTATATGTTACGTTGTTTGTAGGTATATAGCCATGTTTTAAATCGCTTGCTAAGCCTCTTAGCTGTTGCTCTCCTCAACAGCTAAGTGCAGCTATAATCGGAGATAGCTGCAGCTAAACCATTTAGTTGTTTTGTTAAAGAAATTAGAAAAAGGCACACATAATAGGACAAGTAGAGGAAGACAAAAACTGCTTTGCCAAATCCGAAGCAGAAACTGCCGCCTCCGACTCCTTTTCTGCGGTAGAGACGTGGGAGTGTGGGATTGAGTGGAGTGGGCTTGGCTGTTGTCTTGCTAGCTCATTTTCTAGGGCCAGGAAGATTTTAGTTGCTGCTAAAAGAGCCGGAGATTTCTATGCTCACTTAGCAGCCATATCTGCGATTCTCCGGCTGTAGCTATAGCCAGAGGTTTAAAACTTTGGACTTTGGTATATAGTACCTAATTTATACACACAAATCACAGTGAGCTGCGATTCTCCGGCTATAGCTGTGGCTATAGCAGCCAGAGGTTTAAAACTTTGGTATATAGTACCTAATTTATTGCTTGCTTTAGCAAAAAAAATGGTGATCTCAAAAAACATATATAGATGAATTGGACAAATGGTCCATGATCGCAGAAGAATGGTTAGACCATGTTTTTTTTTACCTCCTTTGCTAAGTACAAGATGTAGTATCCATTCATGTGTGTGCACTAACACCTCACACGCGACACGCGCAAGACACACACACACACACACCACGCAAATAACTAGATCTATAGGGAGACACAGACTATAACCGTGTCCTTAATGCAATCGGCCGAACCATCCTGGGTAGACAACGGGCACGTTGTACTGATCCTTGTGGCATTACACGTGGGAGGTAGCAAATTATTCCTGGGGAGAAACCCCGGTGAGACACGAGCACAAAGCTTGGGGATCAAACGCTCGCGGGCAGGAATTAAGCGATCAGCCACTTCCAACCACTGGTCTATAAGCCGGTTGTTGATTGGACCAAGATCTGATACACGACTACATATGAGTTTCCGGATACTTCCTATCCCCAACAATTGTAGTTGTGCATAACTGCATATGCTTTGGTGGAGTCCGGAGCTACTAGTAGTAGTTCCTCGTCGATGTTGCTACACTACGACGCCAGATTCAGATCAACAATCAATGTTGGTTCAAATCCCCCCATCACTGTTGGTACTCCAGCTCCTACTGTATATTGTCCAGGTGCTATAAAGGACATTGCTGATGCCTCATATGTCCACATCACACTGCTGGTTTCATATTTGCGAGAGACTCTTTTTGTACTGTTATGCATCTTTTTTGTCCTTTTGGAAGCTATATATTTTGCATGCTACATAGCTGGAAGATGTCGAACTGATGACTAGTCATGGGAAAAACATGGTACATGTATAGGTGTTGATCTGAGATCCTTTTATAGATCGAGTGAAATGTCCAGAGGAAATGCTAGAAAAATGCGCCCATGTTGGATGCTGCTTCAAGATTTCTACAGAGGACACATCACCACATACACATTGATGTCATGTAAATGGTGACCAGAAATAGTGCAGAAATAGAGACGCGCCGCAGCAATGGTTACCCATGTGTAACTGTGAAATGCGACTTATGACCTGTGAAGCTAGCTATCCACGAAATTTGCTTGAGCTGCATGATCATTTGGTGTGATGCAATGCGAAGTAAATTTACAAGCCAACTGCATGCACATATACCAGAATACAATATTTGTTTCTTGCTGCAAGGAATCTAGGTGTGATGAGGCTTTTTTACATCAAAATCGAAATGCGATGTTGCAACCAACATATGTCAAGTTCAAGATGCTTAGAAGGAAAATATTGGAATAGCCGGACAGGTGTTAAGGCGCCCATACACAAATTAGATATGTTGTGGGACACATTTCAACTTCATAATACCTTGAAAGCACCTTATTAAAAAAATAACTAAAAAGGCATACTCCACACACCTCCAATTCATATATTAAGTTGCTTTTATTTGTTCTGGCAGAAAATAAATGCAGAACATGAAAAACCTGATCACCTGTACTTCCATCAAGATATGGACTGCCTGAAAAAAATTCAGTTGTGATAATTAATGAATTCATTATCCACGTTGCCATTGTTTGAAGGTCGCTAATACATGATGAAGCTAAGGAAACCTAGGCTTTAGGTGCATTTTTTTTACAATACAGTCTTGGAAACATAAATATTCTCCGCTGGCCTCCGCATTTTCCAAGATCAAACATTCTTAGCAGCTTTCAGATTGTCGCAACACTCCCAGCCTTGTGCCAGTCTACGGTGGTGCTGTGTCTGCCTCCCCATGCCAGCAGTCCGACTCCCTCTCTCCGTTTTGCATTTCCCTTGCGTGTGCACTGAAGTCCTTCTACACTCAATCTCCTCCGACAGTGGTATCGGACCTTCCCCAAAGGGTACTGAGGCACTACGAAGACCTTGGCTTGTACCATGGGGCTCACCAACTTTTATCCATCTCGCTGTCTGCACTTTGTCCATTGGTGGTGTGGTTGGTAGCCTGGAGCTTGTCGCGTGGTTGGCAGGGACAATGGTAACACCAGTTGGCTTGGGTGCAGGCACATGAACACAGACGAAGGTTGGGAAAACATCGTAACATTTTCGGAAGCACCATAGATGTCCTAGCTCCAGATGCCTCCTAATACTAATGAATACGCCTAGTTGTGCTCAGTTTGTTCTCGGACAAGGCTACGTGCAATGCTCTCTCTCTCTCTCTCTCTCTCTCTCTCTCTCTCTCTCTCTCTCTCTCTCTCAGCTTTGCTAGGCTATGAAACTGATGACTATAGGGAAAACTTGGTACATGTATAGGTGATGATCTGATCCTTTTTTATACATCGAGTGAAACGTCGAGGGAAAATGCTAGAAAAATACGGTCCATGTTGGATGTTGTTTCAAGACTTCTACTATACAGAGGACACATTGATGTGTTGTAAATGGTGACCAGAAATAGTGCAGAAATTAGAAAAGCACTAATCCAGATGGTTGTCCATGTGTAACTGTGCAATGCGAGTTATGACTTTTTTTAGAAGAAAAATGTATTGATCTTAACACATTACATCGGCCCTTTTACAAAAAGGATTCTCAAGAAAAGGAAAATTTCAAAGAAGTATACCACTCATGTTCATCTTCCTCCAAACCTTCAGAGATCCGTTCGTCACCGCCGCCGAAGCTGCTTCCCAATCGTCGTCGGACACAGAGCCAAACTCCACAAAGTGGAGGCCGCAGAGGAGGGCGTACTTCTAGGCGAATCAGCCGAGTACACCGCCTACCAGGCGCATCGCCAACTCCCGCACCCACGACGCATCCTTCAATTCCACCGCCGGCAACCCGAGCAAAGCTCAGATTTTCACCAAAGATCATCTTCCTCGAGATTAACGGGGTCAACAACATCATCACCTGAATAAGACGACGATGCGCCAGCCCTTGACTCCTGGACAGGTCTCCCCAGCCTCTCCGTTGACATCGGAGAAGATCGCCATCGGAGAATGGAAGAAGCTGGGAGAATTTATTCCGCTGCGCCGCGCCCGCTTCCGATCGCCAACGCCGCCAGAAAAGCAAACCGGCAGAAGAGCCACACTTCTCCCGCAAAACCTACGAACATCGACGACGAGCAAACCCTAGACCTAGATGGACTCGACCAAAACTCTACTTAAGACCGTTGGCGAGGCAGACCCCCGCTCCTTGTCACCACCGCAGCGAGGTCGAGGCGAGGAACGGTGGGTCACGATGGCGGCGGCGGTGGCGCCAGCTTTTCTTTTTGTGAGAGAAGCCCTAGGCGGCGGCTCTAATCTTCGCTGGCTCGAGCATGTAGTGGTTGAGAGCTTGATCAATGTGAGTTATGACTTGAGAAGCTCGCTATCCACTAAATTTGAGCTGCATGATCATTTTTCACTGACATTATTTAGGATATGAGAGTAACTACAAGCCAACTGCATGCAGATATGTCAAGTTCAAGAAGCTCGTCCTCGACTCCATACATTATTTGAAAATGACACCGTTTTTTATATATTAATTATATTAGTATAAAATATTTATTTCTTGTTGTAAGGAATCTTGGTGTGATGAGGATTTCTTACATAAAAATCGAGATGTTGCAACACACATGTCAAGTTCGAAAAGCTTAGAAGGAAAATAATGGAATAACCACACACTGGCACGCACAATCTGTTAAAGGGCCCATATACAAATTACAGTAAGGTTGTTGTACAAATTGCAAATTCATAATACCTTGAAAATACCTAACAATAAAATAACAAATAGGCATACTCCACACGTCCATGCATATTAAGATGCTATTGTTTTTTCTTGCAAAAAAAAAAAAATGAGAACATGGAAAACCTGAACATTTGTACTACCATTGAGACATGCATGGACTGCGTGAAAATTCAGTTGTTATAATTAATTCATTATTCCCATTGCCATTGTTAAATTCTAGTGTTAGACGACTATTATCAGTACAATATGCTTGAAGGTGGCTAATACATGATTAAACTCTCCAAGAGAGTCGAGCCAGAAAAGTGGCGCTGGTGGGATTGACCTCCCTGCAAGGGCACTGTGGCACTGCGGCAACCTTGGCCTGTGCCATCGGGATCAGATCACCACCTTTTATGCATCTCACCCACTGCACTTGGTGCTTGTTGTGTTGTGGTCGCCTCGAGGTTGTTGCGCGGTAGGCATGGACAATGGTAATGTCAGTTGCTTCGGATGGAGGCACATGAACACTAAAGGCATCGACGAGCAAAAGTGGAAATCCTCATACCATTTTGGGCACCTCCATAGCTGACCTCGCTCCACCATTGTTTGTCTATATATGGTGAACATGTACAGCAGAAAAAAATTCTTCTGGACTATGCGTAGTGGAGTTAAGCAGATTTTTTTTTAAGATAATGGATAATATTTCATACCCGGCTTCATCTACTAATAGATAGAATTAGGCCAATTATTTCAAAGTTGTGGCCACAGGCGAAAAAAAGGAAGGAAATAAAATGATACAAGCTCGAGAAAGTCATCGCAGCCAATTAGAAACCAAAATTTACACGGTCATTTTATGCTAAGAATAAATTCGCGTTATGCTACCAACATCTTCATCCCTTGAATGACCGGTTACTGGTGCGGCTGAGCTTTTCTGGACACAAGCTACATATCCGAGCACAGCAGAGGAGAGGAGAGGATCACTTGAATTGCCTTTTCAATCTGGATTTCTACGAGTTGGTGGTACGTATATACAGACTGCAGGAGATGTTTTCCAAGATGCCTCATATTCCTGTCATCATGCACTGTGCTCCAGCTCCGCTATCTTCTAGTTTTTGTGTTACATATATCTTGTTGGGCCAGTTAGCTAGCTAGGCATGCCTAATGAATCAGCATAGCTACTATTGAAGGAGTATTTATAGGATAAAACTGTAGGCAGAAACCTAGTACAAACATCAAGAAATATGCATGCAAAATTCGTGGCAGTGGTCAGACCTAGCTGGTAGCAGGGCTCACACACACATTCTTTAATTTGTGGCAGAAAAAGGATACTAGTCAGAGTTAATATAGTAATGCAGCCTCTATTGACACAATAGGAATTGTACGTATCGAACAACTTTCCTACGGATGTGATTACTGACAAGATATGAGTGTGATTACCAACAAGATAGTTATGCAAAATTTTCCTATTGACACAATCGGGATTGTACATTAGAACAAAAAATAAATTTATGCAAAATTTTGGAAGCAACCAAGTTATTTTATTGTCAAGAGAAATTTGATTTCCTAAACAACACCATACAAGATATGAGTGTGATTACCAACAACATAGTTATCTTGCCGGTTGTACTCACCAAAAAGTTAATGCAGAATTTTTTTTGTGTGTTTTTCGGAAGACAGTTATTTAATTTTCCTATGTGTTTTTTTGAAGACTATCAAGATAATTGTAGTTATATATCATGTCAATATAAGCAAACCATCAAAAAAATTCAAAGCCTTCAGTGAAATTCTGGTTTCCAGTAGTGTGACGTTTGATCGATATTTAAGCAAGATTAATACATTGATTCTTATCATGACTTGCCACTTGTCGAACACTACTATCTTCACGTTAACCACACTGTTGTTAACAAATCATTTTCCAAATCTCGAAGAATAAATAATCTTCGAGCATAATATGTGGGTTGGAACATAAACAGCAACGAGGCCTTTCAGTTGACATATTGTACTGTGGGGCCTAACTTGGGGTTTCATTCGAGACTATATCCAATCCTTCCGGCATTTTTATCCAAATAGGAGCTACTTTTTAACACTGTCAGCTAGATGAGCCGAGTTCATGCAGCTTGACAGTACAAGATTTTTTCGCGATAACGACTAGGCGCATTTTTCATTAAGCAGAATTTGACAGTACAAGATACAAGTTCATGTAAATGGAGAAGGATGATTCAACAAGCGAATTTTGCAAGATGATTCAAAAAGTGATACTTCCTATCCCCCTACTATATATTCTGAATCTGCATGCTTCAATTGACTCCAAGCTACCACAGCAGCTCCTCATTGTTATTGCTCCGCCTTTTCTTTTGTGACTTACACACTGGTCAGTTTGGGGGTTATATCACTACTGGAATCCGAGGCTTTACCGAGTGCCTAATACACACTCGGCAAACGCCCGAATACACTCTACAAAGAGGCAAAGAGGCTCTTTGCCAAGCGCCCAAAAAAAACACTTAGCAAAGAGGTGGGCACTCGGCAAAGCCTTAGATTCCGGTAGTGTATGCGTGCTTGTAACATCATGGCTTTTGATTCTGAGCATTACAATTGTGCAAGCACATGCATCGATATATATCCAATAACGAAGCAAAAGTGGAGAGGAGATTAATTCTGGAAACTTCCTATCCCTAAAAAATCTTGTTTAGAATGCTTCAGATCGACACCATGCTACTACAAGCAGTTATTTGAAATTACTAGTGCCCTCTGGTTTACTTGCATTGTAGTTAGTTCACGTCCACTCCTCTATAGTAACACCTATGATCAGAGTAGCTAAGACATATATGGGATATTATGGGAAGGAGGCTACGAAATTGTAGGTCTCTGTTAACCATCCATTTCTAGAGCTGTAACAAGTGACACTCTGTGAGACTAGATTTTCAGAGATCGGCATACGACTTCCGCCTCTTGAAATGGACAAAAAGTTTTTAAAAAGCACCCAGTAGCATCGCGTACCATTATCGACACCAGCAAGGGGATCGTCGATGTGGATCTAGCCTAGCCGCCACCGGGCCTGGATCGAACTCCTTAGTTTACTTAGTCTTTCCCCATTGTTTGCAAAGACATTACATCAAGTGCTCTCTATTGAAAGATATACGCAAAAGTTGTTTATACTAGTTTTTTTCTTGCTATACGTAGCTACCAGCGGCTTGCGAAGGGTTCTCATCCATGCGGGGGAGAGAATAAAAAGTACATGCTTAATTTATCCCACATCATCCCTTATTTGAAACGATGGACCCTCATCTTTGTTGAATGCCTTGACACCCAATTCTCCCGAGCATCGCCTAGCTCAACTTGGTTGGCTGTCTGGACAACCAGAATTGTTGAGCATCGGAACAAGGCTATGTATTCTTGATGCGATCATACAACCGTAGCACAACCACAACTAAACACTTCATAACAAGGGCGTGTAGCATGGTAAGGTTGATGGGCGCAATGTTCTCCCGAGATAGTACCAAGAATTTCCACCCCCACGTACG
This sequence comes from Hyparrhenia diplandra, assembly GCA_015847255.1. Lineage (NCBI taxonomy): Eukaryota > Viridiplantae > Streptophyta > Magnoliopsida > Poales > Poaceae > Hyparrhenia > Hyparrhenia diplandra. The sequence continues at coordinate 1,729,936 of JADLZK010006707.1, forward strand.
ATATTGTTCTAGATGCCTCCTATTCTCAATGCACTATGTTGTTCCGCCATCTTCCAAACATTTACTCTCTCTCTTCTCTCTCTCTCTCTCTCTCTCTCCCCCCTTCTTCTCTCTCTCACCATTGGCTTGGCTTTTGTGCACTTCGCACGTAGTATAGATACTTATGGAAAAGTAGAGGTCCATGAAGCTAACATTACAACATCAGATCAATCCATGAACAATGAAGGGTTAGTATGATTTGGCACTAATTTGTGATGTTCTTTTTCGTCACTATTGTTTGGATCTGGGCTTGGATATGGGCTGGTTATAGGAGATGGACATATAATTCATGACGTAAACAAATGCCTATCCGTGATGGCTCAATTTGGTCCGACAAATGTATGACGCCGAGATACATGACGGTTTTCTTGATCGTAATGGCAAGATAATCGTGATGTATTTCTCGACCGCTTATGACCAAAGTGATTGTCATGTAAAGCACCATTTCTTGTAGTGAATTTGTGCACTTATTTTCCTTATATTAATCCATAGATGCATGATCTCGCCGGTCTTCTACTACAAATATTTTCAAAATTCAGGCACTTGAGTAATTCAAGGGCCATAATCATGTCATGAAATTGTAAAGTATCTTTGTATGGTTTGTTGCTAGAGTGTCTAAAGGAATCCGGTCCCGGTTTGAGACCTTATCAAGGAATCTCTAGCCACTTTGTTGTCGCTTCCATCAACCCATTGCCGCCATCCTTGTGCAACTCACACGTGCTAGCCACGACCATGCACCACTCACTCCAGATCCGTCGCATCACCATACAATTCACGGCGCCTTGTAGATGCATAATTCTCAAACCACGGAGTGATCTTCTACATAACCTCAAGATTAAATTCAACAATAGCTTTGATAAAAATTGATAGAAATTAGCCCCTCACAACGACGAGAGCTGTCTATTAATCTCCAAGTATGGAAGTTTATATGGCAGAGTTGGAGTAGGACTTCGTAACCCGGTCTCCTCATAAATATGAGAGGAGGGCTGCTTTTGTAACCATGATGACACATTGACAAGTTTGCAGGAGGGAGGCAGCATGTTGCCAGGACCCTAGGTATTGCTGGTATTGGCGAGGAGCGCCCGTAATCGTGCCCTAGGGACTAGGCTTTGGCTGAACCTCATTAACAAATATTGTGCCTCTAGTGTCGTTTGTGATCTTGCATTTTCATCTTGGTTGATTCCATGGACGCTTCCATGTGTGTAGCTATATTAGTAGACAGCTCGTCACTATGGGGGGCTAATTTCTAACATGGTCGTTGAGACTTTTAGACTCAGGAACGAGAGCATCCTTAGCCACACCGAGGCCATATGCTCGTTCCTGTTAAGCGTGGCGATGTGACAGGTTGTATGTGAGAGCTCTTGGTGGTGTGTCTCCCTTGTTAAGAGTTCTTGTGCATGCATGTGTAGCATACAGTGTCCGATCTCCAGCCCCTTGTAGGGTGTTTAATAATGCAATAGTCATTGTGGCTTGTGACTTGTCGAAGATTCTGTAGTAATTAGAGTTACATGGCCTTATATATTTAAGGGATAAATCATAACCACAATAAAATGTGCCTTACACACTTTTAGATTTATTTTCAAAAGAAAATGCTTTACCCGCTTTTATTTTCTAGATGTCGCCCCTCTAGATATTTCTCCCGGGAGAGGCTACTGAAGAAAGTTTTTTCCTAATGGGACCAGTAAAATGCTCGTATTGGAATTTTAAGGAGGATAGTCTTAGATATGCTATTGTCTCAGTTATTAATGCTCATATGTGCATCCAGTACATAAATCTTGTTTTAGCGCCAAACAAACACATGAGACAGGAGTAGCAGTAGTGTTATAACGAAATAAAATTTTAATTCATTCCAAGATCTGCAAATCGAGTTAATACACAGTCAATAAGAACAGGAATTGGATGCAAAAGAAATCATGTGCTGCTCCCACATCAAGGAGAGAACGATATGGAAGATAGGAAAACACCATGCAAAAGGAACAAGTGTTAAATATTCTTTTTCTAGCATGCGCTAAAATATGATGGATGGAATGGTTTCATCCTACCTCATCCCACATGAGCCAAACACATCCTAGATACACAAGAGACCGTCGTGCTCAGTTTTATAAGACCAAAAGATCGAGAAAACTGCATCGCAGCGCTAAAATATTATAATAGAAGAAGGTAGAGCTTATAACACGAGTGCAGGACAGTGAACAAATCTCAGCATGCACTAGAATATTGGTTTATATGCATCTGTGTCGATCGAAGTCTTTCTTTATACAAAACAATGTAATTAGTGCAGCAAAAATGTAATTAGTGCACTTTACATGCATGTATACTGCATCAGTGATGACACTAACACTATACCACAACCTATCTATAGCGAAGCTACGGATGGTCGCTACAAGTCAAGATAGCGACATACGCATTTCGGTCGCTATAAACATATAGCGAGCCAATGTAGTCGGTCGAGACCTGGCGCCGCTATAAGTTTATAGCGACCGACCTACTTATAGCAACCGACCATTCGACGGTACATGAAATATATAGCGACCAACCGTCTGTTACTACGATATACCGACCGACTGTCCAACGCTATTCCGATACTTTTACCGACCATTGGTCCGACGTTTAATTGGGTTGTGGTATAGTGTAACAACGTCAGCGCCAGCAGCATCTCTAGTAGGCTCAAGCTTTCCAAGATGGTCACGGACTTACCTGTCGAGAACACTGCATCACGCACCAATCAAGTCACGAACACCCGAGATCTACTAACTGACTGACATTAGGTGGCTGGAGAGAGAGTCCTGGTTCTCTGTCTTTTGCACCTTCATCAGCTAAGGCATCGACGACTGGTGATTTGGCGTGACACCCATGTTCCTCGGATCATATGATCCCCCAAGTCCTACAGTATGCTTGTGCCAGTGTGCTCCAGATCACATGCATGCAGTCCCATGAAGAGCAGATTTTCTAACAATAACTCTGTAAAGTACTTTTGCTATTCCTCCAGATGCCTCCTAATCCTATGTACACTCCATGTCTATGGCCTGTTTCCATCTCTCCAGATGCTAGTTTTGCCAACACACTCTATATATGCTGTCTCTCCAGATGCTAGTTTTGCCAACAATTCTGAGTAGAGACATGCTTGTCAAATTACAAGAGGTTGGAGAAAGTGGACTACCAATAAGAGATTGAGTCATTTCCATGCACCTTAAATATTGGGTGCAGGTTGGTTGTACATGGCGTTGAACTATTTCTCCATTTATATAACCCTTATACATTAAAGGACATTAGCCCACACATGCATTAAGGTCACTATTTTTATCCACTGCAGAATTAAGAAAAAAAAATGGGAGATTCATCTCGTTAGGTGGCCGGGGGACATTTGCTATAGCGCCTCGGACACCATGTTATCTGTCAGATTATACTGCATAAACATTATTTCAGATAATACTAATTATTCTTGAACCACACACAAATTGCAGGAATTACCATGCAGAAGGAACGAGCACATTTGGCCTTTTCGCGAGGAGTGGAGCCTGAATCTTGTGTGAATATATATTTTTGAACCACGCACTAGCAAAAGCCGGATTAAATGGTTCCATCCTGTTTCACCCTATGAACTAGACAAATCGATCCTAGACCATAATGTTTTTGTTTTGTTAAACACAAAGGTAGAGAATTATTAATATCCAAGGACCAAAATAATACTTGTTATAAGAAGGTAGAGCTTACAACACGAGTGTGTAGGACCATGATGAGTAAATCTCAGAACTGAAAAAGTTCTTATTATTTATTTATGTAAGTAACTAGTTCAGTTTATCAACATATAAGTGCATCTGTAACGCCACCTGAGATCTGGTGTGACATCTGGTGGCTTGGCCGAGAGAGTCCTGCCTCTCGGTGTTTAGTTCCTTCCACGCTTCCACGTGAAGAGGCAGAAGCACCAAGCGCAGTAGAGAAGAGTGGCCATGGTGGATTTGTGAAGGCATTTACGACTCCTGGTTCAGTGAAACACCCATGCTTCTACATGCGTTTGACCCCGGTTCAGCAGCTTCAATGTGCCTGCAGTCTGGATTTTCTCACAGTAAGTTGCAACACTTCTTGTGTTGTTGCTCCAGATGCCGCCTAATCCCAAAACACTGTGTCCCATCTCCATCATATCTCTCTAGATGCCAATTTCCCAACTATTCTCTCCTCTGTCCAGTGATACATGGGTCTTTTCATAGTTTTGAACTGCTAACTAGCTTTTCAAAGGTAAGAGAGTAGAGACTTTCTTATCCTATTATAAGAGACGATCAAGTCACTTTCAACCCTTATATAATGGGGAGAGAATGGTAGTAGGCCGGGTATTTCTCCATTTATATTGACCCTATATATTAAACCACAGATGCATTAAGGTCACTTATTTTCATGTACTACAGAATTTTTTTAAAAAACATGCCAGATTGATGGTTGGGTGGAGGAAATTTGCTGCCGGCCGCCTCAGGCCACAATGTAATCCACCAGATTATATATACTACCAAAACCACGATGATAGATAGAGGACACTAAATTATATCTTTAGATGTGATTAAAATGATCTATCACATCTGAACTAATCAAAGGCTCAATGGCCACATCCATCTCTCAAGATGATTTTAAGCTGTGCGCCACAAAAGAAGCCACTCTCAGAAATGATTTCTAGAGGATTCGCCCTTGTAAATTGCTGTCGCCAAAAAATCAAACTTTTTTCTTGTATAGTATAACTGGATGCAGACAAATTTTGAATTAAATTTTCATAACTCGATGTGACCAAAACTTTGTAGTTATGAACTTTAACTTTAATCAAGATTGTTTACAAAACACAAATATTTGTTTTAAGTTATCATATTTTGAAATTTTGCTATTTTCTAATAACCTCAGCTTGTTACATGTTCAACAACTAAGTTATAGATCTCGACACAATCAATAACTTTATAGTTTACAACTTTTTTGACCCTTTAAGAAACCAGGATGCTGGTTTTAAGTTCGCCGATATTGTAATACAAAAAAGTTTAATTTTCATAGTACATTGTTTGTTCACAAGGTATATACCAAATTTTCTGTTCACTAAATGATGGCCTAGCAAGATCTCCACAAGTATCCCCAACCGAGTATCCACAACTGACATGCTATAGGCTGTGTTATTAATTACCACATGTGCATCCAGTACATGCATCAATCCTCTGTCGGAGCCAAACATACACCTTATGAATAGTGATGCAGTATTGAAAGCAATGCAAATTCATTTGCAGCTTGAAAACTATAATCTACCTTCTATACTATAGTTAGAAAGAAATGTTGCCTGTCATACGTAATAATTACAAGTATGTATATACATTGTTAGAATGATAGGAATTGGATGCAAAAAAAGCCAAATGCTATGTTGAAGAAAAAAGGAAAAGGACATGAAAGCTGCATCTGCAAAAACTAGGAGAATTGAAGAAGCAGCTTTACAGACAGTTGGCATAAGGTGGATCTGCAAAGCTGAATGACCTCGCCCTGAGGAAAGCGAGTTTCGGATCTTGACGAGGAATCGAATGGCATCCACAAGCCATGACCAAACAGCTCCACACGCACATAGGGGCTTCTTGATGTTTCTTGACGCCAGATCCTACAGTTTAATTTCATCGAACTGCTCCACGCACATAAGTCCCATCCTGTAGTCTAGATTTTCTTTCAATAACTTGAAACACTGCTTGTGATGGTTCTCCAGATGCCTCCTAATCCCAAAATACTGTGTGTCTGCGACCTGTTATGCTGTCCAGATGCTAGTTTTCCAACCATTCCACCCTCTCTGTCCCAAAATCTCAAGAGTTTTTCAGTGGTGTTGAGCTTCTAGATAGCTGTTGGAAAGTAAGAGTAGAGAAATAGTGCTTATGAGAATAGACTACCAATGAGAAAAGTCATGTTCAAGTTCAAGCCTTATATAATGGGAGGTTGCTCGTAAGTCAGGTGTGCTGCTTCTGCACTTATGTTTACCCGACGTAGATGCAGTAAGTCAGGTATACTGTAGTTTTAAATAATGAAAGACTGATCATCACGAGTTGGGCAGACGAATTTGCTACCTGTACCCATGGTTACCATGACATCCAGCAGGTTTTAGGTAGGTGGCTTGTAAAAAAAATAATTTCAAAACACACTCTCCATGGCCATGACATCATCTGAGAATGGTTTTAATATGTTGGCCACTAAGACAGCGCATTTAGAAATCAATTTCCATTCATACTGTCTCTGTAAATGGTTGTCATGCAATGATGACAATTTTGAAATTAAAGTGTAGTGCTCGATGTGATCTACAAATTTTTATAGTTGTTTTATGTTCTAATATATTGGAGTTCAAAATCTGAATTCCAATTTCAAGTTAGGGCATACGCCTTTTTTTTTTTTCGAAAGCGTGCATGTTGCACGTGCTGCATTAAGGGCATACGTCTTTCAAGTTTTCATATATGATTTTAGATTCATCTTTGTGCTGGGATTTTGATCTCGGTAGATGTATCGCTGATTGTTTGGGGTGATATGACCAACAGAGGAAGGAGAGAACCCACTGGTGTCTCTAACTCGCTCTGCTTTCGTTGGCCTGGATTCCACTTTCAGTATGGCGCCAATTGTTGATTCTGACTTATGGTTTACACCTTGTGGGTCAAGGTAAAGGAGATGCTTCAAAATCCATGTGAAATGCAAGTTTCAAGGGTCGTCAGGTACTTGAAACCAAAAAGCAACAACAACGAGGTTAATCGAAACAACACCTAGATAAGGAAAAGCTGAATCCTTGTGGTTTCAACTACTCGTAATTACATATTCATGTTTTGAATTTAACAAATAGTAGTATATTATTACATCATGTCCATGTGCATTCTGCTTCGAGGTATTCATAGTAAGTATATGGTCAAAAAGAAGATTACTAGTTGCCCATAATCCAACAAACTTATTTTGGGAATATCCACAAATAATTTTCAAGGTAACACACTTGAAGCCAAGTGGGAGGTTGGTTAGTGGTGAACTATTTCTGCACTTTATTTGCTCCCCATTAATCCATAGATGCACTGATCATGATCTAATCGATCCAGAAAAACCAACAAAAAACCAAACAAATTTGGTCTTGGCTATGTTTCTATTAGCCAGAAGGAAATAAGCGCATATATATACGTAGCACCAATATTTTTAGTAAATTAGGTGTCTTAGTGACTTCATTTTTTTTCTCAACAATAAAGTAAGCACATTTAATATTTTGCATTGTACTCATTTTTAAAACAAATGCTCCAAAAGGCAGAATCCTATAGAACTATTTTCAGTTTCCAACAGATACACCACTACAAGAAATGGTGCTTTACATGACGATCAGTTTGGTCATAAAAAATGAGAATCATCTGATTAACTTCCCATGACGATCGAAAAAAATCCGTCATGTATCTCACGCCATAGATTTGCTGAACCAAATTAAGCCAGCCACAAATTGACAATTGTGTCTGTCATGAATTAGTTGAGTGTCTCCTATTTCCAGCCCATATCCAAGCCCAAATCCACACCATAGTGACCAAAAGAACGTCACAAATTAATTCCAAAAATCCACAAGATTGCTACAAATTAGTTTCTATATATATCACAAATTAGTGCCAAATATCACAACATTGCTACAAAAACATTGCTCATCTTTTCCATGAAACATCAACATTTATTTCTGTACAAATTTTTACAGGAAGTACTGATGCAATAACCAAGGTACACTAAAGTAGCTACAATACTAAGATGTTGATTTCTCGGTACAACTCAAATGACTCGCTCGAACACGTCAGTGGTCCACGCCGAGCTCCTTCGCGTTGCTGCCGCCCTCCTCCGAACCAACCAAACGCCGCTGCTCCTCCTCCGAAACCACTGCCGCTGCTCTGGCCGGACGCACCGTCCTGACATATTAAGAGAGGGTGAGTGAGATGGAGAGGAGAGAAAAACAACAGAGGGGAGGAAGGGAGCCGTACCTGCGCCGGATCTGAGCGGAGCGGGAGGGAGGTCGCCGGATCTGAGCGGAGCGGGAGGGAGGCCGCTGTGCACCGCGTCGTGGAGAAGAGGGGCTATGCGTCAGCCGGTGGTCCTGCAACGCCGGGCACCGCGCTCAAGAGTCAAGACTCGCGATGTAGAGGACGAAGAGATGTGGGAGTTGGGTGGCGGCTGCAGGAGCGGAGGAGGATGATGTGCTGGACTTAGGTTTCACAGAAGGTTATATACTGAAGTCGATTATGGGCTTTGGTGGGCTGCTGGGTCATGCTGCTGTTCGGCAGCCTACACGGTAATTGTTTTCAAGGGCAATAAGAGGAGGCTAAGTCATAGATGTACATACGTATTGCATACAATTATTTTTTGTTGCTAAAAACGGAGCATAACCTTAAAAAAAATAAAGGAAGCATTAGATGGGAAATATAAAAGTTCTCACGAGCAATAAAGAGGAGGCCAACTCATGTACGTATATTATATACGATATTACATATAATTATTTTTAAAGGCAACATAAAAAGGAAAATATATATTAAAAAATTGAAAATAAAAAAAAAAAAAAAGGCATCAAGGGGGAATGGAAAAAAGCGACCGCACGGTCACAATATCAAGGAGCTTACCATCTGGCTATCAAAATTTATAAATGCCATTAGTTGCAAATGCCTTTAATTTAGAGCTATAATCCAATGCTATTATATGCGAGGGTTCCGGTCTTGGACTGGATATCCAATACTTAAGTCGTAGGTCGTTTAGAAGGAAATATGATCTGGGATGTGCAACCATGACAATGACTAAACCAGCCGTAATAGATATATCACCTCATGACCTAATCGTCACGTACAATACAATTCTATGATGGTTTTTTAGAACGTCACCAATAAACGTCATGTAAAGCACCATTTCTTGTAGTGCACGCTAGCACGTTGGGTGACATGGCTATGACCGTAGATGAGAAGACAAAGGTGAAGAATGGGAGAACGGGATACCGTTGAGGTCCCGGTTACGTGTTAATATAGGGTAGAAAGAGCCTCTACGGGGGCTTGTACAACAATCAAGGATTACATCTTGTGTTACAAGTTTACTTTAGATACAAGTCTATCCTATCTAACTAACCATTGACAGGATACACCATAACCGAATATATCTTATCATTTAACATTCCCCTCAATCTCAAAGCCACTAACAAGGTTGAGATTGCGCCTAAATTGATGAAGCTTTGTCACCGGTAGTGCTTTGGTAAATCCATACGCTACCCGATCTCCTCGAAGATATAAATCTGATATCCAACAACTTTGCGGCTACCCTTTCTCGACAAAGTGAAAATCTATTTCAATATGCTTTGTCCCGCATGAAAGATAGGATTAGCCGATAAATATTTTGCCCCAAGGTTGTCACACCACAACCGGGCAACTCGAGTGAGGAACATGAAGTTCGGTCAACAATTTTTGTATCCACATCATTTTAGGTTGCGTTTGCTAGCGACTTGTACTCAGCCTCTGTTGAAGATCGAGAGACCGTGGCTTGCTTCTTAGCTGTCCATGAGATGAGATTTGAACCGAGGAACACAAAGAAATCCCCCCCGGTGGATCGACGATCATCAACATCACCCGCCCAATCCGCATCGAGAACGCGCTAACAATCTTGCATTGTGACTTTTCGAATTCTTAAACCCATATTAACTTAGTTCCTTGCACATACCTCAAGATTCTTTTGACAAAGCAACAAAATGTGTCGTGGTAGGAGCATGGAGAAATTGGCACACCTTATTAATCGCAAAACTAATGTCGGGTGCGGTTAGTGTCAAATACTATAAAGCACCTACTAAACTCCTGTGACGGGTGCAGTCACCCTCACCAAGCTTATCACCTTCAATTATACTAAGCTTTTGTGTACTAGGAAGTGGAGTATCAACAGGTTTACACTTATCCATACTGCATCGAGACAAGATTTCTTTGGCATACTTTCCTTGCATGCAAAGACCAAACCCAGAAGAATCTTTCTTGACTTCAATTCCAAGGAAATAATGAAGATCACCCAAGTCCTTGAGTGCAAAATCACTCTTAAGATCCGAGAGCAATGCCTGCGTACCTTCAGGTGAGGAGCTAGCAACGATGATGTCATCCACATAAACCAACACAAACAAAGTGAGACCTCCTTTGCTATAATAGAACAAGGAAGTGTTCGCTCCTCGATGGCTTGAAACCCGAGAGATATAAGTTTTCGCACACAACCGTGCATACCGTGCTCGAGGAGCCCGTTTTTTGAGACCATATAAAGCCTTTTCCAATTTGCAAACATAACCAACCCTTGATTCATAACTTTGGCGGGTGATCCATATACACCCTCTTCATCAAGAACACCATGCAAAAAAGCATTTTGAACGTCTAGCTGACGTAAAGACCAATTATTTGATACTGCCAAGGCAAGAATGAGACGAATCGTTGCTGCTTTCACAACTGGACTAAAAGTATCTTCGTAATCTATCCCATACCGTTGCTTGAACCCTTTAGCCACCAACCGAGCTTTATATCTATCAACGGTGCCATCAGCCTTGCGCTTCACCTTGTAAACCCATTTACATCCAATGATGTTCAAGTATTATTCCGCAACAAGGCTTCATGCTCCAAATTCATGGCTTCAACCCACTTAGGATCATCCATGGCTTTCTGAACCGATGTAGGCTCCTCTTCACTTGAACTTGCAAGCATCCCCCACCGAACGGTTCCATCAGTGTAGACTTTGGGCTTCACAATGCCACGTTGAGCCCTTGTAACCGGACTGTGTTCTCGGATGCATTAGAAGTAACAGAGTGTCGTAAACACCGCCGCTGGTGATCCGGCGAGGCCGCGGTGATCCGGGCTGGATCCACCTCGGCGGCGATGATCGCCCGGGATCCGGCGCATGGTCGGAACATCGGTCGAACCCGTGTGGTGGAGGCGGCGCGACGGTGTAGAAGATCCGGAGGGAAAGATCTCCCCCTCGTCCTCGCCCGCGTGGACTTGGGCCGTGGCGGCTTCGCGACTTGCGCGCCGGGCTGGACCCAATCATGTGCGACGATCCGGGAGCAGATTCACCGTACTACTTGCCGCCGCCGCCAGAAGATCTCCCTCGAGCTGGCTGCGCCTCCGGAGGCCCGACACATGTGATGACGAGTTGCAACGGCCGGTTGTGACACGAAATCAACATCATATTGTACCGAATTTTTCTTTTTGCTCCTCCACCTTTTTGCACAACTTGTAGATGAGTCGGTAAGCGTCGGGAGGACTCATGTTAGGCACACGATCATCCGTACCCCCGGATGAGTATAGGTGTTTAGGAAGAAGAAGAATTTCTGCTCGAGTCGTGCCCCGGCATTTGGATGCATGGATTCAAACGGAAAGACTTGTTCGTCAAAGACGACATCACGAGAGATGTAGACGCGCCCTTCCTTAGGATCTAGGCACTTATAGCCTTTGTGCATGTTGCTAAATCCTAGGAAGACACATTGCTTGGACCTGAATTCAAGTTTCCTTGTGTTGAATGGCCTGAGATTTGGCCAACACGCGCAACCGAACACACGTAGGTTAGTGTACTCGGGGTCCCCGCCAAATAGGCTTAAAAAAATGGAGTTTGATTCTGAATGACTTTTGAGGGGAGCCGATTAATGAGATACACCGCATGAAGAAAAGCTTCTCCCCAGAATTTGAGTGGCATGCTAGCTTGGGATAGAAGGGTGAGTCCAACCTCAACGATATGTCTATGCTTGCGTTCTGCGGTGCCGTTTTGTTGGTGGGCATGTGGGCAAGAGACACGATGCGTGACTCCAATGCGTTGGAAGAAGGTATTAAGAGATTGATACTCTCCTCCCCAATCGGTTTGTACTGCAAGAATTTTGCGATTATGTTGGCGTTCAACCATGCTTTGGAAATCATGAAAAACTTCAGATTTATAACGCAAGAGATAAACCCACACAAATTTGCTGTGATCATCTATAAAACTCACATAATAAGTTTGCCGTCCAACCAAAGTCGGTGCCGGCCCCCATACATCGGAATGAATCAAACCAAATGGTCTATCTGAAATGTTTGTAGACCTAGAATAAGGCAATTGATGAGCTTTGCATTGCTGACACGCATTACACACATGTCCTTTATTCAAATCACTAATGAAAGAAATTTTGTGGCGACTAAGAACATTTTGCACCACTTGGGATGAAGCATGCCCTAGTCTATTGTGCCTCAACGAGGTTGTCGGCCTAGCAACACCGAGGACTTGTTTATTCAACGAAGATTTATTTGAAGATGATCGCAGCGGGTAGAGGCCCCCTTCACACCTGCCTCTGAGGAGCGTTCTCCTCATCTCCTCCTCCTTTACCGAAAAATGACGTGGATGAAATTCAACAAACACATTGTTATCATTGGTGAATCGATGGACGGAAAGAAGGTTCTTTTTAGCTCGTGGAACATGAAGAACACGATTCAATCTAAGATTGGTGGAAGGGGCACGTAATGTACTGTGACCTATGTGCATGATGTCCATACCTGAGCCATTGGCGGTGTGCACTTGCTCACCACCATGGTACTTGTCGCGGAAGCTTAGGCGCCCGAGGTCGCCCGTGATGTGGTCGGTGGCGCTGGTGTCCATGTACCAGTTAGTGTCAACACCGTACGACGATGTCGTGGCGTTGGACACCGACTTCTGTGGCGGCCCGGTGTAGTTGGCGTCGAACCGTTTGAAGCAACGGTGAGCTGGGTGCCCCTCCTTGCCACGCATCCGGCAATAGACACCTGTTTGGGCAGCGCGGCCGCCACCTCCATTGTTGCCTCCTCCCACGGGTAAAACCCCCGCGGTTGCCCACGGCCACCATTGCGGCCTCCGCCGCCATGTCCTCCACGCGTGAAGTTCCCCCCCCGCCCTTGCCTTTAGAGACAAGATTTAGCGGAGGACTGGGTGCCTCCATTGCGCATCTCAATGCGCTGCTCGTGGGCGATCAACTAAGTATGCAACTCAGCAATGGTGATGGGCTCGACACGCGCCGCTACGGCCGACACGATGGAATCAAAATCCTGATCCAATCCGCCAAGACGTAGGGACACGAACTCCTCCTCCCTCCTTGCGGCGGCCGCCGCCGCCATCTCGATCATCGCTAGACTTTTAATCTTAGTGAAATATTCACTAACGGTGGAGGTCCCTTTTGTAGCGGAGGTGAGCGCCATGTGGGTGCTAATGATTTTAGCATGAGATTGGGACGCGAACAGCGCTTCAATCGCTGCCCACGCCCCCTTGGCCGTAGTTTCCATGTTCACGTGGCCAAGGATCTCCTTGTGGAGATTGGTGAGGAGGTAGCTAAGCACGATCTGCTCCTTCGCCACCCGGGTGCCGTGATCGGGATTTGCCACCGCACCTCATCAAGCATCATCGGGTTTCTTCTTGGGCAAGAACTTCGCCTCATGGCTCATGGCTTGCATCGAGCCAGTCAGCGAGTTGGGCTCCTCTCAACGCAGCAAGGACTTGCGCCTTCCATGACTGGTGGTTTGTGCGATTCAATTTTTCGGAGACAGGTGGGAGAAAGGTGGTCAGGGAGAGTGCAGCCGAGAGCGCGGAGGATGAACCAGCGAAAGCCATGTAGTACTTCCGTTTGGGAATTTGGCTCGATACCATGTGAAGAATGGGAGAACAGGATACCCTGTTGAGGTCCCGGTTACGTGTTAATATAGGATAGAAAGAGCCTCTACCGTGGCTTGTACAACAATCAAGGATTACATCTTGTGTTACAAGTTTACTTTAGATACAAGTCTATCCTATCTAACTAACCATTGACAGGATACACCATAACCGAATATATCTTATCATTTAACGCGGTACCATACATCGTCTTCTCAATTTCCATAAGCAAACAAGTTGTATTAGATAAAGGAAATTGAATTTACTAACCAGTACCTTACATCGTCTTCTCATCTATGGTAACCTAACCAGTAGTCACTAGTACAGATATACTATCTTCCACATTTTCTTGTGAGCCACACTGTACTATATGCATGGTTAACAAACCATCTGTCCAGAATTCAAACTGTAATCTTCAAAACTCGCATGCCGGTTTTAGCATACAAACATCTATCACCTGCTGTTTTGAAAGATGTGCAGCCTAGACATGGTTTTCATTCTAAACTGTCATTGACGTATAGCTCCTTCAGCCGTTCCCATTTTTTTCTTCAACACTCAACTAGTTTGTGAATCGCATAGCTGATAACTGTAGTCGATGGTTGACCATAGCCGCCAACACCGATCTTGCTGCATGATGTGTCTAAGCTGTGCATCATAGAAGAATGATTGGAGCAAGATTTGATACACGACTACATATGAGTTTCTAGATACTTCCTACCCCCAAAAATTGTAGTTGTGCATATATGCTTTGGTGGAGTCCTGAGCTACTAGTAGTAGTTCCTCATTGCTGTCGCTCTGCCTTTGACTTGACCTATGTGCGTAGTAGTTCCTCATTGCTGGTGTTGTGCTTGTGTCCTAACCTACGTATGGAACGGTTTGGGGTTATATATGCTAGTGCTAGCTTGGCACCAGGTTACTTATTTATACAAGGTGTATATCAGGCTATTTATAACAAGGTGTATATCAGGGAAGCTTGATGGGCACCACGTTCCGATCTCTGATTAAAGTAGAAGAGATAGGACACTATACTCAGGTTATTTATAACAAGGTGTGTATCAGGGAAGCTTGATGGGCACCATGTTCTCTGCATTGCATTATCCTTAGCACATGATATGTCCTATCTTATTCTCTGCATTGCATTATCCTTAGCACATGATAGGTCCTATCTTATTCTCTGCATTGCATTATCCTTAGCACATGATAGGTCCTATCTTATTCTCTGCATTGCATTATCCTTAGCACATGATAGGTCCTATCTTATAGTACAAATGATATCATTGTCTGAGACTCCAAACTTATTAGTGTCACGACAGCATGACTTCACCAGCGCTAGACACCAGTAGTGGTGGAGCGCAGGATTTCATGATTCCACATTTCAAGATAAGTGTGATGCTACAGAATTGCTAAAGAGACAGCTTATGGTGAGGACATCCAGCCCCTTGTTAGTGACAATGGCATCACAAGGTGCTAAAACATTCTTAAGTATTTGTTCTTTACACTTCTCCGTAATCAGTTCATTTAGCAGTATTTCATACATTTGGAAAATCATGTGGTGGGAGGACAATAGAAAGCTAGCAGCAAGCGGACAGGCAGTAGCAAGTCCCATAACTTAATCTGACATGGCCCCTTTCCTCTTATTGACAGGGGAAGCTTACATGCATGAGGTAGGCAAGAGAAGCTTATTGACAATTAGGCAGGAGAAGCTTATTGACAGTCAGTTTAGTGAAGCTTAATGAATTAACTTTTTATTTGTGAAACTGTGCATCTTAATCCAAAGCATGATACACATGATGAATCATGGTTGAGTTTCATATCAAGCCGCAGGGGCAGACGAAGAGCGTTGATGAAGTCCGACAATCCTCCAGCAAGGTTCATCTGCAATCCGATCAAGCGTCGGGTTGCTAGCAACAGGTGCGGGGGTCGTGGGCGGGTGCGACAACGGGTGGCGCCCGCTTTGGAAAGGAGTCCACTGCCGCGACATCCTTTCCGGCGACCACAGAAACTTGAACATCGATGCAGCTGAGCTGGACTATACGGTTCGGCAGCACTGGCTGGGCCTCTAGAGAGTTAGGTGTCAAACTGGGCGGGCGCGCAATGAAGGAGGAGCTCATCGAAAGCATGGGCCTCTAGAGAGTTAGGTGTCAAACTGGACTATAAAAGTTTTTTACTTTTAGCTTGGCCTAGTGGTTTTTGTTCAATGTTCTAGAACACCCGACAAGGAACCTGCGTCCTCACAACCAAAGGCTCCGAGAGGCTGGTCACGAACTTCTCTTACAACAACACAAAAAAAGACTAAAAGTAAGACTTTAGTTTGGTGCGATATTGGTTTTGGTACTTCCATCCGCCTCCCCCATGCGATACCGGCTCCCTCTCCATGCAATAGCGTGATAAGAGGAGAGAAAAAGAAAGAAAAAGCTAGGCCTCTCACCTAGTCCTCGCAGCCTAATTTAAAAAAAGAAAGGCATGCCGGTACTGCAGACGTGTCCACTGGCGCGATGTCCTTTCCGGTGACCACAGATACTTCAGCATTGACGGAGCTGAGGTGGACCATACGGTCCGCCAGCACCGCCTGGGCCTCCAGAGAGTTAGGTGTCAAACTGGGTCGGCACGCGACGAGGGAGGAGCTCATCATCATATGCAGTAACATTGTTCCAGATGCCTCCTACTCTCAACCCACATGTCTGTTCTAACTTGTCCCAAACTTACTCTCTCTCTCTCTGTGTGTGTGTTCTTTTGGGATGGTTTTGAGCCATTCAGACACAAGTAGACGTACTGATGCAATATATATAAGGGGTGACATCAAGCTCAGACTACCTATCAACTCCTTGTTCTTCATATGATTTGACACATTAGGTGGTGCGCTTTTATGCACATTATTTGCTCCCCCATTAATGGATATCGATGTATGACACCTACACAGGATCCAGTACTACAAACAGTTTCAACATTGAGTATACAATGGCCATACTCATGCCTCGTGATGGTAGAGTATATATGACAGTGGATATGTATGATAGTACCGCAGGACAACAGTAGGGCATGTTGAACCCACACACACAATGATGTTGTCCATATATGTGTATTTTGAAGAAGTATACTTGTTATAGGCTACGTTGTCCGAACTTATAGTGCCAAATTTCTGCACACAAATCACAGAGATGAAGTACAAATTTGAAGTTTGTATATATGCCATTTTATTGCTTGTCTGAGTGAAACCATATGGTGATTTCAAACAAGATAGACGAATTTTTCTACCCTAGCTTCTCTCTATCTCTAACATGTGGGACCCGTCATCCATGATCTCAATCCAGCTAGTGTGTTACAATCACCACTGTGCTCATCCTCCTTAATATCCACTCTTGTGTGGCTGCTCTCTTGCTGTGTGGTGGCAAATCAGTGGTGACCAATCATGAATGTGATGTAACAGTGATGGAACATGGAGCAACATTATAAATTATCCCATTTACTGCTGCCTAGCTTGGCCTAGTGGTTTTTGTTCAATGTTCTAGAACACCCGACAAGGAACCTTTGTCCTGACGACCAAAGGCTCCGAGGCTGGTCACGAACTAATCTGAAAACAACACAAGACGCACAGACACCCATCCAAGCCAAAATTTGGGTCACGGGCGATCACTGTTGTGACATATATCCTGTCGTAGGAGGGGTCCTGTAAGTTTCTTGATCGTTGGCTCCGTACAGGATTCGATTACAAGGCAGAAGCACATGACAGCATGTAGATGCGTGGCCAAGGATCGATCTGCATGCATGCGGAGGCTGCAGGCCCTCACCACGACATCTCAAACATGATAAGCTTTTCAGGAGAACAAGGAATACAAGGGGGCGCTTCTTGATCCGTTTGACGCCCAGGTACTACAGCATACTTTTGTGGATTTGCTGTATGCACAAATGCCTAGCTCTGCAGTCCAGATTTTCTTTGAACAACTTCAAACACTTGTGATCTTGGTCCATATAACACTGTGCGCCTGTGAGTCTTCAAAAGGTCAAGTTGCTGCAGGTAGCATATCCGTGCATGGCAGCGGAATGACTACATATATATGAGTTCCCGCCTTCCCGGATACCTCCTAATCCTATCCCCCAACAATTGTAGTCGTGCATATGCTTTGGAGTCCAGAGCTACTAGTAGTAGTAATTCCTCATTGATGTTGTTGTGCCTTTGTCCTGACCTATGTGCGTAGTACGTAGTTCCTCATTGCTGGTGCTGTGCTTGTGTACTAACCTACGCATGGAGCGGCTTGGGGTTATATATTGCTAGTGCTAGCCAGGCTGCTGATATGGTGTTACCCAACATTGTAATTTGGACCATGTATTAAAGATATATACTCATTAAAGTAGAAGAGATTATAGGACACTATACTCAGCATGTTCTCTGCATTGCATTATCCTTACACATGATCGGTCCTATCTTATAGTACAAATGGTATGATTAGGTGAGCATCCATGTTACTTAATTGTACCATACAAACATACGTATATCTTTTTGTCGTCCCTGCTGCCCAAATGATGTTGGAGTTGATCTGAAAAAAAGACAATTTTAGTAACCAATGGTGGCTTGTTTGTCAGATTATAGGCCGTATTCTTGTCAAAACACTTGTAGCATCTTACTATAATAATTAGAGACTCCAAAATTATTAGTGCCACGACAGCATGACTTCACCAACGCTGGACACCAGTAGTGGTGGCACGTAGGATTTCAAGATTGGTTGTACTTAGGGAAACAAATGTCACAGTTTTACCAAGTTTACCATGATTTCAAGATTAGGTGTACAAAGTGAACGAAAACATTGAGATGTCTTTGGGATAAAATTCAAGAAGTTTTATCAAGTTAACCTTATCCGACAAATAATCAAAATGATTCCTTAATGACAGCTTCAATTGTTTCCAAACGACTGTGACAGCTAGCTCTGCTAGCCATCCGACCGCAAGGCGTTTATCCTTGTTGGCCCCGGCTGAAGTCTATGTGACCTCCACAGCCTCTGCCCTGTTATTTTGCTTGCTCAGACTGTGAGCCAGCATCCGGCAAGATGCTCATATGCTCAGTATATAGACAGGCTCAGCTTTGATTCGAACGGATACCAGACCGATCAGCCGTAACCTCAATCTCTGAATGCTTGATTGGAATGAGGAAGAAGGGAAAAAGGATGTGGATTTTCTCTGTGCATGTGCAGACGTCAACGGGGCATCGGGTGAATCGTGACTGGTAGATGGGGCCATGTGGGGGTGCATTCGCTTGTGTGGCCAGTTAGATTGTTTTTTAGATAAAGGATAAACATCCGGCTTCATCTATTGGCCAGTATTTTTTTTTTTTTTTTTTTGCGATAAGTGGCCAGTTAGATTGTAGCTCAACAACATAATAATCATCTACTACCTCAAAAAGGAAATAATATATTTCTCTTGTTTTGTTTATGCCGCTATATATGCACAACACAGATAGCTCAAACATTAGTGTACAAATCTATAAGTATATACTAGTTGATAATTTTTTTATCAAAGTTATTTGGTGTACATGTCTCTTGTTGTGTCTGCCAAAGGCTCAGAGACCCAAAGGCTTTGCTAGTAGTTCCATCTTCCAAATTCTCATCGATCTGAGTGAAAACCATGCCTGCTCATTCCATCTGGCCAGTGCGAAATCCGCGAGTAGTTTTATGGGCATACATTGGTAGATGCCATAAGTACAACTTAAGAAATAGATGCATACTAGTTAAATGCCCCGTGCGTTGTTACGGGATAACTAAATTTTATATAAAAAAAACATGGATCACACGATAAAATAGCAATACTATGAAACAATTATATTAAAGTGACATTTAATTCAAACAAGTTTTGTGAAAGTAACGCAATCAATCATTGATTTTGCAGGTTTATAAACTCTATTTTATGGACTTTTCTGTAATTCAACCAAGGTAACTTTGCGAAAGTAACACAATGAAAGCTGCATATACAGACTAAGAATACAACATATACATATGATTTTACATTCATGTAATTCGACCCAACAGATTCAGTTTCTGCCTTTCTCGATGATATTTTTCTCTCGCCTTTTATTTCTTTCATCCCTTTCTTCTTGAGTCATTGCTTCTCGTCGTGCTTTTTTTCTCTGTCCCTTTTTACGCTTGGCACGTTCATCTTGCGCCTGTGAATCTAATGCTGTTGTCTGGACACCTTTTTCAAAAACAGCTGGATAGATATTTAATTGTTGACCATAAATAATACAATTGAAAGTCCAAATGGACAAGCAATTAATTACCTCCATTGATCTTGTTTGTCAAGTCTCCAAATGGTGTACGGCCTTCATTATTTTCCATAGGTTCCATTACGATGAAACTGATCCCAAAATTAATCCTTAGTTAGCAAGCATATAATACATGTCCACCACTGTAATTATACTCCTTACTGTTGATGTTAAATTCAAATGAGCTGCAACACGTATTGACTTCAGTTATTGAGTTAAAGTATACAATCGATTAACCAACGTGTAATTTAAAGATCATCATGATAGTCCAAGGAAGACATGTCAATTTTGCTCTTCTTCCAATGCTATACTATGCCATAGAGAAGTAAATGCTTTCGATAACAAATATCATTTGTCAGCTATCTTACAAAACCAAAAGCTTATTGATGTTGTAATGATTACCTGAAAAATGCTGCTGCAAACTAATGTCCTGAACTCACTTTCCTCTGTTGTATTAATTTTAACTTTAAAAAAAAATTATGGCACCTTGAGTTCAGGACCCAAAAAAAGAAAATGGTGACTGAATGGTAATATGGAGTTTAGATAATTATTATTTATGAGAACGTAGATTTCAGAGAATTATAGCCCCTCATCCAATAATTTCAGCAAGATACCAGGGAATGATGACTGAATGGTAAAGCTCCTGCCTTTCCATTGAAGAATATTGTGTGAATACCAATTCTAAGAGATCAAGACCAACTGACAGATGGTTTGCTACATGGAAACTTTAATTCAGTGTAAGAAGTTCTATATCATAAATAGAGAATGTGCACATAATTTTAAAATTAGCAACCATTTAGCTATCACGATTTATAGAGCACTGTCAAAGCAATTTTGAAATGAAATGGCTGGCTGTATCATGGATCAACACAAATTTTATGTGCGTATCATGGATCATAGACAAAAGGGGCTTCTAATGCACACGTTTTGGGCAATCCTTAGATGTATGGCATATACTATAGATCAAACCTGTTGTAGGCTTAACTGCGTTAGAGAATAAATATCTAGAGGCAGTGCTGTAAAAAAAAAAAAGAGTATAGTAAGAAACTAAAGTTGTATATTTTTAAATGTTGAATGACAAGAGTAGAGTCAAAGAGTGGTGCTCAGTTTAATTTTAACAAATTAACAATGCCAATTGGCAGTTTCAGTCATGATGAATGGAAGTTCAGAATGCTCCGGCAAAATTATAGTTGACAAATTATTTCCTGGCGTGCTCAGTCATTAGATAACCGGATATTGCAGAGCCTATTGGAACAAATAAGTTTACAATTAAGATAACGGAATATGGTTGTGCCACTGGATCATGAATGGTAGGGCGATCTGCAGCAGCGTGGCAGCCACACGATGGCCAATCAAAACTACAGTACCAGCAGTTTGCAGCAATGTTGCAGCCACGCGAAGGATAATCAAAGTTGCAGCACCAGCAGAGAAGTGACAGAGCACAACCATGCTATTCAGAAAAAAAAAAGTTTGCTGAAAAAGAAATCTATATGGAACAAGAAAACCGATTCCTTGAAAAGCTAGCAATTAGTCATCCTTACGGTGAGAGAGCAGGGCTTTGTTTCCAAGCCTAAATGACATAACGCAAGTGCCCAGACCAACCAACCATACCAAGTGGAGTGACACGAATGTGCTAAGTTTAGACTGCTGCAGGGGCAGGCACAAAATGGCCATGTTGCATTGATTAGAAGTAACCTCAAAAAAAAAAAAATATATAGTACAGCAACCACATTCTGTCAATATGCCAAATGATTATGTAAAAAAAAATCTAATAGGCATATTGCTTTAGGAATCCTGGAATGTTTCGTGCTGCAAGATCGTTTCGATTCCTTTAAACAACCGCATTGTACTCGTTTGCAGTTAGTAAGAGTTGATGAAACATAAGAGATAAGAATAAGCATTAGGAAGGAGATGGAAGAAAAAAATCAATACCAGGAGGAGATCCAACAGGGCGTGCGGTGAGGTGCTTAAGTGAGAAGAGCCACGTATTGGTCTTATAGGAGGGCACGTTTGTTTCCCTTCAGCTTTAGCTCTGAAGAATTATCGAGATGCTGATGTCAGTTGGCAATTCCTGCTACACACACAAAAAGACTGATAAATTAGTAAATCAGAATTTGGGCATAATAGATAATACATATCAAGTTAAATGCAGTGAAAATACCATGAGCTGTACACATAACTCTGTACCAATAGCACATATTCTGTGAGGCAAGAAGCCAAGAGGATAATGTCTGCTTATATACTATCAGGGTCTATATCATCGAATTAAAAAAATCCAGTTAGGAGTAAGTAACACAATTCCCTTGGCTTTATGATCAGTAAGTCAACTCAAAGACCAGATAATAGCCTACAGATCACATACTGATGGCTACAAATATATATATGTTCATATTGATCAACGACAATGGCATTATATACATGCTTTGCAGCAACAGGAAGCATTGCTAATCTCGTGGCATCGGAATTGGACCGACCAGGTTGTGCACCATGGATCCGATGCATTGTTGTGAATTGAACTGACCGGATGCAAAGTTTGTAATTATGCATGTAATGCAAGAGGTGTGGTGTGCTCTGCTTTGAACGTAAAGTTTCCAATTTTTTTTTCCCCTTTTTAACTGAAACTAAGTTAACTATAGTGTACATACCAACTGGCGGTGGAACATCGGATGAAATTGAGAAATCTAACTGAACCTACTGCACGCAGGAGTAAATAGGTGTCTAGCATTTCAAACAAATCAGCAGCTAGCTCCGATCCAGAAAAGAGTAAATAAAGCTATCAAGGACTATCGCTAATTAATAGTCTCTAGAAAAATAACATCAGATCCTTCACCATGTTCCTGTACGGAAGGATGAAAGACCACCGAGTATTACCATGGCAAAAACGGATAGGGCATCGGCTACGAGATGATTTACAAAGAAGGATCTCAGTAGGGCAGTAGGCTCACCAGAGTCACCGAGATCCCAGACCTCGCTTCACCTAGCGCCTGTCGCTATGGGCGCATGGCTGCTTGGGCGCAGCCGCACAGGGCGCCTGTTGGCCGTGGCTACCCACGGAGGCGGGCAGCGACACCACGGGCAAGGGCAACTGTCAACGCTATCGTGGCATTGGCCTATTGCTCGAGAGCCTCGAGTTGGTCCCCACTCCCCAAGATCCGGCAGGAGGCGACTGAAGCACCGGCAGCGGCGGCGGCTCCTTGGTGCTAGGCTTGGAATAGATAAGGAGCCGGTGAGGTTCCCGGAGGCATAGGAGAAGCGAGGTCGGAGACGTAGCATAGCGGAGGCGGTCTCCTTGTTCCGCGGCGTGGCTCAGCACCAGGAACCGCGAGAGGGGCGCTGTTTTGGTTTTTGGGGGAGAGAGCGCGGGATCAGTGGGGAGCGGAATTAGGGGGAACCGGACATACTGCGTATGTATGGGGGGGGATCGCACGGGGAGGGATTAGGGAGCGGGGGGATCGCATGTGGGGGAGGGAAGGCGGACAAACCAAAGATAATCGCACCATTAGAAAGTCTTCCTTTCTTTCTTTTTTTATGTAGTAAAGATAAAGATACATTCAGTATGTCAATTCTGTATTAGTGCCAACGTACACTTCAAGAGATAGACGTGATAAGTACTACTATTAATTAAGTACTTAAGTTTTTTTCAGACCTCAAAACAGACACGTGACCTCAAAACAAAGCTACCAAAACCATCGACATCGACCAAACCATCTTGCAGCTTAATTTGTTGACACACCCTGTCAGAATGACATGTTATTTGTAAGAACAAATAAATAGTACGCCAGTAATTGGATGCAAATTAAAGGCAAAAGCTATTTGGATGAAAAAAAAAAGGACATGACACTGGAGCGGCTGAGCTGCATCAGCATGAAAAACCAAGAGAACAACAGGTACATATCCTAGAGAACATAGCTGACATCTGGTGACTCGTATAACAGGTACATGAACAAATACATGACTCGTTTTCTAAAATTAGCAACTGGGAACCAAAGCTACGAAATCAAATCAAATTTTCAGGTTGACCGATCTGATAAATCCACGAATCCCTCAGTCCCTCAGCTCATACCAATCCATGTCAAAACTCTAGTCAGATGCGCTGAGCATTCAACATCTCGCTTCACTTGTATGATATCTTGTGACCTGTATATGACACCACACACCATTGGCTAGGTCCAAGCTTGCACGCACTAGAGCAAGAGGCACCATTGGTCCAACGAGCACAACCTTGTGAGGCACTGTTGCTCCAACGAGCTGCTCCAGACATCCAAGTCTAGCTTGTGATTTTGCTCCAGATGCCTCCTAATCATAAAACATGGCCTGTCTTTGTCCCATCTCTATCTCTTAGAGATGTTAGGTTCCCAACATTCTGCCCTCCCTTCCTTCCTCTCTCCACCAATGACTTTCTGAGTTCTCATTGGTTTCCCTTAAACAATGGGACGACTACATGTGAACTTATATATATTTACGTTACATTCACCCATTAATAGATTAATAATGTCGTTACATGTACAACAAAAGTAAATAATGGAAGTAATGATGGCGCAGGAATTTGATGCCAGTAGCCTCTATCTCCATGCCAATTGCCACGTTATATGTACATCACTAGTACAAAAAGAATTTAGTGAGCATACTATTTTTTTAGGTCCTTAGAACATCTACCACATCTGAAGTAATCAAGAGGCCGCAACACACCTTTACAAATAATTTTTTAGATCTGGACCTTCTAAGAAATCTCCTTCGGAAGTTCATTTTTAGGCAGGGCCATCATTCTAAATGCTTGTCATAAAGAAAACAGTAGCTATTTGATATTTATTCAGAAGAAAGCAAAGTTTAAATTAAAATGGTAGTGCTCGATGCAACTTTGTAGTATCCAATATTTTTATTTAAAGTCGTTTAGAGAGCCATTTAATCATTTAAAATTATTATATTTTAGAATTCAGGCTTTTCAATTTTCTGGAGGCGAACCCTCTAGAAACATAATTGCTTCCACAGAGTACCAGTCTTACATGTAGTCATGAACCAAAAGAGCACCGCCGGAGAAGGGTCCAACAAGGGGGCAGCCCAAAGCGCCGACTAGGGCCCAAGGCCTTGGCGTCGTGGCGTTCCTCCGGGCCGATCGCCGCCATCGTCCGCCGTAAAACACGCCATGTCGGTTGTTCGAAATTAAGTAGGGGATATTTAAGAAATAAAGATAGGAATAAAATAGAGAATAAATAGTTTGCTTGTAAAGAGGAATTTCAATTTATAAGAAAACCTCTAGATCTTTCTTAGCATGCAAGTCTCCCTCGGACTATAAATACAAGGGGATGTAATCAGTTGGATCTTAATCGGAAAAATTAAAGGGTAACACCCAACAGCTCTTGTCTCTCCCGCTCTCTCTCTCCCTAACCCTAGAGCATGTGCGCCGCCACCATCAGCGCCACGCGCCGCTGCCCACGACGCACGCGCGCGCCAGGCGCCCTGCCGCGCAGCCGCGCTGGCCGCCGCCGCCGTCGTCGTCCCCTATCGCCCGGGTAGCTGTTCGTCTTCACCATCGTCTTTACGCCGCCGTTCGCCGTCCGCCTACGTCACCACGCCATTGATTGTCGTCACCATCGCCATCTTCGCCGATCGCCACCCCCACTTCTTTGCCGCCTCCGACGTCACCTCGGCCACCACCGATGACGTTCCCGCCATGGGCGCCGTCGACGGTGACGACGTTCCCTAGGGCGTCGTTTACGTCACATCCTCCAGATCGTCGATGCTACAAGCAACGAGTACGCCTACCCCAAGGATGCACCCTCCGTCACGATCCCGCTTTAGATCGATCAAGAGGCTACAATCGACGCCCACAAGTCGTTCGACGAAAAGCTTACCCAACTAGGCCAACGTCGCCGGGCTCCAACGACGATGCGAGATAAGTCCCTATACCACCAAAATCCTTTTGACACGGGGAACATCGGCAGCATCCACGCCGTTACCAGCAGCAGCAAACTCAACGACGTCGCCTAACATCGACGCTGCCGTCGCCCGGTCTCAACCCCTGTCGCCCTTGACATCGACAATACCTCCAAGGGTGCCTCCAACAACATCAACAACGACCCGCGATGTTGCCAACCATGACGTCCTTAGCATCGGCGACAACACCAACGTCACTATGGGTGACATAACGGCGTCAACCGACATCAACATCGACGCGTCCGACCACGACATCCTAGACAACACCGGCACCGTGAACAAGAACGGCGACAACACTTTCACCGACCAGGACATCACACGCTCCAAAATCACCAGGCAAGTCCATCCCAACCACCATGGAGCTTCTACCTCTACCATCCATGCCGCAACGACACCGTCGCTCGATGTCGTCATCGACAACCCCGACATCACCAATGGCAGCGGCGACACCTCCAAGGGAACATCCAACGGCGATGACGCCCCTCCCAAGGGCGGCAAAGATCGATGACTTTGGCCTCTTCGACGACGGTCGGTGGCTCATCAAGGGAATGCACACCAACGTCGGCGTCACCAGCGATGCCCCCACGGCGACACCACCAACATCAGCAGCGATTCATTTGAATTCCGGCGATGCTACCATCGGCGCCATGAACGTCAACGACACCCTCAATGACACCAACGTCGTTGATGACCCACCTGACGTCGACAACAACTACAATGGCACGAACAAAGACGACCCACCAGCCGCCAACAGCGACACTAGCAGCCACGATGTCAACCCAACGGACGCCGCTTCACAGATGAGAACACGACGCCCCCGGGCACCACGGACTCGGCGGTCGTTCACTCGCCGACATACGACGACAACAATCTGCTACACCTGCTGGACATCCTCCCGACATCAACAATGGTGGAGAACACCATCAGAAGGCTCTAGATCCAGCAAAGGCACCATCATCAGTACCACGTCAGCAGAACATTTGGTACACTGCTATACTTCTGCCAAGAGCGGCACTCCTCCTTCTTTGGTTTGTCTACATGCCAACCCAGATGACACGGGAGTACTAGGACACTTCCACACGATGTCTTCCTCGCGGCTTCATGCTTCCCATCAACGACGACACCAACGACTACTTCGCACTACACCTATGGCCCCGACACCTCCATCAGGAACATGGGCTTACCAGACACCACGGCGCCAGGCAACAACAACGTGCCATCGACAACTCGGTTGTGGCAGCCTGGACGACTACAGAGCCAAATCCATTGGCTCCCTCGTTCCTTGATGACATCTACGCCCAGTACGACTTTGCTAATAAGCCTTGGGCTGCAATGCACCGAAGGCGTGCAACTCGCCAACCGGTTCGGCGCTCTGTCTCTCTCTGAGGTGCGCGGCAAGCTCCAAGTCGCGAGCTCCACCGACGATGACATGAGGTACATACCACCCAGATCAACCCCCTACCTCGTCACTACCCCGAAAGCTCTCATCCTTCATCATCTGGCAACTCGGATCGACGACAACATGCCGCTCAAGCGAAAACCATCAAAGCGCAACCGGGAGCAACTGGCTTGGGCACCGGCAATGGAGATCGTCTTCCTCGGCAACCATCGCTACTACGTCACGGCCTTATCAAAGATACTACGGGATGTTCTCCAACCAGCAAAGGTCAGCATCTCCATCTTCACCCAAAGACATCAACAACGACAACGGTCGCGAGCGGCAGTAGCGAGGGACGCGGCTGTCGTGGGGGGAGAAATGTCATGAACCAAAAGAGCACCGCCATAGAAGGGTCCAACAAGGGGCAGCCCAAGCGCCGACTAGGGCCCAAGGCCTTGGCGTCTTGCGCGCGCCTCCGGGCCGGTCGTCGCCATCATCCGCCATAAAACACGCCACGTCAGTTGCTTCGCAATTAAGTAAGGGATATTTAAGGAATAAAGATAGGAATAAAAACAGAGAATAAATAGATTGTTTGTAAAAGAGGAATTCCAATCTATAAGGAAACATCTAGATCTTTCTTAGCATGCAAGTCTCCCTCGGACTATAAATACAAGTGGTGTAATCGGTTGGATCTTAATCAGAAAAATTAAAGGGGTAACACCCAACAGCTCTTGTCTCTCCGGCTCTCTCTCTCTCTCTCCCTAACCCTAGCGCACGTGTGCCGCCACCATCAGCGCCGCCCGCCGCCTGCCCACGACGCACGCGCGCCCGGGAGCCCTGCCGCCCAGCGCACCACGCACGCGGCCGCCGCTGCCGCCCGTCGCCCGTCCCAATCGTCGCCAGTGCAGTTGTTCGTCTTCACCATCGTCTTCTACTTTCGCCGTTCGTCGCCGCTTACGTCACCACGCCATTGATCGCCGTCAACATCGCCGCCCCCAGCCTGCTGCCGCTGCCCTAACGCCGCCGGCAGCCACATATCACGCCGGAATCGATCCGGTTTGTGACACATGCTTGTATCATGATGGTAACGAAGATTGTCTAAGCTACAGTCTATTATTAATGCTCTTATGCGCATCAATAAATCAGTCCTTTGTGAGTACCAGTCTTAAAAAGTACGCTAGATCATATATTAAGAAATCTATTGAGATTATGATGAAGGAAATGATTTATTTAGTGAAAAAGGAAAAAAGGTTACTGCTTCTGTTGCTCTCGCTTGGTTGCCGCTGCTAGACAGAGAGAGAGATGGCGCGAGAAACAAGTACTAGGAAAAGTAAGATGAAATGGTTCCATATATACTGCCTTATCTCGTGAACCAAAAGCGTCTACATATGCACAAGACCATCCGCTGTGATTGGTTTCATTAAATACTTGTTATAGAAGAAGGTAGACATACAAAACAAGTGTGGGACGGTGATTAAACTCAGTAGTCTGATATTTATTTATAAGTAAATAATTCAGTTAACTAGCATATGTTGTGTGTCAGTGACACCACAAACAATGTCGGCGCCACCATCAACAACATCTCTAGTAGGGTCAAACTCTCCGAGTTGGTCATGAACTAATCTAAAGCATGAGGAGGCATAGAGATGGTGACCAAGGGTGGATCGGCAAAGGCATCCATGACTGGCTGTGTCTAGATGGACACAATTGCTTTTTATTGTGTTTGGCCTCCAGGTCATACAGTATGGTTCTACAACTAAGCTCCAGGCACGCGTGAGAAGTTCTGCAGTATAGATTTTGTCATAGTCACTTGAAAACTACCTGTGTTATTGTTCCAGATGCCTCCAAATCTAAAAACATTGTGTCCCAGTGAGGTCGTGACTCCTTGTACCATCTCCACCTCTCAGGAAGCTAGTTTCCCAATAATAAATGTCCCCACCCTATGTCCAACAAATACTTACTGGGTTTTCCTTATCTTTGATCTACTAACTAGGTGTACATAACGGCATCTACATTTGCCTAGTGGCTGCATCATCTGTTCATTCTGCAAATAATGATAGTAATTTTGCGCTAAGATAGCAAAACTGTGTTCACTGCACCATCCGGTCGCATAAAATTGCACACGCCACGTGGTCTCAGCATACAGTGGAACACAAAAGATAAAAAGAGGTAAGGCAGCTATAATGGACATTAACAGGCTGCACCACACTCGGTGTTGTCGATCGACTATAAAGGACATTGCTGATGCCTCATATTTCCAGATAACACTGGTGGGTCTCATATTTGCAAGAAACTCTCTTTGCACTGTTATGCATCTTTTTTGTTCATTTGGAAGCTATATATTATGGATGCTACATAGCTGGAAGATATCCAACTGATGACTAGTCATGGGAAATCCTTGGTACATGTATATATAGGTGATGATCTGACCCTTTTATAGATCGTGTGAAACGTCAGGAGGAAATGCTAGAAAAATGCAGTCCATGTTGGATGCTCCTCCAAGACTTATACAGAGGACACATAAACGCACTGCAGCAATGGTTACCCATGTGTAACTGTGCAATGCGAGTTATGACTTGAGAAGTTAGTTATCCGCTAAATTTGAGCTGCATAATCATTTGCACTGACTTTTATGATATTCGTGTAAGTACAAGCCAAACTGCTTGCACATATGTCAAGTTCAAGATGCTCGTCCTTAACTTCATACACTATTTCAAAATGATGCTGTGTTTTGTATATATTGAATAATAATTATATTAGTATACAATATTTATTTCTTGCTGTAAGGAATGGTGTGATGAGGCCTTTTTTACATGAAAGCGGAGAGGCGATGTTGCAACACACATATATCAAGTTGAGGCTAGAAGGATAATATCGGAATAGCCACACAGTGGACACAGGCTGTTAAGGCGCCCATATACAACTTAAGATATGTTGTTGGACAAATTTCAACTTGATAATACCTTGAAAGTACCTTGTTATAAAATAACAAATAGACATACTGCACAGCTCCAATGCATATGAAGTTGCTTTTTATTTTTTTCTTGCAGAAAATAAAATGTAGAACATGGAAAACCTGAAGATCTGTACTACCATCAAGATATGGACTGCGTGAAAATTCTGTTGCGACAATTAATGAATTCATTATCCACAGTGCCATTGTTAAGCACCAGTATTGGACTACTAGTACAATATTGAAGGCCGCTAATACATGATCAAGCTAAGGTGCATTTTTTTTACAATACGGTCATGGAAACATGAATATCCTCCGCTGGACTCTGCCTTTTCCAAGTTCAAACATTGTTAGCAGCGATCCGATGGGCGCAACACTCCTAGCCTCGTGGCACTGTGTACGGTGGTGCTGTGTCTGCCTCTCATGCTGGTAGTCTGACTCCCTCTCTCCGTTTTGCATTTCCCTTGCATGTGCACTCAAGTCCTTCTGCACTCAGTCTCTTGAGACACAGTGGGATCGGACCTTCCCCCAAGGGTACTGGGGCACTGCAAAAACCTTGGCCTGTAAGTTGGCTTGGGTGCAGGCACATGAACACAGACGAAGTTTTGGAAAATATCGTAACATTTTCGGAAGCACCATAGATGTCCTAGCTCCGGATGCCTCCTAATCCTAATGAATACGACTAATTGTGCTCTATTTGTTCTCGGACGCTGGTGATGATCCCTCTCTATCTCTCTCTCTCTCTCTATTTCTCTTTCTCTCTCAGCTTTGCTAGGATATATGAAACTGATGGCTATAGGAAACACTTCGTACATGTATAGGTGATGATCTGATCCTTTTTATAGATCGAGTGAAACGTCAAGGGAAAATGCAGTCCATGTTGGATGCTGTTTCAAGACTTCAACTATACAGAGGACACACTAATGTGTTGTAATTGGTTACCATAAATAGTGCAGAAATTAGAAACGTACTGCTGCAGCAATGGTTGCCCATATGTAACTGTGCAATGCGAGTTATGATCAAAGCCAGTTGTTTGGCTTTCAGGATGCTTCAGATGCAATGCTATCCACTAAACTTGAGTGACACCATAAAAGTACACAAGCCAACTGCATGCACATATGTCAAGTTCAAGAAGCTCGTCCTCAACTCCATACAATTTTTTTTCAAAATGACACCGTGTTTTATATATATTAATTATTAGTATAAAATATTTGTTTCTTGCTGTAAGGAATCTAGTTGTGATGAGGCCTTCTTACATGAAAATCGCGATGCGATGTTGCCAACACACATATGTCAAGTTCAAGAGGCTTAGAAGGAAAATTTGGAATAGCCACACGATGGACACAAGCTGTTAATAAGGCAACATACAAATTACGGTATGGTTGTTGTACAAATTGGAAATTTGTAATACCTTCAAAATACCTTACTATAAAATAACAAATAGGCATACTCCACACCTCTAATGCATATTAAGTTGCTGTTTTTTTTTTTTCGTGCAGAAAATAAACTGAGAACATGGAAAACCTGAACATTTGTACGACTATTGAGACATGGACTGCAAGAAAAAAAAATCAGTTGTGATAATTAATTTATTATTCGCATGGCCATTGTTAAGCACCACTATTAGACTACTTGTACAATGTGATTGAAGGTGGCTAAAACATGATCAAGCTAAGGAAACCTGACCTTTAGGTACATTTTTCTTACAATACAATCATATGGAACCATAGTAGCAGCTTTCCGATGCGCGCAAAAACTCCCAGCAACTTGGCACAGTCTACCGTGGTGATGTGTCCACCTCTGTGCTTACGGTCTGACTCACTCTTTCCATACCCTCTCGAAATGTTGCGTTTGGCAATTCCAAAAGAGTCGAGCAAGAGAAATTTGGCGACAATGGTAACGCCACGGCTTGGGTGGAGGCACATGAAAACACAAGGCATCCACGAGCGGAAGTTAAAACAGAAAGGGGTGTACCATTTTAGGCCGCACCATAGCTGTCATAGTTCCTGATGCCTCCTAATCCAAATGAATACTCAGGCCTAATTGTGTTCTGCTTCTCTCTCTCTCTCTTCTCCCCGTGTGTTTATGTTCTTTTGGACTGCCTCTGAGCTACTCACACACGTAGAGATACTTTGTGAGATAAGCACAGGTGACATGAAGCTGAGACTACTAATCACACGGAACAACGAGGAGTTGAATAGGTGGTGCGCTATTTATGCACTTTTGCTCCACCATTTATGCATATAGATGCATGACCCCTGGTTCCAGTACTATAAATAGTTTCAACATTCAGGATCATATGGCCATACCCAGCATGCCTTGATATAGGAAATTATCAGTGGATATTGATGAAACTTGAAAAGTACTGGTGGCCTGCGGTAGGGCGTAGCTCGTGTCCACTGTTCTGTCATTCACTTTTAGCACAGAATTATTAGGGCATGTTGAACCCACAAGCAAAAAATCACAGGGATCGTACTTTGAATAAATATGCTGGCTTGTCTGTGGGGTCGTCTGTACATATAGTACTTAATTTATACACATAAATCACAGGGATCAGTAAAAATTTGAACTCTGTATATATGTTTTTTTTTTTGAAGGAAACTCTGTATATATGTCATTTTATTCCTTGTTGAAAACATGGTTATTTCAAAGTCAGATGAATTTGTCCTGTGGCTTCACTCCTGTTAGTGTTACAATCACTGCTGTGCTCATCCTCTTTAATACCATTTCTCTTGTGGTCTCTCTCGCGCCGTGTTGACACAAAGATACATGTGTTGTAATAGTGATGGAACATCGAAAATAATTATCCCATTTACTACTGTCTAGAAATTCTGGTTTTTTGTCCCATTTACTCCCGAACAAGGAACCTTAGCCCTCATCACGAGCCTGGTCACGAACTAATCTGAAGAGAATGCGGTGGTTCAGAGACACCCATCCATGCATAATATTATGTGACAGGCATCCGAGATCTCACTGGACTGACATCCTGTCCCTGGATCGAGGAGGCCTGTTAGTTTGTGGAGCAATGCTTGTGTTGTTCCTCCTGTTGGAATGTAATTGGGCTCGTGGGCCTGTCTATCATGACTCCCAACCTAGCCTATATATGTACAATACAATGAGTATTCCCCATTCATACATTTTCATGGTATCATGAGATGGTTTGTTCCCACGACCTCTCGCTTCCGCCAACCCTAGCCGCCGCTGAACACCACGATCGCCGGTTCCCCGCCGTCGCTGAGCACCCGCTTCGCCGGCCCTCCCTCCCCGCCCGCGATGATTCCCCTCGCAGGCCACGTCGCGATCCATCCTTGACACCCGCCTCCGATCTGCCCTCCCGATGGCCATACCCCAGCATGCCTTGAAATAGGAGATATTAAGTGGATATGTATGAAACTTGAAAAGTGTGTGTGGTCTGCAGTAGGGCGTACCTCGTGTCCACTGTTCTGTCATTTACATTTACTACATAATTATTAGGGCATGTTGAACCCACAGACACAAATCAAGGATCAAGTACTTTGAATAAGTATGCTGGTTTGTCTGTTAGGTCGTCTGTACCTTCTCGCACCACTAATGGCAGCAGTCCAGTAGTCCAGTAGGCGCGCCTACAGGGTTAAGTAACAAAGTTGTGTTTTGAACGAGTGCAACAGTTGAGCTCCGCCATTTGTCAGGTGTTGTCCCTAACCGACTTTGGCACCTCACCATTGACGTGCAAGTGTACGCTTTCGAAAAAAGGTCGTGTGTACATATATAGTACTTAATTTATACACGTACATAAACTACAGGGATCAGATGAATTTTTCCTGTGGCTTCTCTCTAGTCTCTTACATATGGGACCCATGCATCATCCATGATTTCAGTCCTGTTAGTGTTACATTATCACCGCGCCCTGTGCTCATCCTCTTTAATATCAGTTCTCTTGTGGTCTCTCTCTCTCTGTGTCGACCAAAGATACGTGTGCTGTAAATAGTGACGGAACATCGATCCTAATTGTCCCATTTACTACTGTCGAGAAATTCTGGTTTTTGTTCACAGTTCACTGTTCCCGAGCAAGGAACCTTAGCCCTCATGACCGAAGGCTCCAAACCTGATCACGAACTAATCTGAAGAGAACACGGTTGTGCAGAGACACTCATCCAGGCATAACATTATGTGACAAAGCATCTGAGATCTCACTAGACTGATATCCTGTCCCTGGAGGAGTCCTGTCAGTATGTCGTTCGTTGGCTCCGTCCATCAATCAACACTAGGCAGAAGCACACGGATGGATCTGCGGGCTTGATACGCTTTTGTGGAGCGCTGCTTGTGTTCTTCCTCCAAATGCTTGTGACGTTGCTTGTGATGCATGTGATGCTTCATCTAAAAAAATAAATACTTGTGATGTTGCTCCAGATGCCTCCTAATCGCAAAACACTGATGTATTTGTTGTGCCATCTCCATCTCTGTGGATATTAGTTTCCTAACCATTCCCCTCTGCATGTACATCTCTCTATATATGTCCACCAACGACTTATTTTTCTTCGATTTCGAGCTGCTGACAACTAGCTTTTCAAAGGTATGAGTAGAGAATTGCTTGTAACATTACCTAGAGGAGGCTCCAAATGAGATGTGAGTCATTTTCATTCCCTGAACAATGGGATGTGAGTCTGTCATCATAGGTCGGCTGCACTACTTCTGCACTTATATGACGGAAGATTGATGGGTAGGACAAAAGAATTCTCTGAGAAGCCTCATCCAACCACAGGTTTTTAAGGCTGTTAAATAGATCTTCCATATCTTGAAATAATCAAATGGCTTAATGCCGTGACCCGACAAAAAAGGTAGTGCAAACCACAACTACCATGAAAACCCGTGTAAAGCACAACAGAAAACACGTCTATACCTTAACAGCCGGAAGCACCACAACGCGGCAGCGAACCAGATCTCTACAGCGAGGCAGCGGAAGCAGCCATTGGGAGGAGGGATGAAACACTTGGGTTGTGAGCGAAGAGGAGGGGTGTTGCTGTTACATAAAGCTGCGACGGGGTAGCAGCGTAGGTCACCCGAGGTGTAACGTTGGGCTCAGGGCGCGCGGGCGTAACTTCGCCCGTCAGCGTTAGAGCGGACGGCCATCACAGCAGAGGGAGTAGGGAGTAGGGGAGGAGCGGACGTGCTTGAGTCCGTGGGTCAGGCAGCAGCAAGAGATACGCAAATCTCCGTCGCGGCGCACGACAAACGAGACGAGTCGGGGCAACAGGGCGTTGTAAGGCTCATTATGCGCATGTCGCGTCGGCTGCATAGCTGCATTGAAGCAGGTTGCCTAACTGGGCTGCAACATTCATGGCGGCAGCTTCGCCGGTGTGGAGGGCGCGCTCGGCATCGCTGAGTCGGCCGACGATGAGCAAGAAAAATAAATACATCAACCGCCGGGGAGGTGTCACCGACACTGAACACATTAGCCTGGGTGGCCGGATAGGATGAAAAATGGGAGGAGCGGTGAGATGGGAATTTAGGAGGTTAGAGACTTGGAAGAGATTTGGCAAGGGGCCGGAGGTAGGCGTGAGCCATAGGGTGTTAGCCAATTTGTTGCACTAAGAGTCTTGTAATCTTTCATTCAGTTAGCGTTTGGAGTTAGTTAGAGGGAGATACGATTGGTGACATGCCCGATTGTAATCTACCCGAGTCTAGACGGTTGAACACGCCATGTTGTGTCCGGCGCATGAGAGCGCGCGGCCGCGTGTGCTAACGCATCGCGCAGACGACTCGTCGTGGCATGGGAGTCCGTAATGATCAAAGCCTATAAATAAAGAGTTCACGGGTCGTGGAACACCGCGAGATTGGCAGCAACATATCGTTGTTATCATCGTTTGCATTGTTCTTGTTTCTTCCAGTTTACATCTACCGCCGGTCACCGTGGTCACCACGGGCGCCGTTCGTCGTCGACGTTCCAAGGAGAACGACGTGATCTTGCTCTAACAAGTGGTATCGAGCCGAGGACGAGGACGTTCGGGGTGGTGAGAGTTGGTAGAAGAAGCTAGACAAGGTCGCGAGTCTCGTCAAAGAGAAGGAAGCCGGGAACGCCAGCACAGTCATCATGGGTGATGTCGACAAGGACGCGATGGAGAAGGCATACAACCAGGCCGCCGAATGAATGTATCCCTGGCCGATGCTTACGAGCCAATTATCAGGTGTGGTCCTCCCACATCCAATGCAATCTAGAAGGCATGTATCCACGGGAAGCCATTGAGAAGGGAGAGAAAGCCGAGAGACGCGCCAAGGATCGGCTGGCGTTAGGGCGTGATGCTTCGAGGAGTGCCATTGGAGATGCACTCATTATTGCTCAATAAGAAGGCGGCCAAGGAAGCTTGGGAGGCCATCAAGGCGATGCGTCTTGGGGCAGATCGGGTGAAGGAGGTCAACGCCTTTAAGCTGTTGGCAGAATTTGAGATGATCTCGTTCAAGTCGGAAGAAATGATCGAGGACTTTGCCATCAGAATTACCAAGCTCGTGACTAATCTTGGGGACTCGGGGGAAGAGCATCACGGATGAACGCATCGTGAAGAAATTTTCTCGGGTTGTGCCACCAAAGTATGGCCAGGTGGCAAAGTGAGCATTGAGATGTTCAAAGATCTCAAGAAGTTGTCGATTGAAGATCGATCGATCACCTGCGGGCGGCCGAGGAGCGCATGGAGCCGACGGTGGAGCAAGTCATGGAGAAGGTCGGGGAAACTCCTCTTGACTGAAGAAGAATGGGCGGCCAAGAATAAGAGCCGCATGTTGTCCGGATCATCCACCTCGAAGTCGAAGGGAGGAGGGGAAGACGGGCAACAATTCAAGAAGGAGAAGCACTGGAAACCAAGCGGCAAGGATGCCGGTGGTGACTCTCGTGATGGTCGAGACAATGGACTCACGTCCATGGGTACACCGCGTCGCAAGGGCACATGTCGCCGGTGTGGCATACATGGCCACTTTGGCTTTGAGTGCAAGAAGAAGCAGAAGAAGCAAGAGAGGCAGGAAGTAGATCACCATGCCAATGCAGACGGGGAGAATGGAACACTGTTGGTGGCTCGAGTCTGTAATGTGGTTCGCACCATGAGGCAGGCAGGTGGCGTGTTTCTGAATCAGACGCGCGTTTTCCTTGTACCATTTTAAGCACCTCCAGAGCTATCCTAGTTCCTGATGCCTCCTAATCCTAATGAATACGCATAATTGTGCTCTGTTTGTTCTTGACACGTACAGTTGCTACCTGCAATGCTCTCTCTCTCTCTCTCTCTCTCAGCTTGCGACTCCATCACTAAAATTTTGGCTGGTGTTCATATGATACATAAATCAGAGCAAGCTGCGGGATTTTCCCCTCTTTTATTCACACATATAGTGTGCGATCAACTGACTCAATCAAGGCCAAGTGACCACGTGCAGCTAGCCACCTTTTGCCCCATAACTAAGGCCGTGCCTGTATTTATATGAGCATAGTAGATGTGAATTGTTTGTTTTTCTATGTGTTTTCCCAGGCTCAAAAGTGTTTGTAGCTCCACGATTGTTTGTCTATACATGGTAAACAGGCACAGTAGAAAAATTTCTCTTGCACTAGTAGTAGTGGAGTTAAGTGGAAGATGTCAATAAGAAAACATAATTTACACAATCATTTTTACGCTAAGAATCAATTCACATGCTACTGGTGCCGCCGAGCATTTCTGGACACAAGCTATAGACTCAAACTTGTTCAAGGTAGCAAAGCAGAGCAGAGGACCGGATCAGAAGACATGTAGCAGAACTCTGCCATTTGAAATGGCACGAGGTAGGGTCACAGATACCTTCCCGATCCATTTGAAATGCACACACTGCACCATATAAAACAAATTCAGCTCCAAATGGTGCCTAGCTTCTTGCATATCATGTTTTTATTCATTACAGAATGGGTCTTGCTTCACTAGCCAAGAACAAGTTAGTGGTTCAATGGATAGTGCGTCACTGAATCGACATTTGGTTACTTTAATCGTTCATGGTTCATAAGGAGACTACGACACATGACATGACATGTAGTGTTGTGGGGAAAACGATCACCACAGTAGTAACTGAACGCTGTTCTCTTC
This sequence comes from Hyparrhenia diplandra, assembly GCA_015847255.1. Lineage (NCBI taxonomy): Eukaryota > Viridiplantae > Streptophyta > Magnoliopsida > Poales > Poaceae > Hyparrhenia > Hyparrhenia diplandra. The sequence continues at coordinate 1,768,191 of JADLZK010006707.1, forward strand.
CTCTTTACATAATGAATCTAGGAAATAAATTGTGTTAGTCTAATGATACTTTGGTCCCAAAAAGACAGGCCTGTATTTCACTCAAAAAAAAAACAAAGCCTTTGGTACAAGGCACTGTAAATGGGAGAACATGTCGTAATATGCTCCATCCGGCAAGGCGGCATTTGTGTATGTGTAAATACGTATGTGTTATCGTACCTATAAAAGAGGGGACTAGAGCCCAAATAAAGTGAGAGCTTAATTTGCACACTCACCAAGAATCCACTTGCCTTGGTATTTTAGCGGGTGCCAATCGAAGGCTCAATCCACACAAGAAGGCCATCGGTGGCAAAAATTGAGCAGTAGCGTGCTCAACCTAGCACGCTAATCATCTTCAAGACTAGCCCATAACTAACCCTCTTCAACAGAGCCCATAGGGATCAATACTATCACTAAGTACAGAATAGATTTTTGGTTTGTCTTTAGCCTCGGCATTTTTTGTGTTCGGGACTAAAGAAAGCTCTAGTCCGAGTTACCAACTGGGACTAAAGTCCTCTGCCAAACGGATTGAATTACATGCATTTGCAGCTGGGCACTTTTAATTCTAGTTTCGAACACCAACTAGGACTAAAAGTGAACCTTTAATCCCGATTTGCGAACTGGAACTAAGATTCTGCTGGCGGTTTGTGCACACAACTGGGACTGAAAAGCGGGGAAACCCCTCGTATTTCACTCAAAAAAAAAACAATATATGATGACCACGTCCATGCAACCTCACCTGGTCATTTTCAAATCAATTGAGCGCTCATGTCTGTCGTTGCTTGGGGAGCAAAGTTCTTCGTTCTTTTTTTATATAAAGGATAGAAACTATCCGGCTTCATCTACCCATGGGTAGAATCAGGCCAAACTATTACAACATCAGAAATTAAAATAAAGAAAATGACGGAAGAAAATACATCCCAACAAGGGCTCAAGTAGTCCCACATGACCTATGACTTGCATCATGATGTCAACTCCACTAGAATAAGATCACCACGTCAAGAGGAAGCCGCCAATCACGTTTGTCAGACCTAATAAAGGTACTGAAAACGTTGGATACTGACCACCATTGAAGATTGGATGTTTCTTCCTCAACAACAGCACGAAGTACTTGGTGCAGATGCCCACCAAACGACGAGCTATTACGCCATCGAATACCACCTCCGCCTTGAGCTGCATAGCAAGCTGGGTGACCACGCGGGAGAAACCCGGCCTTGGCGAACAAGAACTTCGACGACGCACCTACGCCTCAGCCGTCGGCCCGGAGGGTGGCTAGGTTTTCACCCAATTATTGAACGCCCCAGCGGACGCAGCAGTTGACAAACTGACGAACAGCTTCAGCGGTGCCTTCAACAAGGTGTGTGGCACAATCAATACCACCCCCGCTGGCCTAGCATAACACACCAAGAAAGGTTTTCACCCAAACCACCGCCACCTCCGTCAAATTTGCGCCCGCCAACTCAGGATGGCCGCCTTCACCGCAAGGTCACCATCTCGGGGCATCGCGTGACCGAGGCCCGAGGCCCCTTCACCGCCGTTGATGAAGAAAACACCGCCGCGAATCAGATAAAGGCAGGGAGGGGCGGATCCGGCAAAACAAGGCGTGGATCCGTCGCCGAACGGAACTTCCGTGGCGGGCATTTTGGGTTTTCCGTGGCGGGCATTGTGTCCGCCACGGAGCTAGGGTCCGCGGTTAATCGTTCGATTAACCGTGGCGGACACGGTTAATCGTTCGATTAACCGCGTGGCGGACTCCATGCCCGCCACGCATAATCTATTAACCGTGGCGGGCGTGTAATAAAGACCGCCATTAAGTTAATAGATTAACCATGGTGGGCATCGTTACGTGCCGCCATGGTTAATGTATTAACGTGGCGGTCTTTGTTAAAAGCCCGCCACGGTTAATTAATTCAGGATTAATAAAAAAATAATTCAAAAATATTATAAAATTATAAATTATGATTTAAACCACATATTAAATAATAAAATAAGAGAATATTAATTGACATAAATCTTGAACATGCATGACAAGTCAACATTCAACTAATATAAACATTCAATTAAGCACTTAGAGTTTAAAAGTGACCACACCACACATCAGAATTTACAAAACTTCGATCGAACGATCGATTGCTCAATCAAGAGTTTAGGTTACAAATCAATGTCATCCCACAAATAGTCCTTCATGTCTAGCGCGTTTCTCCAGTCCCTAAGTTCCCATAAGTCCTCGTTTGTAGCAAGGTCATTTGTTAGGGTCGAAGACACGGCCGGTAGGTAGCAAACGCGTCCTCAACGACGGACCCCTACGGATGGCGCCAACCATTTTCTTGAACTTTAGGTCGCCCAAGTTTTTGTTTCAAAAACCTTCCGTGGTTTTCTTCGTCATTTCGCGCCACGTAGTACGGTACACGCCATCTGCGGGATATGAACGTACAGGCATAGAAACCACACAGGTTGCTACCGAAAGGTTGCTTACCGCCTTTGCATGCACGATATATGTACTTAAAAATGGTTAGAATATTATGAGACCATTCAATATGGACGAGCAAAGCAAAGAGTAAAGCTGCATATACCTCGTAATCTCGCCCCGATCTTCATTTCGTCCTTATGTTTTTCTTTGCGTATGCTCATCCTCCGATCCAATGACTCGGGGTCTTTCAAGTAATCCTTGTAAGCCCTGTACGAAATCTCACAGTGTCATGACTTACAGAAGTTTGTGGTATGAAATAGTATACAAGTGTCGTGACTTACAGCTGCAGGGCCTGTTCAAAATGTCTGTAAAGGCCTTTTGGCGTATCATGCAACGAGTCCGGCCTAAGGGCCGCTCCATCCCGAGGAAGATTACCCAAGTAATCCAATTGGCCAATGTGTCTTTGTTGTTTCTATACCGGCAATGCTACACCATGCATTTTATTTGATTAGAGATAGATTCCAAGTGTTCAAAAAATAAAAAGTATTGCTTTTGACTTACTTGATATGTTGGGCCGCAAAGAGACAACCGGCCTCCGATTTGATCTTCTTCATGCACTTACGGATGTAGTCTGCCATCTCTCTAACTCTTGCATTGCATAATGTTTCATAGTGTTTATATTGTTCGGCCTTGCCCGGCTTCTTGAGCTTTTCGTTCCTCGGCTCTCCATCCAAGAATGAGAAAATTCGACCACGCCTATATACATTTGGACATAGAAACACAACCGGGCCGATCCATCGTTTGGGCTATCAATGCTTGCATCCCGCAAGCACATGTGGTCACGTCATTATAGAATCGGAGAGCTAGAATTAGTCGCGGTAATGCGAGCACGTAATGATCGAGAAACAAACTCACGCAAGCATAGAGGGTGACAACGGATTGGTCGAGGTCCTGGCGCCGTAGCAACCACCACATTTCGTCGAAGCCTAGTGGCAGTGAAATGTCGAAGTCCAAGTGAAAGAGCTCTTTAGGAACCCTGAAATGGAACTCCCTCACCCCCCGATCAAAGCGCATGCTTATATAATAGGTGGAACCTACGAAAGTGTCCCACTCCTCTTCCTCGATTAGTCGGCCCTTGGGCACCATGAACTTGCCAAGCTCAAAGTAGTCAGGCAGTCCGGGCTGACCCATCCTCCCCGCCGATGGGGTATATAATTCCTATACGAAGGAGATTTACGTTAGCATCTTCTAGCTACGTACACATACGTAATATGTCCGGCCAAGTTTGGTTGAGATTGTCACGCATATACGTACCTACACTTTGCCGGTCTTCACGGCCCCGGGGTTCAATTTTTAGCCAATCGGAGGTCCTTTTCCTTCTCCGCTAGCTCCTTCCCTGGCCTCATCATCTAAGTATTTGTTGGTTAGGGCAAGAACTTCCTCATCTTCTTTTGATAGCTTCTTCTTCCTCGGCGCTTTGGGGAACATTCGCCCTCATCCTCCTTCGACGCTTCCGAGGCGGTGTTGAGAATCCTATGCATGTCGAATTGAACTAAATTAGCCACCAATTAATGCCTAGTACAAGTTTATTAGCCATACTTTTTTTGCTATACTGTCACATTTTCTGAAACCTCCTCAACCATTGGGCGCTTGAACGGCGTGGGAGGGCGGCGAGCAACCTTCTTAGGAGAAGGTGTCCTCTTGCACGAGCCGTGAGGTGGTGTCTTGCCACCGCGTCTTCTTCTTTGGTTCTTCAGGAGGTGGGTTCGAACGAGGACTTCCACCACCTCGGCCACCATCTTCTCCTTCCGGTACTTCGGTGGGTTCGGACGAGGACTTCCGGCACCTCGGCCACCATTGTCATTGTTGTTCATCATCATCGTCATCGCCACCACCACCGGGGGAGAAGGAGGAGGGGGCTGCGGCCGCTACCGTCGGAGGTGGTGTCGTCGGTTTCCACGGGACAATGTCTTGCTTGTTCCATAGGTACTCCCTCTCCTCCCGAAGGTCCTTGAGTCTTGTTTCTCCTTGTTCACACGGGATATCGAGCTCCTCATCACCTGGGCCTGGTTCTATGGATGTCGGATAAACGAAGGCATACTACGGGTGGGACCGGCTCGTTATTGTACAATTTAGCACACTGTGGTGCAGACACCACGGCGGAGCCCACCTCCTTCTTCTTCCCCTTCCTGCCAACGGGTATATAGAGTTTGCCCACCGCAAGGTTCGACAAGATCGTCGATTGGGTTCTTCCGGCGACATCACTCGTACTCACACCTTGGCTTCCTTAGATGTTGCAAAGACCTCTTGTCGTTAATGCCTCTTCTATTTTCTTCTCGACTATGTCCTTTATGGCTTGCTCATAGCCTTGCATCTTAAGGTTTTCCTTATACCTCTGCCTTGTGTGGTAGTCGACGCGTCGGATGCCCAAGAATCCACGGTCTTCGGCTATACCTCGAGCCACGCCCCCCGAACTTCGGCCCGCGGTGCTCGGGTCTTCCGATTGCCTCGGTCGGCTCGTCGTGCTCCCTCCTAGGTTGGAACTCCCAGCGCGCCTTGGCCTCTTTGACAAGCATCACCTTCTTCTCCACCTCGTCGACCTTTGGGTCATTGTATTTGGACGTGCTGTCAGTCTTCTGATTCTTGGGCTGACGGGCATACAAGAAGTCGCGTGTCCTCTCAAGAAGGTCTAGCAACGGATTACGTATCCCTTTCTCAGCGTCCTCCCTTTCTTTTCGCCGCCATTTTCCCTTATGACCAAAATATCCTACCATGCCGAGGTTGTGCCTGAGGTCGTTCTTCTTTGCGAGTTCTTTACCCATTTTCGACTTGGCCTCATACTCTTCGTTAGTGGTGACTTGCCCTTCTGCACATAGTGTGTGTACAGATTGTTCCGCAGGGTGTGAAGCGCTTTGCTTGCAACGGTTAGCACATACTTCTTGCATTTCTTTTTGTCAAAGCCTGCCTCTGGCCCTGGATAATGGAACAGGACTCTCACGTCTTTCCACACCTTCTTCTTCAGTGCCTTCGGGACATTCCACCGAGTCTAGGTAAGTGATGGGCACGGCTTCCTTGGCTACAACGGAGATCCGGTTGCTATAGATGACCACGATAGATTACGGCTCCACGGGATCTCCATTCGGGCCTATCCTCAATATATTACGCACCACCTTAGCTTTCTGGTGCCTCCCGTGCTGGCCTCTTTTCAAGCCTAACTTCTTGGACTTCTTGGAGGTGGTGGTCGGCTGAAGTCTTTGGGGTGGGACCAGATTGTTGCCCCTCCGACCGAGCTCTCTCTTCACCAAACTCTAGACGCAGAGGCACCAATGGTAAGCGTCCCACGACAACAACTACAATTAGTCGTGTAATTACATGAGGCACACGACGTTGTGTTAGTCGTATACTTACGTTTTTTGGTTGCGAGGCTGTCCACTCGAGAACGTGTGTGTCGGGCTCTGTGGTTGCCAGTCCGGATCAATTTCTTCCTCCCTAAGACGCGTTTCTTACGTGGCCTTGGGCTCAACTCTTCGCCTCGCGTATTCACTATCGAAGAAGAATTGGACGTGGAGGCCACATCCTCCTCGCTCGGCCACCTATTGCACGATCTTTATCGCTTGGTTCGGATGCCATTGGATTCTACGGGAACACACAAAGCATTTTATTATAGTGAAAAGGTACAGTAGTAGTATGTAATGTCACGAGAGTCATCTCGAACATAGATTTATTGAATTCCTCTCATGATTACATAGTTTTCCATTTTACATATATAGAGTAGTGGCAAAAAAAAACAAAAAATACTCTACAAATACAAAAAAATGTCTACAAATACAAAAAAAAAAATGTGAAAATACAAAAATGTGTAAGAATACAAAAATGTGTAAGAATAAAAATTTGGTTCAGAAGTCCCCAACTATCCTTATCACATCGCGTCTAAATTGGTTGCTTGTATATGTTATACAAGCCGTCCTCGTTTAGTCGCTCACAAGTGTGGGGACATTTCATCATCGTCATTTGCCTCGGCTTTGAAAAGATTCACATCATCGCATAATGCCTTTGCCACAGGACTATTTATACAAATAGTTCGATCATCATATAAGTATAGAGAGTAGAGGTACAGAGAGCCACCACAAATCAAAATAGCTAGGACCACAGCTAGCTAGGACATAGGATTTCGACAAAAGGCTCCCAAATTCATGTCAAATGCTAAATTTGAATTAAAAAACAAGATAGTACCAAGACAGGTCCATAAGGCTCCCAAATTTGAAGTAAACAACCAGATAGTAGCAAAGACAGGTCCATTTTTCAACTAAATTTTGAACTAAACGGCAAAGGCGGTAACAATTTCATCCCAATTTGGTCGGAGTCAACATCACGAGGCGTGGCATATGCTCAGTTCTATCCAAATTTCGCATCCGCGGTTGCATCATTGGCGTAAAAAAAAATTGAATCACAGGCAGCTATCAAAATTTGGCATCACGGTAGCATCATTGTCATCATAAAAATTGAATCAAAGGCAGGCAAAAAAAAATGGCATCCGCGGTAGCATCACAGATGCATCGGGGGCTGGAAAACCTCACGACGGGGAAGGACGGAGAGGAAAAGCTCAGCGGCGGCGGCGGACGGGGAAGGACAGAGAGAAAGACCTCCGGCGGCGGAGGGAGGAGGCGCTGGCGGATCTCAGAGGAGGAGGCGCTCGGCGGCGAGAGGAGGAGGCGCCGGCGGATCTCGGAGGAGGAGGCGCCGGCGGATCTCGGAGGAGGAGGCGCTCGGCGCAGGAGGTGCTTGACGGTAGCGAAGGAGGAGGCGCCGGCGGCGCGGCTGGGGTTTTCCTGCCGGCGGTGGAGGTGGAGGGGCGCCAGCCGGTGGAGGCGCAGGCGCGCGGACGGGGAGAGGGGGCGCAGACGGGAGAGGGGCGTGGACGGGGAGAGGGCGCTGCGACGGGAGAGGGGGGCGGGGACCGGGAGGGCGCGGCGCGCGGCGGCGGGTGGGAATGAAAAATTTTGGTAGCCCTTCGGGGACTAAATGAGGGCGACGAAAAACTTAGCTTAAGTGCCCAGGGGGGGTGGGGACGTTTATATAGGGCGTTGATTTTGCGCGTGGCGGCCATGGTTGTCGATTAACCGCGGCGGGCATTGTAAAATGCCCGCCACGCAAAATAGATTCCCAAATTGAATTTGTAAAATTCATAACAATTCAAATGTTCATTCAAAAATTCTGAAATTTTTTTGTGTGGCCTCCCTATGAGTATGTGTACCCATGAAAAATGTGAAACTTAAATTTTGGATAGTTCTCGCATGATTTAAAAATATAGTCTTTAATTGACAAGTCGGGGACGTTTTCGAAAGCAGGTGCGGCGATCTCCAATACATTTTTAGTTCCATTACATAAATGTCGTGACATACATATTTGGTTCCATTACATATTTGGTTCTATTACAAAAGGATCGACTTATTTTTTTGCGGGGCTGCCATCGTCTTCTTCGACCGTCCGTGCGGCACCGGGGCTTTGTCTTGTTCTTGATGACATTCCCCACACGCGTGTCTCGACTTCCTTGATCTTGGTTGGATGATCGGTAAAGAGCGTAAACTCTGCGTAGTTGTTGTACTCTTCAGGACTGCACTCCATCGGCTCCCACGATCCTTTGCTTCCCTCCCACGACCGCATGTAGTTGCTTTTTACCCTGCGATTTGGGCACGGGTAGTAGGCTACCTAGGCCACGCAACTTGCGAGTACCCACTCATCATCTCGGTACTTTCGAGCTAAATGGTGGTTAACCCTACCTCGTCCACGTCAACCGCCGTTGGCTTGACCCATCGGGCACCGGAAAATGGGTATCTGTAGCTCTCTACCATAATCAAGTTCCCAAATCTCTTGGATTTGCCCATAGTATGTCTTGAGTTCCTTGGTGGCCATGTTAATGCCCTCATACGGGCCGCCGCTGTTACGTGACGCGCTCTTGTTGTCCTTTTCTTTCGTGTGGAACCCTGTATCCGTTGATGTCGTAACCTTGCCATGTGATGATTTGGCTAGATGGGCCGTATGCAAGCATCGATTCTTGGTCTCAGCGTTTAGGGGTATCCCCGTTTCTCGATCCACGTTGTGAAATTCAAGCGGTGTTGTCTCAGTACCCACCCCTCCGTGCGCCCGGCCAGCCGTCTTTGCGCGAATTTCCTCGATGATGCTTCTTCTCGGCCCACGTTTCCATTGATACTAACTGGTTCGGAATTTGTCATGGGCTTCTTCGATTGTTTCTTGGTCTATATCGGTCCGTACTTTTCCTCCCAGCGCAGCCCATCCCCACGGTCCTGCCCCGCCGTGCGGGTGGTCGGGTAGGCCGATTGCATTTCCATCCCGGATGTATCTAGTGCAGCGATTAACGACCTCTGTGTTGTGTATGCCTCGATCATAGAGCCCTACGGGTATGCACGGTTAAGGACGGATCTGTTAAGAGAGGACATGAACCGCTCGTTCGATCCACACATCGTGCGGGTAGAGAGGCCCCACACTACACCATGACCCACTTTTCCCTACAATTATGTGTTGGCAATTTATGGGTTTGGACAACACAAATTGTGTTGGCAATTCTTCAATTTTTAACGTCGCAAAAAGTGTCGGCAATAGTTGCGTAGGTCTACAGACTTATGTGTCGGCGTTTCTCATCCCAACATAAAAGGTGTCGGCGAAAGTTCTTACCGAGAGAGAAAGTGTCGGCGAAGCCTACCTGAGACCTTTGTTTCGGTAATGTCGTCGAAGGGGTAGGCGAAAGCAACATAATTAAAAAAATAAAAATGCGAGGCGGAGATCAAGGCGCCAAAGCAGCGTCTTGGCGGGAGCTAAATGCTAAAGCCCAATAATTGTCGGCGCCAAGCCCTTATATCGATTATCCCTCCCCGGTTCCACTCTGAAGAAGTCACGAGTAAAAAAATTGCCGCCCCGCGCCATCTCCGCTTACGGGCGACCTCCGGCTCGGGGAACGCCCGCCACGACGCCGCGCTCGGCGCCCGCCCGACCTCCGCTCCGGCGCCCGCCACTTTCCCTCGGGTGCCCCAGCGCCCCCCCCCCCCATCCGCCGTCCTTTGAAGCCCGGCGTCCCCAACCCTAGGCCACCGCCGGGCAGCGAGGAAAACGCCGCCGCCTCATCTCCATTCCCTGCGTATCCAGGTGCTTCCATCTTCACACCCCCTTCCTCTCATCCCCATTCCTCTCCGTGGTAGGGTTTCAGCAAGCATAATTTCTGGTATTTTTTTTTCTTGGTTGCAGGAAGGAGTAGACGAAGGTGAGAAGGTTAGAAAGACTCAAAGGTTTAGGTTTCTTTTTGCTTGACAAACTTTCATTCAGTCCAGATCTGCCATCTCTTCCCATCTTTGGAGAAGTACCATATTCAGCTCAATTTTGATGTGACGTTTACTGTCTTTGTTGATTTTTGCAGAGGAACCAGTAGAATTCAAGATCTTGTTCACAAGGGAATCCATCAATTTGTATGTAAGTTCTCTTATGCTAGATCTGCAAGTATTGAAATGCAAACATGTCTCCTCGTTGCAAATAGAGCAGATCTGAGTATTTCTTTCTTTCTTGTGCATGTTGCAAAATATCCAATAAGGAAGCACTAAAGGATTCAACTCTTCAATTGTTCTTTGTACACAAGTCGTCACCACCTGTAGGTTTGAAGTAAGTTTGCCTATGCTCAGGTTTTTGACTTATTTGTATTGCCTTGTGATTATTTAGTGTTGGCAATATTATCTACAGGGAGCACGAGCAAGTTGGCCTACTTGTCTTCATCTGCTCTTCTACTGTCATTGCTTGATTGGTATGCTCTCTTTTTTTTATGAACTTTGTCTCTGCATTTGGCATAGAATTGCAGCTTGTGTGTTCTGTGATGTGATGATTTTGGCTTCTTAAAACTGTACTAAATTTTCGCTATTGTTCCTGTTGATGGCTTTTGGTGAGACGATTTATTTTGGCAAGTGTGGTGAAATTGATTTGATTTGCACAATTGCATGGCAAGATCTTTTTTTTCTGTTGAATAACCCAATCTGAAATGAGAACAGATGCGTATATATTTCACTAATTGACGCTCCATTTTGTAAAAGGTGCGTCATGGATAAAACATGGATGGATCAGCCTAGGTACATTATAAACCTATAACCATATACTAGAATCTGGGTGCATAGGGTGTTTGGTTTGATATCTTGATAATCATATGTAGGCATACACTTGTGTATCGAGAAGGAGTGGAAATGTTTTTAGAGTTTGCCTTCAGTAATTCAGCAAAAGGAAATCAGATTTTGTGTCCCTGCAAGGCATGCAAGAACTCTTGTTGGAGGGTCCATAGTACTGTACGTGAGCATTTGATATGTGAGGGTTTTACTGATGGATATATAACATGGGTGAATCATGGTGAACCTAGTTCCAGTTTTTTCACAAATAGCAGACAACATGAGAGGGTAGAAGTAGGGGACCCAAATGAAGAGGATGATATTTCTGGTTTACTTGAGGACATAGCAGGGGGTTTAGATGTCCACGGGGACTTAGAAGTAGACAACACAAAGCAGCATGATGAGGATGTGGAAGCTTTTTACAGAATGGTAGAAGATGCTGGCAAGGAACTATATCCAGGTTCCAAGTACTCCAAGCTACGTTTCATTGTAAGATTACTCCATATCAAGTTCGTTGGGCGATGGAGTAACAAAAGCTTTGACATGCTGCTAGAGTTCTTTAAGGATGTGTTGCCTGAAGAGTCATCACTTCCTAAAAACTTTAATGCAGCTAAAAAAATGGCAAAAGGTGTTGGTCTTGGGTATGTGAAAATTCATGCATGTGAGAATGACTGCATACTGTTTTGGAAAGACCATGCGAAGAAAGATGTTTGCCCAACATGTCAGACTTCAAGGTGGAAGTCAGAAAAGAGTAGTCCTAGTGGAAAACGTGTGCATAGGGTCCCTAGGAAAGTTCTACGCTACTTTCCTATAAAGAAAAGGCTGCAATGGTATTTTATGTGCTCAAAAACAGCAAGTGACACAAGGTGGCATGATGAAGGACGCACAAATGATGGTTTGCTAAGGCATCCTGCTGATTCTCCTTTCTGGAAAGATTTTGACTCTAAGCATCCAGTATTTTCCTCGGAGAGTCGAAATCTTAGACTAGCTGTAGCTAGCGATGGCTTTAATCCTTTTAGGACCATGAAATCAACTTATAGTATTTGGCCTGTTATTCTGATCCCATACAACCTTCCACCTTGGAAGTGTATGAAGCAATCAAATTTCATCCTATCCTTGTTGATCCCTGGACCTAAGGCACCTTGTGGTGATATGGATGTCTTTCTTGAGCCGCTGGTGCATGATATGGTAGAAATGTTTGTTGATGGTGTTCTTACATATGATGCTTCTAAGCGTGAAAAATTCCAACTGCGTGCTGCCATACTTTGCACCATATCTGATTTTCCAGGTCTAGGTTATTTGCTGTCATGTGTCACTTCTGGCAAATTTGCTTGTCCTGAATGCCACTTAGATACATGTTCTATCCAATTGAAAAAGGGAGGCAAGTCTGTCTACATGTGCCATCGTAGATTTTTAGATGCCGAACACAAATTTCGGTTTGATGCAGATTCATTTGATGGTACCACAGAACTTAGGCCAGCACCTAGACCTCTTAGTGGAGAGGAAATATTGGAGCTGACAGCCGATATGTGCACAGCCTTCGGAAAGGATCCAATAACCAAGAAGCCAGCCAAGCGTAAGTGCAATCCAACTACGGAGGAGCCATCCGATAGAAAACGCAAGAAAGTTGCTGAGCCACCAATTGTTTGGAAAAGAAAATCCATTTGGTTTAAGTTGCCATATTGGAAAGACCTACTTCTACGACATAATTTTGATGTTATGCACATAGAAAAGAATGTGTGTCAGAATATTATTGACACACTTTTGGACACTGATGGAAAATCCAAGGATAACTTAAATGCTCGCTTGGACCTCCAGCAACTCGGCATTAGAAGTGATCTTCATCCTGTTAGTGTAGAAGATAACTTCTATTTACCTCCAGCACAGTTTACACTGAGTCCTGATGATAGGGAAGCTTTTCTTCAAGTATTGAAGGAAGTGAAGTTTCCGGATGGTTATGCATCTGATATGCGCCGTAATGTGCAAGTTAAGGAGAAGAAGATAATCGGATTAAAGAGCCATGACAACCACATATTGTTGCAGCACTTGCTTCCCATTGCGTGGAGGTAAGAACATACTTTTTTGCCTATGTGTTCTTGCTACACCATGGTGCTAGAAAGGCACTCAATGGCGTGGCTACTGGTCATAATAGTACATTGCAGCAGCTGCCAATACTTTTTTGCCTATGTGTTCTTGCTACACCTCTAAGTTGAATATGCTCAGCTTGTTCTGTATATCTAGTCAGCACTAATCAACAACAATATATTTTTACAATCAGTTTTGTATGGTGTTCTGAAATATATTTGATGCTTCAGGGTGGCAGAGATGTGATACTATATAATGTAGTAAGGCCCTATGATGTCGCTGTGGCGAAGGCTACCGTTCAAACAAATGACCCAAGGGCTATTGTTGGAGGTACTGCTCTTGGTGTGCAGTACTGTGAAGTGGTTGTTAACCATGTGTTTATGAGGAACGCTGTACTGCCTCGTCCATATGAAGGGGTCACCACCATTCAAGAGGCTCGTGGGAGATGCATTGCATGGCCACATGACAGAGTAACAGTCTATGCTCTCTATATTCTTGAAAAATGATCATTGTATTTTGCTGATTAGTAAACATCACTCAAAAGAAGGTGGTGGCACAGGAAGGCCATCACAGCTTGAAGGTATTTTACTTGAACATTTTGACTTGTATATGTAATCCAAACTGGTTGAAATGTAGGAAAGCAATGAGGCTGTGTTGGTTGGCTATTATATAAATTAAAATTTGACTCTAATATATAGGTTGGAGAATTTATGGAAAAACAATGAGGCTGTGGTCCTAAGTGCACTTTATTTAAAACTAACTGTAGTGATTCTTTGTTTCTGATGACCAGTTAATACGCCATTTCACTAATATTTTGCCTTTCTTTCATGTTAGGTACTTAAGCTACGTGGTGTTGCAAGTATTTTGGATTGGGCAACCTTTTGAGATCCGATCAGAGAGCTGTTACATGTTCTCTAGACTGGCAGCAACCATATGTGCACCAAGTTGGCGTTCAAGTATTTTGGAGTGGCAACAAGTGTCTGAAATGCTGCAGGAAGACATGAATTGCAGTTCTATTCTTTTGTTTGCACCTACTATCGTGTAGGCCAAAGACATGGACGTGTTGAATGCCACTTTTGTGCCCAAGTCATGATCTATCTCGTAGCTTTAGCCATAACCAGTTAGTATTAGAATATGTCTTTGAGTGACTAATCTGCATTATTGGACCTCTATATGTATGGCTTTATGTACTATGATGATCATCACTTGACCCTGCTATGTGTGTGATCATCAGTGGACCTCTATGTGTATATATGGCTCTATGTATGAACAATGATTGTTAGCGTATGGAAGATCTAATATTGCACAATATGCCATGTGAATCTGCTCAATGTGATGTGTATTTATCAAAATATTTGAATTAAATTTATGTATCTTATATTAAATATACTTTTCCCGACAGTTTTATTGCTGGACATGAAATTGGGTGCTAAACCCTTGCCAATAGCTTCGCCAACCTATGTAACGCGTCGGGCGTAGATTTTAAGCGTCGGCAAACCTTTAAACTGTCGGTGAAGACTTGACTGCCGGGCGATTCTTTTAACTGTCGGTGTAGGTTCAGCATTCGGCTACACGAAAAGTGTCGGAATTCATTTAACTGTCGGCAAAAACTTTCCCCGACGGCATCTAACGCTGATTGTTGCTAAACCGTCGGGCGAATCCTATCGTGGCAGACCTATCGCGCCGGCAAAAGGTGCCCTATGCCGGCGGCCAGAAAAGTGTTGGCAAAGCCATGTTGTGTTATAGTGCAGTTCTTCTATCCGATCGACCATGTGTATCATGAGGTGTGGCATAATATAGAAGAAAGGCGGTGGTAAGCACATCCCGAAAGCTGGCATATAGTCTCCGCGATGAACTCTTTCGGTGCGGGGAGGTCATTTTTAGCGATGACCTTCTTTGTGATGCGATTAAAAAGTAGCACGCGGCGTGTAACGCGACCATCTTCATGAACTCGGGGCGATGCACATAATCACAATTGGAAGGAACACCATCGGCATGACATGGCAGTCATGGGCCTTGAAGTTTGACATTGTGAGGTCTTTCATCGATACAATGCTCTTTATGTTGGAACGTAAAACCAGTCGGCACTTTGACATCCCCGAGCCATTTGCAAAAATCCCTCTTTTCATCCCGTGTCGATTGTAGCGCGCGGGCTGGAAGGTCGACTTTTTTTCCGCTATTCCCCGAGGGTGTCAAGTGAAGTTCGGGCCCGATGCCCATGTCGGCAAGATCCTAACGTGACTTGACACCGCCCTTCGTCTTAGTCTTGATGTCTAGAAAAATCCCGACCAAGCTCTCAAAGACATTCTTCTGTAGATGCATGTTATCGATGGCATGGGGTGTATGGAGCATCTTCAAAGACGGCAGGTGCTTAAAGAAAATCGGACGCTTCTTGAATGGGACTTTGGCGGGTGCGGATTGGGTTCCGCTTACGCTTCTTCTTCTTCTTCTTCTTCTTCTTCTTCTTCTTCTTCTTCTTCTTCTTCTTCTTCTTCTTCTTCCACTTTGCTTCGTTTTATTCCGCTTCGCTTCTTCTTTGCCTTTGGCCCACCGGCTTTCTTCTTCTTTCCGAACTCGTGGTTTATGTTCTTCACCATTTCAAACACCTTTGGCCCATTACTTTACCCTTTTCGGCTTCTCCGTTTCAGCCTCGGCTCGCCGTAGTCAAAGTACTCATCCATCGAAGTATCCCGGTACTGTGTTCTTTGCGCAGAGGAATTTACGATGCTTCATGTACACCGTCTTTTTGGGGTCCGCTAAGGTAAATGGAGCAGGTATTCTCAATGCAAACTGTGCAAGCTGTCTTCCCCTTAATCTGCCCCGACAATGAAAAGAGAGCAGGGTAATCATTGATGGTGACCATTATCATGGCCTTTAGAGTGAACTTCTTCTTCTCGGACGCATCCATAATCTTGACCCCTTTCCACAGTTCCGCCAATTCCTCCATTATCGGCTCAATGAGCACATCTATATCATTGCTTTGCCGCTTTGGTCCGGAAATGAGCATGGCGTAAGAAGATATTTGGCGCTTCAGACACTCGTAGGGAGGCAGGTTGTATATGGTGAGGGTGATCGGCCAGGTGCCGCCGGGCGAAGCATCGAGGTCTCGAACGGATTCATCCCGCCGCATTACTCAAAGCGAACCTTACATTCTGGGCTCGTCCCTAAACTCCGAGAACATGTCATCGATGTGTTTCCACGTTTTGGCATCCGAGGGGTGTCGCGACTTGCCATCGCCCCTTCGCAAATGCGTTCGATGCATGCGGGACATCAGCTTGGCATCCTCTCGGGTTCCCAAAAATTGCACGCAGCGATCGAGCACGGTAGGTACCACAACCGATAGGGCAGGGATCTTCCTCCGGGTGTAACCGCCTTCTTCCTCGCCCCTCGTGAAGTGGCATCCGCTTCTTCTTGCCCGTCTTCTACTTCTTGGGCCCTCTCGACGGTCCCTCCTCATCGGTGGCACGACAGCCCGGCATTCCTCTTGTAACGACTCACGCCAAGATCGCATGACACGGTTGCCAGTAAGTCCACATAGTCACCCCGGTATAGAATACGGTGGTTAGGGGCACGCATGAAACTTCCTAAGCTTCATAGCCACAGGATCGAATCAACTTCTTCGCCCCGATAGGTATTGGCGGGCACCTTATTCCCTCGGGTAAAAACAAGTGTCACCGAGGACCCGTAACAGTCATTGAAGCTCGTGGTTCGACCACCCGTGGCGAGCCTTCAAGCATCAACATCGTAAGGTTAAAACGTAGCACCGTGCAATGCTTCGGACATTTGCCGCCGCCTTTGTAGAGAGGGTCAATTGTCACCGCTTCATCGTATAAAATTGTCGAGCCATCTTGGATTGCCAAACAACACGTCATCTTCATCTTTGAGGTTAGCAATATCCTCGAAAAGATTAGCATCCTCGGGTGACATGTCATCAACTATCGACCGTTCACCATCTTCTCCACCCGCATTGTCTTACGGTATGTCTTCCGGCGGCTCATCTACGGTGATGTAATCACGATTATCAACTTGTTCTCGCCCTTTGTCCACCACCGTTGTTTTAAGGCCGTCGTTGCCGACCGGGTCCTCCAGATGAACCGCCGCGCGACACTTTCGGTTCTTTTTCACCATGATACGCCCACACGGTGTACCTCGGCCCCGATGAAACCATACCGCAGCAAAGTGCTCCACGACGACGTCATCCTTGTGTAAGAACATATGCTTGCAGCTATAGCGCGGGCACACCATTACTTCGAACCCCCGACCGATTCGATGCTTCTCAAGGCGGACGGGCATAAACTTCTTTTCGCACATCATCAAAGAAATCCAAACTAATCCTCGGCCTGTACATCCAATCCCTATTCGGCGCCATGATGGCCTGCTCAAATTAATTAAACCAAAGCAAAGAGAGCGATCAATGATTAGAGATCAAGTATCGATGATTAAAGTGCAAAAAGAGGAATACGAGAGAGAAAGAGGGAGTAGAGAAAGGGAAAGAGAGCACGTACACTCAAATGAGAGGGAGAGAGAGGGGAGGACAAAGGGGGAGAGAGAGAGGGGGGGAGGGAGAGAGAGAAGGAGAGGAGAGAGGAGAGAGTAGCTAGCTTGAGAGGGAGAGAGATAGAGGGAGAGATCAAAACTAGATCTTAAAAGCAAGGGAGAGAGAGAGGAGGGAGGGGGAGAGAAAGAGGGAGAGAGAGAGAGGGGGTAGAGAGATAAGGGGAGGGGAGGGGGAAGAGAGAGGGGGAAGAGAGAGAGCACAAACCACATTCAATTAAATCTCAAAGGGAGAGAGGGAGAGAGGGAGAGGGCCGGGAGAGAGAAAAGAGGGGAGAAAGAGGACAAATACCCCTAGCGGTGCCAAACTTCAATCAAACCAAGGGCAAAACCTCCCCCCCCCACAGAAATGGTGATTTCTAGAGTTTTGAAGCTCAAAACCCTAGAAAATGGCGAAAATCCCGTGAGGAAGAAGAAGGTTGGGGCTGTATTTATAGACCAGACTTTTCCGTGGCGGGCATTATAATAAAACCGCCCACGGTTAATATACATTAACCGTGGCGGGCATTTTATGCCCGCCCGCCACGGTTAATAGACATTAACCGTGGCGGGCACTTTATAATGCCTGCCACGGTTAATCGATTAACCGTGGCGGGCATTGATTCTGGCCGGGAGGCTGCCACGCCAACTATTTTTGCGTGGCGGTTTTATAAATGCCCGCCACGGAAAATAAATAATAAACGCCACGCAAGTTCAATTCTGTAGTAGGACCACATGCTTAGATCCAGTGCAAGACGATTAGATACGGATGTGACCAAATCTGCCGCCCCCGAGCCCATCGCAGAGGCCACGCCTGTAGTCGACGTAGCACACAACCGGAGAGAGGCCCAGCCGCCACCGCCCTTGCCCTCCACCGACATCCGGCTTCGAGCTCGGGCGGCAGCCGACGGAGAAGCACGCGCGGGAGAGGGCCTGGCTGTGGCGGCGCGAGGTGTCGCCCGAGTCACCCCACACAAAGTTCTTCGTTCTTGTCCCTCTCTTTTCTCTATTTTCTCGTCTTTCACTCTCATTTCTCACTCTTTTCACTCTTCTCTCCACGTGTTTTGGTACTCAAAGGAATGCATGGATGGGAGTTGTCAAATACTCCATTCCCTGAGTGACAAAGCTATAGCTACGGGTACTACATGCTCACCATTTTCTGAAAGAGCTCCATACTCACACTTCTTTCACGGAGCAGCAAAATAGGACGAGAGGGGATGCAGCAGAACTGTGCCAGTTTGATATTGGAACTCGATAAGGCTCGTGATCAACCAAGTGGAACGAGTAGGAGCCAATCTCTTTGGAACGACGTTGCCTTTTTGATCTGGATTGATTCTACCCGTTGGTGGTACATATATGCAGACTGCAGGAGATGTTTTCCAAGATGCCTCATATTCCTAAGTCATCGTGCACTGTGCTGCAGCTCCGCTGTCTTCTATTTTTGCGTTACATCTAATTGGGTTAGTTAGCTAGCCACGCATAATGAATCAGTATAGCTACTATTGGATGTTGGCCAGGGATCAACAATCACACGCGATATATACGGTGGCTTACCTAGAAATGCAGATCAAACTCAAGAACAGCAAGAACGCGACGAACTGGCAACTGTCGACAGGGTTCGACAGTGCCCCTTTTCACTGCTCCAAACTTAAACACAGAGTGCGGTTACAATCGAGTTAGAGGCGCTACACTACACCTCATACATCCAGCTATTTATACCATAGCTTACAACACATGATAACTCACTCGCTAATCTTAAAACCCGATACAAACACACGCTGAAACCAACTGCTCGATCGTGGGCACGACGTGGACGCAGCCACGGCGCTCACCGCGCCAAATGCTTGGCAACCTCAACATGATTCAAACCATCATTCTCCCGCCTTGCAGCTGCCACCTAGTCCCTCCACTTCATCTCCACGTCATCTCACAGCTGGCTTAGCCCAACATTGGAGGCGTATTTATAGGATAAAACAAGAGATATGCATGCAACATAATGTTGAAGATACATTATTCAAAGCAGTGGTCAGACCTAGCTAGTAGCAGGGCTCACACACACATTCTTTAATTTGTGGAAGAAAAAAAGGATACTGGTCAAAGTTAATATAGTAACACAGCCTCTATTGACACAATCGGGATTGTACAATGGAATTGGTACAGTGCTGTCACAAGCGCAATAAGCCGACTCTCGTTCTGAAATTAGATTTTGCAAAAGCATTCGATACTGTTAGCTGGGAAGCATTCGGGACTATCTTGCAAGCAAGAGGTTTCTTTCAAAAGTGGCTAAGCTGGATGATGCTAATCCTACGGTTGTCAGCTGGGGCCTTGGATTAGCTGCAAACGCGGCCTAAGACAAGGTGACCCAATATCGCTTCATCCTCATAGCCGATGTACTACAAGTTCTCGTCAAGACAAATCCGGCAATCCGCCACCCAATCGTTTATGGCGAGAGCTGTCCAGTGCTGCAATATGACGACGACACTTTGCTCAATGTATGTGGCTGTTTAGAGGATGGGTAGGCTCTCAAGATCTTGCTCGATCAGTTTGCCAATGCCACTGGACTCAAGATCAACTACACCAAAAGCACTGTTGTACCAATTCACATGTGCCAACATACTGTTGATGCTTGCATCTCGGCCCTAGGCTGCCTGCAAGAGGGGTTCCCACGGAAATATCTTGGTCTCCCACTATCTAACAATAAAAATAAGGGGTTCACACTATTTCCAAGCGTGGTAGGAAGTCTTAAAAAAATAGAGTAAAATGCGCCATGAGTCCTTGAACTTTTCCCCACCGCTCATCTAGGTCCATGAACTTTTGTTTTGCTCATCCGGGTCCATAAACTTTTCCACACCGCTCATCTTGTGATCCATGGCGCGCACACAGTTGATGATTTGCACCGCCGACGGCGTTTCTTTCCAGGAGATCGCTCTCATCTAGTTCAAAATTAATATTTTCTAAAACATTGGTGTGTTTTTTTTTTGTGTCGAACTAGATATTTTTTAGATTAAAAATCCATATAGTAGATATACAAAAAAGATAAATATTTTTAAGAGGGTAAATTAGACCAATATAGTATAGTTGGAGTAAATTAAAGGAAAAAACCGAAGACGATCAGCGTGCGAGGAAAGGAGAGAGCAGGGACGGCATCAGACCTAGGAAAGAACTCGGCCCAAATAGCAAAAACAGCCCAATTAAAAAACAGAAGAAGGGACTTCGGATCCCCACCCCTGTTTTAAATAGCCCGCTATAGCGGACGCTATAGCGCTATTTAGCCTTTCTGGAGGAGAAACGCTAAGCTATGATGATTTTAGCGCTAAACGCTATTTGCCGCTATTAGCTTCTAATAGGGTGCTAGCTTCGCTAAATCATTGGTCGTTTAGCCCGCTATTTGTAGTTGGATTGTCATTTCCGTCGGCCGGTCTCGGCCCAATTAAATGCTAGGCCCAAATCGCCCAGCAACCCTAGTCATCCTCACCCGGTGCCCTGCCAAATCCCGTGTGTAATGTGTTAGCAAGACTTTGATGCATCATGTATGTCCTTTTCATAATGTTTGTCATAGTTTTTGCTTAGCCGCTAAATGGCTTAGCCCGCTATTAGCGCGCTATAGCCTTTCTTAGCTTTTTAGAGAGGCCGCCGCTAAGCGCCTTAGCCCGCTATTTAAAACAGGGATCCCCACCCAAACCCTTGGCCACTCAGCATGACGACGCCGTCGCCGCCGCCGCAGCTGTTGGACGAGCTCGTCGAGGAGGTCCTCCTCCGCTTCCCGCCGGACGACCCGCGAGCCTCCTCCTCCGCGGCACTCGTCCTCGCAAGCGCTGGAGTCGCCTCATCCGCGCCCGCCGCTTCCGCGCCCCGTTCCGCGGCTTCCACCGCGTGGCCCCATGCTGGGCGCCGTTGTCAACGGCGACGGCATCGCCCCCACGTCCTCCTTCCGCGCCAGGTCCCCGCCCGAGCTCAGGCGCTTCTGGATGGTGCTCGACGCCCGCCACGGCCGCGCCCTCTTCCACAGCCGGGGTTGGGGGCCCTGCCATGGGACCCAGCCCTCGCCATCCGGGACCCCATCACCGGGCGAAGCGGCAGGAGCTGCCCAAGATGCCGCGGCTTCCGGATCCTTACGGGCACGGGCGGTCCTCAAACCGCAGTGCTATGCGCCGCCGCCGGCTGCAACCACCTCGACTGCAGTCACGGCCCCTTCCTCGTGGTCGCCGTGGTTGTTGGCCACGACGCGACATGTTCGCCCGTGTCTACTCGTCGGAGGATGGGGAGTGGGGCGAGCCCACCTTTGCTCCTCACGTCAATCACAGTTTGGGTCGCATGGACAGTTTGGATTTGGTGCCCGGTGCTCTTGCCAGGGATGCAGTCTACTTCCAGTTTCATACTACAGACGCGGTTGTCAAGTTCGATCTGACAACGCGGGAGATGGCGGTCATTCACCTGCCAGACATAGCCTCTCATCGACCCATTTCGCTTGTTACCGCAGAAGATGGGGGTCTTGATTCGCCGTAACCAAGGACAGTATGCTCTACCTATGGTCCAATGTGGCTGGTCCCGGCGAAGAGGCCAGATGGGAACAAAGCAGAGTCATTGAGCTCGGCAAGATACTGCCTTCTACCTCCCTCAAACACCCACCTCTTATGATCGCCAGTGTCGATGTCATTTTCCTTTACACGAACGATGGAGGAATATTCAGTGTTGACTTAAAGTCCAGCCAAGCGAGGAGGATGCCTGATGAGCTCGGCCTCCCTGATTATGTTGTTATTTGTGAGAGCTTCTGCACTCCAGGTACACCTTTCTGGATGGTTACTGATGTTTCAGATTTTCAGGAAATTGTACATGTTTCTGTTAGCAACGCAAAAACACTACTACAGATTCGCTCATCACTACGCCGAATCACTGCCGGAATTTAATCCACCGGCAAGGTGTTGAAGCTTGCCCGCAGTGATGAACCATTCAGCGCTGGAAACTCGAAACTCCATGGATTCGACAAATTCGCGGTGAAGACTCGAGATCACCACCGGGTTGAATCGTTCCCCGACAAAGTGGTCTTGATGGACACGTATCACTCGCGGGTTTGAATTAGAACCGAAAAGCGATTTCAAGATTGACACAACCGGGTTGAATTAGAACCGATAGCGATTTGGGAGGGGAAGCAAAAGGAACCGATAGCTCGAAGAAGGAACAGAAAAACAAACGATAGAAAACAGAACGGAGATGAATTAAAAATGACTTTGGAGTCATTATATATTACTAGATAATTATATATTACTACTAGATAATATATTTTACAAAATGAAAAAAAAGAAAGCGGCGGCCGCCATCGCCTCCGCCGCCCCAAGACGCGCCGCCATCATATCGCCTCCTCCGCCGCCGGCCGCTAGGCCTCGTCGCCGCTGCGGCCTCGTCCCGCCGCGCCGCTGCCCCCGCCCGCCGCCGCATTCCGCCGGGCGGTGCCGCCTCCGCCCGGCCACCGCCGGTATCCCCTAGCGAGGATGTCGGCGATGGCCTTGACCTTGAAGGCGTAGAAGTTCGCGTTCTCCACAAACGGCCAAGGCACCGTTGGCGGCCGAAGTTCTTCGGCCGTGGGTGAGCTTACGGAGGGCGCCGTGGGAGGCGTGCCACGGTGAACAAAAGCTCCTCGTTGGTGTAGACGCCGCCATCGCCGATGAAGAAGAAGCTAGCTGCCCGGGTTTATGAAAAGAAAGAGGCTAATTAGCGATGGAGATGGTACCAAATCGAGTGTTGTTATATAGTAGCAAGCCATGGAATGCATGCAGTCCATAGTCATTCCCAAGACGCGGCGCCATGAAAACAGTCAACAATGCACGACCAGCTCATCCAATGGCCATCGCGATCGCCCGTCTCCCCACGAAAAGGCCGACCGCTACGCGTTTGCGCTGCGTTTCCAATGGCCGCTTCCTCGACCGGCACGGCGTTTTCCCAACACCCAATCCCGAAATTCCCGGTTCGATCCCCAACAAGCCGTTTTTGACCATTTTTTCAAGAACGATGTGATCGAGTTTAGCATTGTTATTTTGAAATAAGGAATGCATGCTTCACATTGTTTACCATTGCTACAAGATCAACCACACGTACCTTCGATGCCGACGGGTGAGGGAGCAGGCGGGAGGGAGGGAGACGATAGACTTCTGCTGGCTGGAGCACGAAAATGACACACTCAACAAGTCGTAGCACGCCCACAACACTGCCGAGCTATTTATCGAATCAAACTTTGTACCGCCCAACGGATAACCATCATTTTTTTTTTCCTTTTTTTACCACAATACTGTAGGCATCACGTTCCCTTAGCGTGTTCATAGTGGCCCGCGGCTGCATGCATGCCGCCGCTTGGAGAACCGCGTTGCCCGAGCATTCACTACCGGTTAGGAAACCGATAGTGTCTCTCGAATCGATGAGAAAGCCTCGTGGCACCAACCGCGGCGTCGGCGGGTTAAATCAATGTCGGTTAAAACACTGCCGGTGTAGTTTCACACCCGGCGGTGATGTGTAGATCACCGCCGGGCGTAGTTCCACACCCGGCAAAGGCGGATCTTTCCGCCCGGTGGTATTCGACATCACTGGCTGGGTGGAAACTTGGACCCGTAGTGATTTCGAAAACTTCAACGGCCGCACGGTTCTCAACTCGACCGGGCTGACCATTGCACCAATCTTTGGCACACCGGCCGCCACGCCCTCCGTACAACGGCAAGGGGACGCCGTGTGTTTTGCACCCAGTTTCTCTTCTCTGTTTTGCATTCTTGGTTCGCCCAAGAGTTCCTAACTCTCTCCTCAAAATACGAGGGCTTAGATTTGAATTTAGTGTCATGGGTTTTGGATCTAGGAAATCTTTTTCTCCTTATTTTCCTTGTTCTTCGTCCTCGATCTTCTTTGCTAGCAGTACTTCCAGTTCCACATACATATGGATTTTTTTGGGAGAAAGCCCTCCACATACAGATATGCCTAGTACAAGAAAATGGTTTACGTAAAAGGTGCTAGAAGAGTCTTCTTCGATGAAGGAGAGACACCGGGGCATGCAAACTACGTGGGTGCCATGGTTCAAGGTCGAACTCTCTGGACTCATATTAAGAGTCCAGGAGTCCTTGTGCTTTGGGGTGCTAGTGTTCAGCCAATATCCGGGCACATGGGCATATAGTATCTCGAATCATATGGTGCATCCATGGAAAAACAATGACCATTGGACCTAGTTCTTTGTGATTTCATCCTCGGTCCAATGGTCAAGTTTGGGCTAAGATGAAGCTCCCGGTGAATCTCATCCTCCAACCTCCTCAATGAGTGCACGTAGCAGCCTCCACTTCTTCGATCTTATAGGAGAAGCTACAAGAGACTTACATCGAGGTGGTTAAATTTTAATGTGTTTGTACACTTTGATTGTAGCATTGACCTATCTCGTGAATTGGTCTTTGTTACCATATATTTAGTTCTATGTAAGGTCTTTGCTATGGAAATATATGTAATGTAAGGTCTTTGTTATGAAAATATATGCAATCAAATTTCTTATGTATATACATTTGTATTTCATTTTGATATGAATCTTGATTGTCTCTTCGATACCTTTGAGTTTCCATTTTTTACCCTTCATCGAACGTAATAAAGACGGTTGCAATAAAGATGGTTGCGTCAATGAAATATGCTGCATATTGTGAGGAAAATTCAATAGATATATCCAAATCTAATGTGAATGAAATAAAGTTATATATGTAACAAAAACAAAAGAATGATATTGAATTGTATTCACATCCATATCCCCTTCGAACAGATAACCAAAACCCCGGCTTGTGTGAAGCATCTACTGCGTACATAATATGCAAAGCAACACTGCAACAATGCATGCAGGCAAACTGAGTGAAGTGACAACACTGTGAATTCACTACCGGATACATACACTCAACCAGTAGTGATATGGTATTCACTGTCGGCGCCATTCAAATAACTGGTAGTCATGTTGTTATCACTACCGGGTATATCTTAATACCCAGCAGTGATGTACCTGCACTGATCAACTGCTATAAATCAAGGCGTCCGGCCGCATCCACACACATACCCACGAGCTCAGGTCACTCCGCACGAAATCCACTCAGCTCTTTCACTCTCTCACTCTCTTTCTAGGAGATTTGTTCATGGCTCCGAGGATATTACATTGGTAAGCATATTTTTTCTTGTCTAGAATTCCTATATAATATGCATATAAACAATACATATATATATACTATATATATTTATGAGCTTTGTCCTTTTTCCTTTTTTATCGCTTTCGGTGGTGGCGGTCCCTCCGCCTTTGCCGCCACCACAAGAACCAGGTTTCCACACTATTTGGCGATGAGCCATTCGCCCCACGGTGTGGACACAAGGCCATTCCCTTATTCAGTCATCGTATGTAATTTTTTCTAACATTTTTTGTTTCTTATTTTACTATAACAAATACATGGACAATTAGTTTAACTTAACGTCATTTTGTTGCATTTATATGTTTCACGGACTTTATCCCCAATACAATGGCTAGAAACAGCACTTAGCCGGTTCTCTATCTACGGGTTTTGTGGAGACCACGACATCTAGAGCATCGTCACTGGTCATCAACTATATACGTGTGAAATAAGTTTTAACATCCCTTCGAGGATTTCAGGACACAAATGACCACCTAATCCATGAGAGGGGAAACGAGAGAATGACCGTGCAAAACTCCGAGTACCATGCCGTTTCCTTGTGCTTAGATTCTCTTTGACGTGTTTGCTACATTATGCCCGATTTCGCACTTCAAGATATTTGCCTTGTCTGGCGATAATATCCCCCCATGGCAATATAGCGAATATATTGGGAGTTACAACCATGATGATGTGGTAATAAATTAAATTCATCATTTTGGCAATGCATATTAGATATAGATTCACATCATTCTCATTCATTTTGATTCTCCCACTTGCGCATTCTCGCTCCACGATCTTACTTATGCCGCATGTGGTTTGGCGGCCGTTCTCGACCAAGCTACTGAACCCGACTTCGGTACGATTGGGACTTCTCGTGCACACCTTGGCCAGCAAACTACGGAAGGGCGACAATCGCATAAGGTTTACTAACTTAAATCGGTCGTTCAAGAGGTTATATCTATGGTCGAGCATTTTTACGCCCTTGCGAGGGGACGAGAGTGCAATCATAAGGGCATTGACCTTCATCGACTCAAGCGGATACTTAATCCGTGACATCAATTACCCGATATTTCTACAATCCTACATTCATGTGCATGCATCACACAAGTTGGACCCAATAATGATCCCGACGACGGTGATGATGATTAGTGTGTTTACTATGTTAATTATTTGTAAGGTTGTATGGTTACTTCCTAATTAATTTGTAATGTTCTTGTGGCCCATGTGGTCTTAAACTTTTCTCGAGCCTTTCACATGCAAATTGGGAAGCACCCACGAAGTTTAAGATTTTTTTCGGAGTTGGTTTGGTACTTTTCCCGCTTTATTTGAACTTCGGCGCGACGCCACCTTGTAATTATAGTTTGAACTGGCGTACCCTACGAAAAGAGCCGGAATCTTTGCTAGACTTTACCACGAGGTCTCATGTGCCCTAGGAGGCAAATCACCGTGGAGGTCCAAGAAAAATTCTTGTGTTTCCATGGTTTAATTAGCCTTCTTGTCGCTAGTTTATCTCGAAGAAAATCATAGTAATTAAAATATTTATCGAAAAAATCTAAGAACTTGTGTGGGGTCATTTTTTTGGGTGTACATTCTTGGGGGAAAAAAAAATTCAAGCCATTTTCACCATGGAGGATTACACATCCTTCACAAAAGGCACATGATCTACCATCAAACCAGGACTATACGATTGTAGTTCCCTGTGCTCCATGTGGTTCATATGTTTGCCGGTGTTGTAGTGGTCTCAAACTTTTTTCGAGCCTTTCACATGCAAATTGGGAAGCACCCACGAAGTTTGAGATTTTTCGGAGTTGGTTTGGTACTTTTCCCAGTTTATTTGAATTTTTGTGCGACGCCACCTTGTAATTATAGTTTGAACCGAGTGTACCCACGAAAAGAGCCGGAATCTTTGCTAGACTTTTCCATGTGGTCTCATGTGCCCTAGGAGGCAAATCACCGTGGAGGTCCAAGAAAAATTCTTGTGTTTCCATGGTTTAATTAGCCTTCTTGTCACCGGTTTATCTCGAAGAAAATCATAGTAATTAAAATATTTATCGAGAAAAACCTAAGAACTTGTGTGGGGTCATTTTTTGGGTGTACATGGCTGGGAAAAAAAATTCAATCCATTTCCACCAAGGAGGATTACACATCCTTCACAAAGGGACATGATCATCCATGAAGTGGCAAAGCATTTCTATTTCTTTGCCGGTTGCGTGTAATAACCGGCAGCGAATAGGATTGGGGTGAAATTTTCCAAATCTTCTGAACCTCCCGCCATTTCGTTCCCCCACCGCGCCCAAACCAGCCTTGCCTATATATATAAGTGAGTGGCTCGGAGCGAAATTTTGGCAAGCCATTTGAACACCGCGCCATTCTCGTTCCCCACCAGCGCCGAAAGAGCACCAGATTCGCCGACGGAGCGCACCACGAACTCCAACGTCGCCGTTCTTCATCCCCTACGCCGCCCCGGCCATCCGTTTGCGCATCCCCGGTCGTTCCGCTCCAGCGGAATCGAGGCTTGACGGCATTCTCCCATGCCGCGTTCCTCCACTCCGACGTGCCCAACGCCGCGCCGGCATCCCTCGCCCTTCGGCCCCTTCCTCGGTGACAACTAATTGTCCCTTTAGGTGTATGAGTTTTTACCTATGAGAATGACAACTAATTCGCCGCTGTCCTAGCCTTGCGTCGCCCGCTTGAGGACCGCCGCCACACCTCTCGCCGTCCCGGCCTCACGCCTTCCTCTTCACCGCCCGACGCCGACCACCGTCCGCGACCTTGTCCTCCTCAAATCCTCCAAGACAAGATAGGAGCGCACCAGCGCATCTAAAGCTTGGTGAGTGCGTCGGTCACGCCCTTGAGGTGTTCGTTGAAATGCCCGCCTCGTTCACCGCAACCCGTGCTCGAATTGTGATTGAAATTCATGAGTTAGTGTTGTTCGAAATCCAGTTTGGATATTTTAAATATATGTCCGTGCTTACTGTACAACTTTTATGAATAACATAGCAACATCATCCTATTTTGGTGACATGTATAGGCAAGCATGGCGTGGTAATGCGTAGTGTTTGTTGGTCGCGTCTTCGGGATCTATCTAACCTGGGAAGATTGCTATGCTCAAGTCCAAGGTTACGCTAATAATTGTTCAGTAAAAATACAACACTGAAGGTGAAGCTGCCGCCGCCTACAACGGTGCAAACTAGCCGGCCCTAGAGATTGAAGAGAAGCCACCCCACATACTTATGAAGATTGCGAGAATTGCTACTTAATTGGTTTTGGAAAGATGTCATGCTTTTTTTTTTTATGTCTATGACTCTATATATGGTCATTGGTGTTTTTATTTTAGAAGTTCATGTAGGCTTAGTTTCTAGAACATTAGGTGGATTTTGTTGTATGTAACCATTAAATCCTGTAATGTTTTGACGATATTAATGTATGATGATTTTTTGGATTTAAAAAGAGCTGAATTCCACGAATAAATTCAAAATTTTTAAAAAAAACGCCGGGTGGCATGGGCCCGGCCTGTGAAATGAGCAACAAACCGGTAGTGTAACTATACCAAACACTATCGGGTTTGAATTACTAACAACCGTCATAGACGACGTAAACATCACCGCCGGCCGCATTAACAAAACCGATAGTCTCCACTCTAATAACGCTTTGCCGGGTTGAGATCAGTAAACGGTGTTCACGTATAGTTCATCGACGGGTTCAAAGTAAGCCGCCATTGTTAGGTCTTCGATACACTGTCGGCTCAGTCTAACCCGATAGTGTTATCCCCACAGCCTGCCGGGTTCGTTAAAGCCCGACAGTGCTCCCAATATCAACTCGACGACGGGTGACTTCCGAACCCGCATTGCTTGGATCAAAAATGCTGCCGGGTCGTGGAACAACCTACGGTGTTCGGTGACGTGGCGCTGCCGGTTCGATATCAAACCGGCAGTCTCTCCTCGCATCACCGCCGGTGTTTTGACCCGGTAGTGTTTCAAACCCCACATCACTACGCTAAGGTTCTGCCGGTTCAGTTTTCGGCGTGAAGGGGGTTGGAGCCCGGCGTTGATGGACAATTCTGTAGTAGTGAAATATAGATGATGGTAATATGATCAATAACTCAGAGTTTTATTTGAGTGTAATATCTGTAAACTGTGTAGGCTTTCTTGTTTCTGGTGTCCTTGAAACTGGCTGGATATACTAGAATTAATCCATCTGATGAACATATCATTTTGGATGATGAGCCTTGATAGATCAATTTAGGAAAGATACATGAAGTTAAGGAGCCGTAGAGAATTTAAAACTGTCATTCCTGTTCCAGTTCAGATGTTTTGCCTTGTACCCATGTTTAACGTTGTACATTTCTTAGCTACTGGATGATGAATCTGGCTAAAGAAAAGGCATATGTTTATCAGGAATTTTAATTCATTTTCATTCGCTATTGAGATTGAACTGATTTTGTGCAATTGTTTGTTAAGTGGTGGCGGTGCATATAATAATTTAGCGTTGTTAAGTTAGCCATTGGTGGCTAGTTGGTGATCATGGATTCCTAAAGTGGCTGATATTACTTTCAAATTTTGTGTTCCTGCAGCAATGGGAGCAGCAACAACAGATGAGGATCCAGGAGCAAGTGCTTCAAGTGCCTGAAAACAAAAGTTGTTGTTGCAAGGTCTTTAAGATGAAGAAGGAAATTGTGGCCTGTAAGACTTTGCATGAATGGCATTGCAGTTCTGCTTGCCTTCATGCTTGCTGGATCTTTGCCTAGTGGTTTAATGGATCGCCGGTAGTCTCTCTTAGCTTATGTTTTAGCTTGCTTGTTTGTTTGAAGCGTCTCTTGGACTTATCCGTATAAGATGTTAACGTAACGGCACCGCACACCGGCAGCATGATCTTGCCCTATGTGTGCTCAAAAACTAAAATTTTGCAGTGAGAGACTGAGAGTGTGAGACCTTGGAATGAACATGCTGTTATGTCTCCCTTATCTACAATTATATTGCTGGTGATCTCAGGTTCTTGTGGTTGAAATTCCTTTGATCATATTCTGGAGATTTTATTTTCTTGTGTTGTTAGCATGCAATTTCTTGAGGTGAAATCTTAAGGTATGTGTAGTGTTTCACTTCGGCAGTTGCAGAGAAGAGCTTCAGCCTGTAACCTTATGTTCTAATTGTGATGCATCTCAAATCTGTCCATCTACAGATGGTGCATTATCAGACCAACACATTGTGATCAGCATTCAAGTACAGTGAACTGAAGAGTGCGCACAGAGGCACCTGTACTGCCGTATAGATTCAGAATCTCACTAGGAGGGAAAAAAATGAACTGGCTTATGGAGCATGGGAATGGTACATGCTGGCATCAGATGCATCACAATCGGAACATAAAGTTACAGGCTGAAGCTCTACTGACCTTGCATCAACAGCGGGGTGAAGTTGCCCTCAATTTTCTCTTTGCGACATTGTATTGAACACTTGCCGCTCCAAGCACAAGCAAGCAAGCAATCCAAGGTTGGCTGGAGGAACCATATGTAGTTTGGTACTTATATCTAAACATTGCCTATATCTACTCGAGTATATGCATAACACAAACTATATATTAAATATCCAAAATGACTTACAATTTATAACCAAGGAGTACAGGTTACCCTACCCGGCTTGTCAGTAAAATGGGCAGCCACATGAGCACGATGCCATTTGAGTTCGAACACATGTGAGCAGAAGTGGAAGCCAAGTGGATGAGCCTAGCTAAAACCATCTTCCTCATCATCGGCTTATGTGTTCATCTGCCACACAACATCGGGTGCACCTATATTTTTTATTTGTTTTTTTTGATGCAAAGACCGTGAAGGAGGTCACCATGGTGCAAATAAAAAAAAATTAGACAAAAGGAGAAGTTTAGAGCTATACTTACAAGGAGGAGGAAGAGGAGGGGTGTTGCTGGTTAGAACAAAACAGTTTATTACATTGCCACACGTGGCAAGCAGAAATAAGACAAACAGGGCTTCTGTCATCAAAACCTAAACAGAGAGCCATCATCCTTTAAATTCCTCAACTATCTACTGAAGGTAGCTTGAATACCATCAAACACCATCTTGTTCCTGAGCTTCTGGAGTCCATAATGACCTATCTAGAACAGGCATGCTCATTAATTATTTTTCTACATCAGGATTCTTCGTCAGTAGATATGATGTTCCAGATGCTTCCTACTCTCACAATGAGCATCTCTGTTGTTCTTCGATCACACAAATTTTCATTGTCTCTTCCCATACTGTGTTGCACTGATTAGAGAAGCCACTTGCTAGAAGCCACACACAAGGATGCGTACTTATAAGTAGGTGGCTTAGGCTCTTACCATCATATGACCTTTGCCAATTTCCATTCATTATTTTTCGAGTGCATATGGTCATTATATTTCTGAATCTGGTGAGTTTACTTCTTTGGCAAATTAAAGGATAGGTTCATCTGAAA